>OU452283.1:6048834-7248834 GCA_911728535.1 Pammene fasciana
CCCGATCCCTCTCGGCTATGAGAGGAGGCCTGTGCCCAGCAGTGGGACGTATAGAGGCTAACATATTATATATATTTAAAAATAGAAAAAACATATTATGAGATCGTCATTATCATTTTACTCATCATCTTCGATATCGTGATCATCGTCTTCTCTTTCTAGAAAATGTACGGGTACACCGTTTGTACATGAACCCAAGCATCCGGTCAATCCGGTGCATACTTGACTGCATGAAATACCAGCCTTTCGACATCCGCAATTTCCAGTGCAACCGCTTTTGCGGCGACAAAAAATTGAATTCAACACAGTGTCAGGAGCTGGAGGATCCGTGGTCATAATTGGCTCAAGGGTTCCATCAGCTCCTCGCTTCCAACCCCACATATCAGGAGGCATTTTGTTACCCAGCCACTCTTGTACTTGGTGGAATACTTGTAATGGATAGGTTATAGATAGGTGGAAGGCCTAAAAAGGTTTTGTAAAGGGGTCCTGTTACATTGGTCATCTTATTTGCTACTTTAAGAGCAAGTATGGTTGAGTTTGGTATCAAACGAAAGGTATTGATTAACACTCTCGTCAAATCCTTATTAACTGCTTACTGTTTCATAACAATTAGCAACATACAATTGATTTCAAAAATATTTTCAATTATATTTTGATTATGGTGTAAATATTTTGACAACTGACTTTTTTTTAAATTTATTAGAGCTTTGGCTGCTAGGGCCATCAGCATACTGACATTAACACATTACTTAGGGTCAAAACACACCTAGCGGAATCACAGGTCTGTTTTGACCCTAAGAGAGAGTTACCATAGGACGCATAATGATGGTGACCGAAACCTATATAGGTGGTCCACAGGTGAGAACGACATGTCAAAGCAACAGAGTTAGAGGCATGTGAGAGGTGGATTTAAATTTAGATGAAACAATTAGATGAGACAAAAACTGTCAAATCTGAACGATTTCGTCGCGTTAAAATTTTGCGCATCAACCGCACAATTTAATATGGACGTTTAGTTTCACCGTCATGGTTAGTTTAGAAAAAAATACCCGATACCTATTTTTGGTATTTGTAGTAATTCTACTATTGCACATTTATGGCGAAACACAAGATTCGCGAGTTCACAGTTCGGGGCGAACTTATTTATTTATTTATTTATAACCTTCCTGTAGATACATTACACAATTGAAAGTGTGAATATAATTTACATAAATTGTACATGCAAAGTAACAAAAAAAAAAATTTATATTGTTTATCTATAGTAATTAAATTAATCTATTCTATTCATATTATATTTTAATTCATCACTTCACTTATTCGCACAAGTGTTTATTTTTAAATTTTAATTATTCTATTTTATTTATATTATAATTTTTCATTTGTATCATTATTGTCTATTGGTAAGTACAAGACTCTACAGGTCATCCCATTGCTGGGCAAAGGCCTCCCCCATTGTCTTCCAGTTTCGTCGGTCGGTGGTAAGTCGCGTCCAAAGGACGCCTAACTCCCGGAAGTTCTGCAGCTCGTCTCGCCAGCGGACTCGCGGGTGACCACTCCCGCGCTTACTATATCGTGGATTGCAGTCAGTGGTCACGCGGGTCCATCTGCCGTCTACGGAGCGCATTACGTGTCCTGCCCACTTCCACTTAAGTTTCTTAGCATGGTAGACGACATCGCTAATCTTAGTTTGTTGTCGTAAGGTTTTATTTCTTATTCTATGTTTTAGTGATAAGTCTAGCATACATCTTTCCATTTTTCTCTGCGCTATTTTTAATCGTTTTGTTTCATCTTGTGTAAGCGCCCACGTTTCTGCACCATATGTCATTATAGGGAGTAGACATGTATTAAATACTTTACTCTTCAAATGTGTACTGACTCTTTTATTTTTGAATATAAACTTTAATTGCCAAAATCTTTTCCAGGTGTTCGTGATACGTCTGTTTATTTCTTCTTGCATATTATCGTTTTGGAAGCTGAGAATTTGTCCTAAATATATGAAGTTGTTGACTGTTTCTAATATTTCGTTATCCATACATATATTGAGATCTTTACCAGTGTTAGTCATGACTTTCGTTTTCTTCATATTCATGTAGAGTCCGACCATTTTGCATTGTTCATTAAACTCGAGTAGCATGTCTTGTAGCTGCCTTTCCGATGTCCCAAATAGCACGATATTGTCAGCGTATCTTATATTAGACAAATATGTTCCGTTAATCTTGACGCCTTTATCTTCCCAGTCGAGGGTTTTAAATATATGTTCCAATACGGAATTAAATAGTTTTGGTGATATACAGTCTCCCTGTTTTAATCCTCGGTTTATATGGAATGGTGATCCAAGTTGGTCTAGTTTTATTATTTCTTGTATTCAGAGTCTGTTTAATGTCTACAGAAAAACGAGTTATGTGGTGCTTGTGGATACTATAATACTAGTATAGTTATTTTTATGAGTAAATTAACAAAAAAAGCATGAAATTTTAAGAAGAAGAAGAAGAATAATCTTTATTGTCTTAAAACCTAACACAAGTATTAAGTAGTATTTCACAGTACGCTAATACCTAGAGAGTGACTTATGTATTAGGTTTGAAACAGTTTCACCGGAACTGAGCCTCTGTCTCCCGAACTAGGCGGATGCCTGTGACTCGGGAGTCAGTGATTCCACCGAGAAGATGAGTGTGAGTTGTATGCAGTTGTGCTTAATATACAATAAAACATGACAAAATAAATTAAAAAGTAAAAAAACTTTACAAAGTATAACAAGGAGTAGATAAATGGTTTATGGCAATGATCATTATACAAAAAAAAAGAAGAACACTTTTTACCTAACGTATGGTTGAGTATTTGTGTGAGTGAATGTACGAGTATGCGTGTGTTCGTGTGTATGTGTGTATGTGTAAAAGAAAGAGAGAGTGAACGTGTGAGAAAGCGTGCTAGTAAGCATGATTGAATAGTTATTAATTATTAATTAATGGGACAGTCACCAGCATAAATATATGACTATGAGCAGCGCTGCAAAAATATCTGATTCCCTATTGAGGGCAAAAGTATATGACGACACCTCCACGGTAAAAATATATGATGCTTTGTGGCCGGCATAAACATCGTTTTGCATCGATCAGCATAAATATCGGATCAGTCCGCTTAAAAATATCTGATTACCTATTAAAAGCAAAATTATATGACTACTATCACCGGCATAAATATCTAACCACTAAGAAAGCTTTATTATCGGATGAAAGGTCAACCGCATAAACATCTGACATAATAACAAAATCAAAATTATGTTATCAATATACAAAAACAAACCCTATCTAGCTGGCATAGAGGTCTTAATTGTAAAAAGCTGTTTGACAATCCACGAAAAGAGTGCAGACTTGTCATTGGAGTGTCACTGCATATGTCTATCTCACATTTTCTATCGTGAGTGTGTGTGAATGTGTCAAAAATTCAAATTGATATTGTTTCATTGCATTAAAAGATTCATTACAATAAATATTTACGATTTATTCATACAGTTAGGACTCGGTGCGACTGCCGTCAATCTACGAGAAGCGAGATTTTATTTAATGAAAGTTAAGAAAAAAAATTGGCAGTCATAGGGACTGCCGATAGAAGTGAAAACTTAGAGCTTTTAGTATTAAAATTTGAAACTTCATAATGTTTGAATTAAAATTATCAATATCAATCGGGTTTTTATATTAACTGACACTCCGAGCAACAATTATATGCACGTTTATATGGTATAGTAAAAACGGAACCCTTATTTATAGGATCACTCGCTTGTCTGTCCGTGCGTCTGTCACAGCCAACTTACTCCAAAAGTTTAGGAAATTTAGGAAGATTAATTATATTTTAAGAGGGAAATGGTTTTAATTTTTCATTTGTATGACACGTGTGGGGTACCAATAGAAAATTGCAAAAAATTAGGACAGCTGACTGATTTTGACTTCATTTTACGTGCAGTAGTTTCGATAAAAAACCATTTGAAAATGCAATTTTTCATACTAAAATTACGGTTCTGTCCCAGCCTTATTTTTCAGAAACTATAGCTAGCTAGAAACTGAGAACCAAATAGTCCACTAAACATACCCTGAATATTACGGCATAATAATTATGCCGTAATCTTCAGGGTCTGTTTAGTAATTATTATTTGGTAGACCTATCTTTAACACCCAAGGTTTATATAGGACTTAATGTGTACCTAGAGGCCATTTACAATGATGATTTTCTATGATTAATATATTATTAAAAGCATAAGAGAAAAATACTACTCACAAAATTAAACTTTATTTGAATGGTTATAAGTTTAACTATCGAACGAGCCTTCCAACCCAAGTAAAATCTTGTGATGCGTTTTTGTTTTCGTGACGGTGTCGATGACGCGAACTCATAAGATTTCCCCCTACTAGAAAGTGCCCAACGCGGCTAAAGTAGTTTTCACTTCAAAAATATACGTATGCTTATCTAAAATAATCCTATAGGCTCAAAGGAATAAAAAATATATCTTAGATTTTTTGCAGTGTTTCCGTGTGCTATAAGATTAATTTATACGTGAGCACATAGGAAGGAACATGCAATTTGAAAATGTTTTATTCCTACGATTCGTATGCGAAACCAATAGTACAGGAAAATAGCATATTTTAGAGGCAAAATATGTATATCAAATATCAATTGAACTTTTCTTTATACCTTTATCTTGGCACTTCGAAAATGTATGCGTCCAACCCTCACGGCTGACAACACGTGCCATATCCATTTTTGAGCAAAACCATTTCTAAAATGACAATAAAATATGGAATACCTGACGCTAATCGGTTTTTGAAAAAAGATATTTTTCAACAATGTTGTGCCATATCCGCATTTTATTATAGGATAATTACACTCTGTTAACTGAAAACTATCACGAAAGTGTGACATATCCAACACTTTTATATGTCATGTCATACATTGTACGTTTAACATTTACTCATCATTATCACTATATTTAAAATACTTGTATGGTATTATAAACAATAAACATATGTGTCCAATTGATGAATAAGTTAAATATTTCCTAAATGTAAAACATTCAAAAAGTATTTTTTTGCTTCTTATCGTTCTCCTGCAAACGAATGTAAGTGGCGTATGGCACAAACGTATTCTCATCCGACGAAAACCCTTCATATATCGCAAAGTATTGATCTTATTTATAAGTATGAGAATCGTCTCATTCGATTCAGAGTAAAAAAATACATTTAAAATGATATTTTACTTACCCAGTTTGGAAAATTTGTAATTTTCAAATGTTACCCCCTGCCCATTCCATTCGGGCGGGGGTAGTACGCATAAATTTTGATAGGACTCGGCAGATCCTTATTCCTAGTGCCAAGATAAAGTTATAAAGCAAAGTTTCATTGATGTGGTACAAATTTTGCCGTCAAAATTGCATATCTAGTCTTACTTTACCTGTACTACAAGGTTTATAGGCTCATTGCTAGTTGCCTGCTTGACGCTTGTTGTGTGACAGCTGCCTTGTAACATGCAATAAAACACGGTAAATATTTAATTATTTTATTTTGCACTATTTATCTTCAGCATTATACACTCGACCATTCCGGGCTTTCCAGACGATATCCTGAATAAAGCTGTATTTTCGCGAATACGGCCAAAATTTTTAGGATGGTCGATTTTGCAACTTCCGCAAGTAATCCATGATTTCACAGTATTTCTCTAAAAACAACATAAAATTACAAATGCATTAATAAGTCGGTAGAACCTATTGATTACGTAGTACCTAATATTGTAAGTAAACAAGAAACAAGTCACATAATCTGTCAATGCATTAATTATTTAATGAATCGGTCTATATTTTCGTGCAGTTAAATAATCCTATGCTTCAATTGCTCGTAGATTCAATAACACGCTATTCAAATTCATGGCATTGAATTAATGTAATTATTATCAATCTCTGCAAAATAATAATGAGACTTGTTTATTTCTAATGTGACATGCCATATTGACGTATTAATGTTTATTTTTCAAAGTTAGACTAGGATAGTAGTAAGAAGGTTATTCACGTTAGATCACATCAATTAAACGTCATGATGAATGATCAATCATACCATTTACTGCTTTATATCACCCAGATATGGTTGTTTTTGTATACTGATAACATAATTTCGATTTCGTTATTATGTCAGATATTTATGCGGCCGACTGGTCATCCGATAATAAAGCTTTCATAGTGGTTAGATATTTATACCGGTGACGGTAGTCACATAATTTTGCTTTTAATAGGTAATCAGATATTTTTAAGCGGACTGATCCGATATTTATGCTGATCGATGCAAAACGATGTTTATGCCGGCCACAAAGCATCACATATTTTTACCGTGTAATTGTCGTCATATAATTTTGCCCTCAATGGGGAATCAGATATTTTTGCAGCGCTGCTCACAGTCATATATTTATGCTGGTGACTGGACAGACCGTAAGTGGTAGGAGTCATGGGATAGGGTAAGTAGGGCGATGGTTAAGGAAATGGGAGATTCGTAGATGATCAGAATATTCAGATTGAAGTATGTATCGGTAGCAATAGTAGTCTTTATTTCAGGCTGTTTAGAAGGTCTTCTGTCGCCGGATAAGTTTGAGGTTGAAGCCAGGAAATTAATTTTAATTTACAGTTAAAGCGGTTTAATGGATATATAATATTTAGTTGTTTATTCGCCTTATTATAAATAGTGTAGTATATCTCAGTGTTTCAAATTGTTTAATTGGTTTAAAACCCATGGTCAGATTGATTATTCATGCATATTTCTAAATTAATTATTCCACAGAGATAATTAAAAACCCATACCTACCCACGTAAATTATCTTTTGATATACTACTAGTAGTGTGACGGATTGTCACTGGGTTTTTAAGCGACTTCAATTCCATTGAGGAAGGAGGTTCTGCATTCGGTTTGGTTTTTTTTTTATGTATGTTCACCGATTACTCCGAGACCCGTGGTCCGATTTGAGTAATTCTTTTTTTTTGAAAGGATCTACATCCAAGGTGGTCCCATATTAATATGGTGCTGTTCTGATGATGGGATCCATGAGGAATTGAGGGAACTCCTACATTTTTAAAGGCACATGTATGGTGATTTGGGTGTTTTCTTAAGAAACTCAAGCATTTTCTCACGAAAACCACCATTTCGATGCAGTGGACATGATGATGATGATTGTTTTGATGATAATGATTAAGATTTTTTTTATGCAGGATGTTCAGCGATTACCTACTCAGAGACCCGTGGTCCAATTTGAATAATTATTTTTTTTGTTTGAAAGGAACTACCATGAAGATAGTCCCACATTTATCTGGTGCTGTTCTGATGATGGGATTCATGAGCAGTTGAGGGAACTCCTCAATTTTTGAAGGCACGTGTATAGTGATTTGGGTGTGTTTTTAAGCTACTCAAGCATTTTCTCACGAAAATCACCAATTTAATGGAGTGGTACTGATGGTGATGATTGTTTTTGTGATAATGATGAAGATTTTTTTTTATATAGGATGTTCAGCGATTACTCCGAGACCCGTGGTCCGATATGGATCATTCCTTTTTTTTGATAGGAACTACCTCGAAGATGGTCCCACATTAATCTGGTGCTGTTCTGATGATGGGATCCGTGAGGGATTGAGAGAACTCCTCAATTTTTTAAGGCGCATGTATGTTGATTTGGGTGTTTTCTTAAGCTACTCGAGCATTCCCTCATGAAAACCACCAATTTGACCTACACATATTATTATATGATACGTGGACCTTTCCTTAGATAGAATGGGTGTATTATGAACTTTTTTTTATATATCTTTACCGATTATTCCGAGACTTGTTGTTAAATATATAACCACTAAAAATGGAAAAATAAAAACTTTTTACAAAAAAAAAAGATAAACCGACTTCAAAAAGGACAAAATGAATCATTATATTATTTATATGCGTTACCAACTGATATGTTTGAAGTCGGTGCCAAGCCACAAATTACAAAACCGGTCTAATCAGCTTCAAGTGTGAACATCACAAAACATCGGTACTAATAATGCAAAGGTGAATGCGATTTCATGTGTTACATTCTCATGTCTAAACTACTAATCCTATTTTGAGGAAATGCGACAACGATATATATCTTCTGATACACGTCTGCTTTGTCAATAATCAGAAAAAGGCGGCAAATAGAAAAAAAATGTAGACGCTTAAGATTGACCTTCCATAGAAAATTTGAATATCGTGCCTTTTTTACTGACACGGCGTGTGTACTGGGTATATGTGAGTATAGAAAAATTAATCTAGCAATTGAATTCCTTTATGCTTCGGATTAAACCTTGATTATACTTTCTGTACCTACTTGCCTAACAGTTAACGCATGGTCGAAACGAATGTATATCTACGTGCGATTCATACTGTATTAGATTAGTTATCTAGTAAAAATAACAATTCACTGAACACATCGCCTTGTTCGTATTAACTCTTCCAAATTTGGCTTGACACCGACTTCAAATATATCAGTTGGTAACGCACATAAATAATATATTGATTAATTTTGTCCTTTCTGAAGTCGGTTTATCTGTTTTTTGTAAAAAGTTTTTATATTAAATGCAATCAGAATTATCATTAGGATCGAGTAATCCTTGGGGATTCCTATTCTGCCCCCAATAGGCAATTGGCGGTATCTAAAAAAAAACACTTTTGAATTAGGTACTGTATCGAATAGCTTGAAAAAATCTCTTTCATATGTACAGTCGACGTCAAAGATATGGTCACAGTTTTGGACCTTACAGCTTTGTAATAAGGTGCAAAAGTGTAAAGATATATTTGACGTCGACTGTACTAATCGAATAAGTCATTTTCATTAGACCACTCAGCAAGCTTCGTGGCCTAAACGCGGTACTCGACTGAAAAGCTCTTGATTATGTCACTATTGTGTAAAGTACTATAAACTTTACACACTAAGCATAAATGGCTTAATACAACCAAAGGCTACGATAAAACCAAAGTTCCAAATAAATTGATAAAACCAAAATATGTATATAAAATAGCTGCACAAAACGTAAGATCTCTTTTAAGTTGAGATCGACATTTTCAATATGTTATTGTAAATATGTCGATCTTTGATCGATTATTGTTTGTCCAAAATTTAACACTAATAAATAATCATTAATAGATTTATTTTTATGCTGTTGTGTTGTCCATTGCTCTTATGTGCCATGTTATTTTTGAACGCCAGATGAATGACAGGTTCTGGCGTTCATAAATAACATGGCACATAAGAGCAATGGAGTCGCTCTTGGATCAATTACTTTATCATGCATTCGTTATTTTGTTTATGAAATTTTTGTAATATATATTGATAAATTCATAATTATATCTATTTCGCGTATTAGTTCGTTTTAATAGATTCGAGCAGTGTGTATTGTATTATATTGCCTTCATATTGTTTTTAAAAATATTATGAAATTATTAACTAAATATATATATGTATATGTTTGTACCTTCCAACGCTAAGGGTTCATATATCTCCATAATATTTATTTTCTCGTAGGTTGACAACACAACAGCATAAATATAAAACTATTTATGATTATTTATTAGTGTTTAATTTTGAACAAACAATAATCGATCAAAGATCGACATAATAAACACAATCTTACACAAATCAACCTAGTCCCACGGTAAGCTCAATAAGGCTATTTACAATAACATATTGAAAATGTCGATCTAAACTTAAAAGACCCGCTTTTAAGTTTAGATCTTACGTTTTGTGCAGCTATTTTATATACATATTTTGGTTTTATCAATTTATTTGGAACTTTGGTTTTATCGTAGCCTTTGGCTGTATTAAGCCATTTATGCTTAGTGTGTAAAGTTTATAGTACTTTATACAATAGTGACATAATCAAGAGCCTTTCAGTCGAGTACCGCGTTTAGGCCACGAAGCTTGCTGAGTGGCCTAATTAAGGTACGAGATTGAAAAGCTTAATGATGTCACTATTGTATACAATACTTTTTCTACGAGTATTAAGTGAGAATTGATTTTCTTTCATTCTTTCTAATTTTTCCCAATCAAACGTCAAACACTATTTTTCAAACCGGAAGTAATTGTATCTTGGCCTATTCGGTGGTACAGACACCACCGAAAAGAGATATACATATGATTGTGTGCGTAGTAGAAAGAGATGGATAGAATAAACTGTGTCTGAACTTACTTCCAAGATGTCGGTGTAGTTGTGATTGGTCTTTTTATAATCCAATCACAACGTAGAAGCAAGTTTAAGTAGAAGAAAATTTGACAGATTAAGTACGTTCGGAAATTATAAAGTTGAGTCTGTCCGAAAAGAAAAGTGTCGTACAATGTATGAGCTCCCATATAAACCCTGACACTTTTCTTTCCGGACAAATTCTACACATTTTACCGAGATGTGAATGACATTCTCTTTTCAAAAGTATTTTAGTTTAGGGGCGGGTTGTTTAATAAATCTATTTAATGATCCCGGAAGTGCCATAGACTATCCAACATTTAAATGTGTAAGGTTTAAGTCTGGTCTATGAAATCCTAATACACAGATTAAAGTCGACGAGTAGAAAAAGTATCATTATTTAATTACTATGAAACAGATGTTCATACCTGAAAGTGTCTACCTATTAAACATCCATAACAAGTCTGGGAACGAAAACACGTCAAAACCCTCCCGTTTCAACCACTGCAGCATTATTATTCACACGTTTGCCAAATGTGTCTCCGTTCCCAACCGAATACAAAAGGAATTAATACTTTAATTAGCTTTCAGTATTTCAACGAATTTAGTTTTACAGAGCGCATTAGCGATTGGGCGCTCCTAGCTGTAATGCTGTAATAATAATAAAATTAAATCTGAATAAATCAATAAATGAATAAATGTATTTATTTAAGTTAATTTGCTCGTTCATGTCATACGTAATTGTAACAAAAAATTAACTTTCTTCTAAATCCGATCATTTCATCATAATAATATGCAATTCTAAGGGAAGTAATTAAATGATCAGCCGTTTTTAAAACTGATTCGCGACAAAAAAGTAGCCATTAAATCATCTGGAGTTCGATTTTTGAATCTCACCGGTGACTTTTTTTGTATGCAGCTGATGACTATTTAGTACGAAATAAGTCACCGGTGAGATTCAAAAATCGCACCCCTGGTCAGCTTATAAAAAATTGGCTGGCAATAAATAAAAATGGAGCTGCAACTCTTGTTCAGCAAAAAATTCACAAACGGAAAACGTTTTAACCAATATTGATTTGCCTTTATCATACTTCATCTGCTCAATAAATTGTTGAGCTGCGAAATAATTATTTGGTCAGCAAGATTTAAAAATTGGTGGGTAGAAAAAACATGACTGTAACCAGTTTTATTGAGAGGTAGTTATGCATATTAAAGCAATGGTAATCTGATATAATAAAGCTGGTGGCGTTTGGTTTAAAAAATCGGCAGAGTTGTAACCGGAGTGAAATTAGTCCACGTGACATGAGCAGCCAATGTGTGCGTTTGGGAATATAGTCACAGAAAACTGTAGTGTCACAGAGCCAAGATAGGTGCGACGACGAGCAAAGCGAGGAGGAGTGTGTTAGGTGAACCGTGACCTAACAGCGCGAGAACCGACTGAATCAAATGTACAATATAAATCTTCGAAAAAAGTTCATGAATCGTAGAAGATTCGTTAAAATAGACATGTTTTAAAGGAATAACAGTTAAGTTGCGCCCCCTTTGATTTAGGCGGACTTGTGTTTTTGTTTAAAAAAAAATCACCTGATCAGCAAAAGTTAGGTTAGGTTGGTAAGTCATTTGCTGATCAATAGATTTTTAAGCGATCCAATTTTCGCGGATCAGTCCAATTGTAATCCAAAATGAAATAATTCGCTTAAACACTGATTGCTTTAAGAAATCTGATTTAAGGCGGATACCTTACTGCCGCTCAAATAATTAAATTGCCTACCAAATTATTTTAGAGCAGCTCAGTTTGACATTAATTGCGAACTGGTTTACAAATACTTGCTGACCTTAAATTGCTTACCAAGTGTCCAATTTTGCTGACCAAGTATATATTTTTGCTTACCATAATATAAATATTCTGCAGATTGATTAAATTACACCCTAATTCTAACTGGATGCTCACATGTTAATTATCAGAATTTCACGCATGTCTGTGTCATCATGCACATCGAATATTCAATTTAACTGATTACCAACGCCTGCTTAGTGATGCCTATAAATAGCAACATCACAATGGACCAACGTAGACGAGATGCGGTTGCTGCTCGTTTTGTTTCTGCTAGCCCCTTTTGGGCTATCTTTACGTCGTCATCTGAATATCAACCACAAGGTACGTTATATTTAGTGTTTTCATTTACCTACAAAAGGCTACCTAACTCTTTATACAACTTAATTGAAGTTGTATTTCCGATTTCTCGAATAAATTGATTGATACCTATTTCTCAAGTTTCCTCAACAGTTCGTTCTCCTAGCGTGTATCCCGGTCTTGCCACGGCTTAATTGAGCCTAGGGTCCGCTGGGCAACCTAATCCCAGGAATTTACGGAGACACTAGTTTTTACGTAAGCTACTGCCATCTGACCTTCGAGCCCAGAGGGAAACTAGTCCTTATTGGGATCAGATCTGGTTCCCTTGCGATGTTTTCCTTTAACGAAAAGCGACGGGTAAATATCAAACTTATTCCCTACATAAGTTCCGAAATCCACAGTGGTACGAGCCGGGCGCCGGGGTTTGAACCCGAGACCTCCGGATTGAAAGTCTGACGTCTTACCTACCAGCACTTCTTTTCGCTCAAGTTTTTTTAGCATGATTTTACTAAACAGCGCTCCCCGAAGATTTGTTTCCAAAAATAATCTTCCTCTTATAATATTTTTATTTTGTTTTGAATACTAGCGCCGATTCGAGGAGGTTCCGTTGCAAAGTAAAGCAGTCGTATGTATTTTGTTTTTTTTTTACCCTAAAGATCGGATACCTACTGGATGTCTATAGCCATTGGACAAAGCCGAAACGTACATAGGTATACATTGGGGTATTTGGAAACAGTATAAAAGGTATCATCATAACAATTGATATAGACATTACGAGAAAATGTACAAATTATGATTTCTTAGATTCGATCAGCCTGTATGTAATTAAAAGGTCATGAGGAAATTCATCCTAGTTGAATAGTATAGAATAGTATGATTATCTTTTGTTATTAAGAGTCCGGTAAACATTTTTTTTATATTTTTGATTTTGTAGTAACTAACAAAACTTCTATACACTTTAAAACAACGTTTATATTTAGCCAGAGCAATTTTATGAAAAAGTTTGGGAAAGTATTAAGTTATTTCACAAAAATAAAAATACAGAAATAAACTGCACTTTATGATTTAATCAGATAAAATATATGAGGGGCCAAATAAAACCTAAAAATCAAGTGACACAATTGCACGAATCAACGTCCTTACTAAACAAACTCTGTAAGAATTGAGTTTTCGGGTATTAAATATATATATGAGGACCAAAAGTATTTTTTTGCTATAACAATA
This sequence comes from Pammene fasciana, assembly GCA_911728535.1. NCBI lineage: Eukaryota > Metazoa > Arthropoda > Insecta > Lepidoptera > Tortricidae > Pammene > Pammene fasciana. The sequence goes on from OU452283.1 coordinate 6,062,403, forward strand.
CTTCAAACTATCTTATGAAGCTTGCATGAGACATATTAACATTATAAAATAACACGGTTACACTCACGGCACTTTAGTCACGTTTCGCGAGCCTGTTTCGGAAATGTTTCGGATAGCCTAGGAGTGCTAGGTACGGTCACGTACTTTAATCGTTGAGCCATTTAGGGTTCACTTTACATTGGACATTTCATAGAATGAGTACTAAACAAAAGAAAGTAGCTTGAACCGTAAATGGCTCAATAATTAAAATACGTGACTGTACTTGAACTGGCCCGTCGCGCACTGCTGCACGTCGCGTTGCCGACTGCCGACCTGCGTCCGGCGCGGATCGCAGCGCGTTTCGAGCGCTCTGACAAATTAAAAAGTGCCGTGAGTGTAACCGTGTTATTTTATAATCATAATTTTATTTGTAGCGATATTCGTTTTCTAATCGTTACGGGATCCTTGATGATTGATGATACTTGTGACCATGGTGGAATATTTTAACTTGACACATTTTTATGTAACAAATGTGTGAGACTGAGATGACAGGTGCCAACACCACCGACTATTGCGTTGCTCTGACATGACATGACGTGACACTAATAAGCTATTGTCAAAAACACTGCCAATGACTAATACAGCACATTTGATGGAGGATATTGGAAATAAATTTTGTTAGATTTTTTTTTCTTATCATTTGTTCTAATTAAAATAATAATTGGGATTTAAGGCTGTAATCCAATGGCCAAGGCTAGGACACACTGACTAAACTGTATAAGTGATTATAATAAATACATTTTACTAATAAGTAGCAAACCAACATTGCGTGACAGATATTGACAAAGACATCAAAAAGTTACTTTTTCTACTCGTCGACTGTAATTTGTGTATTAGGACTTTATAGACCAGACTTAAACCTTACACATTTAGATGTTGGATAGTCTATGGCACTTCCGGGATCATCAAATAGATTTATTAAACAACCCGCCACTAAACTAAAATAATTTTGAAAAGAGAATTTCATTCACATCTCGGTAAAATGTGTAGAGTTTGTCCGGAAAGAAAAGTGTCGTGGTTTATTATAGGAGCTCATACATTGTACGACACTTTTCTTTTCGGACAGACTCAACTTTATAATTTCGGAGCGTACTTAATCTGTCAAATTTTCTTCTACTTAAACTTGCTTCTACGTTGTGACTTGTGATTGGATTATAAAAAGACCAATCACAACAGTAGTAGGTATTCGCCGTTTCTGCCCTCACCGATTTAGCCCCTCCAAGACAATGGTTTTTCGGGATTTTTTCGGGATTTTGAAAGTCTGAAACCTAAAAAAAAAAAAAGTTTGGTATCGTTTAGTACGTTTAGCCCCCCATTTAGATCGATTGCGCTAGGTCTCAACAGCGCTCGGAGCCTCCTTCAAGCACTTAGGCACTCCGCTAATTAAACAATACACGCTCTTCGACACCACAATAGAACCCTTGCTCACTCTATTGTCTCTATTGTTACCTCGATTCGGCGACATCGCATTGTTATCAAGCCGGAACCTCGCGCTTGCGTAGTTGTTTGTTCTTTAGGTATTAGCAATAGGTATTTATAATAGCATAATTGGTTACTCCTTATTTTCTGAAGTTTAGGTATTATACCTAAAGTATTGATAGGTTTAAGTATTTTTAATGAACTGTTACGTTCCGGCGACATCGCATTGTTATCGAGCTGAGCTGGAGCCTCGCGGTTGCATGGTTGTTTGTTCTTACTTATTAGCAATAGGTATTTATAATAACATAAGTGGTTACTCCTTATTTTCTGATGTTTAGGTATTATACCTAAAGAATTGATAGGTTTTGGTATTTTAATAGGTATTTATGTATGAGCTGTTACATTCTATTAGCAACCGCGTGTCACTGCCTTTCCCAAATCTGTACCCCTGTTTTTGAAGAAGCCAATATAAATATTGTTTTACATTACATTTGGAGTAGGCATTATACTTAAACTATTTCAATTTGACTTAGTGATATAATAATATTAACTACACATTACTTAACAAGATTTTTAATAATGTAATCAAGCCCAGTGAATTGATACAATTACGTTTTATTAGTCTGGACTGGAGTAGGTATCAAATCTATACCTAAAGTAATTATTTCATATTGCGCTAATTTATATGCAAATTTCAAGGTATTTGTTACCGTACAAAATGAAACTTATGGTATATTTTTCAAACCCATGAATTTTAGTTATTTAGTATCTAATCGTTATCAGTTTTTGTGTGAACTTAATTTTTTATGCAAATCCGATTATTATATTGATTCTATATTAATTAATGGGATATCAATACTTTTATTCATAAAAAAACACATTAAATTAACATTTTACATTATAGCTTACAAATATACAATCATAATTAACTACTAAATAAGATAGAATATGCCTATTGCCTACATAAAATACACTTAAAATATGAACTAAAATTATCTGGCATTATCCTATTATCTCGTCCAGACACCCACCCCGCGACCCCCCGACGCAAAGGTGCCCATCAAGCTCGCCGCGTTGCCACGTTGAACGGCGATAGACAACCTTTGCATCAGGAAAGACCCGGAGCGAGGGTCCAGACCTCTCTCACGCAAACGCCTCCCAACTTCCCTCAAAAATATCTTCGCCTCCGTACACCAACAACCGGTGGTTTCCACAGCCAGCGGAACAAATAAATAATTGGTAAGGACCGCGTACTTCTCCCGCTTCCGAACCGCTGCCCACTCAGCCGCTGCCCCCGCCGATCTCACAGTGCGGCCAATGTGGGACGCCGCAAAAGTGCTGACGCACGTCGCGTCCCACAAAAGGCACTTCCCTTTTTCCCACGGGATCAGAGTTAATCCGTCTGGTCTCTTACCATCCGACCTGTTAAGGCCCGGAGGTTCTAGAATGCACGGAACATTCGCAGTGACCAACGCCCTTCGCACAATGTCATTAAGGGCGTGATGGCGTGGAAACCTCCCTGCACACCGACAACAACTCAAGGCGTGATGGCCGTTACTCTCCACAGTAGCGCCGCAGATGCATAAATGGGGCTGACAAACATCACAGCCCAGACGGAGAGCCACTGCCACCCGCATAGAGTTGTTGTCGAGAAGGGTACCTAAATGTGGAGATGGGAGCGCATGAAGCCACGCCCCCGACTCAGGCCTAGACACCGCAATAAGCCTCGCCCTGTCCACTCCCACTGCGCCCTCCAAGAGACCCTCATACACCCGCTTCACACCAATGTCGTCCCACAATCGCTGACGATCCAACCTTTCCGGCATGAGCGCACTCGGGTTGAGAGCCCTCCAGGCCGCCGTAGCATCGGCAGCATAAGGTATGGAAACCTTGTCACCGTTCAAGGATAAAATTGTAGTGACAAGGTCCACGACCCCAGCCGCCGATGCCAGGAAAGCTGGCAGGCTCACATCCCGCACGCGACGGATGCCCAAACCACCATTCCGTATGGGCAGAGACGCTAACGCCCACTGATCAGCAGTGAGGGAGACATTGAGCAGGCGCTCTACCAACTCCCTTAACACGCAATCAAGAGAGTCGATCAGGACAGGATACAGCCAATCCGGCACTGTACGCAAAAAATATGTCAACCTTGGAACCGCGAAGCAAAACCTCAAAAGGATGAGAGCAACATGAGCCGGCAAACCCTTCAAACGCTCTCCCGCCACCAGTAAAAGCTGTCTCCTTAACTCGAAAGCATCAGGTATGGCTTGTGGAAAAATGGGAGAACCCAAAAGCGAAAAGGTTTGAGGTGACAACTCTCTGAGTCCAGGAAGTAACCGACTGAACTCAGGAAACGAACCCTGGGAATCCACGCCGCACGGGAAAAATTCGCACTTCTCAGGGTTAATTTCCAGCCCCAGGTCTTGAAATCGGGGAAGCAGAGTGAGCAAATCCTGCTTTACTACCTCCGGCTCGCCCCCGAGAGTACCATCATCAAGGTACCACACGTTCAACGGGGAGCGGAGCTCCGCAATTGCTCTCTGTATGGTGAGACTAAAGACCAGAGGTCCAAGAGGATCCCCCTGTTGCGCACCAACCTGAGACAAAACGAGGGAAACATCATAAAAAAGATTCGAAGGAGAGGAATATACCTGATGCAAAAAAGGATAGAGCGAGGGTACCTTATCCCTAACCTCAGACAGCAGAACATCACGCTCGACGGAGTTGAACGCGTTCTTGATGTCCAGTTTCAATATTATGCACCCTGCATTTGAAGGATTCGCCGCGTGAATGGCGGCCTCGCATCCTAACCTAGTGCCAAACCCTAATTGGTGAGGACGCAGATAAGCCGCCATACCTTCTCTTACAGCACGACACCCAAGCTTAGCCGTCAAACGGCGGAATGTGCTGCCGATCGCGATTGGCCTCAACCCCCCGTCCTTCTTCGACAAAGCGCACAAAGAGCCCCCATAAATGTACGGACAAACAGTAGGATTCACCTGACCACTCAGTAAGAAATTGCAAAGATTGGTCAAAGATTGCATTAACCGGAGACCGTTATCACCCGCCGAGCTGGATGTGAGTTCTTTTAGATGTGCCGGACGGATACCGTCCAAGCCGGCAGCAGAACCGCTGTTGAACGAACCGAGGGCTTGGGTTACATCTTCCATATCAACTGATAAAGCAGAGAAAGATCTATCTGGCTCCTGCGGGAAAGCCAACGGCCGAGACGGGGCCGGGTGCTTGGACTGCAAAGCGGCAAGGGTCTCTGGTGTCGATGGTGCTACACCGTCATCGGACAACAGTACCCGTACCGCGCCCTTGATATCACCCTCGAAAACCTTGGACTCAACCGTCTTAAGAACTGAGTATGGCCCAAAAGTACTTTGTGTACTATTAGTAATATTTATGTAGATTATGGTGTGCACTGGTCAGATCACTTCCCCCTTACCGTTGAATGTAACTTAAACTCCCTAAAGCCTAGGTTACCTGTGTCTGGTCCTATAAAACGTAACTACGCCGTGTGGGGTGAAAGATCAAAGGAGCAGATTGCGCTGTACACAATGGAATGTAACAATAGGCTGAAAGCTATTCAGTTCCCTTCTCAATTTATAGACTGTGGTGACAAATATTGTAACAAAACATGTCATCAGCTAATTTTAAATAACTTGTATTGTGACATTATATCTGCCCTGAGTGAGTCTGCAACAATTAGTAATAATACGAGTACTGAGCATAATAAACCCAATAAAAATAAGAAACAGCGTATTATTGGCTGGAACAAACACGTTAAGGACGCCCATGGGAGGGCAAGGCGGTCATTTTTGGACTGGGTCTATGCTGGTAAACCGACAGTAGGTATACAGTTTGACAGAATGTGTGAAAACCGACGTTTATTTAAATCCAAATTAAAGTGGTGCCAGGACCACCAAGACCTAATTAAAATGGATATATTGGCCGCGCATCATTCAAAGAAACTTTTCTGCTTTCTGGAAGTCGACCAACAAGCTAAATGTACGGCCTGGCCCTCCCGTGAGTGTAGATGGTGTAAATGACCCTAGAGAAATTGCCAACGTTTTTAGGGAGCAGTTTATTGTGAAGCCTAATTTCAACTTTTGTGGGAAGGGTGCTGTCACTGGGGCTGGAAATGACCGAAATGTGATGACAATATCTGCCCATGAAGTGGAGAAAGCCATTAAGTCAATATCGGGAGGCAAATCGCCTGGTCACGATGGCCTCAGTGTCGAGCACCTGCGCTACGCTGGTCAACATATAATGAGAGTGCTGGCGATGTTCTTCTCTCTCTGTGTTGCTCATGCTTATTTGCCCCCAGACTTAATTAAAACTATAGTTATACCTGTTATAAAAAATAAAACTGGGGACTTATCAGATAAGTGCAACTATAGACCGATATCACTTGCGACTATTGTTGCAAAAGTGCTCGACGGTGTGCTTAACGCTCAGTTAAACAAAGTACTCTTGCTGCACGATAATCAGTTTGGATTCAGACCCGGACTTTCGACTGAAAGTGCCATTCTGAGCCTTAAGCACACTGTTGCGTACTATGTGACCAGAAACACGCCTATCTATGCATGCTACCTAGACCTTTCGAAAGCATTTGATCTGGTTTCCTACGATCTGCTATGGAAAAAACTTGAGTCTGTAAGCTTTCCTCAAGAACTCATAATGTTGTTCAGATATTGGTATGGAAGCCAGATCAACTATGTTCGGTGGGCCGGCGCGCTATCTGAGTCATATGGTATGGAATGCGGTGTGAGGCAGGGGGGATTGAGCTCGCCAGCGCTGTTCAACCTGTACATGAATGAGCTGATTGTCGCGCTCAGCAGTATGCATATAGGCTGTCATGTAGATGGCGTTAACGTAAACAACCTGAGCTATGCCGATGATATGGTGCTGCTGAGCGCGTCAGTTTGCGGTATGAGAAGACTGCTGCAGGTTTGTGAGGACTATGCGCAAGCTCACGGGCTGAGATATAATGTCAGCAAAAGTCAGTATATGGTCTTTGGGGTCGGTGCTATGTTACCATCTGAAGTACCACCTATCCGACTTAACTCGGTGGACCTCGAAAGAGTGTTCAAGTATAAATACCTAGGACATATACTAACCGCTGACCTCAAAGATAATGCTGATATTAAACGCGAACGTAGGGCCTTGTCGATAAGAGCAAATATGATTGCCCGCAGGTTTGCTCGCTGCTCTAAAGAGAGTAAAATAACTTTATTCAGAGCCTTTTGTAGCACTTTTTACACATGCAGCCTGTGGAGCAAATTTACAAAAGGGTCGTACAAGGCCCTACAAGTTCAATATAATAATGCGTTCCGGGTGTTGATGGGGCTGCCGCGCTATTGCAGTGCCTCACAGATGTTCGCCGAGGCACACGTGACCTGTTTTAAAGCGGCTATGCGCCTGCGAGCCGCATCCCTAGTACGTCGTGTGCGCGCCAGCCCCAACACCATCCTAAATATGATTGCGGACAGGATTGACTGTCCGTACATTATGCACTGTTGTGGACTACACAAGCCCAGTAACAGTGAACAATTAGTTAATTAGATACTCTAACATAGTTTTAAGTTGAATTGTAAATAATATACTAACATTTTATGAGCCACTGGCTTGAAATAAACGTTATTTAATTTAATTTAATTTAATTTAAAAGCCCTTGGTTCTTCGCCAATACCACACCACTCATCTAAATCACAAAAGGAATCTATATTACGCTTGACCTTTGTGGTCAAATTACCCGTACCTGCCGTACCCGGTGTTCTTAATGCGGAATAGGCGAATGATAAAACAGCGAACCATTCGCTAACACCATTTGTGCCAATACATCTTTCGATTAGATCACTTAACCTACCCGCCGCTAGACTTCGCGCCCCCTTAGGGATATGACGGAGGACCCGCACTGACCGCTTCAGAGCAGCAAGGTCGTCCAGCCCTAAGGCCCTGGAGACGTCAGTCCGTGCTGGCTGGGGCACCGGCTGGGGGGATTGGGGGAACTGGAACGTGGCGAACCCTTGTGCATGCGCCCAATGTGCACCTTAAGTCCATGAGCGGTGAATGTCCTTGACGAACCATTAGGGCAGTGAGGACAACGAAGGCATAATGAAGAGGGGTCACTCATGGCTTGGAAATACAAAAAAAAAAAACCAGGGTAAGTACTTAAGCACTAGTAAAAAAGAAATACAAAGATATAAAACCACGTTTAAACCATACAGTTAAGTATCAACTAATAACTATAATCTTCATGTCAAGCTCAAAAATATTAAATAATTTAAAAAACAAAATAAATCAAAACATGTCCAAAGGAATACACGAAAAAAACAATATGGACAAATACTACAACAAAAAAATAATACATTGAAAACTGATTTCTTTAACAAAACTGCAAAAAAGTCACAAATAAAACCAACTGAGCCTACTATGCCAGATTGTCAATATTATGTAAAGAATTTAAATTTATTACACTACTCTAATAAAATTATTTTAAAATATCATAAATAACCTAAAAAATACCAAACATAATACATAAGTCCAAATTACAAAAAAAAAATGTCATTATTTATAAAACCAAATTCCTTAAACAGTAACTAACATTAAAAAAAAATCATTTTTACATAAGAAACATAAGTCATCCATTCCAAACAGACGCCATCTATTGGCAGACTCCGCACAAAACACGAAACTTAAGTAACTTAAAGTTCTGTTAGAACACCGCCGCGCCGCCAAAAACTTCCTCTCGCACGGCTCGCGTAACCCTGATGCGAACGAAATAAAAATACAAAAAGCCGCAGCCGGGGATCGAACTCAGGTTGTCAGTGTTTTGTGAAGCCAAAACGAAGATACGGCACCACTACGCCACGCAGCCGACGACTTAACGTGCGAAATTAAGGGTAATATGCGAGGAATGTCTTGCGAAGAAGCTCGTTAGCTTGAATCTGCTTGAACTTAAAATTCGAAATCACCCTCAACTTGCAATAAAAAAAAAGCACCAACAAACATTGCACTCAACACAAAACGCTTTTGTTTTTATCCGTTTATCGAAGAAAGTTGCAGTTCGCTGTTCTGTCGTTTCCACACTCCACTATTGTTTTTAATAAACGTAGTTAACGCACTTGGAACGCACTTTTGAACTATTTCAACGTCGCTTTCGGCACTGTTAAACTGTGAATAAAGTTATTTGTTTCCATGTCTTCAAAGTAAACGTCGGCTCGGGATAACATCACCACTCATAGCCCAAGATCTGCTTAAACGGTCTAGGTGAGTTTTAGCCGTAAAACTGTCGAATACATCATTTTAAAGAAACAAATCTTGCGGAGCCGATGCGCAAGCGGCGACGGCAGCGCCCTCTCCTCTCCTCTCATTAATTAATTGGTCTAGATATTTGTGTTGTCTAATTTTTTTAAGTCATAAAAAATTTGGCATATGTGAGAACCGACTGCTATTTATTTACGGACAATAATAATAACCGTGTTTTGAACAAGTTTTAACTTGTAAATTTGCTGTACGATTCCGTAAACAAAGTTCCCATTATTTATTGTAATATACATACAGATCTTTATATCTTGATGTAAGCTTGGGTGTATAATTTATTGCATTCCTGTTTATACCAGTTAGATATCTGGGGTGGTCCAATGTTTAAAGGCTCTTTTGGTACCCTAATTTAAAGTTGCAATTTCTATTATTAGTTTTTTGTTTATGCTGTCGGCTTGAGAACTTTACCTTTTTGCTAGACATCGTTTGGAATTTTAGATAATAGCTTTTTTATTTTCTTTGAAGAAGGTAATAATTTACTTTGTACTCGTTTCCGTAAAGATATAAATCAATCTAGTTTGAAGTTACACGTGATGTTCCTAGAAAGTAGATGTACAAAAAACTGTCGTTTATATTCTTTACATTTCTTTTGATAATTGAATCTTTTGATAGAAAACATTCCGTTGCAAACAAGAAATTACCTGTTCCCGAAATCCTGTTAATACTTGTCGCTAGATAGGTGGTCCCTCTGTCCCCCACCAGCGTTTCGTGACCGTTTTTTTAAACACAATTTCATATAAAAAGGCCGAGGCGGAAGGGAAAATTTTAGAAATGAAGTGAGGTTCAAATCACTTGTTCAATTAAGATTAAGTGAATCAATTTCCTAATTTTGACTAATAAGAGATAGTATTTCAAGAATCATTATAAATTTCATGTTATAAAGAACATATACTATCCTGACGCTTAATTAATGTGTAGCATGCAAATTGGAAATGATAATTGTGATGTTGAACTTCTTAAGTTATGTGAAGACGTGGAAAAGGAATATAATGAAGACCAAGAAATGTTTAATTTATGTCAATCTCTAAGTCAACATAAATATTAAATGTAAGTTAATTATTATGCTAAATTATTTCACTCATTATTAATTAATTTATTTATTCTATCATGCAACGCGATGATGGAGGGTCTAAGTTAAATCCTGTTGTTACATGTTTCTTTACCTGACTTACAGGTACGGAGGGGATAGTGGTATAAATGTGGGTCCCCAGTTTTTAAATTATCTATAGCAAATTGAAGTTTCTGTGTTTAGTACCTGTGGTGTTGTGTGATTCAGTTTTACAACATGGCATTTTATCTTGAGCCTAAATTCGAACGTAGCGAGATAGCAAGTTTCAGCAAATCGTTTTTGCTAAAGCGATTTCATAAACATATCAGATTGTGGTTTATTGATGGCTTATTACCTGACTCAATTTTCGAAGACCAAGATATAAAACCATATTATACCCCATGTGAGGGTCATAGGAATCAAACACAGGATATAAATATATCAACTACTGATGTAGTAGACGGAGTTTTACCAATGCAAGCGTACTGTTTGCATTGTAAGAAATTTTCAAGTTAGTATTTTGTAATTATTAACCTTCCTTTCTGTTAGTCGTATTACCATAATGTATTTATATTAATTTTGATATTTAATTTTATTTCATTAGATCCCAACAAGTTGGAGGTGGAATAGAAATGGCAACTTCGGATCCTGTGTCTGAGGCATCAGCAAAGAAGAGTCAACCTTCAACTAGCAGTGATTCAACATCAACTTCTACAACACAAGCTTCCTATATTGACGTAAGCACAAAAAATAATAACAAAATTGAATGTTCTGTGTGTCATGAATTTGTGATAAAAAGATATTTAGCAAATCATTTAAAAAGTAATGTCCACAAAAACAATGTTCTTAGTTCAGACAGCGAATTGATCAACGTTCAGCTTATTGAAAATGCATTCAGATACAGGGTTGCTACGTACAGAATATCAAGTAATAAAAATTATTACCAATCCTTCGAAACCCCCGAAAGCTTTTTAGAAAAAAATAAAGATACAATTTTTACTTTATTAAATCGATCCGTTGTAGATCATTGTGCTTTGAAAGTAAATTTTATTCTAAATGCAAATTTTTGTCAGGATACCAAAAACTTAAGAAATACATTTGATTTTCAATTAAACAATCAACTTTTTAATGTAAGCAGTGATAAAGATTTTTTTTTCATATCCCTTGTAAATGAAATAACAGAGCGGTTAACAAACTTCGAAAGAAAAGATAGTGGGTGGAGTTTGGTAAACATAAATCACTTGGACGTTAATGTTAATAAATATAAACCATTGCGTGGTTCTTCATACATTGAATTACCATGCGATATATCAAACAAAAAATCCGTAATAAACATTAAAAACAATGATCATGAATGTTTCCGTTGGGCATTGCTTTCAGGTTTATATCCACCTAAGAAAAATAATCACGCTAATATGGTAAACTGCTATGTCAAATATAAGGAGAAATTGAAGTTTGGTGACATTCCTTTTCCCGTCAAGTTAACTGATATTCAGAAATTTGAAAAGTTAAATGATTTGAGTATAAACGTGTTTGGTTTAGAGTATAATTCACAAAATAAAAGTCATGATATTGTAGGCCCCCTACACATTACAAAGTTTTAAAAAACAAAACATTTTAATTTGTTATATGTAACAAAGGGGAATAGGGGGGACATTATTGTCTCATCAAAAAATTATCTAGATTAGTATCCGCTCAAATAACTAAGTCACAACATGCTGTTAATATATGTGATGGCTGTTTGTCAAATTTTTCATCTAAACAAAATTTAGTAAAGCATCAAATGAACGATTGTTTCCATATATGTACCAACTTACCCTCTGAAGAGCATAAAAGAAAAGATTGGTTCGATAAAATGACTTCTTCCAATCAACTTAATTTCAATAATTACGAGCGGAAATTACGGGTTCCTTTTGTTGTGTACGCAGATTTTGAAGCATTTTTAAGTCCTATACTATCAGTATAGAACTTAAAAATGCACTAATGATAATAGTGACTCTCCAATCCCTAACAGTGATGAAGATTATGAAGAAGATGATGATTATGTGGATGATAAAACCAAACGTAAACGCAGACGTAAAAACAAGCGTTCATCAACCACTAATATTCAGAAACATCAAGTTTATAGTTTTGGATACTATATTAAATGCGCATATGATGATAAGTTATCAATTTATAGAACCTATAAAGGTGAGAACTGTAGTCAAACATTTATGAAATATATTAAAAATGATTTAGAGAGTATTTCTCAAAAGAATACATTCTCGAAGTCCCCTTTACCCCTAACAAATTTAGATAAAGAACACATTGCACAGAGCAATGCCTGTTTTATTTGTAAAAGATGTTTAAACGAGGATTCCTGTGTTTCACATAACTGGCATACTGGTGTATATGAAGGTGTTGCACATTCACTTTGCAAAGAAAAGTACAGACCGCAAAACTTTGTGCCTGTGTTTTTTCACAATTTAAGCAACTATGACAGTCATTTCATAGTACATGGACTTAATTTCGAGGACGGAGATATAGAACTAATCCCTCAAAATAAAGAAAAATATATTTCCTTTTCCAAAATGTTAAAAGTGAATAACCGTACAGTGGAATTAAGATTTGTCGATTCCCTTAAATTTATGTCTAGTAGTCTAGAAAAATTAGCTAAAAACTTAACAACAAACCAATTTCATGTACTAAAATTAAATTTTCCAAATGAAGAAGACTATAATCGCTTGATACGTAAGGGCGTCTACCCATATGAATACATGACATCATTTGATAGTTTAAACCTCACCGCCCTTCCCCCTAAGGATAACTTTTATAGTTCTTTGGCTAATAGCCACATTTCAGATAAAGATTATGAACATGCTATGGATGTGTGGAACCACTTTCATTGTCAAAATATGGGGGACTATTCAGATTTATATCTGAAAACAGATGTCTTGTTACTAACTGATGTATTTGAGAATTTTAGAAATCTATGTATTAAGACCTATGGTTTGGATCCAGCTCATTATTACACTGCTCCAGGATTAAGTTGGGATGCTATGTTAAAAGTTACAAAAATAAAACTTGAACTTTTAACGGATATTGATAAAATTGCTTTCATAGCCAAAAATATTCGAGGGGGTATATCGCAATGCAGCCATAGACATGCTAAAGCTAACAATAAATATATGTCGGACTATGAATCAAACCAACCGTCTTCTTTTCTCGTATATTTAGATGCAAATAACTTATATGGTTGGGCAATGTCTCAACCTCTTCCTACCGGTAAATTTGAATGGGTGAATGTAGAGACGAATTTTAATATTGCAGATGATGCTGGTCATGGCTTTATCTTAGAAGTAGACATTGAGTACCCGGAAAAATTACATGATTATCATTCGGATCTACCATTCTGCCCCGAAAATGTGTGTTTAGGTAAATCTAAAGAAAAAAAATTAATACCAAAACTAAACAAGAAAACGAACTATGTCATTCATTACAGAAATCTGAAACAAAGTTTACAAAACGGCTTACGATTGCTTAAAATCCACAGAATATTAAAATTTGAGCAATCCCCATGGTTAAAAAGTTACATAGATTTGAATACCTTCATGCGATCTCAAGCATCTTCTGAATTCGAAAAAGATTTTTTCAAACTAATGAACAATTCAGTGTTTGGTAAAACTATGGACAATGTAATGAAACGTGTAAACATCAAATTATTAAATCACTGGGAAAATCGTGGGAAATCTCAAGGTGTTCAATCTCTAATTGCGAAACCTGAATTTCATAGTTTATCTGTTTTTTCAAATGATTTAGTAGCTGTTCAATCGAAAAAAACCAAAGTTTTATACAACAAACCGATTTACCTAGGTTTTTTCATTTTAGATCTTTCTAAAACTTTAATGTATCAATTTCATTACGACTATATGAAAACCAAATATCACAATAATCTGAAACTGCTTTACACAGATATATATTTATTTATTATTTATTTAAGCTTTATTTGTTCCACAATTTTAACAATTTAAATATATTATTTGACATAAATTATAGTTTTATATGGACCCCGTTTGGGTAAAAGCCTCCTCCAACCCATGCCATTTTTCTCGGTCTTTGGCTGACTCCATCCAGCTTGCACCTGCTACCATATGAATATCGTCTGCCCAACGCCTTCGTGGCTTGCCTGGTTTCCTTTTTCCTTGTGCTATAGGCCCTGACCATGTTGTTGTTTTAAGTGTCCATCTTTTATCATTAAATCTAGCAATGTGGCCTGCCCATTTCCATTTTAGTCTCAGTGCATGTTGAAGGGAATCTGTGAGTTTGGTTCTTTTTCTTATATCTTCGTTCCTTACTTTGTGTATTTTCCTTAAATGTAATAGACTTCTTTCCATCGAGCGCTGACAGACTGCTATTTTATGTTTTATTTTGTTGGTAAAAGTCCATGTTTGGCTTCCATAAGTTAGGCTGGGCAAGATGCATGTATCCATTACAGTTTTCTTCAGTTTTAGGTGGTAATCCCCTTTCAATATTTCTTTTTGTGCCCAGAATTTTTTCCAACTGCAGTTGACCCTTCTGTCTATTTCCTCCTCGTTACTGTCTGCGTTAAAGGATACTCGTTTTCCCAGATATATATACTCATTGACATATTCTATGGGATTACTTGATACGTGTATCTGCTTTCTTTTACTATAATTTGTCATTACTTTGGTTTTTTTGGCGTTCATTTCTAGTCCTACTAATTTGCTTTGAGTATCCAAGGTCTGTAGCATTTGTTCTAGCTCAGTAGCTGATTCGGCGAAGATAACAATGTCGTCTGCAAATCTGAGGTGACTTAGGTGACAGTCTTGAATTCTGAGTCCCTTGTTAGTCCAGTTGATTTTCTCAAATACACCTTGCAGTACGGCTATGAACAGTTTTGGTGACAGAGGATCACCTTGTCTAACGCCCCGTCCAATGATTATTTCATTCCCTATGCTTTCTAGTTTTACTCGGCTTGTGCTTTGTGAGTAGATGTTCTTAATAATGTTTATATAGGCCTTGTTTATTCTGTTTGATAGAAGTGCATTCCAAATTGAGCTGTGAGTTATACTATCAAATGCCTTTGTGTAGTCCACAAAACCAATATATAGCGGTTGGTTGAACTCTTTACATTTTTCAAGTATCTGTTCCAGTGAGTGGATGTGGTCTATAGTGGAAAAACCGGAGCGGAAGCCTGCTTGTTCGCTTGGTTGGTTGTTGTCAATATTTGGTGTTAATCGGCTTAGTATTACAGAAGTAAACAGTTTGTAGACGCTGGACAGTAGACTTATTGGCCTGTAGTTCCCGATGTCTGCCGGGTCGCCTTTTTTGTAAAGAAGTATGATTTCCGAGGAGCACCACTGTTTAGGAGCTATTCCAGTTTCAAGGACCATGTTAAACAATTTTGCTAAGTAAGGAATGAGAGTCGGGGCTCCAATTTTTATGGCTTCATTACTTATGTTGTCCGGACCCGGACTTTTCTCAGGCTTTAAGTTCTTTATATGTCTGAGGATTTCCTTCTCATTTATTGGCTCAATTGGATCCAGGTTGAGGTCTTTTGTGGATTCATACTCGTCATTATTGTCTGGTTTTTTGTAAAGCTCTTCATAAAAGGACGTGGCATGATCTATAATCTCTTTTCTCGTCCTGGTTTCATTTTGGCCATTTTTTAATTTATCAATCCAGTCTTTGTGTGTGCTTAATTCTTTATATGCTCTTTTACAGCTTCTGAATTTATTTAAGTTTTTCTCTATGACAGTTTTTCTATGATTGTTATAGTCCTGTTCAATTGCCTTGTTAGTTGTTTTGAATAGGTGTTTTAGTTCCTGTTTTGTTTCTCTTGTTTTGTTTTTGGTTGCTAATAGTTCCGTTCTTCTGTCTATTAAGTCTATAGTTGATTTCTGTAAAATTCCTCTCGTCTTTTTGCTTTCCTGATTCGATTTTGCAATCTTAAGACTCTTTACCATAGCGTATTCCAGTTTATTATAGAAAGTTTGGCTGTTATTGTCGCATTTGGTAAGGTCTAAATCTTTCGATAAAATTTCTCTTAATTTTTCCATGTATGTAGATTTTTCTTTGTCTGTTTCAGGTGCTTTGGGTACGGAAGTAAAATTTTTTCTATTTATTTTAGGACAATTCATTGTGAACGTACTTCTCACTAATCTGTGGTCGGATGGAAATGAGAACTTGTTTAGTACTTCTACATTTTTTATATTTTTGGGTTTGTTGCACATTATAAAATCTATTTCGTTTTTAATTTTTTGATTAGGGGATATCCACGTCCACTTGCAGTTAGGTTTCTTTTTGAAGTAAGTGTTCATTAGGGACAGTTTTTGTTCGCAAGCATATTGAACAAGTCTTTATCCTCTTTTATTTCTCGTTCCATACCCATATCCACCCATTACTAGGTTTTCATGTTTTTTGGGTTGGCCTATCTTTGCATTGAAGTCTCCCATGACTAATACTATTTTGTCATGATTTTCATGAGCTCTTCTTAGGTCACTATAGAATTTATTAACCTCATCTTCGTTTGCTGATTCAGTTGGTGCATAGGTCTGTATTATTGTTATAGAGACCTCTCCAAATTTGAGTTTTAGAACTGCAACTCGTTCTGATATTCCATTAAAACTGACAATATTTTGTAGGAAGGTCTTTTTGATAAGAAAACCCACTCCATGGAGCCCTTTCGTTTCTCCTATGTAGCAAAGTATGTATTCTTGGTGTTCTTCAATTTGGCATCCTAGTTTCCGTACTTCACTGGGACCCAATATGTCAAATTTAATTTTGTTAAGGGCATAGGTTAACTGTAGTAGCCGCTCTGGCGAAGATAATGACCTTACATTATAAGTACAGATTTTTAGTTCATTAGGTTTAAAGTCGACTGTTTTGTCGACTGTTTTGTTGTTTGTTTTATTCTGTGATGGTTGTTTACTATCTGGAATGTGTACCTGGGGTGTTGTTAAGTCTGTTTCCTTGGTTGGAGGGTGATGGTCTGACGTCCCACGGGGACCAGCCGGGTTGGGACCTGATACTTTGGTTGTTTGTTGCTTTGGTTGCTATGATGTTTCATCCAGTCCGTTTGCTGACCGCTGCCTCGCATATTCATTGGAGTTTGAATTAGATCTGTTTCTCATCAGATCGAAGGCATTCGTTTTATTCTGTAGTGCCAATGATGAGGTAGCAGTCTGTTGTTTCTTCGATTGAGAGTTGCTTGAAGGGGAAGTAGACAGCTCTCTTTTTCTGTTTTCTCTCTTGTCTGGGTTTTCTTTGATTATTAACTTGTCGTATTTTATATAGGCCACCTTTCCCTTGTTCCTTTCTTCAACTAATTGAGGTATTAATGCCTTCCTTTTTTCTAACACCGCTTTGGAGTAATCTTCTGTGAGTTGTAAAACTTTAGATTTGTTTTTGTTTCTTAGTATTTCTGCCTTTTTCCATCCGTTTACAAAGGACAGAATAGTTGGTCTTGGTTTTTCGCTCGTGTTTTTCTTTCCAATGCGGTAAATTTTGTTTATTTCTGAAGCTTCAATGGATATGTTGAGTTCGGTCAGGAATTGTTCTTGCACCTTTTTGATAAGTTCTATCATAGATTTCTCCCCTTCATTCAGTCCGTGTATTATTATGTTGTTGCTTTTCTTTTCATTTTCCATAAATTCTACTTTCTTCTCGAGTAAGTCCACTTTCATTTTTAATTTTTCATTTTCTTCTATAAAAGGTTTTAGTTTTTCTTCAATTTTAACAGTTATTCGATTTGTGATTAAATCTGTTTGGTTCTGCATTTCTAATTGCATTTTTGTAAACAAGAATTCAAATTGCGCATCCATATTTTTTGATGTGCGTAGAATGGAACGTAATTTTAGTAGGATATTGATTCTGCACTCTGGCAACCCTATGATGACAGTTAGACGTTGGACGTTAACTGTCACTGTCACTACTTGTCCTTGCTTAAATCTTAACCTCCAAAAAAATCCGTCCGTTTTTGCCCCGAAATATGCTTTTATAATCAGCTTTTCGCACCAAAACTATTATTTCGAGCACTTTTTATCACTTGAAATTGTTTTTAGTGGAAACTTCTTCTTCTAACTATTTATTTTGCTTTGTTTTCACGGAGTGACACTACCGAGCTGTTAACGTTTTGACAACCGGAACCGGAAAAACACAGATACTGATAGTTTACTTTATCAAATATTCACAGAGGACTTTTATGACGACATAAAATCAGATCTTAATTTACATTTCGATACTTCTGAATACCCAGAAGACAACGTGTATGGTTTCCTTCTGGTAAATAAAAAACAATTGGGTGTTTTTAAAGATGAAAACAATGGGGAAATATTTAAGGAATTTGTTGGGTTACGCTCAAAAATGTATGCCATAGATGTACAAAATAAAGAAATTAAGGCTAAAGCTAAAGGGGTCAATCAATGCGTAACGGAAACATATGGTCTCGATAGTTTTAAAAAATGTTTATTTAAGAAAAAAATTAAATATGATACGATGTTACGCTTCAAATCAATAAAACACATTCTATTCACACAGAAAATTACCAAAATAACTCTTTCGCGTAATGACACGAAACGATATATATTAGAAAATTATATTGATACTCTTGCGTGGGGTCATTATAAAATTCCTAATGATGTACTTTAAATTTAATTTGATTTACACAGAACTTTCAATGAAATGTATTTTTTTTGTGCAATATGTATTATTTTTGTAAAATGTATAATTTAGTTAAGAAAACTATAAATGTTTTAAAATAAGTAGAAAAAATTATCTTGTACCAATAAAATTTTGTTAAATATTTTTTTTTCTAAATAAATGTTCTTATTTATAAGACCTTTAAAAATCTGTCATTTGAATATAATTCCTTTTCATAACAACACACTCCTCACGTTAATCCAAAATGATTCATTTTTACCATCCCTTCACCACTATTGTAGCTGGTCCGAGTGGTTGTGGAAAAACTAAGTTTGTTACAAGTTTTCTTGAACATTCCAAAGAATTATGTAATATTGAGTTTGATGAAGTGATTTGGGTCTATGATGAAATGCAACCCCTATATAATCTAGAAAATGTGATTTATAGTCAAGGAATACCAGACATGTCTATGTTTGATGGACTTAATAAAAAATAAAATAAAAATAAAATTCATTTATTTCAAGCTTCGAGGCTCATAGTTTAAGTCAACAATACATAAAATCTCACTAGCAGTTCTTATAAAAATATACACACATTGACAATAAATTAAAAAAATAATTAAAATTTTTACAATTACAATTACAAATTACAATTAAAATTCATTGAAATAATTTATAAATAAATAAATAAATAAACAGGAATGTCAAATTTTGTTTTGATGTCAAAAGTAACTATATTCTATTTTATTTTAACCTATGCCTGTTTTTACATGCCTGCCGCAGCAGTGCATGATGTATGGACAGTCCAGTCTATCCGCGATCATCGTTAGAACGATGTTGGAGCTGCCTCGCACCCGCTGGACCAAGGACGCGGCGCGCAGTCGCATAGTGGTATGGAAACATGCACGGAAAAAATTGTGTGATAGCAAAGTACCAATTTGGCTCGGTTAAGATATTTTCGGTTGCATACAACCAAGACATATTTAAAACACGGAATAAAGCTTTGTTAATGACAAACAAGCAATTATTGCTAAATATTCTTGGTTATTTTTACCAATCACTCATTTAAATCCAAATAAGTGTCCTAGTAAATATAACCCTTACCTGATTCTCTTATTTATTTTTAACTAATTTAATGGTATAGTTTCACACACGTACGTTAGCCAAGTTGACTTCTATGATTTTAGCAACGAACTTTGCAGGCTCCATGCGAAGCGAGTCACTCGGTTGTAAATAGCAAAAACTTATTTATTTCTAGCTGTTTCATTTTCTCAGTGTGCAGTGCGCGCCGCCGCGAACATACCCGAGGCGCTGCAATAGCGAGGCAGCCCCATCACCGCTCGAAACGCGTTATTGTATTGGACGCGGAGTGCATTGTACGCTTTCTGCGTGTAGTTAGCCCACAAGTTGCACGTGTACAGCGACGTGCAGTACGCTTTGAATAGCGTCAACTTCACGTCGCTGGAACACCGCGCAAACCTTCGGGCCAACATGTTCGCCCTCACGCACAATGCCCTCCACTCCCGTTCTATATCAACGTTATCTTTTAAGTCGGCAGTAACAATGTGACCTAAATATTTAAAATTGTCCACTCTTTCGAGTGGCACTTCATACAGACTTACGGCCGGTACATCCACTGGTCGATTTCTGCCGGCTTCAAAGACCATGTGTTTACTCTTAGTCACATTATATTTCAATCCGTGGCTTGCGGCGTTCCTCACAATTTTTTAACAGCCGTCTGAGACCACACACCGACGCGCTCAGCAGCACCATGTCGTCCGCATAGCTGAGGTTGTTTACACACACCCCATCAACATGACAGCCAACATGCTGACTGCTGAGTTTGCCGATGAGATCGTCCATGTACAGGTTAAAGAGTGCTGGGGAGGTCAACCCCCCCTGCCTCACCCCGCACTCCAACCCGTACTCTTCAGACGTTGCTCCCGCCCACCTGACTCTATTGACCCGGTGTCCATACCAGTATTTAAAGATATTAATTAATCCATTAGGTATGTTTATTTCTTCCATCTTTTCCCATAATACTTGATAGGACACCAGGTCAAAAGCCTTGGATAGGTCAAGGAAGCAAGCATAAACCGGGGTCTGACGATCAGTGTAATATCTGAGCCCAAACTACTTATAATAGATGATTTAATGAGGGAATCAAATGGGCGACTTGTAGATGTTTTTACTAAAGGTAGTCACCACAGAAATTTAAGCCTGTTTTATATTACTCAAAACATATTTCATCAAGGGAAAGGTCAACGTGATATGTCTTTGAATACAAGTTATTTGGTGTTTTTTAAGAATCCTAGAGATAAAACACAAATACGCTATTTGTCTCGTCAAGTATACCCAGAAAACTCAAAGTTCGTTGACGAAGCTTACAAGGATGCTACTAAAAGCGCTCACGGCTATCTCATGATTGATCTTAAACAAAATACGATGACATGTGTCGTTTTAAAACTAAAATATTTCCATTTGATGGTAATTGCACGGTATATATCCCAAAGAAAGGATTTAAATATAACAAGGATCATCAAGTTTTAGTCAGTTCTAAATGATGCATTCTCGGGTAAGCACCTATAAACATTTGCTGGAAGCACTACAGTTACTTAAACCAAAATATCGCACCGCTTTGCTTAAATCGTGTGATGACGATGAGATCAACATAATTTGTGAATGTATCTATAACGTTCTAAAAGGTAAAATTCCTTTAGATAACACAGAAAAATCAAAATTAAAAAAATATAAGGAAACATTACGAAAATTAGTTTCAAAAGGAAAAAATAAGCTAAGAAAAACCGTTATCATTCAAAAAGGGGGTGCATTTTTACCGATCATTTTAGGTGCAGTTTTGAGTGCTTTGGTAAACTCCTTATCTTAGACACAATGGAGAATACAAAGAAAATGTTGTTAGTAGAACCTGAGTTTATTGAAAGACTTAAAAAAAGTGATAATCAGGTGGAAAATTCATCATCGCGTCTGGATGGAGAAATGCAAACAATTCTTAGAAGGAAAATAAATTATCGTGAAAAGTGGGCATTATATTCTCAAGCACTACAAAGATTTTTACATTTTGCTGAGGCAGATCGAAGACCGTTTAAATTACCAATATTGATGGATGAAGTGAACCAGCTTACCAACGAGAACTACAACGTTGCTTCGAAAGTTAACAAAAAGGAAGAAAATGCTCTAAAAGAGGAAAATGTCCGAAAGGAGGAATCATTTACTCAAAACTTAAGTGGAGACGCGAATTTTCCAGAGCCTGAAGCAGATGCTTATACCACACCTCCTAATCTATCAAAGATTGGATTACCTACACAATATTCTCCATCCTATATTATAGATGTTATACCTAAATCTTACAGGGCAAAAACTCAGACTCTACTACAAAACATTATTCTGAGTAGACCTAAAATTTGGTGGAAGGAAAACGGGGAGGTAGTTATAAACAATAAAACAATACCAAACAGCAATATTCTCCATTTGGTAGGCGACGTGCTTAGACCGCTTAAACGTTCAAAACCAATTGGATGGCAGGATTTTGCAAGTCTTTTAAATGAGATAAAAGTTCCAGTGTCATGTATTGGTAACCCCACAACTTTAGAATTTATTGATAAACTTCAATCAGCTGAACCTAACACTTCGCAGGCTTCTATTAGCGCTCAAAATCTGTTAATAAAAGAAAAAAACGCATCTACTCCTTTATCTACTAAACCAAAAACGAGATCTCAAAAGAAAGTTGATTGGGAAAGATGGACTCCTTATTAGACATAAATAAAATAAACTATGATGTATCAAACCCAGCTGGTTATAGTAGCTTAAATAATGTTATGAAGGAAATGAAAGGTCAAATGAATAGAGAGGAAGTGAAAAAATGGTTGCAGTCCCAAGAAGCGTACACTCTACATAAACCTGTTCATAAACGATTCTCGCGTAACAAATACATCCTGTCTAACTACAATGAACTATGGCAAGCTGATCTAAGTGATATGCGTACCTACAGTGAATACAACGATGGGTATATATATATTCTTTGTGTTATTGATGTATTTAGTAAATATGCATTTGCGAGACTTATGAAAAAGAAGGATGCTGAAACGGTCAAAACATGTTTTGAAAGTATATTCACGGAAGCAAATGCAACCCCTAGACATACTCAATCTGATAAGGGTACAGAATTCATTTCAAAGATGGTAAGAGATTATTTCACAAGTAAAAACATAAATTATTATACTACTAATAACCCCGATATTAAAGCTAGCATAGTTGAAAGATTTCAAAGGACCCTTAAAACGAAAATGTGGCGTTATTTCACTCATAATAACACTTACAATTACACCAGTATATTACAAGACCTACTTTATTCATATAACCATACCTATCATTCCAGCATAAAAATGTGTCCAGTTGATGTTAACTCTAGTAATATAAGGACTGTTTGGTGTAACTTATATGAAAGAAAAAATTATAAACAACCATCTTTAGAAAATGCCAGGCTAAATATAGGTGATGTTAGGATAACTAAATATAAACATATATTCCAAAAGGGTTATGAAACCAATTGGAGTGATGAAATATTTGTCATTGAATCTGTTATCAATAGGTCTCCGTGGGCTGTTTATACTTTAAAAGATTTGGAAGGTGAACCAATAATTGGTACATTTTATTCTAAAGAATTACAAAAAGTATCTCACCACCCCTCCATCAAATATAAAATTGATAAAATAATACGCTCGCGCCGTATTGGTGGCAGAAAGGAAGTGTTCGTGAAGTGGCGAGGTTATCCT
Organism: Pammene fasciana; assembly: GCA_911728535.1. Classification (NCBI taxonomy): domain Eukaryota; kingdom Metazoa; phylum Arthropoda; class Insecta; order Lepidoptera; family Tortricidae; genus Pammene; species Pammene fasciana. Next base: position 6,085,676 of record OU452283.1, read on the forward strand.
AATAAATTTAATTCCTGGATACCGTCAACAAGTTTAGAAACAATATGAGTGAAAACAGTTTTTACTTAACTTTGTTGAGTTATAGTTCATCGGATTATTACAATGATAATACCACTGCACATTTTTTAACAAAATTACCTAAAACTATTAAATTGGAAGGAGAATGGGTTGTGGGTTTAGTAGAATTTCAATACCCATGTGCCATCAACCATGTGTGTGTTCAAGAACATGAAAATACCATTTATATTAAAAAGAAAGTTCGAGGCCCTGCAGACAAGACAGATAAAATTGTTGATGCAAAAACTCACATACCAGCTACTTCATATGATAGTCTTGATAATTTCCTTGATGCATTCAATGAAAACCCACAGCTAAAAAGCAAAGTTAAGTTTAGATATGATAAAATTATAAAAATGGTGGGGGTAACTACAGATAAAGAAATAGTCTCAGTGACAACAATACCCATATGTCTACAATTAGGATTTCCACCAAGATCAAATTTAAAAGAAATGTCAATTGGAAAACATCCTGCTAATTTATACTTAGGTTTACCCTCACAAATCTTTGTTTATACTGATATCATTCATCCACAAGTGGTGGGAGATGTTATAACGACATTACTAAGAATAATAGATCCAACTTAATTTATCTATGGTGCTTACAAAACACATATTTTCTCGCCTGCTCACTGTGTACCCGTATTACGAAGAGAATTCGATACTATAGAAATAGATATAAGGTCAACTACTGGAGCTAGAATACCATTCCAGTTTGGATCTTCTTGCGTGAAGCTACACTTTCAACGGGTAAAATGAATTATAAAAGATCATCCACGTCCTGCCCATATGAACATTACTACTCACATCAAGCTGGTACGGGCATAGGAATTGTTTATAAAGGGGTGCCGTATCAACGAGGACATGGGATCGGGAGTTTCTTGGGTGGTCTTTTTAGATCTGTGCTACCATTATTATCTAGTGGTTTTAAAACAGTGGGAAAAGAAACTTTAGATGCAGGTATTGGTCTTCTATCCGATATAGTAAATTCACGACCAATGGATAGTTCAATTAGATTTCGGTTCAAGGAAGCAAGCGCCAACTTAAAAAGAAGAGCAGATGAAAAAATTGATTCTTTGATGTCGGGGTCTGGGTATAAAATGTCCTCAAAAAGACGTGAACCATTCATTAACTTAAAAGCATCACAACTAAGAGGAGGTAAAAAATATAAGAAAAATAATATTGAAGATATATTTTCAAACTAAAAAATGTCATTATTACATAGTCATTCTTGTGAGTGTGCCAAATCTGAATTAGACTTATTTGCTCTACCATCAACTCAAACAAGCATTGAAAGTGGTCAGTGGATTCATTACAAACCAATTTCATCTCTAAGTGACGATGGCCCTATCGAGTTTCAAGTTCCCGGTTCAGGTGATGACTACATTGATCTATCACATACTTTGTTGCATATCAATGCCAAAATTTTGAATCAAGATGGAACAAAAATAAAACCTGATGCAAATGTTGCCCCGGTAAACAATTGGTTACATTCCCTGTTCAGCCAACTAGACATTTATTTAAATCAGAAGCTTATATCACCTCCAAACAATACTTATGCTTACCGAGCCTACATGGAAAATCTGCTTAATTATGGTTCAGCAGCCAAAAAATCTCAGCTAACTTGTGGTTTGTGGTATGAAGATACCCCTAACTATATGGACACCGTTGACTCGAATAATAGAGGATTTCACAAAAGAATGGACTTTGTTAAGGAAAGCAAGGAAGTTGAAATGATTGGCCATTTGCATGGTGATATGTTTAACCAAGAGGAATTTCTTATTAATGGTGTAGAAATGCGTGTTATATTAGTTCGTTCGAAAGAAACATTTAATTTGATTTGTCATAAGGAAGGCAAATTTAAAGTACAAATAACAGATGCCAGTCTTATTATCAGAAGAGCAAGAATAAATCCTAGTGTATTGTTAGCTCATCAAAAAGTACTGGCATCAACAACTGCGAAATATCCTATAACAAGGGCGGAAGTTAAGGTTCTGACATTACCCGCAGGTATACAAGGTAAAACGTTAGACAATATATTTCTCGGCCAAGATCCTAAACGATGTATTATCGGATTCGTTTCAAACTCTGGATTTAATGGTAATTTAGCTATCAATCCATTCAATTTTCAACATTTTCATATGAATTCATTTAGTTTATATGTAGATGGCCACGAAATTCCTTCCAAAACATTACAACCCTCATTTAACTCTGCCGGCTTAATAGCAACTGCGTATCATACTTTGTTTTCTGGAACTGGTATTCATTTCCATAACGAAGGTAATGCTATACTATAAGTAGATCAAACTATGTCGGTGGTTATTCTTTATTATGTTTTGATTTGACTCCTGATTTATCTGCTAGTTCAACTTAACACTGGAATCTTGTTAGACATGGAAGTGTTCGTATCGAGGTTCGTTTTGATTCAGCTTTAAATACTACTATCAACTGTATCGTGTATGCTGAATTTGATAACATAATTGAAATCAATAAAAATCGTGATGTCACTGTAGATTATAACAGTTAGTAATTAAATAAATTCAATGTATTTGCATAATTTTATCATTACCCCTTGAACATTGTGGGGGATAATTGCGGGTAGGCAAAGAAAGCACACGCAAAAGTTTAAAACATTCTTTTTATATTGAAATAAAAATAATTATCTTAATTATTTCAGTTTGAATTAGTGCCAAATGTGTTAATATTCACCTCAGTGCTGCCCACAGTTGTTTTCTCACCACAAGCACTTCATAAAAGGCATAATAAGCTTATTTTACTGCAAGTCATAAAGTGACACTTCACACACAATGGATCAGCTGTCAAAATTGCAGAAGAGCATGGATGACATGAAGCAACACTTTGATTCACGGATGGCAGTCTTCGAGAGTTCTATTGCTGAACAGGGATCAAGCTCCCCCGTGGTAGTAAATGAATTCACAGAATTTAAAAACTTCATTATGACGGGGCTGGCAGCGCTGCAGACTCAGATGGGTCTAGTGCTAAGCACTTTAGAAGATATGGAGGCCCGGTCCCGCTCTAAAATTCTACTTCTTCATGGAGTCCCAGAGACCAAGGATGAAGAGGTCACGGCTAAGGTAGCTAACATTTGCAGTGACAGGCTGGGCCTGCGGGATGTCACTGAGAGTTCTTTTGCTGTCTGTTACCGCCTCGGTAGGACCAGGCCAGGAGCAAAACACAGAGCTATCTTAATTAAGTGTAATAGTCTTTATGTTAGAAACACTATCTGGGCGGCAAAGAAAATGCTTAAGGACTCAGGGCTCACATTTTCAGAATTTCTAACAAGCTCCCGGCATGCTGTCTTTGTTGAAGCCCGAAGGTTGTATGGGGTTAGAAACAGCTGGACTAGGGACGGGCGTATAGTGGTGCTGTGCCCGAATGGCTCGCGCCATAAAGTTACAACGCTCGCTGGACTGCGCGCTCTGCCTGCGCCCGCTGCAGCTACTGAAGTTCTGTCTCAGCCTGCGTCGCTACAAGCAAACTCCGGTGCTATGCCTTCTCTTCTTGGTTAAGGCGCGGCACCTGAGGATAGTGAGCAGGCGAGTGCAACTCTTGATGTGGCTGGGCCTGCGCGGCACCCTCGCTCTGAGCGGTCAACCAGGAAAAGTCCCGTAGACCTGCGGTCTCGTCGTTGAAGTTGTTTCAATGTTAGTTATTTAGTTTTGAGCCAGTAATGTTATTAAATAAGTTATTGCTTTTTCTCTCTACCGGCATTTAGCAACGCTTGTGACACTTTTATTTTCTTACCGCAAATTTACTAATGTTATTGATAATGTAAGGTATACATTAAGTATACGTCAATGTTGTTCGATTGGGTTCCTGATCGGTGGACTGTAGTTTTAATTAAAGGCCGGTTCACTTCACTTTATTTTTATTAGCAATCACCGTTACACTACCTTGACTACAATTTTACATGAAATTATCATTTTTTCCTCTTCATAATGGCGTCGCTATATATATAATCAACATGGCGATCAGTGTTGCCATAGATACGATTTGCAATCCACCTTATGTTGGCAGTGCTGCCAACATGCTACGGGGGCAGGGGAACATTAGTCACAATCTTGAATAATAGCCTCAGCTAAACAATATAGAAAATAATCTTAAGACTAGGGGGATATTAGGCACAATCTTATGAGTCCTATAAATTAAGCACACTAGTGAATAATAGCCTCAGCTAAACAATAGAACAGAATCTTAGAACTAGTTATTTATCATCTAAAGAAAGCTTTAGTTACACAATAAAGGAATCTTAGTACTAATTATCATCTAAAGGGAGCAGGCTTACTTTAGTGATAGAGCGAGTATGAGTTTTACCATTAGACATTTTGACCTCAACCGCTCTCACTAAACCATCATGCCCCGGAAAGGTTTTGGTAATTCTTGCCATGGGCCACGACATAGGAGGGCAATTGTCCTCTCTTAGAATTACAAGACTTCCAATCTCAATATTTTTATTTATTAAGCGCCATTTGGGTCTGTTCTGAAGCGTGTTTCAATTGAGTACATTGTTGCCAAAACTTTACTTTATTCTGGGCTATATTGGTTAAATCTCGTTCTGGATACATCGTTAAAGCTTCTCCTATTATAAAGTGACCTGGCGTTAAATAACAATAGTCGTTAATATCGGATGAGATAGGTATAATCGGTTTAGAGTTAATAATTTCAATAATTAGCGAGTTCAGTTGTTCGTAGGTTAAAACATTGTTTTGCAATATTCTTTTTAAATGGTATTTAGTTAGAGCTACATTTGCCTCCCAAAGTCCACCATAGTTTGGAGAGTAACATGGAATGTTATGGAAATGTATACCTATACTTGCAGTGTAGTTCTGCACCATCTCTTGGTGGCCTTTGGCAGACTGAAGCTTATATAGTTCAGCTAATTGGTTCCTTGCGGATTTGAATGTACTAGCATTGTCGGAATAGATATCGCTTGGTATGCCTCGCCTTGCTATCAAACGTCTTAAACATGCTAGAAAAGTATCGGTTGTGAGATCTGAGGCCAATTCGAGATGGACCGCTTTGGTTACCATACATACAAAAACGCAAATATAGCCTTTTCCTATCACAGATTTTCGTACACGTGACAGTTTCACATTGACAGGGCCAGCGAAGTCCATTCCAATTCTGACAAAAGCACGAGTGGTTGCAGTCACCCTCTCGGCCGGCAAGGAACCCATGAGCTGCTTAGAAGCCTCAGCCTTGTACCTGAAACACGTTATACACTTCTGAGTGATTTTTTTAACCTCTTTCAATCCATTAATAATCCAATACTTTTGACTTAGATTGGTAAGTACTAGAGTAGGACCTTTGTGCAATAACTTTAAGTGCTCACTAGCTATGATAAGTTTCGTTATTACAGAGTTCTTTGGCAAAATGATTGGAAGTTTCTGTGAGTACGAGATATTAGCATGATGTAATCTGCCACCGACCCGCAGCAGCCCAAATTTATCAATAAATGGATGTAATGAAACCAGACTTCCTTTGACAGGTGCACCCTTTTGTAGAGAATTCATCTCATTTTTAAATACGTTACATTGTTCATATTTAATTATAAGCATAAGGGCTTCATGCAGTTCAATGCTTGACAAAAAGTCTGTATTACGCTTAGAATTGTTAATCTTAGCATTATTGCAAAATCTAATTATGTAAGCTAGAACCCTAGTCATTTTGTGGATGCTAGAATACTTGCGTAATCTCTCGAAGACATTGTCTGGTACGCTGCTTCCAGGTGACGTTTGAAGGCTGGCTTGTACTGCTATAGGCTTGAATTCAGGCAAGTCAGTTGGTGTATCTAGATTGTAATTAAATTTGTACTCACTGTCATGCAAAAACTCAGGCCCAAAAAACCACAGATTACATGCTGCAAGATCTTGAGGACTCGCACCGCGACTGATCAGATCACTCGGGTTGTCCTTGGTGTTTACGTAAAGCCAGTGAAAATCACCTGTGCGCTCCCTTATCACCTTGACCCTGTTTGCTACGTAAGCTTGCAACCTTGTTAGTTCAGTATTCAGCCAAGCTAAACAAATTTGTGAGTCAGTGAATAGATATACACCATGAATGTTAATTTTTAGTTTAAGAGTGCTATAAACCCGAGCAATAAGCTTTGAAAGCAGCAGAGCCGCTTCCAGTTCAAGTCGAGGTACTGTCATACCCTTGTTTTTGATCGGGTTGATCCTTGATTTGGAGCAGAGCAAATGCATAGAGGTTTTACCTTGGCAATCAGTGACTCGCAAGTAGATGCAGCATCCATAGGCAGTGGAGCTGGAGGCATCAGAGAAGCCTATGATCTGCACAGTATCTGTATGATCAACATGTATGTTTCTGTTTATATAAATTGGTTCCATTACCGCTAGACTAGAAGCAAACTCCATCCATTCGTTTTTAATATCATTTGGGGGTACCTCATTCCAATCTGTACCAGAAGTTCATATTTTCTGCATAATAGCCTTTGCTTTGACTATAATAGGGCTCACCAAACCCATCGGGTCGTAAAACTTGCTAACGTAACTGAGAATGTCCCTTTTAGTGACTTTACTAGGATTGAAAGGTTCCGGGCAAGATATTTTAAAATTATCTTCCTTGACAACTATATTGAGTCCTAGTGCCTTTAAGCTACAGTCATCTCTTTGCAATTCTAACTCGTCAAAGTGCTGTTCAGTTAGAGGTGTATCAGCTAATACGATCCTACTATTGGATGACCACTTGTGCGTTTCAAAACTACCATAGCTCATAAGTTTGCGCAGTTGTGATTTTGCCTCAATAACTCTATCCAAATCATTGTCAGAAAAAAGAATATCGTCTACATATGTCATGTTTTTGATGATGAACGATGCTATTGGCAGATCAAATTCATGTCTAGTAGCAAGCTCGTCAAGGCATCGTGTGGCTAAGAAATTACTGCTCTTTAGACCATAGCTTACTGTATCTAATCTTATACATTTAATGTTTTCTTTAGGGGAGTCCCTCCAAAGTATATTTTGTAGTGAGGTATGTTCCTCACACACACGTATGTTTCTGAACATCCGTTTGATGTCAGTAGTGAATGTATAGTCACCAAAACGAAATAGGAGAATTATGTCGAATAATTCCCTTTGAACCGTAGCTCCATTAAGTAGGAAATCATTGAGTGAGACTCTTTTGTTTGTTTTGAGTGAACCGTCAAAAACTGAACGAAGACGAGTAGTTTTGCTCTCCTTAATAATTCCATGATGAGCTAAGAAGTAGGCTACATCTTTATTTAAATCATACATCTCTATGTCTACATAGTGCCCGTGGTTCAAAGACAAATATTCATGAATGAATTTTTTATATTCTGCAAAAAACTCTGGATTTTGAGCAAATTTCTTTTCAAGATTTAAAAATCTCTTTAATGCAAAGTGAAATGATTCACCTAATTCATCCTTAATCGCATCAAGTGGCAATTTAAGTGGCAGCGCCACTTGAAATTGATTGTCCTTTAACTGAACAGTTCTTTTAAATATGTCTTCGCAGAGCTCATGCTCTGAAGACTTTTCATTGAAGGTTTGAGGGACACTCTCTGCTTGCCAGAAGTTCGACATGGATTCAGAGAGCTCAGAGTCACATGTGGTACATTTTAAAACTACCTTATTACATACAACTAGGTGGGGTAATCCTCCACCGACTATGTGTCCAAACTGTGTGTTGACTATGGTGGGCTGTGTTGCTGGTAGCTCAGGCTGCAGCGGTGCTGCATCTCTCTGCTGTTGGCTGCCATTCGTCGGTTGATGACTCGAGGGCTGGTACGCAGGCCCCGTCAGTATCAGCGTCTGAAACACGATTTGTGCACCTATTAGCAGGTCAATTTGACTCGGGATATTGAATTCCTCATCAGCTAGCTGTATGTTGGGAGGAATACAAATATCATTAAGATCAAATTTGTTTTGTGGCAGTATGCAAGTAATCTCCTCCTCAGCCACCTGGCAGTTTATTGTTATACTGAATGGGTTTAATCGTGACTTTACTTCTACAGGCAAACTATATTTAACTTTACTTTTCATATTTTGAATTCCAGTTATGCTTGTATTGGCTAGATTCGGCGTGAGATTCAGTAGCTTAACTGCTCTTTCTGTAATAAAGTTAATTTGTGAACATGGGTCCATTAATGCCTTGAAATGTATCTCTTTACCATCTCTAGCTACGACTTTCACCACTGCTGTGGGAAGAAGCACGTCGTTATTGACAATATTTCCTGCTGCCAACGTAGCAGGAGTTGCAACAGCCTGATCTGGAGCTTGTACAATATTGTGCGCAGAGGGTGGTTGCACAGTATCACAGTGTAGAAGTGTGTTGTGTGCCTGCTTGCACTGTGCGCACCTGAAGCGGTACCTACAAGTGCCTTTATGTGCTCCCAAACATATTGTGCACCGGCCTGTTGTGCTTATAAATTTTACTCTTTCATCAGCTGCCAACAATTGAAATGCCTTACATATAAATAATTTATGTTTAGACTTACAGTAAGCACATTGCTCCTTGCTTTCGGCAAGATGAAGTACCATCTTCGAGGCAGGCTGGCGAGGCTGCCCTGACGCTCCTGGTTGCTGCGTCTGTCTCTCCGGCTCTGCGTTTTCCATTGCTTGGGCTCTCCTGTCCATATATTTGAGGAATTCTTCGACTGTGGGATCCACGCTCATGTCTCTCTCCATGTGATAGGCTCTTGCGGTGTAAGTATCTAGTTTTCGAGAAAGCACACAAATTATTATTGCATCCCAATACTTAACTGATGGCTCCAGACTGGCCAAAGCTGCCAATTGCTGACGGACAGTTGATATAAATTCCCTTAAACTGACTGATGTGGATCTTAGCAATGGCTTTAAGTCTAGCAATGAACTGATATGATCATTTACAATTTTTTGTTTATTGTTGTACCTGTCACTCAAGAGTTTAGTAGCTTCATTGTAGCTACTGCTGGTCATTGGCAGATTTTTAATTAAATCTAATGGTTCACCTTTAAGGTGAGAACGTAAATAATACAATTTCTGGATATCGTCTAGTGCACTATTCTTATCAATTAATGAATTGAATAAATTTATGAACGGCACATAGTCCATAAACTTACCACTAAAACTCGGGCAAGCGAATAGGGTTGCGTGGGGGAGCATTATGGACTTGCGGCTGCTCGGGGTTTGCGGGCAGGGAAGATGTGTTCACGCCGGTTAACCTCCTCGTTTATGCTGGCGAGTGTATCGAGGTATTTAGATTCGTACTCTTCGACTGCCTCGGCATCTTCTGAATCTAGTGATAATATGCTCATATTATATTTTTCATACTGTTTAAAAGCCTCTATGAGCCTATTTCTTTGAGTTTTTAACAGTTCTGTAGAGTAGAGGTGTGCGCCGATAGTAAAATCATCGGCGGCGGCGTCTGTTCATTTTTCGACCGGCGGCGGCGGCGTAATCGGCGTTATCGGCGTGACCTTGACGTGGTATATATTTCAATATTACTGAGGAGTTTGGCTACAAATTTAAGCCCACTGGGTATTTATTGGACCACTCAAAAGATATAATATGCTTTAAATCATGCGATGAACAATTTACTTATAATTTATTGTATTGTATGTTTAAAATTAGGTAATCAGAGTACAGTTTTGAGGTTGTTAAGCCAGGCAACTACGTCGGGTGTCAGGGCATCCTGATCCTCATATGGACCAGGATAGGAGTGAGAATGAGAATGCGTGAGCGTTAATAGGGTATAAAAACAGCATTAATAAAACACCCCAAACCCAACCCCTCTTTGAAAACGATTGTCTCGCATAATTTGCACATTTTAAATACAAGACATTCATTCAAAAAAAATCTAAAAGATAGTTAAGGTTAATTTACTTAATTATTTCATCTATATAGACATAGCCTTGCCTGAAAATCGATTCCACTTACTTATAGCACTATAGCCCTGACGTTAAGAAGTTCAGAATCGACTGATATTGCATTTGGAATTAGTGAGAGAAAATTGTATTTCGGTACTAAGTTCTAAAAGATTAAGATGGTAGGCCTTTGACCAGCCCAAAACTTTGTACTTCGATGGATTTATCAACTGATCAACAGATTAAGTAAGCGGTTTCAGTAGTTTAAATTGTTTGGATTAGTTACCTATACCGTCAAATCGTCCACGCCGCGTATTAAAGGGTTACTTTTCAAATTACAACAATTACTTTTTCGCTTGTACAATGGGTTGTGCTCTGAAGAACTGTTTGATATGATGCCCACGGCTACTTTTTATCACCGCACCGCTCGCCGTCGGCAGGGTGTTCATCCTCACACCCTGGAGCCGAAAGGGTCGCGCACTGCACGGTTTAAGAGGAATTTCCTCCCGCGCACGCTCAGACTGTGGAATGAACTCCCTGCCGAGGTTATCCCAGAGGGCTACAGTATGAGGTTCTTCAAAAAAGGAGTGTATAGGTTCTTAAAGGGTAGGCAACGCGCATGTGAATCCTCTGGAGTTGCAGGCGTCCATAGGCTACGGTAACTGCTTACCATCAGGCGGGCCGTATGCTTGTTTGCTGCCGTCGTAGTATAAAAAAAAAAAAAATTAAATAAATATAAATAAATCTATACATATAATAAAGCTGAAGAGGGTCGAAAGTCTGTACATGGAAGATATTCGTAAAAAAGTTGACTGGGGATACTTAGAATCGATAACAAAACACGTTCCAACAGTTTTTAGAATTTTTGTCTGTTTGTCTGTTTATCTGTTTGTCTGTTTATTTGACCGCGCATCACGTGAAAACGGCTCAACGGATTTTGATGAAATTTTGTATAGAGATAGTTTCAGTCCCGGGAAAGGACATAGGATAGTTTTCATCTCGAAAATCAACCCTGGAGGGGGTGAAAAGGGGGTTGAAAGTTTGTATGAAGAATTTTTAACCGCTGAGCAGATTTTGATGAAAATTAGTATGGAGATAATTTGAGTCCCAGGAAACGACATAGGATAGTTTTCATCCCGAAAATCAACCCTAGAGGGGCTGAAAAGGGGGTTGGAAGTTTGTATGAGGAATCGATAACCGTTGAATGCTAGAGATAGTTTGAGCTCTGGGGAAGGATATAGAATATTTGATATTCAGAATTCATAACTTAACGGGAGATTCATAATTCCACGCAGACGAAGTCGCGGGCAAAAGCTAGTAAATAATAATTTCCTACTTTTTGTAGTAATTATCTACAGTCCCATGCACTTTACAATATCACTGCGAAGAGCTGAAACGTGCGAGCTATTATAAATTACACCCAAATTACAATTTACAGTAGGTGTACTGGACAATTTAAATAGTTCCTTCGATTTCTCAAGGATCTTAACATGAAAATTGACCTAATGAGAATGGGCCATGTAAATAACAAGTGTGAGTTAGCATGTTATTCCACGCCGATTTCACGCCGATCATCGGCCGGCGGCGGCGGCGTGGCTAAAAATGGCCGGCGGCGGCGGCGCGGCGCGGCGGCGCACACGTCTACTGTAGAGTCAGATGTTATTTTAACTGAGTTATGGATGCGCTTTATTGTTTCTTAATGTAGCCCCTAGCGGCCACAAGTTCCACAAGTTCCATTTCTCCGCCTACACTCATTTTGTATAAATTTATACAAATAACACTAAATTTCTTAATTTAAGAATACTGGCTACCATGACATAAAGATTTTCTTTGGTTTTGGCTACGAAATTCACAAATTTTCACTCTCGATTGCAACACGCGGAACAATTTTTACATTAGAAAAGTCGATTTGACACAGGGCGCTGCAATCACAAGATGGCGGGATCGGGACTCTTGTACTTGGTCGTCGCAGGCGACGCTTCGTCTCTTTTGCACATGCGCAGACCGGTCTCGTCTCTTTCGCTCTCGTATACGGCGCGTAGGTTCGTGAAGTACAGGCGTCACGGGCTCGTTCCGAGATCCTTGTCGCTAAAATGCACCTAAAATGCCTACAATTATGTTCGATATTCGAGTGTTTCAAAATGTTGATAGATTTCTCAGTACTAGTTCGGTACCTATTTGCTTGAGCATTTTTCTTGATCTTCGCGGCGTAGATTTGTTGATGGCGATGCTGGTAATTGAATGATGCTCAGCTTTAGGTGATTTTCTTCAAAGATGATGAATTCGCCTGATTATAATCACGATGTTGGGCGAAGTCTTTGAACTCTTGGAGCGGCACTAAATAAGTATATACCTATTGCTGAGTGCACGGCGTAGTTTGTAGGTATGATACTGCTCGTGCTCCAGTAAGGCGTTTGATGCAGCTAATTACACGGCGTATTAAACACTGCTCGTGTACTAGGGAGGCACTTGATGTTGGCTGATTGCACGGCGTAGTAAATGCACTGCTCGTGCACCAGGGAGGCGCTTGATGTCGGCTGATTGCACGGCGTGGTAAATGCACTGCTCGTGCACCAGGGAGGCGCTTGATGTTGGCTGATTGCACGGCGTGGTAAGTGCACTGCTCGTGCACCAGAGAGGCTTGATGGCGGCTGAGTGTACGGCGTCTAAATATACTGCTCGTACACCATGTACCTAGGCGCTTGATGAGGGTGTACAGTAGTTGTCTCGGCGGTGAGTACTCACGTTGAAGTTGCACGGTGAGATAGGACCATGTTCGATTGGGTTCCTGATCGGTGGACTGTAGTTTTAATTAAAGGCCGGTTCACTTCACTTTATTTTTATTAGCAATCACCGTCACACTACCTTGACTACAATTTACATGAAATTATCATTTTTTCCTCTTCATAATGGCGTCGCTATATATATAATCAACATGGCGATCAGTGTTGCCATAGATACGATTTGCAATCCACCTTATGTTGGCAGTGCTGCCAACAAATGTCACCTTACCAAATGTCAGCTGACAGACCGCGTTTTGTTTTTGCTGGTGCGAGATGTATTTTTCTGTTTTTTTTTAGGTTTTTCTTTTGTATCGGCATGTTTCTATCAACGTTATAATATTGCTATGCCATTGATAAAAAAAAAGATAAAAGATAAAAGATATTTATTCTTCAATTTAGGCACATTACAATGCACTTATGAACGTCAGAGAGAAAAGAAACTACCACCGGTTCTAACCCTACACCTCTGACCCGAGAAGTATTACTTATTACCGGCAAGAAACTCGGCGGGACTTATTTTTTCAAAACAGTACTACAAATACATTAAAGATACTATATACAATAATGCGTAGTTCTTCAAGAAGGCATATCAAAACAGCTTGAGAGACAGACATGTACCTGCCTATTGTGTAATTAAAATGAAAAATAAAAATAAAATCCAAATCTGACTGCTTCGCAATACGTTTGATATTCTTTCTTACTTGAACTGTGTCCTCTAAATGTTAGATGATTTTATAGATTCTGGTTTGGGCCATGCATATATGTCTGTCATATAGTCCTCGACCCTGTAATAACCCTTTGACATTAAAGTTTTTTTCAAGTATTTCTTAAGAGCGGGAAATGATAGATTCAAAACATCGACGGGTAACTTGTTATAAATATGAATACCCTGGCCAAAAAATGACTTATATGCTTTGCGGACACGACATCGTCTGGTAGCAAGCTTGTTTTTATTTCTAGTGTTATAGCTGTGGATGTCAGAATTCTTCTTGAATGTGTGTATATTCTTTACAACAAAATTTAATTATAACATTGTTTAATAATAATGTCTTTGTACTGATTTAAACTCACACGATTTTCACTCATTATTTTGACAAAACACGGGACTTAATCGCGTACACTTACTTTTAATTTTCCTGACGTTTCGAGCGTGTCATAACGCTCGTGGTCGCAGGCAGACTGGCGAGGAATCGTATCAGCATCTCCTAGCCGCGCGGGTTTTTCGAACTACCCGCACTTGGTCTTGATTATTCACATTTACGCTAGGGTTGTCACTTTGCCTACACACGACACTCACAACATCCGATGGTTTGGAAATGCACGTATTTCGACGCTTACATTTGCTGATCACTGGATTCCACGAAGAAGAAATCCCCTGCCCCTCGTTCTGGTTGAAGTTTTTATACTTTCTAATTTCAATTGCTTCTCGTAGTTTCCTGCTATAACGACGAGGTTCCGTGGAGAGCACTTTTGGATTATGGAGCTCAATCCAGTGGTTTGGCAAACCAGCAATTGAAATTAGAAAGTATAAAAACTTCAACCAGAACGAGGGGCAGGGGATTTCTTCTTCGTGGAATCCAGTGATCAGCAAATGTAAGCGTCGAAATACGTGCATTTCCAAACCATCGGATGTTGTGAGTGTCGTGTGTAGGCAAAGTGACAACCCTAGCGTAAATGTGAATAATCAAGACCAAGTGCGGGTAGTTCGAAAAACCCGCGCGGCTAGGAGATGCTGATACGATTCCTCGCCAGTCTGCCTGCGACCACGAGCGTTATGACACGCTCGAAACGTCAGGAAAATTAAAAGTAAGTGTACGCGATTAAGTCCCGTGTTTTGTCAAAATAATAATGTCTTTCTTTTATTTACCTATATATGTGTAACAGCTGCTGGCGAGTAGCTGGGGTGAAATTGAATATTTGGCGATTCTATATTGTATTTTAGTATATTTATTAAAGGTGTATATATATATACATATATTTTGCATATATTTATATTATTGTACTTTGATTTGTATTATCTGTTTTGTAATAAACATAGCTTCAGACTTGTTACTTACGATGTCAGATGTGTTTAACGCCAGTTTGGAGAGTGAGTTTTATTCTTTGTCTTCTTCAAGCATTTACGACTCCCTGAGCGATGCATCAGATATGCCAGACTTAAGTGATCGATTGAATTGCACTTTCCAAACGGCCGCGAAAAACTTTAACATTGTCCACATTAATGCACAAAGCATACCAGCGCATTTTCCGGATATGCTAGCCACCTTTAGCACTAAGAACATACACGCCATACTAATTTCTGAATCCTGGTTGAAACAGTCGCTCCCATCTATCCTTTTTCCTCTACCTGGTTATTGTTTATTTCGTAATGATCGAACTGGGACTAGGGACGGCGGAAGCAATATTATTAGAGGCGGTGGTGTTGCCATATACATTAAAAGCGATTTTGTTTGTAAAGTGGTTTCTCAATCGCCTATTGCTTATTCTAACTCACCTGAATATTTATTCCTGGATGTCACATTACATCATTGCAAAGTCCTCTTAGGTGTTTTCTACAGCCCTTCTTCCAATGTCAACTTCTTTAACACTCTCGAAGATGAATTAATCACTCTATCTCCACAATTTGATCACTCCATTATTACGGGTGATTTTAATACCTGCCTCGTTAAAAATGATCAACGTGCTGCGAAGTTTCAAGCGCTCGTCAATTCCTTAAATTTCCATATTTTACCACTCAACCCCACACATTTTCCTCATAATGGCCCTCCTTCTCTTTTGGATTTAATTTTGACTTCTTCCCCTGATTTAGTGTCCTTTCATGGTCAATTTAATGCGGCAGCTTTTTCAAACCACGATTTAATTTACGCTTCTTTTAGGATTCGCCCGCCTAAACGTCGTCATAAAATAATTATGCGCCGGAACCTTCAGGATATGGATCTGCAAGCTCTTCTTTCTGACTTGAGTGAGATATCTTGGAAACATATGGAAGCATCCTCTGACGTCGACGATAAGCTGAGCACCTTCAATGACGTTATACTAGAGGCGTTTGACAGGCACGCTCCTTTGAGACCAACTCGTGCCAAGCATCTCCCTGCGCCATGGCTTACCCCGGCTATTAAGGAGCTGATGGCAAGAAGGAACCGCGCTAGAATCAAACTCAGACATGATCCTACGGAACGTAATCATCAGGTGTACACAGCATTACGAAATCGTTGTAATAGGGCTTGCAGAGATGCTAGGCGTAGGTATATCCACAAGTCAATAGACGAATGCCCCGCGGCTAGATTATGGAATTTCCTTAAGTCTCTTGGGGTGGGTAAAAGCCAACTTAATTCGGCTAATGTCCTAGACCTGGATGCCTGCAACCTGCACTTCAGTACATCACCCGTCAGTATTGACCCTATTGCAAAGCAAAGGTCGTTGGCTCTCCTAGCTGATTCACTACATCCTGACTGTGCTGCCTTCGAACTCGGTAATATTTCTTCGAATGAGGTACATGCTATTTTCAAGACAATTAAGACGAAAGCCGTTGGTGAGGATGGCCTAAGCGTAGATATGCTTATGCTTGTAGCGGACTATATCTCACCTATCCTTTCACACATTATAAATTTTTCTTTTTCGTCTGGCAAATTTCCTTCTATCTGGAAATATGCTAATGTTATCCCTCTCCCTAAAGTCTCCAATCCTTCATCATTTTCCCAATTTCGTCCCATTTCTATCCTTCCGATTCTCTCCAAGGTCATTGAACATTTCGTAAATAGACGACTTACTGCACATCTTAATAGGCATAACCTTTTTAATCCCTTACAATCCGGTTTCCGCCCTGGACATAGTACAGTCACAGCCCTGGTTAAGGTTACCGACGACATCCGCCTTAATATTAAGAACAAAAGAGTCACAATATTAGTTCTTTTGGACTTCAGTAGCGCCTTTAATTCAGTGGATTTCGATATTCTTCTTGCTTTTCTAAAATCAGTCAATGTTTCTTCCACCTCTTTGTCCTGGTTTCGTAGTTACATCTTTGGGAGACACCAGCGGGTTCGTGTTGATGAAAGAGTCTCCGAATGGTGTGCACTTTCAGCTGGAGTCCCTCAGGGAGGTGTGCTATCTCCTTTACTTTTTTCTATTTTTATTAATAATATTCATAATAATCATAATCATAATCATTTATTTGCGTGAAAAGGGTACAGTTACAGATGTACATGTTAATTGTTGTCCTCCTTAATCAGCCGTCCACAAACGACATGCAAACAATACAATTGTATAGGTGCTAGTAGGTGTAGGTATTACAATTTAAAATATAAATGTCCATGCCTATGTACATATATAACATGTCAACACAATAAATGTAAACTCTAATGTTATTTTATAATTAGTACAGAATAATCACTTATATATAGTAGTCATCATTTTTAATTAATAATATTTAGTATTTTTGGTTTACACAAACACATAGAGTCAATAATACAAATAGGTAAATTAATAATGTCAGATCATGGTTCAATAATTTCATTACATTCATTTATTAAGAACTCATTTACAGAGTAATATCTTTCTTGTACTAGCCACTTGCGTAGAACTTTTTGAAATTTGTGGTAAGGCATTTGTTTTAAATTCTTCGGTAATGCATTGTAAATTTTGATACACATTACGAAACAATTCTTTTTTAACATGTCACAGCTTTGTTTCATACCAACCACTAATCTGTCCCTATTTCTAGTGCCCCTTGGGTATATGTCAGCAGCTGTATTAAATAGGTCTATATTTTTCTTTACAAATTTCGCTGTTTCGTATATGTACAGGCATGGAAGAGGAAGTAAATTCAACGACAGAAATAGTGGCTTACATGATTCTGATGGAGCAACTCCCCAAATCGCACGAACGCATTCTTTTTGACACAAAAATGCTTGACGTATGTTGACGCCATTTCCCCATAGAATAAGACCATACCTCAAAGTTGACTCTACATATCCGTGATAAGCTGCTAATGCTGTTTTACAGTCCGTTGTTCGTCGTAATCTATTAAGAACATATACAAATCTACTTAGCTTATTACATGTAACTTGGATATGACCTTTCCATTTTAGTTCATTGTCTAGATTAATGCCTAAAAATATTGTTGATTCACAGTTTTGGAGATCTTGGTTATTATATTTAATATTCAGAGATTCCACATTTCTATTAAAGTGTATATTATAGCATGTTTTACTTAAGTTTACTTGTAAATTATTTTTTTCCAGCCATGTTACTACATCTTTGACTACTGTGTTAATCTCCTCCTCATGCCCAACTTGCGCATCCAATTTGTTGTTTGTCACTATTATTGATATGTCATCAGCAAATAAGATGCATTTATGATGCGTAACATTTGGGAGATCGTTAATGTATGTTAAAAAGAGCAGTGGTCCTAGAACGCTGCCTTGAGGTACTCCAAATTTGTTTACCGCAAATTTTGATGTGAAGGTCTCTGTTTCATGTTTATAGTTAATTTTATCTAAAAATATGCATTGAGTTCGATTTTCTAAGTATGGCCTTATCCATTGTAATGCAGGTCCTCTAACACCGTAAAAATTCAGCTTATTTATTAATACATCGTGGGATACAAAATCAAAAGCTTTTGACATGTCAAAAAATAGTGCCGTGGTTAAATGTTTTTTATTACAATTTATACCGATCTCGCGTACAACATTAAAAGCAGGTAACGTGGTAGACTTGCTCTTTTGGAAGCCATATTGATCTGCTGAAATAATGTTATATTTAGAGAAATAATTGATTAATCTACAGTGCATGGCTTTCTCAAAAACCTTAGACAGTATTGGTACAAGCGTTATAGGGCGGTAATTACCTAACTCTGTTTTATCATCCTTCTTATAAAGAGGTTTTACTATCGATTTCTTTAAGAGCTCAGGAAATGTTCCGCTTTGGAGTGAATAATTAACTAAATATGTCAAGATATCCACCATTTCAAATTTTGATTCCTTTATTATTTTAGTAGCTATGCCATCATAACCTTCGGCATTGGTATTTTTTAAAGAAGACACTATTTTCAATATTTCCTTTGTGCAGAAAGGTCTTAAGAAGATAGTGTTCGTGATTTTATTAGTTAAGGTATTAACAGGATTGTGATTTAGTTTGTTCGTTGATTCAATAAAATAGTTATTAAATGCCTCTGCTATAAGACTGGGTTCAGTAATGTCTGTACCATTATAATTAATTGTATCAATAGAATGCTTCTTATCCATATTTTCCACTTCATCTTTAATAATTTTCCATGACGCTCTACAAACATTTTTACTGTTTACAACAAATTTTGTATTACAAGATTTTTGTGCACGTATTATACATTTTTTTAGGATATTCGAGTATGTCTTGTAGTCACTTTTACTTTGTAAAGTGTTTAACTTATAATAACAGTATCTCAGCTTTCTCTTTGTCGTTATGCTAGTTTTTAGACCTCTAGTAATCCATTTCAGTTTACGGTTTCCCTGGATCTTAACTTTGATCACAGGGAAGCATAAATTGTAAAAAAGGGTTATAGTTTCATGAAACTTTTTGAAAGCTTGATTAAAGTCTATTTCCTCATACACTTCCGAAAAAGATAAACTCTTTAAACATTCTTGATATTTTGATATGTTTTCCTTTGAGTAGTCCCTTCTAGCTACTGTTATTGAGGGTTTGAGTATCTTAGGTTTTTTGATGTCATGGAAACTAAGCATTTGGGCTGTATCATGATCGGATAGCCCCAATGGTATAACCTTACCGGAAGCCTTGTAGATGTTACTGAAAAAGTGGTCTATGCAATTTTTACCACGGGTGGCTTCATTTATATGACTTCGCATGTTAAAATATTGGGTAATATTTAATAAGTTTGTGGTACAGTGGTTCATATTAAGAATATTTATGTTTAAATCTCCTGTTATTACTATTTTTTTCTTATAATATTTTTTCTGTATCATGTGTAGGAGTAGCCCTAACTTTCTAAGAAATATGCTAATGTTTGAAGTAGGAGTCCTATAAATGCATATAACCACTAAATTACTTTTTGATATATATATTCCACAACATTCGAAAACATTTAATTCCGCGTGTTCTTGTAGATTTAGAGCTTTATAATCATAACCCTTTTTAATCAGTATACACGATCCACCTCTTTTATTATTTCTCGAGTAGTTAGAGGCAAGTTCAAAGTCATTAAAAATAATATTTTTTTCATCACCCATTTTTACAAAAGTTTCGCTAAGGCAGATAACATCTGGGTGTGTTCCTAAATCATCTAGTTCAGACAGTACAATTTCTAATAGGTCTCTCTTTGCTAGGAGACTAGCGATATTTTGGTGAAGTATGCGAAATTCTAAGCTTTCGTTAACGGGAGGTACGAAAAAACTGATTTGAATCGGCCTGATCATTACTATTTTCTTTGTGACCAGTTCCTGATTGCCGTGGTGTTATACGGAAGTAATAGGGAATGGTTCCCTTTTTGTACCTGCTTTCAGTAGAATTTGTGTTTGTTACTTTGTCTGACATGTGATTCTTACGCTGTGAGGTAAAATAGTAAGGAATAGTTCCCATTTTCGGTTTGTCGTCACACACAGTAGAGAGAGTAATGGTACGCCAATTTTTAAATGTTAGAAATTTCAATTTGTATACATGGTAGTCAATAGATAAATTAATGCGCTGGCATCCTAACTTGATATAATTTCTCTGATTAGTTAGGTAATTTGTTTCAATGTAAGTACAGTTTGGATTTGTGTTCGCTAACATTTTCAGGTTTTTGTTTATCATTTTTTCGTTTAGACGCAAGTTACAGTTTACTGGCATCAATAGTACATTTGTTTTCCGCAATACATCTGAAGCTACAGATAGATTACATTGTATTTTATTCAATTTTTTGGCTCTCTTTGCTGTAATAATTTCAATTCCGGTGTACGACTAAAATCTAATTTAGTTTTGTTTATGGTTTTCTGATGAATTGCATACTTATTTTTCTTATCAGTCGATTTACATATGCTACTGAGTTTCGCTATTTCAACTTTATAATCATCTATCTTATTTTTTAGTGAGAAGTTCTCATTTAAAAGAACTCCAATTTCGTGTTCAGCGATTTCAAGTTTTTTTTCTAATTCTGCATTTTCCCTTGTAATATATCTATATCTTCCTTTACATTTCTTATTTCAGGACAACTTCTGTTTATAACTTGGCTCTCAACAATTATGGATTTAGTTTCCATGTCACTGTCGCCTAGTGACTCGAAAGAATTTTGTGTCGACACATTTATGGTATATTTTTGTCCTTAGCTTATTTTTTCATTAAAATCTGGTGAAAATGTTGAATTGTTCGAGCTAGCTGACGGAGTTGAATCTTTCGAACTGGTTGGTGGAGCTGATATTGTCGGGCTAGTTGATGGAGTTTTTGATATTTTCGTTGATTGAGTTGAAACTGTTTCACAAGTCGATGGAGTTAAAGCTTCTAAGCTGGCTAGAGGAGTTAATATTTTAGAGCTGGTTGTTGAGGTCTTCGAGTTAGTTGCTAAGGTTGAGACCTTCAAGGGTATAGATGCATTTGGTGTACTATTGCTGACGGGATTTTGATTTTGTGACATTTGTTTCGTACAATTATCACACTTCCAGTTCTTTTTATTTTTTTCGCTCATAATAGTAAATTCCGAACTTGTGATTTTCGTACATTTTGTGTGAAATACTTTCATGCAGTTAAAACAGGTAAGCGTTAAACGTCTATTAGCGGTTTTATCGCAGTTTGCACATTTTGCTGCCATTATCGTGGTAATTTATTGGTATGTATGTATTTTTAATTACAGCAACAGCCGTCTACTCAAACGTACTCATAAGATTTCTGAACGTGTCTTAGATGTCACATTGATTGACATTGACATATAGACGTCACTTTGAATGTGTCAAAAACAGGTGGTTGTAACCCTTAATTTTCTTCTATTTTTATTTTTATTAATTCGTTATTAGTTGTTGCTTTGAAAATTATCTCTGTGTGCGTGAAATTCAAACATAACTGTCTTTGTTTTGGTTCAGTTTTCACAAGTTTTATACTAAAAAACGGCTTACCGAAGTGTTGAATCCATCTTCCGTTTATTTGTGTTTGTTTCCGCTATGCTTTCACCGGATCCTCGGTGAGTTTAGGTTAGATTTCCCTGATTTTCTTAATTAATTCGACAGAGCTTACAGATACAGTACTTTCTAGTGTCACCACACACGTTAAAAGTTATTACAAGGTCACTACGTTCCTCGCATCATCTTTATGCAGATGATCTGCAAATTTACTCATCTTCTGACCCTGATGACGTCGGTACTCTTGTCAACCAAATTAACGTCGACCTGGAATCAATACGTGCTTGGGCGTCATCATGTGGATTGAAAGTTAATGCCGGGAAGTCACAGGCGATTATCATTGGGAGTCCTCACTTCATCTCAAAGCTGTCATGCCAGGTTTTACCGGATATTGTGTTCGATGGGACCACTATACCATTTACCCCCACTGTCAAGAACCTGGGTATAATAATGGATCAGACACTCTCATGGGAACCTCAAATCACTGAAATAAGCCGTAAACTTTTCGCCTCTCTTCGTTCTCTGAGGCGTCTGCAGAATTTCCTCCCGCTGCATACTAAAATTATGCTCTCTCAGTCTCTTCTTCTTCCGCTGCTTGATTATGCCGACGTTGCACGTTGCCAACTCATGTCGCGCTAAGTCACGTATAAGGTCATGCAATTAGCCTCTTGGATCCTAAAAAATAAGTAAATACGGATGTACAGTCAGCATCAATAGTATCTTTCTACACGAAGGCCGCAAAAATACGTGACCTGCTCTTATTTGTAGAGCCATAGGAGCGTGTCACATATTTTTGAGGCCTTCGTGTACGAAGATACTATTGATGCTGATTGTACATGTTAAAAAGTCATCATCCTCCTTGTGTTTATCCTGGCTTTTTGCCACGGCTCATTTAAGCCTGAGGTCCGCTTGACAACCTAATTCCATGAATTGGCGTATGCACTAGTTTTTACGAAAGCGACTGCCATCTTTCCTTTCAACACAGAGGAGAAAACTGGGCCTTCTTGGGATTAGGTTCGGTTTTCTCACGATATTTTACTTCACCGAAAAGCGACTCACGAAGGAATGTCGAGATCGAAGAGTTGGTGGCTAGACTTGGGTCCGAATATTGGTATCATCGGTGAAACAAAAGCCCACAGACTTCGCTGGTTCGGTCACCTACAGAGAATGGGTGAGGATCGGGCTGTCAAGAGAACGTTCTTGGGACGACCGACTGGTCGCCGTCCGGTGGGTCGGCCCAGATATCGTTGTGGGACAGTGTGGCGGCGGATCTGCTGCAGCTTCGCGTCAACAACTGGCAAGAAGTTGCGCAGGATCGAGATAGGTGGCGTGTTCTCATTTTGGAGGCCAAGATTCTCTTTGGATCGTTGAGCCAAAATAGTTAGTTAGTTAGAAAAGCGACTGGTAAATATCAAATGATATTTCGTACATAAGTTCCAAAAAACTCTGTGGTACAAGCCGAGGGTTGAATACGAGACCTCCGGACGTCTTACTGCCAGCCAGGCTACCAGCGCTTTTTAAGTGAAAAAATGTAAAAAAATCGTCTTTATACTTTCGATTACTAATCCAAAGTTCGCTTAAAAAAGGTTTTAAATAAATAAAATAATTAAAAATTAAAAAACACGACTGCGTTTGTTTTAAATGAACTGAAAAGTTAAAAATAAGCTCTAAACATGATTGAGAATGTCTTTGAAACCTTATGGTTGAGACTGTACCTTCCGACACCCTGACGTACGCTGGATCTTTTAAAATACATATTTTGCTTCGATTGCAGTCGGGGGACCTTTTTATGGGTATTGTGTTATACAGTTTAAAAGGTCCCCCCACTGCGATCGAAGTAAAATATGTATTTTAAAAGATCCAGCGTACATCAGGGTGTCGGAAGGTACAGTCTCAACCATAAGGTTTCAAAGACATTCTCAATCATGTTTAGAGCTTATTTTTAACTTTTCAGTTCATTTAAAACAAACGCAGTCGTGTTTTTTAATTTTTAATTATTTTATTTATTATTGTAAGCAATCTGGACCCTGATTTAAAGCCCGGATCTCATTGGATTGCAATACATATTGATGTGAATGGATATGGTGAATACTTTGACTCTTTTGGTCGAAAGCCTACTGGTTATCATAAGTCATTTCTAAAAAGAAACGCTAAGAGGTGGTATCATAACCATGCATCACTTCAAAATTATTTTACCTCAGTTTGTGGAGAACATTGTTTAGTTTATCTTTATTTTAAGTTTCAAGGGGAAAAAATGTCTGAGTTTTTACATCTGTTTTCTGATAATTCTTTGTGTAATGATTTAGTTTTAAGGACAATGTTTAAACGAATTTTTGTGAAATAAAATAATGTGTACAATGAAATAATGTATTTTATTTATGAACAAAAGCTTACACAAACATGGTTATACATAAACGCGGTATTACAATAAAGACATTAAAAAAAAAGGTGTTAAAGCTAAACTTTTATGAGTATGCTAAAACTAATTAAAATAATACAATATTTATAGTACCTTATTCTATATTAAAAACTATTTGATTATACAGAACACTTTAACACTATTTCTTTTCAGTCCCTAGAGTATATTTAACACACTTCGGCTTTGCCGCTAACTCTTTTGAATGTTGTAAATGACTTCACGAGCACTTTGTTCATGTTGGTCTCCTTCGCCAACCGTGTAATACCTAACCCTGTAGTCACAATGTTTCCACTGGTCCAGAGGCGATACATTTTTGATTTTCTCCATGTCATAGACTTCAATCTTGAAAAGGTGTGAAGCATATGCCCCATCCTCTTGTCCTGAAGTAACATATTGCACACCGTCTTCAGTGTTTTTGGACACCGTCGATGATTTTTTGAAGACCTTCGGCTTTTTCTTAGCCTTCTCGAAAAATACATCAATGTTGTTGGATGGGCGCTTCTTTGCAATGGCCTGTTTTACTTTGTACGCAAGCGTCCCTTCCTCATCACTCGCTTCGTCTTCATTGTCCTGGATGTAGTAGTTTTTGAATGTGTTGTCAGAGAACTGAAAAAATATTCATAATTAAAATTACACACTCACATACATAATTACACACAATAGTTTTTCTATCAAAAGATTCAATTATCAAAAGAAATGTAAAGAATATAAACGACAGTTTTTTGTACATCTACTTTCTAGGAACATCACGTGTAACTTCAAACTAGATTGATTTATATCTTTACGGAAACGAGTACAAAGTAAATTATTACCTTCTTCAAAGAAAATAAAAAAGCTATTATCTAAAATTCCAAACGATGTCTAGCAAAAAGGTAAAGTTCTCAAGCCGACAGCATAAACAAAAAACTAATAATAGAAATTGCAACTTTAAATTAGGGTACCAAAAGAGCCTTTAAACATTGGACCACCCCAGATATCTAACTGGTATAAACAGGAATGCAATAAATTATACACCCAAGCTTACATCAAGATATAAAGATCTGTATGTATATTACAATAAATAATGGGAACTTTGTTTACGGAATCGTACAGCAAATTTACAAGTTAAAACTTGTTCAAAACACGGTTATTATTATTGTCCGTAAATAAATAGCAGTCGGTTCTCACATATGCCAAATTTTTTATGACTTAAAAAAATTAGACAACACAAATATCTAGACCAATTAATTAATAAAGAATCAATATAATAATCGGATTTGCATAAAAAAATTAAGTTCACACAAAAACTGATAACGATTAGATACTAAATAACTAAAATTCATGGGTTTGAAAAATATACCATAAGTTTCATTTTGTACGGTAACAAATACATTGAAATTTGCATATAAATTAGCGAAATATGAAATAATTACTTTAGGTATAGATTTGATACCTACTCCAGTCCAGACTAATAAAACGTAATTGTATCAATTCACTGGGCTTGATTACATCATTAAAAATAATGTTAAGTAATGTGTAGTTAATATTATTATATCAATAAGTCAAATATATTTGCCTGATATTTTCAGCGAATTTCAAGCTATGTTCATATAACAGTAACAACTCTTTATGAATTTTTATGTTGTTCAGATAATATATACTTTTTTACACGATAGAAATATTTTGATAAATCTGGAATATCCAATCATGCAATTATTATCTTTTTAGTCATATGGCATAAATGCATTACAATTATTATCATTAAGTTTTATTTTTATAAGTCAAATTAATTATATTTTTAAATTTTAATAACAATGTCACAAAATTCTAAATCTAAAATAATTACACAAAGTAATAAGTCAAATTGAAATAGTTTAGGTATAATACCTACTCCAAATGTAATGAAAAACAATATTTATATTGGCTTCTTCCAAAACAGGGGTACAGATTTGGGAAAGGCAGTGACACGCGGTTGCTAATAGAACGTAACAGCCCATACATAAATACCTATTAAAATACCTAAACCTATCAATTCTTTAGGTATAATACCTAAATATCAGAAAATAAGGAGTAACCACTTATGTTATTATAAATACCAAATACCTATTGCTAATAAGTAAGAACAAACAACCATGCAACCGCGAGGCTCCAGCTCGATAACAATGCGATGTCGCCGGAACGTAACAGTTCATTAAAAATACTTAAACCTATCAATACTTTAGGTATAATACCAAAACTTCAGAAAATAAGGAGTAAGCAATTATGCTATTATAAATACCTATTGCTAATACCTAAAGAACAAACAACTACGCAAGCGCGAGGTTCCGGCTTGATAATGTTACGAGCCGTAGGGTTCGTTGGATAGAAAATAGCCGTTAGGTAACGTTAAAGAAATTTATTGAACAAAAAGGAATCACTTAGGAACACTATTGACTTAAACAGTAAACACTAGGAAATCGACTAAACACTGGAATCACTTAGGAACACTATTGACTTAAACAATAAACACTATGTAACCGACTAAAACACTATTCGCTTTTAAACAACTTGGGTTCACTCTTAATCTCTCCGATGTTTATCGCTCTGTATAACAATGGAAACTGACTGCGTCCGCTACCGGTCTCCTTTTATATACGTGCGATAGTTTTTCCAGAACATTCACAGTAGGTACCTATACGGTTGGTAAACAGCAGGTATCGAGATCATTCCGGGCCGCACTCGAACATGGTTCTCTCTGTCTAACGCGCGTATAGCGAATATCGATACTTCTCACACATTTCTCGATTGTTCCAGAGACATGATCGATTAGTGTCGTCGCCTCCGCGCGTATAGGCCGTCCCTTTCACTCCCTTCTGGAATATTCCAGGAACACGTTCGAGTCTGTTCGGTTATAATCGTATCTCTCGCTTCCACGTACAGGCTATCCTGCTCGCACACCTTCTGGAATGTTCCGGAGACAAGAGGGGTGTAACTAGGCCTGAAACGGCCTGAAAACGGGTTTTCAGGAAGTAGTGCCATATGAGTGTTAGTGGCCTGAAACGGCCTGAAAGCATGTTTCAGGCGCCTGAAAACGATGGTAACCGCGAGCGATTTCCGAATCTCTGGTATGTGTTAGGGCTTCCTCTGAAACGGCCTGAAAACGTGTTTCAGCTGCCTGAAAACGGTGGTAACTGGGAGTAATCTCCGATTCTCTGATATGTGTTAGGCCTTCCCCTGAAACGGCCTGAAAATGGATTTCAGCCGCCTGAAAACGCCTGTAACCGTTAAAAATTTAAAAAAACTTTCCTTTCATGTCGTCTTTACCCCGTCTCCGTAACACTGCCTCCTCCTTAGACATGCTCGTCCCGAGCATTATTAGATCCATTGTATCGTGCCAATCGATTCACATGCACAATCTTAGGCAGGTTCCTCGCACTTCCCATCTTCCTTATGCGATAAGTCACGTCATTAATTTTCGTAATTACTGTGTAGGGACCCTCCCAATCAGCTTGAATTTTTGGGGATTTTCCTTTACGTCTTATCGGATTATGAAGCCAGACGAGTGAGCCTTCTTCAAAGTCCACGTGATGCATCTTCCTGTCATATCGTGTTTTCATTTTGTCACTGATTTTACTTTCCGATGTTCTAACATGTTCGTGGATCTCATGTAATTTTTCCCGTAATTCCGCGGCATACTCTGTTATACTCACTGGTGGATCTGGGGGCCCACCAGTGATCATATCTGCTGGCAATCGAAGTTGCCTACCGTACATGGCCAGGGCAGGTGTTACATTCGAGCTCTCGTGTACCGCAGATCGATATGACAGTAGAAATAATGGGATATACTTGTCCCAGTCCTTTTGGTGATCATCCACTAACTTAGCTAGGTGTCTTTCCAAAGTTTGATTAAACCGTTCGACCATTCCATCTGACTGTGGGTGGTAAGGCGTAGTCCTCGTTTTATGAATTCCCATTATTCGGCACATTTCTTGAAAGAGTTGGGACTCGAAGTTTCTTCCTTGATCACTGTGTATCTCTAAGGGTACCCCAACTCTACAGAATACCTCATTCACCAGTACTTCGGCAACTGTAATTGCCTCCTGATTAGGAATGGCGAATACTTCTGGCCACTTGGTGAAATAGTCCATTACCACCATTATGTACTTGTTTCCTCTTTCTGATAGCGGAAAAGGTCCAGCTACATCAACTGCAATCCTTTCCCATGGAGCACCGACGTTATATTGCTTCATTCCGGCTCTACTTCTGGTCTGCGGTCCTTTCACAGCTGCACACGCTGTGCATTTCCGGCACCAATCTTCTACATCCTCGCGGCAGTGTATCCAATAAAATCTTTCTTTGATTTTCATCAGGGTTCTTTTTACCCCCAAATGTCCACCTGATGAACCATCATGAAACATTTCCAATACATCACGGATCTTGGATCTTGGTACAACTAACTGTAAATGGGATTCGTCACCACGAGCATTTTCCCATTTCCGGCACAACACTTCGTTGTGCAGAACTAAACTGTCGCACTGAGCCCAATAACTCTTGGTTGTTGTGCTTGTGGAGGCGATATCACTCCACCGTGGCTTAGTACCCGACGATCTCATCCAATCAAGAATGGGCTTGATGTCGCTATCTTGTTGTTGTGCTTCTTGAATCGCTTTCCCACACCAATCTGGACTAATGGTGTCTGTCCGAAGTAACCTCACGTGAACGAGTTCTTTTTCTTCATGCCTCACGCAATATTTGCACTCATCAAGACATGGCCTTCTGGATAAAGCATCTGCGTTTCCGTGGGATCTGCCTTTGCGATGTTCAATTGTAAAATCGTACTCTTGCAGTTGTTCAATCCATCGAGCCACTTGTCCTTCCGGGTTCTTGAATTGAAGTAGCCACTTCAGTGCAGCGTGATCAGTTCTAAGACGGAACTTACGTCCAAGCAGATACTTGCTAAAATGTTGTAACGTCTTTACAACAGCTAATAGCTCCCTCCGAGTGACACAGTAGTTCCGTTCCGGTTTTGACAATGACTTACTGAAGTAGGCTATTACTTCCTCACTTTCACCTTTAACCTGAGATAGTACTCCCCCAATGCCAGTTCCACTGGCATCTGTGTCCACTACGAATTCGCACTCTTGATCAGGGTAGCCTAGTATTGGAGTTTTACACAGACGGTTTTTCAGTTCTGCAAATGCAGCTTCACATTCTTCGTCCCACATAAATTGCCTCTTTTCTTCGGTAAGTCTGTGCAAGGGTTTTGCAATATCAGCGAAATTTTTCACAAATCTTCGATAATAGGAACACAGTCCTAAGAAAGCGCGTACTTGTGTTTTATCATTAGGTACTGGCCAATCTTGAACAGCAACAATCTTTTCAGGATCAGTTCGAACTCCATTTTCAGATATCAGGTGGCCCAAGTAACTAACTTCCTTTTTGAAGAACGAACACTTATTTGGGCTTAGTTTTAGATTAGCCATGCGCAATCTTGTAAGCACTCGTTGCAGGTTCCGGATATGATCATCAAAATCCCTTCCAATAATAATCACATCATCCAAGTATACTAGACAGGCTTCCCCAATTAGTCCAGACAGCACTCTTTCCATTAATCTTTCGAAGGTGGCAGGTGCGTTACAGAGCCCAAATGGCATAACTTTAAACTGCCAGAGTCCTTTGCCAGTAGAAAATGCCGTCTTCTCTTTGTGGCTAGCATCGATTTCCACCTGCCAATAACCACTTTTCAAATCTAACGTGGTAAACCATTTTGCTCCACTTAGTGTGTCCAAAGTGTCGTCGATTCTTGGCAGTGGGTAGCTATCCTTCTTTGTGACGTCATTTAAACGGCGATAGTCGACACAAAACCTCAGACTGCCATCCTTTTTCTTCACTAAAACTACTGGAGAACACCAAGGACTGGATGACGGCTCAATGACGTTGTTTCTTTCCATTTCCATGACCATCTTCTGTACTTCACTTTCGTACGCAACCGGAACCCGACGTGGTCGCAGACGTATCGGTATTTCTGTTCCGGTCTCAATTCTATGTTTAACTATGCCGGTCCTTCCTAGATCTCCATCATTCATGGCAAAGATGTCCGAAAATTGCTGCATCAGTTTCTTTGCTTTTAACAGCTCTTCTGTTGACAAGGTCTCTTTGCAATTCTCGAGTACAGCCTTAGTTACACTACAAGGTTCAGAATTGCCCACATTTTTCACCACTTGCCGTTCGCCACTGTCATGTGCCTGTGAGCTTCCTGCAACGATTGCTCTGTGGAATTCGTAATCACTTTTGGGCAAACTACAATTTAGGAACACTTCCTCTATTCCACATTTGAAAATGCCGCTTTCCAAATCAATTTTGCAGTTATAGTTCTTCATAAAATCCAACCCGATAATGCAGTCATCTACTATATCTGCAATTACCACTTTGTGCCGGTAGGTGTTTTTACCAATTTTGAAAGTAACGAGACCTTCTCCTCGAACGGTTATGTGCTGGCCAGTAGCTGTCAGGAGCTGGATATTGCCATGTAAGGGTGGATTTCTCTCATAAAAACGCTTCAGAAGTTGGTACCTGATTACAGTACGCGAAGCTCCAGTGTCCAAGGTTAACTGACACTTGATCCCATTGACTTCCCCGTCGATGACTAAGGTATTCCCGTCTTGAGTCTGAGTGATCATGACTTTTGGGGCCTTCCTCACATTACCAGCCAGCACCCGCCCCGTGGTCCTGGCACTTACTCGTTTCCCTGCCGCTTTTCTGCGGCAGCGTCCGTCATTACATCCGCTACTCCCGGTTCACTGCGCCGAATCTGCGCATCACTCCGTGAGTTTCTTTTAGGACATGAAAATCGCATATGCCCTGTTTCCCCACATGCATAGCAAGTGGGTCCGCTTCTGGGTTTTCCTTTATCCGTCACCGCTTGAACGCGATAGGACCGAGGATCTCTACGGACTGCCTCAACTTCCAACGCGTGGGCTAGTGCATCCTTTAGGGTCTTGTGGTGACCAAGGCTGACAGTTGCCTTTACCTCACGGTCTCGAATCCCATCTATAAATGCTTGCACTAACATGCTGTCAACCAGAGATGGTGAGGATAAATAAGCCTTTCTGACGAGTTTTTCTATTTCTAAGCTCCACTGTTGCAGGCTCTCACCACCCCGCTGCACTCGATCCTTCAACTGAGCTCTGTAAACGTGCTCCAGGTGTGAGTCACCATAACGCGACTCTAGGGCATTCTTGAGCCGTTCCAAAGTCACCTCTCCCGCCATGGTGTCTAAAACGGTCAAGGCTTGATCCCGCAGCCCTAACATAAGAGCAGTTACTGCCTGCTCATCGGTCCAACCGTTTGCTTTTGATACGGTCTCAAACTGAAGTTTATATGCCCCCCAGGAGGAAGTACCGTCGAATGGAGGCAACTTCAGTTTACCCGCTGGCGCACCAGATGTCACCACTCCATTCGTTTTCAAATATTTTATTTCTTTCTCTATTCCCAGTATTTGTTTTTCTTGCTTTAAAAATCTGTCATCCACTTCTATTTCCAACTTCTCTATTTTTTTCCTGAATTGTCCGCCTATCACTTTCAAGCTTTCCTCTTGGCGGCGAGCTTGTTCCTCCAACAGAGCACGCGTTTGCTCTTCTTGGCGGCGAGCCTGTTCTTCTTGACGGCGAGCCTGCTCCTCCTGACGGCGAGCTTGTTCCTCCAACAGAACAAGCAATTTATCCTCTTGGCGGCGAGCCTGTTCTTCTTGACGGCGAGCCTGTTCCTCCTGACGGCGAGCTTGTTCCTCCAACATGCGTTGCATAGCCAGTAATAGACTGGAAGGCTCTTGATCTTCGTCGATACTGCGGTTAGCGTTAAAACTTTGACGACGAGCGGTGACACGTGCTGCTTGTGCTCGCGTCTGGACTCCCGCTGTATCTCCTCCAGACTCCTCCTGTTCCTTCTTTGGTGTTAAAGGCATCTCTCTATCCCACTTCTGACACCAAAATGTTACGAGCCGTAGGGTTCGTTGGATAGAAAATAGCCGTTAGGTAACGTTAAAGAAATTTATTGAACAAAAAGGAATCACTTAGGAACACTATTGACTTAAACAGTAAACACTAGGAAATCGACTAAACACTGGAATCACTTAGGAACACTATTGACTTAAACAATAAACACTATGTAACCGACTAAAACACTATTCGCTTTTAAACAACTTGGGTTCACTCTTAATCTCTCCGATGTTTATCGCTCTGTATCACAATGGAAACTGACTGCGTCCGCTACCGGTCTCCTTTTATATACGTGCGATAGTTTTTCCAGAACATTCACAGTAGGTACCTATACGGTTGGTAAACAGCAGGTATCGAGATCATTCCGGGCCGCACTCGAACATGGTTCTCTCTGTCTAACGCGCGTATAGCGAATATCGATGCTTCTCACACATTTCTCGATTGTTCCAGAGACATGATCGATTAGTGTCGTCGCCTCCGCGCGTATAGGCCGTCCCTTTCACTCCCTTCTGGAATATTCCAGGAACACGTTCGAGTCTGTTCGGTTATAATCGTATCTCTCGCTTCCACGTACAGGCTATCCTGCTCGCACACCTTCTGGAATGTTCCGGAGACAAGAGGGGTGTAACTAGGCCTGAAACGGCCTGAAAACGGGTTTTCAGGAAGTAGTGCCATATGAGTGTTAGTGGCCTGAAACGGCCTGAAAGCATGTTTCAGGCGCCTGAAAACGATGGTAACCGCGAGCGATTTCCGAATCTCTGGTATGTGTTAGGGCTTCCTCTGAAACGGCCTGAAAACGTGTTTCAGCTGCCTGAAAACGGTGGTAACTGGGAGTAATCTCCGATTCTCTGATATGTATTAGGCCTTCCCCTGAAACGGCCTGAAAATGGATTTCAGCCGCCTGAAAACGCCTGTAACCGTTAAAAATTTAAAAAAACTTTCCTTTCATGTCGTCTTTACCCCGTCTCCGTAACAATAACAATGCGATGTCGCCGAGTCGAGGTAACAATAGAGACAATAGAAAAAGGTGAGCAAGGGTTCTATACGGAACCCTTCACGCGCGAGTCCGACTCGCACTTGGCCGGTTTTTTTTCAGAATGGATTTTAAAGAGATGACTTAGACTTATACATTTTGAAAAGTACATTTGACTAAGATTTGTAATACTTTATAACTTGTATTTTTCTCACGGTGGTTTAGTGAACATTTTTGTATTATACTTTGCAGCAATGTTTGTTCAACCTCTTAAGCCTAGGGGGCCCTCGCACGCTCAAGATTCCATTTTTAACCACTCCCTCGGCTTATGACTCAATTTTTTATGCGATATTTTGCTGGCTCGGGTCTCAATATAAAATATAAAAGCACGAGAGCATGCTCCCCTGTATTAAATTCATAGAGTTTTAACATGATTACAGGAGGATGATGCTGACAAACCCGTGAAGGCACTCCAGGTCAGGTTCTAATATATAATTTGGTGACGTAGTTATGTGTATTAAGAAGTTGAGAACCGACCCAGACCTCCCGAACCGCCACCACAATCCAGTTGGTCATGGCAGTGCAATTCAACGAGGAACAATTCACACGGTGCCCGTGAGCATTGGGAGATATTTTAATAACGAATTCCTAAGGTCATAAGGAGTAATAAATGCTATATGAATTTAGGTCGATTTTGCCAAAAAAATATTTTTTGTTTTATTTTTCGATTTTTGGAATGCTCTTGAACATAAAGAAATTATGTCACTGGTGAAACTATTAACTTTTATAAATTGGTACATATTTATTCGTAATAAATTTAAATAAAAAACTTTTAAGAAAAGCTTTTATTTTAATGCTCTAAAAAGAGAAAATAAGCTTTTCAGTCAATTAAACTTTTTTTATAGCAACTTTGTACAATTATAAGACATAAAAGCTTGTCGCGATACTTTCCCGTGTAAAGATTGCACATTTATATGGAGGAAACCTTATGTAAATATTGAATAATTATTGTTTAAGTAATATAACAAAATTATTGGTTTGATTCAGTCCGATGTTAAGTGCTTATTCTTTGAGTACACATTTAATTATTGTCATATAACTCGTTAAATTTTACTTCAAAATTCACTTCGTGATTTGTTATTGCATTGCACATTTGTGTCGCTTTCGTTTGACATATCAAAAAGCGTAACAATAACAACCCATAAATTCAATGACAAATGACAAACCGCCAAGTAGCACTTATATATGTTATGGACCAAGTGATAAATAGGTCATTATACATAATGCCCGGGCATTATGAATAAGGACCAATATGAGTATGCAATTTGATAATAACTATTCAAATAATTAAATTGCCCGGGCATTATAAATAATGCCCATCACCTATTTGGCAGAGTAATAAACCTTCGTTAATAACCATTCAAACAATTAAATTGCCCGGGCTTTATACATAATGACCATCAACTATGGGCAAAGTAATAAAAAACATAAAAAATTCACAAACCTACAAGGTCGTGAAAATAGGGGTAATTTTTTTATACTACGGCGGTGGCAAACTATCATAGGTTTCGCCTGAAGGTAAGCAGCTACCGTGGCTTATGGATGCCTAACTCCAGAGGATTCACGCGCGTTGCCTACCCTTTACTTTAAGAACCTGTACACTGCTTTTTTGAAGAACCTCATACTTTAGCCCTCGGGAAAACTTCGGAAAGGAGTTCATTCCACAGCCGGAGCGTTAGCGGGAGGGAATTCCTCTTAAACCGTACAGTGCGCGACCAATAAGGGTCCAGGGTGTGAAGATGAACAGGCTGCCGACGGTGAGCGGTGCGGTGATAAAAAGCAGCCGTGGGCATCATGTCAAACAGCTCTTCGGAGCACAACCCATTGTACAAGCAATAGAACACACATAAGGAGGCAGTCTTTCCTTCGGCTTAGAGGTTCAATATTGCTCGTGAGTTTGGGATCGTCGACGATTCGCACAGCGCACCTTTGTACCGACTACCGAGTCAAAGGCGCGAGCTGGCGTATAGTTGCTCCCGCCCAAAGGCGACAGCAGTAGGTACTCCATATGGAGTCTGACTTGCGACTTGTACAGAAGTAGTCTCTGCCCCGGAGTGAAGTATCCCCTCGCTCTATTGAGCACATCGAGCTTTTTGGATGCCAGCGTGGCCTTCCCTTCAAGGTCACCACGGAATTGGACGTCACTGGAAATGTCGACATCGAGGATCCCAATACTCCCTGACATCGTAAGAGTTGCGCCTTGGAACTGAGGGGCCACAGCAAATGGGGTTTTCTTAACGGTAAACGCAATAACTTGTGCCTTTTTGGGGTTTAATCAGACCAAATTGTCCTGACCCCACGCCGAGACTCTAGAAAGAGTGTTCTCGATATCGGACACAAGTTTTTCGTGACTCTCTATCACAGTGGAACGAGGGATATTAGCACGGTCCGTCTAGCATTACAATAATATCAGCGATAGACAATATACCTA
The DNA here is from genome assembly GCA_911728535.1 of Pammene fasciana. Lineage (NCBI taxonomy): Eukaryota > Metazoa > Arthropoda > Insecta > Lepidoptera > Tortricidae > Pammene > Pammene fasciana. Next base: position 6,121,274 of record OU452283.1, read on the forward strand.
TCATTGATATTCAGCAAAAAATGCGTTGGGGATAGCACGCAGCCTTGCGGGACACCAGCGTTTATGTCCATGCTTTCAGAGCAACTTCCGTCGACTACGGCTCGTATGTTTCTGCCGGACAAAAAGACTTCAGCTGGCAACCCATCTGCACAATCCCTCGGGCAACTTCGACAGAAGACTTCGATGCCAGACCTGATCGAAAGCCTTAGCTATATCAAGGCTGACTGCCAATACTAGAAGACCACCAGTCGAGCGACCATGGCGAAAGCCATATTGGCGGTCACTGATCGTGTCGTGCTGTTCTAGGCATCCCAGGAGCTTTGCATTGATTATGCGTTCCATATACTTGGAGAGAAGGGAGGTTATAGCAATAGGCCTGTAATTCGACGGATCTGAACTATCACCCTTTTCAGGCATAGGGTGCACGAAGGCAGTCTTCCAGGAAGATGGTACTTGCCTTTTATAATACGAGAGTGTGAAAAGGCGCGTTAGCACGGGACACAACTCAGGAGCACTCCCTTTGAGCACAACTGCTGGGATGCCGTCTGGCCCACTCGACATAAGCAAAAGTTAATTTAATTGTATGAAGGAGCAAAAATTTTATTTCAAAAATAGATTGCACCCAAATTATACGAAAATGATATCAATCTCACCTCGGAAATTCGCCAATACCCCTCTCTTTTTTGGGGGATAGCCACCGCTCGATCTCGCGGCTAGCTTAATAATCACTTTATAATAATCAGCGTTGTTTGACCTAACAAACAATCGTGCCAAACGGTGTCGCCTGAGAAAAAAAGTGCAGACTCAAATGTCTAAACTTCCCCAGTATATTATCAAATTGCCCAATGGTCACGTAGCATTATTCATAATGACCGGACAATGTGATAAATAATGGAATTAAGACAATAATTAATCACTTGGCCTGATACGGATGGGCATTATTCATAATGCCCGGGCATTATAAATAATGCCCGCATTAATCACTTGGTCCATAACATATATACTACATCAAAGACACTGTTTCTCTGGCGGCCTAAAGGAACTTCAGCACCTTTCCCCAGCAGCAGAGGACTGGCTGAAACATCTCACAGTCGAAGTATAACGAATTCATGAAGATCGCAGTGAAATAAAGCCATACGATATGATGATCCAAGACACGTAAATAACAATTGACGTGAATTTTGTTTTTTAAGAAATGCATTGATAATTATAATTTTAATTCTTGAATAATGGGCTGGGCACATACATATTTTAATTAATTTTGCACTATCGTCATAGGATTATAGTCCCCTCCGTTATGGGAGAGGGCCTAAGTGATAGTTCAGATCTGGATACGGTTACCAACTTTTAGTATGTTGTTGGGCACGACACTAGGACCCCAAAACTGCCGAGAGACGGGGACGTCGATGAATGTCTCCCGTGTAATGACGTCATCAAAATGGCTGCCGCTTCGTTGCGAAAAGTGTAAATTTCATCCAAACTGTGCATTGCACCTATTTGTGTGTAGTATCAAACGAAAGAAGATTAAATGTGCTATATTGTTGTAATACATTATATACTACTGTATATTACAGTTTGACAGCTATACACGAAAATCCAAAATCAGGCTAAAAAATAATTTGGATATTTGCATTTTACAACAAAATTATAAGTCCAACTTTAAAGCCGAGTACTACAATAACAAAATAGGCTATTTAAGCTATACATTGCTATAAAAATTATTAAAATCTGGTAATAATTGTGGTAGCTATGTTAAAAAACATGTCGGCAGTGCCGAGCTACTTCCTTAGAGTGAAAAAATAACAATTTTCACAATTTACAGAATATCCGCAGAAGCTTTGAGTATATTGTTGGTCAAATAATTTGGAGCCCCTATATATCGGAAAAATATCTCTATAGTGACTGAGGTCCAAATAATGACGTCATGAACGTGACCGCTACCGAAATTTGTAAAACGGAAATTAAAGCTATACCATGACACATACACACATGTGTGTAGCATCGATCGAAAGCTTATTGAATTTACTACAATACATATATACATTATTTGTGAAAATAATGTATAGTTTAGGAGTTGTTGACAAAATAAAATATTCTTTTAGGAAAATAAAATGTATATGTTAATTCTGTGGCCAAATAAAATACAATACACTAATGTTTTGTATAGCATTAAAAACACCAACTATTCAGCTTTAAAACACAGTTTGAATTTATAAAATTTGATAAGAACTATAAAAGTTGTGCTTACAACTCTAAAGCACACTAACTATTTTACCTACAATGCATTCATACTATGAGAAGCTTGGGCCTAATTATTGACTAGTTTTTTCTAAATTTTGTAAGGATTTAGGGTTCCTTGTTATTAAAGTAAATAAAAAAATCGGCCAAGTGCGAGTTGACTCGCGCTCCGAGGATTCCAAATACATCACACAATTTTAACAATTTGTATTTTTAAGACCAACTTACGCTTGACCGCAGACTTATTAGTGTTTTTTTCTGTAATGTACAGGTAAAGAACTATATTACGTATTTTTTTCTAAAATGTAGGTTCGTCGGTTTCCGGGGGACAGACGGACAATGGACGGACGGGGGACAATGGAAATTTTTTGCCTTATTTCTTAAATTACTTACAAACTATACCTTGTTATATATCAAATGAAAGTGTAATATATGATGAATATTGGTAAGGGGCAGGCGGAGCAGGGTGACGGCGCAAGTAGTAATAGTCAGGTTCAGGTATAAGTATGTAGAATAATGCTCATTTATTACGGAAACATCCTATTTTATACATGTAAGATTATCGCTGATACAAGCAATATGCATTATGTCGCAGCAAACCATGAAGTTGCTGTTAAACATTAAATGTAGTTGTTTACTACATTACACCTCCCCCGAAAGTCCGTTTCCCCCCCGGGGTGGCAGGGAAAAAAAATAATGCATGTTACTTGCTTACATTTGTTCTGTTTTAAAAAAATAAGAAGAAGTTATTCGAACCAATTGTCTTATACTTAATAATAGATGAACTACTTAGGCTAAATTTAAACAGTGTAAATAATGTAAAAAAAAAAAAAAATTGTTGGTTCGTGGTTCAATCTTTTTGCTCTTTCTAGTGTCATTGTGAAAGGTAATGTATTAGTGATATGATAATATTATTTTAAGAAGATTTTATTTGAAATAAAAAAAAATGAAAAGTATACTTGCCTAATTTTATCACGTTTTAATGTTACTTTGATGCTTGGTTTTTTATTTTCATTCCGTTTTGGTATGCCTCAACGATAGCCATAGCTATAATATAATGTTTTAACTAATGCCGGTCGGAGTCCAATGCTCCTAAACAATAAAATGTGGGCATGGTCACCCTACAATACCTTGGGCTACGCCTCTGTGCGTACCCTAACACAAATACACGGGAATCGTTCCCTAGGGCATGGTCACCCTTTAATAAAAAAAAAACACGGCATATCAGGCCTATCCTTTAGGGATATCCTGTACCTAGGCACATCTACATTAAGACAAAAGGGTCTCCTACATCTCTCACGGAGGAATACGGTTGTTCTCACCATGATCAAGTATGAAGGACTTGTGCTGTAGCTGTATGAGGTCACATAACTGTGATGTGCCTCCACGTTTGCAGTAACTATTTAAGACCTTGTCTCCAAATTGTTAATTGTATCTAACAAGAAGGACTAGTTACGCAACGCTAACCTATCTGTATTAAACAATTACATATTAAGTGCAATACCGTACCTAAGTGTATTTTTGTAAAATAATTTTTTTTTTTGATTATTGTTTCCAAGCATAATAATATTACGTATTTAGTTAGTTATTTCATGTTCAATTACTGGGTAGCTAATCCAATAATTTCACATAACATAACTTTTCATTGATAAGTTAATAAAATATTTGTTACTAAGAAAATTTCTAAGTGTGAGTATCATATTTCATTCATTGATTACATAAATAATGTTAATTCGCGGCGAAGTCACGCGACCTAGTTAAATTTCAGCTGACGCGCGCGGTCGAACGGTGGCGCGTGCGACGGATATTGTGAAATTTATTGCGATGGACTACATTCGACACTGCAAAATGAATGTAATCAGCTGTGAATTTAATTATATAGTTTTTAAAATGATGAATTTTACGAGTTGTTGTATTTTATGGATTTTACATGTGACACTAGAATTACGCATGTTATCAGTATTTATTTAGCGATAGCTTATGGAAATAGAAAAAAAAATACTGGAATTTATTTTAGCGATAACCTTTGACTATTACGATTGACGTTATGTACTTGAAGAATTAAGAGAAAATAAAGAATTAATGTAATTTTTAGAACTGAATTAAAATAAAATATGAGATATTAAAAAAAATAACGTTACAATATCGTAACCTGTCGACGTCGCCATCCACGTCCTCTTCCTCGCGGGGCGTTCTGGTCTGGGTTCGATGTCGTCCTCGGCTGATGTTGTGGCGGGAACGGTGCGTACGTCGCTGGTGATGGGTACCGTGGCGCTGTCGGTCGCTCCCGAGGTCGTACGACTGCTACGGGCCTCTCTTGTCTGCTAACGCGGGGCTCGGGTGGGGCCTCTACGTCTGGGTTTCGGTCTGTCGTGCTGGGTTGTGGGCTGAGAACTACGTCCTGAGGGCATGGTGTCTCTTGTCTGCTAACGCGGGGCTCGGGTGGTGCCTCTGCGTCTGGGCTGGCTGCTGCGTGTGAGGGTTGCTGGGTCGGTGGCGGTGTCGGCGTGGCTATTGTCAGCTGCGTGTTTGTCGTAACTGCGACTGACCTGTGTCCGGAGGCGGACACCGTTATCCGTAGTGATTTGACTAGGTGTATTGGACCGACTAGGGATACGTCGACTCCCTCTACGGTTATTTTCAGTGTAGTGGCCATCTTGTTCCTGGTTACTTCTTCTTCTTGATAATTCTTGATAATATTATAGTTTTCGGATCTGGTGGTGGATCAGAAGATTCTTCACTGGTTTGTTTGCAGGATCGCCATGTAATATATGATGAATATTGGTAAGGGGCAGGCGGAGCAGGGTGACGGCGCAAGTAGTAATAGTCAGGTTCAGGTATAAGTATGTAGAATAATGCTCATTTATTACGGAAACATCCTATTTTATACATGTAAGATTATCGCTGATACAAGCAATATGCATTATGTCGCAGCAAACCATGAAGTTGCTGTTAAACATTAAATGTAGTTGTTTACTACATTACAAAAGGATTTGATGTGAAAACTACAAATATATAACTTTTATAATTTAAATTTTAATAGTTTTGAAGTTATTTAAGAAATAAGGCGAAAATTTTCCATTGCTCTCCGTCCCCCGGAAACCGACGAACCTACATTTTAGAAAAAAAAACCTAATATCGTTTTTTGCCTGTACATTAAAGAAAAAAACACTAAAAAGTCTGCGGTCAAGCGTAAGTTGGTCTTAAAAATACAAATTGTTAAAATTGTGTGATGTATATGGAACCCTCGGAGCGCGAGTCAACTCGCACTTGGCCGATTTTTTTATTTACTTTAATGACAAGGAACCCTAAATCCTTACAAAATTTAGAAAAAACTAGTCAATAATTAGGCCCAAGCTTCTCATAGTATTCATGAGTGCATTGTAGGTAAAATAGTTAGTGTGCTTTAGAGTTGTAAGCACAACTTTTATAGTTCTTATCAAATTTTATAAATTCAAACTGTGTTTTAAAGCTGAATAGTTGGTGTTTTTAATGCTGTACAAAACATTAGTGTATTGTATTTTATTTGGCCACAGAATTAACATATACATTTTATTTTCCTAAAAGAATATTTTATTTTGTCAACACCTCCTAAACAATACATTATTTTCACAAATAATGTATGTATGTATTGTAGTAAATTCAATAAGCTTTCGATCGATGCTACACACATGTGTGTATGTGTCATGGTATAGCTTTAATTTCCGTTTTACAAATTTCGGTAGCGGTCACGTTCATGACGTCATTATTCGGACCTCAGTCACTATAGAGATATTTTTCCGACATATAGGGGCTCCAAATTATTTGACCAACAATATACTCAAAGCTTCTGCGGATATTCTGTAAATTGTGAAAATTGTTATTTTTTCACTCTAAGGAAATAGCTCGGCACTGCCGACATGTTTTTTAACATAGCTGCCACAATGATTACCAGATTTTAATATTTTTTATAGCAATGTATAGCTTAAATAGCCTGTTTTGTTATTGTAGTACTCGGCTTTAAAGTTGGACTTATAATTTTGTTGTAAAATGCAAATATCCGAATTATTTTTTAGCCTGATTTTGGATTTTCGTTTATAGCTGTCAAACTGTAATATACAGTAGTATATAATGTATAACAACAATATAGCACATTTAATCTTCTTTCGTTTGATACTACACACGTATAGGTGCAATGCACAGTTTGGATGAAATTTACACTTTTCGCAACGAAGCGGCAGCCATTTTTATGACGTCATTACTCGAGAGACATTCATCGACGTCCCCGTCTCTCGGCAGTTTTAGGGTCCTGGTGTCGTACCCAACAACATACTAAAAGAAGGTAACCGTATCCAGCTCTGAACTATATTCCCATAAGGGAGAGCACTATTACTTGGCTTCAGTTACACGCGCACACAGTTTCACATGGTTACGCCTAAATATGTGCAATCTCTTTTACACGGGAAAGTCTCGCGGCAAGCTTTTATTTATGTCATAAAATTGTACAAAGTTGCTATAAAAAAAAGTTTGATTGACTCAAAAGCTTATTTTCTCTTTTTATAGCATTAAAATAAAAGCTTGTTTTAAAAAAAAATATATTTAAATTTATTTTTATGTTTTTAGTTTTTATTAGACATGTTCCGAAGCCTGTTCATTTCGACTAACACATCGTTTTGTTGTGTTGCCCGGTTTCATGCCTGTTAATTGTAGCTAATAAGTAGAAATGGTCATTCGGTGTTACCTGATATCAAAGTAGGCAATAGGCATCAAGGTGGGCATGCTGAGTTTTTTTATCATAATAGTGATGAAATACTTATGTTATTTCTGACCTCTAAACCATATCAGGTAATTTAAAAATTCTTGAAAAACACAAATATTTTCGTTATATTCCACAAAGAACATTATGTTACGGAAAAGTTCCTAATAACACATTTAAGTTGCAAAATAATAAGGCTAATTAAGTTAACATAGACCTCATAATTTTGAGAAACAGCTACTAAAAACATAAGCTGACAGTTGTGTCCGAGGTTGAATGATAGATCTTCGCGTAGCTCCGCTCGCTCGTTCGATAATGTTATTTTCTTTTGACATTCATCTACTATTTATTAAGATGGTTCTAACAGAACTGGTGGTCCGTCACTAATTAAGTAATTAAGAACTTGCTACTATAATAAGACCCCTCAACAAAACTGTCATTCCAGCTAATATAAGAAGTCTCTTATTATGGTGTCACCCTCTTTCATAGACAGAAATTTCATAGAATTTCGTTTCCCAGAAATTATTTCATAGATTATTTGGTTCATGTACTTTCTGTTCCAATATTATTGTTTCATAGACTATTCAATTGGTAAAAACATATTTCACAGACATTCATTTCCATGTATATTGCTATCAAACTTTTTTAGTTTACAGAGTGATCAAACACTAGAATCATATTTCATGTATTTTTGTTTCATAGACACAGATTTCACAGATTGTTGTTTCATAGTTATTATTTTATATAATATTTAGTTCCACTCTTTTCTTTACCGTTATTATTATTTTAGGGGTCGTATCTGGTGGAATATAAACTATTGTCATATTTTCGATTCACATAACACTTTTCGCATACCCTTTTTGATGACCCTAAAAACGTAACTGCTCCCAGGGATAGGTAGGTTAGGGTTATTTTTTTTTTTGATGACCCTAAAAACGAAACTTCTTCCAGAGATAGGTAGGTTAGGGTTATTTCTTTTGATGACCCTAAAAACGTAACTGCTCCCAGGGATAGGAAGGTTAGGGTTATTTTTTTGATGACCCTAAAAACAAAACTTCTCCCAGAGATAGGTAGGTTAGGGTTATTTTTTATGACCCTAAAAACGAAACTTCTCCCAGAGATAGGTAGGTAAGGGTTATTTTTTTGATGAACCTAAAAACGAAACTTCTCCCAGAGATAGGTAGGTTAGGGTTATTTTTTTTGATGACCTTAAAAACGAAACTTCTCCCAGAGATAGGTAGGTTAGGGTTATTTTTTTTGATGACCCTAAAAACGTTACTGCTCCCAGGGATAGGTTAGGTTAGGTCTTCTATGAAACGAAAATATTAAGTTTGATAAAATGAGAAACAACATTCTATGAATATGCAGGCTTTGAAACAAGTGTTATACAAACTAAATACTACACGGATTAATAATATTTGAATTAAAACGTTATGAACTGAAATTCGAAAAACTAATTATCTGAACAATAAAAAATATACAAAACCAGATTCTACAATGTAAGAGCTCTGAAAAATGATCATTCTTTGAAATGAAAATATGAGAAACATTTTCTATGAACTAATATTCTGCGAAAATGTAGTCTATAAAACAACGTACAACCCTCTTATTATACTCATATCTTTGATACAACCCCAACGAATTTCATGAAGACCAGAAAAACGTTACTAAAATGTTCGCGAAACGAACATTATAAACCCATCGGATGTCACAGTAGGCCCAAACAGCATGGAGCTATGTTGCCCTAAAACAGAGATCCAGTAGGTACCCCTAGGGTTCAGCATGAAATCCATCTTGTGATACCGGTCCCAACTGCTTACCAGTAGGTACAAGTCGAATGAGCCCAACAGCATGAGTCTAATGTTATCCTAAACCCGAGATTCAGTAGGTGCCCCCAGGGTTCAGCAAGAGCTCCATCTTATGATACCGGTCCCAACTGTAGATCAGTACAAGTCGGATGAGTTCAAACAGCATAAGCCTATGTTGCCCCAAACCCGAGATGCAGTAGGTACCCTCCGGGTTCAACATGAGCTCCATCTTGTGATACCGGTCCCAACTGCTTACCAGTACAAGTCCAATGAGCCCAACAGCATGAGTCTATGTTGTCCTAAACCTGAGATCCAGTAGGTAACCCCAGGGTTCAGCGTGAGCTATATTTTGTGATACCGGTCCCGACTACTCATCAGTGCAAGTCAAATGAGCCCAAACAGCATGAGTCTATGTTGCCCCAAACCCGAGATCCAGTAGGTGCCCCCAGGGTTCAGCAAGAGCTCCATCTTATGATACCGGTCCCGACTGCTTACCAGTACAAGTCAAATGAGCCCAACAGCATGAGTCTATGTTGTCCTAAACCTGAGATCCAGTAGGTACCCCCAGGGTTCAGCAAGAGCTATAATTTGTGATACCGGTCCCGACCACTCATCAGTACAAGTCGAATGAGCCCACCAGCATGAGTCTATGTTTTGCTAAACCCGAGATCCAGTAGGTACCCCCAGGGTTCAGCAAGAGCTATATTTTGTGATACCGGTCCCGACCACTCATCAGTACAAGTCGAATGAGCCCACCAGCATGAGTCTATGTTGTCCTAAACCCGAGATCCAGTAGGTACCCCCAGGGTTCAGGAAGAGCTATATTTTGTGATACCGGTCCCGACTACTCATCAGTACAAGTCGAATGAGCCCACCAGCATGAGTCTATGTTGTGCGAAACCCGAGATCCAGTAGGTGCCCCCAGGGTTCAGCAAGAGCTGCATCTTATGATACCGGTCCCAACTGCTCATCAGTATAAGTCGGATGAGTCCAAATAACATAAGCCTATGTTGCCCCAAACCCGGGATACAGTAGGTACCCTCCGGGTTCAACATGAGCTCCATCTTATGATACCGGTCCCGACTGCTTACCAGTGCAAGTCCAATGAGCCCAACAGCATGAGTCTATGTTGTCCTAAACGCGAGATCCAGTATAAGTAACCCCAGGGTTCAGCATGAGTTTTATTTTGTGATACCGGTCCCGACTACTCATCAGTACAAGTCGAATGAGCCCACCAGCATGAGTCTATGTTGTGCGAAACCCGAGATCCAGTAGGTACTCCCAGCGTTCAGCAAGAACTATAATTTGTGATACCGGTCCCGACCACTTATTAGTACAAGTCGAATGAGCCCACCAGCATGAGCCTACGTTGCCCCAAACCCGAGATACAGTAGGTGCCCCCAGGGTTCAGCATGAGCTCCATCATGTGATATCCGTCCCAACTGCTTACCGGTACAAGTCGAATGAACCCAAACAGCGACTTATTAAGACGGTTCCAATTCTAGTATCGGTTAGGAGAAATTGGTACCAAATCAGCTTGCAATTTTGTGGCTGACTGTACTTTTCTTTAGAAAATCAAGGAATACTCATCGGGACCATTCTAACAAACCCAAACTCAATCTGGTTGAGGTACTTTATAGCAGAGTTCTTATGGCCACCTCCTGTCTCCATCATCAGACCAGCTCGATGGTATCAATATATTGTATTGTCATTCAAGTTACGCATGTGGGCTAAATTTCAGCTCAATCGGACATCAAGAACTGGTTCAAATCTGGCTCGCAAGATTCTACCTAAACATCTAACACACATATAGATCTACAAACTGACAAACACTGTGAGTTAAATAAAAGCTTGAAACTTGTAAAAAATGGTTGACGCAAAGAATTTCTTGGCCTTTTGGATATCTGCCAATAAGGGGTCTAGACCCCACAAAGAGTGAAATAGCCATAAAAACGCGGTTTGTACTGAGTATTATCGAACTCGCGGAGCGTAAGCGAAGTGAGTTCTTACAAACAACTCCAGACCGAACCGAACTGTCACCTGGCTACTGAGACGTCTCGGCATTTGGATGGCTTTTTGATTTCGATAGTTTGTCTGACGATAACTTTAGTAACGTTTTTCCGATCTTCATGAAATTTCTTGGGGCTGTAGCAGAGGTACATAAAATTTGTGAGTTCGTATATGAGTAGGATCGATCAAGTGGTTACGGAGCTAGAAGGAGAAAAAAAATCCTCCTTGGGGTCTTGTTATATTGGTCAACTCGTTTGCAAGTAAATCGCGAGTTCTCAGTTCGAGGCGGGCTACTAGTTTATTATTGTAATGACTATTTTTTATTTAATTGGCAGTAACGACATTTTAATCTCCAATTATACTGCTAAAATCCTCACGGGCACTATGTATATGTATGTATATAAAGCAGTGTATATAACTGTACATAATTAGGCATTTAACGTTTGTTTCTGTGCCTACAGTGTAAAACTCAAAAAATGCAATTTTACAGTACGGCCAAAAAACGTTACAAATCTGTTTTTCTTTGCATCCTTTGTAGAAAAAATTTGTTTTTGTTTGATAACCAGAAAGTTTTAAGAGTCGCCAGGACACTCGCGTTTCCATACAAACGTAGTTTAGCTCTAATTTTAAAACTACATGCTTTAGAGCCACGAAATTTGGCATGGGCATTCTAGTAGTACAGATCTATGTCGGTAATTCGTTTTCGTTGCTAAAAATTGTAATACAAAGAAAATAAAGCCAGATACAGATTTACATACAAAACTTATTTTTAACCGACTTCAATTCCATAGAAGAAGGAGGTTCTGCATTCGGTTTGGTGTTTTTTTTTTATGTATGTTCACCGATTACTCCGAGACCCGTGGGCCGATTTGAGTAATTCTTTTTTTTTGCTATATATTCTTTGTATTACAATTTTTAGCAACGAAAACAAATTACCGACATAGATCTGTACTGCTAGAACGCTTTTGCCAAATTTCGTGATTCTAGAGCATGCCGTTTTAAAATGAGAGCTGAACTACGTTTGTATGGGGACGCGAGTTCACGCGAGCGTCCTGGCGACTCTTAAGAACGAAATACAACTTAGCTCTAAAATTAGCCAGAATTTTGTGAAATTCATAAAAATATTGGCTTTCAAAAAATATTTTTATAATTTTTCACAATAGCCATGATTGTGTTAAAGGGTTAAACTGTAGTTTATATAGTGCTGATAATACCTATTTTTACTGCTGTCATTTATGTTATTCCAAATAAAAACTACATATAAACTAAACTAATACTAAAACCTAAAACATACTTACAAATAAAAAATAGGCTCCAGATCAGTACCACTCGGTAGGGTGCCCAGAAGGCTGGCGGCATTGCCGCGTTGGACGGCAATACCGATGCGCTGGGCAAAGTATGCCCCAGTCAGTCAGTCAGTCAGCCGTCGCATGAATAAGGCGCTTGGCTAGCTCCTTATAAATTTTGTGAGCTCCTGGTCCCCACGGACCAAGCGTCTCCACCCCAAACGGCTCAAACATGTAATTACTTATGTGTTGTGTAAAGAGACAATTTTAGAAACTAGATCTTGCAAATTGTCATCAGCTGGGTAAATAATTAACGAATCATAATGAATCATGTAAAATTTTAACATAAACGAGCAAGTAAAACAAACAAACGGTACTTATTATATGAATCTTATGTCATTATCGTTTGCTCGATCTTGTAAATCGCAGAGCAAAAATACGGTACTCCAGTCACGACGAACCATTTTGAGCCACTTTTGTTCCCATCACTAATTTTATATTTATTTGACCATACACTCTTCTCTTCTAGAAACATTATTTTGCTAAAAACGGGACTCGATTGCCTACACTATCTGAGTGTGAGTGAAAATCGCGTGAGTTAAAATCAGTACATTATGCGAACATCTTCTAATTACCTAAATAATACAAAGTTTCAATAAAAATGATGATCGTTCACAAGACTTTCACGTCCGAAAATTCCCTTTTTAGGGTTCCGTACCTCAAGTAAGGGAAAAACGGAACCCTTATAGGATCACTTTGTTGTCCGTCTGTCTGTCTGTCTGTCTGTCTGTCAAGACCATTTTTCTCAGGAACGCGTGGAGATATCAAGCTGAAATTTATATCAAATACTCAAGTGTATTGTCTCTTGAAGCTGTGAAAAAAATCAAACTTAAAAGCCGACGCAATCAAAAGATACAGTCGTTTATGCTGCAAATTTTAGAGTTTTCGGTACTCGCAAAACCTACGGGAAACTACCCGTGAACTCAGAAACTTGAAATTTGGCACGTAGCAACGTCATACAGCATAGACAATGGAAAAATTATTAAAAGTAGAAATTTTCAGTAATATCATACATAAATATATATTTAAAAATTTTAACTTACTACCTTCTTCCTCGTAAACGCGTGAAGTTTTTAAGAAATTCATGTCAAATACTCAGGGCTATAGTACCTTTCAGATGTAGTAAAACCAAATCTTTATGTCAACGCAATCAAAAGAAATAGCAATTTAAGTAGCATATTTTGAAACTGAGTACTCGCGAGAAACTCAAAACCTAAAGGGTACTTCCCGTTAGCTCAGAATCTTGAAACTTGGCACGAAAAAGCTTCATATAGCACAGACAAAGGAAAAAATACAAAAAGTAGAAGTTTTCAGTAAAATATTTAAAAAAAGTATATTTTAAATTTTAAACTTACTACCTGTTTCCTTGTAAACGCGTAGAGCTATTAAATTGAAATTCATATCATATACTAAGGTCTATAATACCTTTCTGCTGTAGCAAAACGAAACTTTCATGTCCACGCAATCATATGAAATAGCAATAGGTTTGTACGGAACCCTCGGTGCGCGAGTCCGACTCGCACTTGGCCGGTTTTTTAACACAGGTTGACTAAACAATTCACGAAACATTTGAATTGGTAGTGCAGCGAAACGCTCCAGTCGACACGCTCCAGTCGACATCTGCCGACTTTCTTTGGAACTATTTTGCTACCAATAGTAGTTTATGCAACTGTCACGTAATAAGGGTTCTTAAAATACGAGTGTGGTTTTATATATTTCATAATTAGATCACACGAGTGTTTTAAGGCCTAATTACGTACAGTTGCATACATTACTTTATCTACACACATACTATAAACCCTATAAAATGGTTCAGAAACTGTATGTAATGACCTGCATAACAGGGCGACCACTAACATACCCATAATATGGATGGAATATTAAATAATAAGATAATTATTGAAACAGAAACAAAATTTATTTATTACAATTTAATATCACTTCAGCAAAAACGTCTTTGACTATTGAAAAGAAAGTCTATAGACTTGGGGGACTTAAATTTAGCAGATAGTTCTTCGAAATATGCTAAAAGCACGCTTTCCGAGAAAGATACGTCGCTCGTTTGTCCATTTTCCACTCCGCCAAGTTTTTATATGTTTTTTCATACTTAAGGCTGGACTTTTCTGGCAACAAGTTGTTCACAACGTTCGCTGCCGCGCCGCGTCTAAAATGTCGGATGTTTATAGCTAAACCGAGTTAATGAAAACGCTTAATGTACTTGTAACTTGATTGTGTAAAATGAGCTAAATAAAATAAGACGACTTAAGTTATAATTCAACTCATCTTTCGTATCGTACAGTACCCAAGTCTGCCTAGCACTTTCAATTCTCTCTCAATTGCTCAAAGGTTAACTGGAAGAAATCCCTTAAAGGGATAAGTTCGCCTTTGTACGTATTTGCTGTGTTATAAATCTCTTATTGTAGTTTCTTGTACAATAATAGTACATTATTGCAGAGGACGGGAAAGGGAAATTCGTGGACGAGCGATTTTTTCGGACGAAGCGCGGCTGAGTCCGAAAAAATAAGACGAGTCCACGAATTTTTATTCCCGTCGAGGCATATATAGTGCTTTTCTCCAAATGTGCGAGGAAATAAAGTAAAGTAAATGAAATAAATTACAGGTTTTGGTTACGTTATTAGCGTTCAATGTCATGAATTAGCTTCCCTCTATAACATATTTTTTTAAGTATAAAGCACTATGTACGAGTATACTGCCAATTTTCATTCAAATAATATTTAAAAAGAAATTTTCGTCAAAAGCTATTTAAGACAGTATTAAATATGCTCCTTTCATATAACTGTAAAAGATTAAACCTTAAAAAAGTTGTGTTGTCTATGATTGTAGTAAGCCTCATTCGCACGATCAGACGTGGTGCTATGACAAAGATCGAGACAACCAAGGTTTTTGATCTCACTGTCTCGCTCTATCCTATAATCTGAAGGGATTGCCGTTCAGACGGTGTAGATGTCGCTTAAGTAATTGGCTGTTTGAAATAATATTTGTTAGTCTGATGAAATGTTAAAAAGGTAAACAACAATACAGTAATGGATTTTACTAGTCAACGCCTAAAATATGTATACACTTTTGAACCTTATTACAATGGAGTAAGGTGCAAAAGTATACACATATTTATGGCGTTGACAAATTACTTGGCGTCCGCTAAAACAGGACAATAAGGATTTTTATTTTTTTTTATTCGTTTTGGTAAAAAATGAAGAACTTCACGTACTCATTTTGCTACAGTAAGGTGAACCTTTCCGAGCACATTGGAGAAAATAGTTTTACTACTACCTACTACTACTACCACTTTACACATTATCTTATCCCTAAAATTGTTTGTGAATAATAAACAAACCTAATTTTGACCGTTAGTTACGAAATACGCCTAGGTGGTATAAAGTGATCTAGGTATGTATACTTTGATTTCCTGACTGGCAATCATTATTTTTTGGCATATTTTAACCTAGTTTAACCCTTTTACACAAACGATATCTCAGCAACCAGTTGTCGTAGCGCTATGAGAGTGGAAACAATTAATGTTGTAGTATCGTGAAATATACACTATAGTATAAAAATCCACAATTTGGACAAACTCGACTTTAACCCTTTTACACTGGAGGCACAGGTTTCATAAAACCACACGCGTATTTGAATGCCCTTCATTAAGCAGCAGTCACATAAACTTCTATTTTAACCAACTTACATTCAAAGTTAGAGTCTGTCCGGAAAGAGAATTGTCGTAGAATGTATGAGCTCCCGTATAAACTACGACACATTTCTTTCCGGACAAACTCTAGACCAAACATGCAAGTTACATGTTTATTATAAAATTCTAGATTGATTTCGAAATTCACAAAGCAGGACATAAGGTCAGTATCAATGAGGAATCCGTACATAGAGAGTACTTCAACTCATGATAATACATGTTTTGACTAATTTAAGTAATTTAGCCAGATTTGAAGACTTTTACATAGGCATAAAATGCATGCACAAAACTGGAAATTTAATGTCAACAATTTTTAACTTACGCAGAAAAAATAGTTCTCCAGCCAAGTAAATACTCTTGATTCAAGATATTTTGTGTTTCCTATATAAGAAAACAATAAAACTCTTGCGTTATCTTAACGCAAGTGTTTTATTGTTTTTATATCTATAAAATGTTTCAAAGATTATTTAAGCTAGAAAAAATGTATACTTTATCCGAACTAAAAAACTTTTTTTTAAAGCTTAATATTCTCACCAAGAGCGTTTGAGTTTTGTTTTATGTATTGTATTTTTTGAATTGAACCTTAAATGTCTTAATGCTTACAGAACTTATGTCAAGAAACGTTGTTTCTTAGGGTAAATCTCATAATTTCAATTGAGAATTGCATTTCTCCACGACAACAAGAAAACGCATTGGTTCAAGAGTATGTTCCCCAATGTAAAATTTAATATTTTCACACCAAGAGCAGAAATTTCTGGGCATATGTAATCAGTAACTTGAAACAAGCCATAATATTTTCTGAATTGAATCTTACAAAAAGTGTCTGTGCAATTCTTAAAAAGCTTATACCAGAAACTTCGTTTTTTTTGGAGCTTACCCCAAGAAACGGAAGCAGCAAAATTTTTGTGCTACTTCTTAACTGGCTATGGCTCTTGACTGTAGGTTGCAAACATCAAAGCTAGATTTAATCGCACTTGCCTAAAAACTTAAAAGTCTCAAAGCAAAGTTTTGGTGCTAACTACCTCTTTGAATGAGCTTTGGCACTTGACTGTAGTTTAAAAACAGTAAAGCAAGAACTAATCTAGCCTTGAAATTTTAAACACTCATTGGATTTTTTTGTGGTTCTTCTTTGGAGTTGGATAGTACTTTTGGTTTGAGGAAGAATTACTCCAGCTAAAAACATTTTTTAAGAGCGTGCAATATTTCTTGCTAAGACATATTTTTTTGCGGTATTCACTACCATTCTCTTTAAAATTGTGTAAAGATACAGCTAAATAATTTAAATTTTTCGTTAGAATATCATGATATTGTTAATTCAAGAAATATTTATTGGACTATGAAATTTATTAGTCTCTTTAAGAAATCGTGTGTAAGAGAATTTTGCGTTTTGAATTAAGATTTTTTTCTGTGATATTAATGCAACACAGGCTTACATATTGTTATTTTGTTTGGTGCCGCTCTGATTGTGTCTGTAGTCGGCGGTAAGGTTGTTGTTCTTGTCGTCCTATGGCACCTCAGAGGTGCAGAGGACCTTCACTAACTCACACCATGCTTTCCTATCCTCAGCGACCCGTCTAGCCTCCTTCCAGCTCAGTCCCGCTGCTCGCAATTCTGTCTCCACTGACCGACGGCATGTATGAACTGGGCGCCCAGAGACGCGCTTCCCATTTGGCGGTTTCCAACCGAAAGCGATGCTCGCCATATTTGTTTCTCCTATATTTTTCTATACACAATTTTTCTGTAAAGCTTACAGATATAAAGATACAGGGGGAGAAAAAGTAGAAGTTTTGAAAAATCATGAGAATTTGATTTATTGCTTTCAAAATTATGTGCTGAAGATAAATAAATGAAATCTCTACCACAGTTTTGTCATCTCATAATGATTCTTTTAAAATATATTCAAAAGTTGAATTCACCCCTAAAGCGCTTACAGAGGGGATGACGGTAGTAGGCTCACACACAAAATCATTGTTCTATTACTCATCGTAAAATATTACTAGGCGTTGACAGGCATAATTATGGATCAATTCGGGTATAAGGAATTGAAATGTCAGAAAAAGTTATATGCTTTTATACAAAAACATTTTTTTTAGGTTTGCCCTTTAAAATGCTATTTTAATTTCCAACCGACTTCAAGATTTCGAAGGAGGAGGTTCACTATTCGTCGGGATCTTTGTTTTAGGTAGATTTCGAAAATCGAGTCTACCTATTCATTTCTTCGACACAATCGAATTTTGAAAAAAAATCTTTACAGAAGGTCTAGTTATGACCCCCAGGTTTCAAAATGACCACTGGTTCAAAAGTTTATATATATATATATAAATTATGTATGTATGTATATACCCGCAGCCCGATTTTGTCATCACGATAGCGGTCGCATCTTTGCTCCGATTGCTTTCAAACTTGGTACAAAAATCGCCCTGGTTGATACCTAGGACAAGTTCGTGAACAGGCGGAATAGGGCCAAAGGGACGGGAGAGGCCTCACTTTTTATGAAATCAGTTTTTCGGAAATAACTTTTTTCCTATGGAAAATATACCATCCGTGTTTCTTTTATATGGCGTGGGACCTGGATATCTATAACTCTTTTAATCATATCTTTGAGAAAATATCGTTAATTTTAGTCGAAATTTAAAAAAACCTAAATTTTTCTGGAGAAATTTCATAACTCCTAAACGGTGAATAATTGTATGTCAGCAATATTTTTTATCGAAAGGTCATTTTTTCTCTAAAATATTCAAAAACTATGTCTTTCGGAAAAATGCATAGTTTTCGAAAAAAAAAGAAAAAAAGAATCTGAAAGTGCGGATTTTGGCCTTGTTTAGCAGGTCAAAATTCTTGTGCCCGACTTTTACTGTTAAATTCATGTTAAATATTACATAGGTCGTAATAAAAAAAAATTGTAAAAAAAAACTTTGAACTGGTATCCCATGCGGTACCATGCAGCGCCCTTATCCATTCATCCACAAGGACAAGATGCGAAATCTACCTGTGCGTTCCCCTTGCGGGGACGGATTTTTTTTTTTTGCTATTTGTTTTATTTATTTTTTAATGAAAAAAAATGAAATGAAAAATGTTTATTCGGTGTAACACAATAGAACGAAGGCAAGGACATACAATTAAATTAAATTTTAAATGTATGTTCACCGATTATTCGAAGATGGCTGGACCGATTTGGAAAATTCTTTTTTTGTTTGTAAGAGTATAATAAATACTCCACAGTTGGTCCCTATGTTACCAGGTCCTCCTCGATTTCTCCAGGATCCCGTCATCAATGGGACCAATTATACCTACTCTAAAAAATCGAAAAAAATAAATAAATTTTGAGGCCTGATATCATCTTTGAACCATTTTAATAGATTTTTTAAATGTTTAGTTAATTGATATATTTTGATCATTTTGCACCCTATTAACTAAATTTTATTGCATAATTCAACATGTGTCATCATCCCTATTGATATTTTTGTATAAATTAGTTGTTTTTTTCTATATTATAAATTTAAACTGATAAATAAGTGACTGGTTTTCTGTATCAGCTTACAAAGCATACCTAAAATCAGGTCTAAAATCCTAGACATCAAAATGTGTGTAGTCACACTTGCTTATTTAGTGCAATCATGGAAGCGTTAATAATATTGACCTTAACGTTTAGAATCCATGAGATATATCGGAGCGGCCAAGATGCTCACATATATCTGAACAACGCCTCTATTGTCAAGGTCATAAAGTGTACCTATGTTCAGATATTTTTATACCTTGGCCGCTCCGATATGTTTGGTGGCGACTGTTGAGTGTTCGTAAGAAATATGCCTAGCAGTAAGTTTTAACCTTTTATAGAATGCGATCAATAATCAACAATTACGCGTTTTGATAACTGTAAAAATGACTTAGTCTATAGTAAGATTTTTTAAGATATCGAAATTGTAGGTAGAAATCCCTAGTAAGATTACCACATCTGAAAAATTACTACCTTATTATTAAACACAGCGAGTTAACAAATTGTGATAAAATAGTAGATTGTATTAAAAGGGAGCAAAATGACTTATTTCGGTCGAGGGTAGCGTGTTGAATCCCGAACGAAGCGAAGGATTCCAGAATAGTTGATTCCAAAATTCAGACGTGGAATCCTGAGCGTAGTGAGGGATTCAAGTGACCCGAGATCGAAATAATTTTGCTACCGTGTAGTACACTCTACTCTTCACGCCTTCTATGAGAATAACGAAAACAAAGGTACTAAACTAGCTATCTGCTAGAAAGAGAAGTTATATAATGTTGTCTAATTTTAATCGGTTGCAAAGACAGGGAAAATTTAAAAAAAAACGCAGAGGGATCAAAAGTCACTTTTGCTCCCTGTAAATGGGCAACAAATCGCAGAAGGATCAAAAGTAATTTTTCTCCCTGTAAATGGGCAACAAATTACTCTTTTTCGAATAGTTGGGGTGAAAAAAATATTATATCAGACCTTACCATCTTTATTGAATAATAAATAAGTCATACAATAATTGCTTAAATTTTAGCACAACGAAACCGATGATGGTGAATTAAGCCTACCGGAACCACAGGTAAGTTTTATTATTAGATATCACTCCGTATTAATATAATACCGTATTTAATCTCATATTAACTGTTCAGCCAAATTTAATAGTAGATTGTATTACAAGGGAGCAAAATTACTTATTTCGGTCGAGGGATTCAAGTGACCCGAGATCGAAATAATTTTGCTACCGCGTAGGCGGAACCGTAATATAACTAAGGCTACTAAAACCCGGTTAGTCAGATCGTTGGTTCTTCCCATTTTTCTCTACGCTTCTGAAACCTGGACCTTAAGGATAAGCGAGAAACGCAAGATAGACGCTCTCGTAATGTGGTGCTGGAGGGAGATGCTCCGTATTCCATGGACAGCATTTCGCAGTTCGCACCAATGAGTCTATTCTTAGAGAGCTCCAAATAAATCGACGTCTCTCCTCCATAGTTTAGAAGCGAATACTGACGTTCTTTGGTCACGTGACCCGACGTGGAAATCTCTCGATCGAACGTCTTGTAATGCAAGGCAGAGTTGATGTTAAGAGACCACGTTGTAAGCCTCTCTTGAGATGGACCGATCAAATAAGGACTGCAACGAACTGCCGCGTGAACCAAAACTCCATACGCGCACAAGAACGAGGAGAATGGCGCCGGGTGGTAAAGCTTGCCACTAACACATGACAGCCACGACCTCTATGTCAATAGTGTAACGACGAAGAAGAGGGAACAAATCGCAGAGGGATTAAAAGTCACTTTTGCTCCCTGTAATTGGGCAACAAATGGCAGAGGGAGCCCCATGGTCACGTGCCACACAAGCGAAGGTGAGCACAAATATCTGTGAAGGCAAAAGATCAGAGAACATTAACGGGGAGTACTGCAGCGGCAGCGTGTCAGGAACCGGACAGAGCCTAATGGTCATATGCCACATAAGTAAACCCGAGGGTGAGCAGAAATGCCTGTTAAGGCCGAAGGTCTTCAGCATCACAGTGAGAACTGCTGCAGGAGCAGCATGACATGAACCTGACAGAACCCAATGGTCACGTACCATACAAGGTGATTAGAAATATCCGTAAAGACCGAAAGCGTTGAGCTAGCGAGAAGTGATTCAGTAGCTGCGTGACAAAGACTGGACTAATGCGATTATGGAAGGGAAGAAATTATAGTATTTAATTTAAAAAAATATACGGCCATTTTCAACACAATTTTTTAATTGTTTTAGTTCCTAAACAATCATTCAAAACCATACATTATTAAAGAAACCTAATAATCGTTTTTTCTACTCGTCGACTGTAATCTGTGTATTAGGATTTTATAGACCAGACTTAAACCTTACACATTTAAATGTTGGATTGTTGGATAGTCTATGGCACTTCCGGGATCATTAAATAGATTTATTAAACAACCCGCCCCTAAACTAAAATAATTTTGAAAAGAGAATGTCATTCACATTCTCGGTAAAATGTGTAGAGTTTGTCCGGAAAGAAAAGTGTCATGGTTTATATGGGAGCTCATACATTGTACGACACTTGTCTTTTCGGACTGACTCAACTTTATAATTTCCGAACGTACTTAATCTGTCAAATTTTCTTCTACAAACTTGCTTCTACGTTGTGATTGGATTATAAAAAGACCAATCACAACTACACCGACATATTGGAAGTAAGTTTAGACACAGTTTATTCTATCCATCTCTTTCTACTACGCACACAATCATATGTATATCTCTTTTCGGTGGTGTCTGTACCACCGAATAGGCCCAGATACAATTACTTCCGGTTTGAAAAATAGTTTTTGACGTTTGATTGGGAAAAAATTAGAAAGAATGAAAGAAAATCAATTCTTACTTAATACTCGTAAAAAAAGTATTGTATACAATAGTGACATATTATAATTAAGCTTTTCAATCTCGTACCTTAATTAGGCCACTCAGCAAGCTTCGTGGCCTAAACGCGTGACTCGACTGAAAAGCTCTTGATTATGTCACTATTGTATAAAATACTATTCAAACCTTTGCCCAATTATACCCTTTTCGGCATGTTACGTCGATGTATATTTTTAACCGACTTCAAAAAAGGAGGAGGTTCTCAATTCGACTGAATTTTTTTATATTTTTTTATTATCATCTCTTTATTTATTTTTCGTCTTAGGTTAGGTTTTATAATATTTTTACAAAAGTAAAATACAAAAATACATCAAAAACATACAAAAACAATAAAAACATTATAAAAAACCTAACCTAGGGTGCCGCCGGCAACGGAGCAAGGCCCAGGCTGCCGGTGGTCAGGGCCGCAGAGAGAGGAACCTTCGGACTATGCGCGCCGTGTCCAGGATTACCGCCTTCTGTATCTGACCCTTGATCCAACCACAACCACAACAATTATCATTATTATTATTTTTAACTATTTTTTTGTATGTATGTTAATCGATATCTCCGTGAATCGTGAACCGATTTTCAATTTTTTTTTAATCCAACAGGTATAACCCCTAGATGGTCCCATTGTCACCAAGTGGGGGTCTGATGATGGGATCCTGGAGAAATCGAGGGAACTTTTCAACTATTATAGGGCACACCTATAGTGCTTTCACTATTTTTTACAGCAACTCGGCCAATTCCTCTTGGAATAGCGGATCCTAAGTGAAGTCGGTTATTTTTTGTTTATGTTTAAAATTATTTTACAATTTTAGTGTATTATTGCTATACTAGATTTTTTGATTGTTTATGTGGCTTTAGAGACCTTTGGACTATTATTAACAGTGCAGAACATCATACCTAACTGTAGTGTTCCATTGCCCAACCCAGGCACTTATAGGAAACCAATGGACAGATCTATGCTACCTAAAAAGGCAACATCCAAAAATATTTAAAACATTATTATGAAAAATCAAAATTGTAAAGCCCCGGGTATAGACGGTATTAGATCTATGGACCTTAAGCCCATTGCTGATAAAATTTCATCTGCTATAGCCCATCTTATAAATAGTAGCTAAGCCTTTGGTGTGTATCCTGACGAGCTGAAAATAGGGTTAGTCCGGCCAATCTTCAAGGGTGGTGACACGAAAAATTGCACGAATTACAGGCCTATTACGATGCTTCCTACCATCGACAAAACAGTAGAAAAATATATCAGTGGTCAGATACATACATTTTACAACACCCATAAGTTTTTTGTCCTATTTTTGTATTCCCTAATGCAATTTGTCCTAATGATCATTTGCCCTAATGCTCATTTGTCCTAATAGTTGTTGCCCTATCATCGTATCGATGAATTTTTTTCCCCCTAATATGTTATTACCTAATATCATTTCACCTATTCATCAGTTGTCCCTAAATGTTGCTCCAGGGTATAAAATGTAACTAATATGTAGTATTTAGAGTCTGCTCAGAAAGAGAAGTGTCGTATAATGTATGAGCGCCCATATAAACTACGACACTTCTCTTTCCAAACAGACTTGATTGAATTGAAAAAAATTGTTTTAAATAAGCGGGATAAAAACTACCCTATATGTTACCCTGGGGTATAAACTGTTATAGTACAACATTTCATGAAATTCTGTTCAGTAGTTTTTGCGTGCATCGCGAACAAACTCACAGACAGACAGACAAAAATTCCAAAAATTACTGAAATGTATTCAGTCAACGTTTCTAAGACCCCCGAATTAGTTTTTCTTAAATATCTTCAATGTACATTTTTTTTTCTCCTTACGCGTTTATTATATGTATGTAATATACTATGTATATATATATATATATATATATAATCAACCCTTCACGGTAAATGTTGATCCAGTACTGTTTTAGAACAAATGTTGATCCACCTATTTTGTGCGTACATTCCCCTCCGGATAGAGATATGGTTGTATAGCTCGAATATATGAAATCAGCGTGTGACGTCAGTGGATGTGCATTTATCCATTTTCGAAAAACTCGTCATCAAATTTTAAGGTTTTCGTTGATCCATTAACGGTCAAAAAAATTATACGTAAGCGCATAATGTGGCTCCGATTTATATCCGACTTAGTGGTAAATGTGGCTCCGGAGCTGAATGTGAAGGGTAAGTACGGCAACGTCGCGCTATTGTGCGAATGAAACAAACATACGTCCCAACTTCAAGTTTAAGTGAGACAACACCTATCGTGTATACTGTTGACTATAAGTTACTTGGGCAGTCCTTGACAGTCGCTGGACGTTTCGTGAGCATTTTAAATGCCATGGCGCCTAAATTGATCAGGGCAGCGTCGGCTCTTAGCCGTCTTCTCCCAAGTGTCACTGGGCCGAACACCGGAATTCGGAGACTGTACGCAGGAGTGGTACCTATGGTCGATGGCCCTGTACGGGGCGCCCATATGGGCTGGATCCCAGTCTGCCCAAAACCAGGCCCAATTACGCAGGCCGCAACGGGTCATCGCGGTCAGGATGGCGAGGGCATACTGAACCGTCTCCTACGAGGCAGTGTTCGTTATGGCGGGAACCCCGCCCTGGGACCTGGACGCCGCGGTTCTGGCCGATATTTATTGGCGTGTCACCGAGGCGCGGACGGGAGGAAATTTCCCCCGTCTAGAAGAGGTCAGACGGTGGAGGCTATACTCTCGTCGAGTGCTCCTAGAAAAATGAAACAGGAGGTTGAGAAGCCCAGTGCTGGCCATCGGAGCAATTCTTCTGGAGAAATGATTCGAAAGACGTGATAAGTTTTTCGCCTTCCACCTCACACAGATCCTTTCTGGGCATGGCTGCTTCGGCAAATGCCTGTGTAGGGTGGCGGGATGAGAACTAACGGCGGAATGCCACGGGTGCGGTGACGCCAAAGACACGGCACTACATACCGACGTGGGTGGAGCAGCGGGCCGCACTCGTGGTGGTTGTAGGACGTTACCTTTCCCTGCCTGCCATGATGCAAGCCTTGGTCGATAGCGACAAGGCCTGGAAAGCGGTGGTCTCCTTCTGCGAGAATGTGATGGCTCAGAAGGAGACAGCGGAGTGTGTAAGGGAGGAAGAACCGGCCTCCCACCCAATGCTTCGCAAGCATATGGGGCGCCAACGGCTGGCGTATGACCGCCGACTGCCACCTTAACGGCGTCTGTGGGCGACAGACTCGGGGACGTATGCTGTCTATACATGGGCCCCTGAGTTGGAAGGCGAACGATTATGTCTCTCTGTTCGCATCTTAGAGAGGAAATAGGGAGAAAACGCTCGCAGAGAAGAGTCCGCTGTGGGGACAATTGGTGACGGAGTTACGGTAATGTGCCTTATCGTTGTACGTGTACCCCGCCCATTAGTACCGAGGCGGCAAACAGAGGGGTTTTTAGTGGGTAAATTAAATATCCGCCTGACAAATCCTGCTCTTAGTTATATCAGTTATATTAGAAACTTAAACTGTAAAAATAGAATGAAAATAAATGATAAAAAGGCGAATCTTATTTATTTGAACCTAACTGAACTGAATCTGCCAGAAGGGACAGCAATTGTTGATCCGATCGGAGCTGTATGCAAAGTTATGACTTTGCAAAGTAACGCACGTTACTCATACAAAAGATTCTAAAAATCCTTCCTATTTCCTTGCCTATGCCGCGAGTTTTTGTGGATCTAATATTAGATCCACAAAAACTCGCGGATCAACAATAGTTGGCAAATAGCGAACGGATCAACAATTGACTCATGCCACAACCCATCTGATCAACATTTGTTGAGTTGAGTGAAATTATATTTCACCGATCATCTATCAATACAGGTTTTATTTATCTATTATAAAAACAAAAGTATAACTACAGACAAAATAAAGATACCTTAAACTAAAAACTATATCAATACATATAAAAGGAAAGGTCCTGTCCTGACTGACTGACTGGCTGACTGAAACATCAACGCAGACCCGAAACTACTTAACCTTTAAGTCTAAATTTTCACAGTAGATATTATTTATAACGTAGGCAAGGAAATAGGAAGGAATTTTAGAATCTTTTGTATGAGTAACGTGCGTTACTTTTAGTAAGCGATGTGATATTTTGAGTGTAGCCTTTGAGGTCATTGAACCTTTGAGGTCATTGAACCTGTACAGGTTCGAAAGAAATATAATTATATATATATATAGGTGAGAGAAATATAATTTGACTCAACAAATGTTGATCAGATGGGTTGTGGCGTGAGTTAATTGTTGATCCGTTCGCTATTTGCCAACTATTGTTGATCCACGAGTTTTTGTGGATCTAATCTAAGACTAAGCTCCGATCGGATCAACAATTGCTGTCCCTTACAGTTTAAGATTCTAATATATTAAAGATCATTTATTATATCAGAGCAGGATTTGTGATATTTAATGAAATGCGGTCAGTTAATTGATGGGTGGGATTTTTCGAAATGAGTTATTGGATGGGTGGTTGTTTGGTAAGGGTGTATGGTTGGTTGGGATAGATTTCCACATCCTTGCGGAGAGCGTCAGAATCAGAGCCGTTAACTGATTTGATGATGAAAGATGCAAAGTTTATATTTGGCTCTGAAGATGGCCCTTTGGGGCCGGCGGATGGGCGGCATTTTGCCTCCTATGGAGAGAGTCCTCACAGATTGGGACCCTGTAAAGGGTCATGCTCCACAAATTTAACCTACAAGAAGGGCCAGCAATTGTTGATCCAATCCGAGCAACATCTGTTTGTATGCAGTTGAAGTAAAATGTCACATCGTTTGCTCAAAGCAACTCAAGTTCCCCATACAGAAGTTCACAAACAAAAACTGTTCGGATCAACAATAGCTGGCAAATAGCGAACGGATCAACAATTAACTCACGCCACAACCCATATGATCAATATATATAGCCTACCAGAAGGGACATCAATTGTTGATCCGATCGGAGCAACATCTGTCTGTATGCAGACTCATACATTAGATCAACTAAAACTGTTCGGATCAACAATAGTTGGTAATAGCCAACGGATCAACAATTAACGCATACCAAAACCCATCGGATTAACATTTGTCGGTTAAATTATATTTCTCGGTGAGGCCATTGAACTTGTACAGGTTCAATGAATTCAAAAGTTCAATGACCTCAAAGCCTACAGTCAAAGTATCACATCCCTTGCTCAAAGTAACGCACGTTACTCAATTGATCGGGGCAGCGTTGGCTCTTAGCAGTCTTTTGCCAAATGTCACTGGGCCGAACCTTTATTTTTCTATTTATTTATCAAAAACAATATGTTGCCTCGGCATTACAGTGTGCACCAATGCGCCGCGTAACTAAATATATTAAAAGTGTAATACTAACAACATTACATAATAAGACTAACGACATTCCACTGATTCAAGTATGAACATCGTATGTCGGAGACTGTACGCAGGAGTGGCACGGTCGATGGCCTTGTACGCCGCCCATATGGGCCGGGTCCCTGACCGCCCTAAACCAGACCCAATTACGGAGGCCGCAACGGGTCATAACGGTCAGGATGGCGAGGGCATACCGAACCGTCTCCTACGAGGCAGCGTGCGTACTGGCGGGAACCCCGCCCTGGGACCTGGACGCCGCGATTCTGTCGATATTTATTGGCGTGTCACCGAGGCGCGGGCGGTAGGAAATTTCCCCCTTCTAAAAGAGGTCAGAGGTCAGACGGTGGAGGCTAGACTCTCGTCGAGTGTTCCTAGAAAAATGGAAGAGGAGGTTGAAGGAGGCCAGTGCTGGCCATTGGACCATCGGAGCAATTCTTCTGGAGAAATGGGTTGAAAGACGTGATTAGTTTCTCTCCTTCCACCTCACACAGATTCTTTCGGGGCATGGCTGCTTCGGCAACTACTTGTGTAGGGTGTCGGGAAGGCAAAAAACGGCGGAATGCCACGGGTGCGGCGATGCCGAAGACACGGCTCTGTCGGCACTACATACGCTGGCTGTGTGCCCGACGTGGGCGGAGCAGCAGGGCAGGCCGCACTCGTGGTGGTTGTGGGACGTTGCCTCTCCCTGCCTGCCGTGGTGCAAGCCATGGTCAACAGCGACAGGGCCTGGAAAGCGGTGGTCTCCTTCTGCGAGGATGTGATGGCTCAGAAGGAGACAGCGGAGCGTATAAGGAAGGGAGGCAGATACGGCCTCCCACCCAATGCGCCGCAAGCATGTGGGGCGGCGACGACTGGCGTACGACCGCTGACTGCCACTCTAACGGTGTCTGTGGGCGGCAGACTCGGGGACGTTTGCTGCCTACACATGGGCCCCTGTGCTGGAAGGCGAACAATTAAGTCTCTCGGTTCGTATCTTAGAGCGGAAATAAGGAGAAAACGCTCGCACATAAGAGTCCGCTGTGGAGACAACCGCTGACGGAATTTCAGTAGTGTGCCAGGCCTATAACCGCGAAACACTTCGTTCATCGAATCGCCTATTTGCATCACTCTCTTTCGTATATGCAAGAGCGATAGAGACGGGACCATCGTTTTGTCGATTTTCGAACTTCGCGGTAGCCCACCTGATCGCTCTCGCAACCCCGCCCATTAGCACCGAGTCGGCAAACAAAAGGGTTTTTAGTAATAATAATAATTTCACTTAACAACTATTGATCAGATGGGTTGTGGCGTGAGTTAATTGTTGATCCGTTCGCTATTTGCAAACTATTGTTGATCCGCGAGTTTTTGTGGATCTAATGTATGACTTTGCATACAGCTCCGATCGGATCAACAATTGCTGTCCCTTACAGTTAAGATTCTAATATATTAAAGATCATTTATTTAACTAAGAGCAGGATTTGTCAGGCGGATATTTAATGAAATGCGGTCAGTTATTGGATGGGTGGTTGTATGGTATCGGTGTATGGTTGGTTGGGATAAAATTCCACATCTTTGCGGAGAGTGGCAAGATAAGGACCATAAACTGATTTAATGAAGAAAGATGCAAAGTTTATATTTGGCGGCTCTAAAGATGGCCCTATGGGGCCGGCGGATGGCAGCGGCATTTTACCTCCTATTGAGGGAGTCCGCCCACATTGGGACCCCGTAAAGGGCCATGCTCACCAGATTCTGGAGGAGCCATGAGACACAGCCGCGGCCTTCAGTAGGCGCGCCGATAGCCCGCTAAACTGCAGGCCGAAACGCCACCTGCTGTCTAGTATGAAGCCCAGATACTATACTAATAATCCGCCTAGAACTAAGGAAGTTGGTCATGACGTTTGGGGTCTTTTGGCTTCACAACCCCTTGATTGATCTTGCTCACATTTTAATGATGAAATTTTGTGCGCCTTAGCTGTAATCCTACCAAGTTTTGTAAAGATTGGAAAAATGATACTCAAGTTGTCGTCTAACAAACTATCTAAATGGAAGTGCCATCGAAATGCACGGCCGTTCCACTGACACGCTAAAAGTTGAATTAAAGAACTTCGTCCGCTACCGCGCACTCGTCCAATGATCTTTAATTAATTTTAATGTCAAACTATAAAAATACCATTTTAAATAAATGATAAGAAGGCGAATCTTATTTCTTTGGACCTAATTTAATCTAGCAGAAGAGACAGCAATTGTTGATCCGAGCGTTGGCAATAGCTCACGGAACAACAATTAACGCATACCACAACCCATCGGATCAACATTTGTTAAGTGAAATTATATTTCTCTGTGAGGGTGAACCTCAAAGGTTCAATGATCATGGCTTGCTCAAAGTAACGCACGTTACTCATACAAAAGATTCTAAAAATCCTTCCTTTTTCCTTGCATACGTTATAAATAATGTCTACTGTAAAAATGTCAAGTATCGGGTCTGCGTTGATGTTTCAGTCAGTCAGTCAAGACAGGACCTTTCCTTTTATATGTATAGGTAGATGATCGGTGAAATATAATTTCACTCAACAAATGTTGATCAGATGGGTTGTGGCTTGAGTTAATTGTTGATACGTTCGCTATTTGCCAACTATTGTTGATCCGTGAGTTTTTGTGGATCTAAGTAATGTATGACTTTAATAAATATAATAAATAAATAGGATTCGCCTTTTTACATTTATTTTAAATAGTATTTATGCAGTTTAACATTTAAATAAATTTATGATCATTAAACGAGTGTGAGGTAGTGAAAGTTCTTTAATTCAACTTTTAGCGAGCCAGTGGGACGGCCGAACATATCGATGACATTTCAATTTTGATAGTTTGTAAGACGATAACTTGAGTATCATTTTACCAATCTTTACAAAATGTGGTAGGGTTACAGCTTAGGCGCACAAAATTTCATCATTATAT
The DNA here is from genome assembly GCA_911728535.1 of Pammene fasciana. Classification (NCBI taxonomy): domain Eukaryota; kingdom Metazoa; phylum Arthropoda; class Insecta; order Lepidoptera; family Tortricidae; genus Pammene; species Pammene fasciana. The sequence goes on from OU452283.1 coordinate 6,151,827, forward strand.
TAAAATCAGAGCAGGAGCAATCAAGGGGTTGTGGAGCCAGAAGACCCTAAATGTCAACAAACAAGTTCTTAGTTTGAGGCGGACTACTAGTATATAAGTAGTATCTGAGCCTCATACCGGACAGTAGGTGGCGCTTCGGTCTGCATTTTAGCGGGCTGTCGGCGCGCCTACTTGAGGCCGCGGACGCTCTCTTCTGGCTCCTCTCGAATCTGGCGAGCATGTTCCTTTACGGGGTCTCAATCTGGGCGGACTCCCTCCATAGGAGGCAGAATGCCGTCGTCATCCACCGGACCCAAAGGGCCATTGGACAGCGGATGGCGAGGGCTTAACGTTTGGTAGGCTTCACGGTCGCGTGCGCTCTGGCCGGCACCCTGCCTTGGTAACTCGAGGCGTGAGTCAATCATTCGGGACTTACCCTTTTATATATAGATAGATAATCACTCTTTCAACCTGTACAAGTGCAATGGCCTCACCGAGAAATATAATTTCACTCAACAAATGTTGATCCGATGGGTTGTGGAATGAGTTAATTGTTGATCCGTTGGCTATTGCCAACTATTGTTGATCCGAACAGCTTTTGTTGATATAATGTATCACTTTGCATACAACTTCGATCGGATCAACACTTGCTGTCCTTTCTGGCAGGTTCTAATTGAATATAAATAAGATTCGCCTTTTTATCATTTAAATCTATTTTTATAGTTTAAGATTCTAATATATTAGAGATCATTTATTTAACTAGGAGCAGGATTTGTCAGGCGGATATTTAATGAAATGCGGTCAGTTATTGAATGGGTGGGATTTTGAGAAACGTGTTATTGGATGGGTGGTTGTTTGGTATGGGTGCATGGTTGGTTGGGATAGATTTCCACATCTTTGGGGAGAGCGTCAGGACCAGAACCGTAAACTGATTTTATGAAGAAAGATGCAAAGTTTTTATTTGGTTCTGAATGGAGTTGCCCCTGATTTGGACCCCGTAAAGGGCCATGCTTTCCTGATTCGGGAGGAGCCAGGAGACACCGGCCGCAGCCTTCAGCAGGCGCGCTGACAGCTCGCTACAATGCGGGCCGAAGCGCCACCTGCTGTCTAGTATGAGGCCCAGATAATCCGCCTCGAACTAAGAACTTGCTCGTTGACGTTCGGGGTCTTTTGGCTTCACAACCCCTTTATTGATCGTGCTAAGATTTTAATGATGAAATTTGGCGCGCCTCAGCTGTACTGTAATTCTACCAAATTTTGTAAAGATTGGAAAAATAATACTCAAGTTATCGTCTAACAAACTAAAGAAATGGAAAAGCCATCGAAATGCACGGCCGTCCCACTGGCTCGCTAAAAGTTAAATTAAAGAATACCTAATACCCTTTCATTTTTAACCGGGTCCGGTCCCGGCAAGGAAAAAGGAAGGATTTTTAGAATCTTTTGTATGAGGTACGTGCGTTACTTTGAGCAAGTGATATTTTGAGTGGCTTTGAGGTCATTGAACCTTTGAGGTTCACCTCACCGAGAAATATAATTTCACTTAACAAATGTTGATCCGATGGGTTGTTGTATGCGTTAATTGTTGATCCGTTAGCTATTGCCAACTATCGGATCAACAATTGCCGTCTCTTCTGCTAGGTTAAATTAGGTCCAAATAAATAATATTCGCCATTTTATCATTTATTTAAAATGGTATTTTGTACAGTTTGACATTAAAATATATTAAAGATCATTAGACGAGTGCGCGGTAGCGGACGAAGTTCTTTAATTCAACTTTTAGCGTGCCAGTGGGACGGCATTTTGATAGCATTTCCATTTAGATTTGTTAGACGATAACTTAAGTATCATTTTCCCAATCTTTACAAAATTTGGTAGGGTTACAGATAAGGCGCGCAAAATTTCATCATTAAAATGTGAGCGAAATCAATCAAAGGGTTGTGAAGCCAAAATAGCCCAAACGTCAACGAGCAAGTTCTTAGTTCGTGGCGGATTATTAGTATAGTATCTGGGCCTCATACTAGACAGCAGGTGGCGCTTCGGCCCGCATTTTAGCAGGCTGTCGGCGCGCCTTCTGAAGGCCGCGGTCGCTCTTTCCTGGCTTCTCCCAAATCTGGCGAGCATGGCCCTTTACGGGGTCCCAATTTGGGCAGAATCCCTCCATAGGAGGCAGAATGCCGTCGTCATCCGCCGGCCCTAAAGGGCCATTGCACAGCGGGTGGCGAGGGTTTAGCGTTCGGTAGGCTTCTCGGCCGCGTGCGCTCTGGCCGGCACCCCGCCTTGGTAACTCGAGGCGTGGGTGCTCGCCAGAGTGTACGAGTGGACGCCGGCACGGTGAGCGCTCTGGGAGCGCGCGGCCCCGCAAGAGCGAGTGGGCGTTCGACAGGAGGTGTGGAGCGCATTAATTCGACACTACGCGGGCGACCTCACCTCCGCTACTTTCGGCCGCCAGACACTGGACCCGCTTGGGCCAGTCCTACAAGGTTGGCTCGAGCGGTCACACGAGCGACAACTTAAAGAAACGCACGTTCCCCATACAAACTTTTAGCCCCTGTTTAACACTTTAACGGGATGAATTTTCTAAAACGCTGAAAAAGTTCTTAGTTTGTAAATAAGAGCCTACCCATAAAATGTCACATCGTTTGCTCAAAGCAACTCACGTTCCCCATACAAAAGTTCACAAACAAAAACTGTTCGGATCAACAATAGCTGGCAAATAGCGAACGGATCAACAATTAACTCACGCCACAACCCATATGATCAATATATATAGCCTACCAGAAGGGACATCAATTGTTGATCCAAATCTGGCTGCTTCGCAAAACGTTTGATATGCTTTCTTACCTGAACTATGTCCTCTAAATAAATAAGAGAGTTAAATAAATGATCTTTAATCTATTAAAATCTTAAACTGTAAGGGACTGCAATTGTTGATCCGATCGGAGCTGTTAGCAAAGTCATACATTAGATCCACAGAAACTCGCGGATCAACAATAGTTGCCAAATAGCGAACGGATCAACAATTAACTCACGCCACAACCCGTATGATATATACAATATATATCCTACCAGAAGGGACATCAATTGTTGATCCGATCGAAGGAACATCTGTCTGTATGCAGACTCATACATTAGATCAACAAAAACTGTTCGGATCAACAATAGTTGGCAAATAGCGAACGGATCAACAATTAACTCACGCCACAACCCATATGTTCAATATTTGTTGAGTAAAATTATATTTCTCGGTGAGGTGAACCTCAAAGGTTTAATGACCTCAAAACCTACACTCAAAATATCACATCGCTTGCTCAAAGTAACGCACGTTACTCATACAAAAGATTCTAAAAATTCTTCCTTTTTCCTTGTCTACATTATAAATTATGTTTACTGTGAAAATTTCAAGTCTCTAGGTTAGGTTAAGTAGTTTCGGTTCTGCGTTGATGTTTCAGTTAGTCAGTCAATCCGCACAGGGCCTTTTCTTTTATTTGTATAGATAGATGACCGGGGAAATATAATTTCACTCAACAAATGTTGATCAAATGGTGGCGTGAGTTAATTGTTGATCCGTTCGCTATTTGCCAACTATTGTTGATCCGCGAGTTTTTGTGGATCTAATGTTTGAGTTTGCATACAGCTCCGATGGGATCAACAATTGCCGTCCCTTCTGGCAGGTTCAGTTAGGTCCAAATAAATGAGATTCACCTTTTTATCATTTATTTTAAATATATTTTTACGGTTTAATATTCTTATATATTAAAGATCATTTATTTACCTAAGAGCAGGATTTGTCAGGCGGATATTTAATTTACACTAAAAACCCCTTTGCCACCTCGGTGCTAATGGTCGGGGTCGCGAGAACGATAAGGCACACTACCGTAACCCCGTCAGCGATTGCCCGCGCAGCAGACTCTTCTCTGCGAGCATTTTTTTCCCTATTTTTTCTCTAATATGCGCACCGAGAGACTTAGTCGTTCGCCTTCCAGCTAAGGGGCCTATGTGTAGGCAGCAAACGTCCCCGAGTCTTCCACCCACAGACGCCGTTAGGGTGGCAGTCGGAGGTCATACACCAGCAGTCGTCGCCCCACACAACAATTGATGTCCCTTCTGGTAGGCTATATATATATTGATCAAATGGGTTGTGGCGTGAGTTAATTATTGATCCGTTCGCTATTTGCCAGCTATTGTTGATCCGAACAGTTTTTGTTGATCTAATGTATGAGTCTGCATACAGACAGATGTTGCTTCGATCGGATCAACAATTGATGTCCCTTCTGGTAGGATATATATTGTATATATTGATCATACGGGTTGTGGCGTGAGTTAATTGTTGATCCGTTCGCTATTTGGCAACTATTGTTGATCCGCGAGTTTCTGTGGATCTAATGTATGTCTTTGCTAACAGCTCCGATCGGATCAACAATTGCAGTCCCTTACAGTTTAAGATTCTAATAGATTAAAGATCATTTATTTAACTCTCTTATTTATTTAGAGGACATAGTTCAGGTAAGAAAGCATATCAAACGTTTTGCGAAGCAGCCAGATTTGGATTTTATTTTTATTTTTCATTATAATTACACTATTGTATATACTATCTTTAATGTATTAGTATTACTGTTTTGAAAAAATAAGTCCCGCCGAGTTTCTTACCGGTAATAGTCACCGGTCAGAGGTGTAGGGTTAGAACCGGTAGTAGTTTATTTTTCTCTCTGACGTTCATAACTGCATTGTAATGTGCCTAAATTAGAGAATAAATAACTTTTATCTTTTCTTTTTTTTAAATAAGAGCAGGATCTGTCAGGCGGATATTTAAAGAAATGCGGTCAGTTATTGGATGCGTGGGATTTTGCGAGACGAGTTATTGGATGGCTTGTTGTTTGGTGTGGGTGTATGGTTGGTTGGGATAGATTTCCACATCTTTGCGGAGAGCGTCAGGACTGAACTGATCTGATGAAGCAAGATGCAAAGTTTTTATTTGGCTCTGAAGATGGCCCTTTGGGGCCGGAGGATGTCGGCGGCATTTTGCCTCCTAATGAGTCCGTCCAGATTGGGATCCCGTAAAGGGCCATGCTCCCCAGATTGGGAGGAGCTAGGAGAAACCGGCCGCAGCCATCATCATGCGCGCCGACAGCCCGCTAAAATGCAGGCCGAAGCGCCACCTGCCGTCTAGTATGAGGCCCAGATACTATACTAATAATCCGCCTCGAACTAAGAACTTGCTCGTTGACGTTTGGGGTCTTCTGACTTCACAACCCCTTGATTGATCCCGCTCAGATTTTAATGAAGAAATTTTGTGCGCCTCAGCTGTAACCCCACCAAATTTTGTAAATATTGTAAAAATGATACTTAAGTTATCGTTTAACAAACAATCGAAATGGAAATGCTATCGAAACGAAATGCACGGCCGTCCCACTGGCTCACTAAAAGTAAAATTAAAGAACTTCGTTCGCTACCGCGCGGCGCGCACTCCTCCAATGATCTTTAATTTATTTTAATGTCAAACTGTAAAAATACCATCACTACATAGTATAAAACAAAGTCGCTTCCGCTGTCTGTCTGTATGTGTGCTTATATCTTTAAAACTAAACAACGGATTTTGGTGCGTTTTTTTTAATAGATAGAGTAATTCAAGAGGAAGGTTTCTATGTATAATATCTTTCTAATACCCTTTCATTTGTAACCGGTTCCGGTCCCGGCAAGGAAAAAGGAAGGATTTTTGTATGAGGTACGTGCGTTACTTTGAGCAAGCGATGATTTTGTAAGCTTTAAGGTCATTGAACCTTTGAGGTTCACCTCACCGAGAAATATAATTTCACTTAACAAATGTTGATCCGATGGGTTGTGGTATGCGTTAATTGTTGATCCGTTAGCTATTGCCAACTATCGGATCAACAATTGCCGTCTCTTCTGCTAGGTTAAATTAGGTCCAAATAAAAAAGATTCGCCATTTTATCATTTATTTAAAATGGTATTTTTACAGTTTGACATTAAAATATTTTAAAGATCATTGGACGAGTGCGCGGTAGCGGACGAAGTTTTTTAGGCGCGCAAAATTTCATCATTAAAATGTGAGCGAAATCAATCAAAGGGTTGTGAAGTCAAAATAGCCCAAACGTCAACGAGCAAGTTCTTAGTTCGTGGCGGATTATTAGTATAGTATCTGGGCCTCATACTAGACAGCAGGTGGCGCTTCGGCCCGCATTTTAGCGGGCTGTCGGCGCGCCTTCTGAAGGCCGCGGACGCTCTTTCCTGGCTTCTCCCAAATCTGGCGAATATGGCCCTTTACGGGGTCCTAATCTGGGCAGACTCCCTTCATAGGAGGCAGAATGCCGTCGTCATCCGCCGGCCCTAAAGGGCCATTGCACAGCGGGTGGCCAGGGTTTAGCGTTCGGTAGGCTTCTCGGCCGCGTGCGCTCTGGCCGGCACCCCGCCTTGGTAACTCGAGGCGTGGGTGCTCGCCAGAGTGTACGAGTGGACGCCGGCACGGTGAGCGCTCTGGGAGCGCGCGGCCCCGCAAGAGCGAGTGGGCGTTCGACAGGAAGTGAGGAGCGCATTAATCCGACACTACGCGGGCGACCTCACCTCCGCTACTTTCGGCCGCCAGACACTGGACCCGCTTGGGCCAGTCCTACAAGGTCGGCTCGAGCGGTCACACGAGCGACAACTTAAAGAAACGCACGTTCCCCGTACAAACTTTTAGCCCCTGTTTAACACTTTAACGGGATGAATTTTCTAAAACGCTGAAAAAGTTCTTAGTTTGTAAATAAAAGCCTACCCATAAAATGTCACATCGTTTGCTCAAAGAAACTCACGTTCCCCATAGAAAAGATCACAAAAATCCTTCCTTCTCTTTGCTTACGTTAGTTATAAATAATGTCTACTGTAAAAATTCGAGTCTGTAGGTTTAGAAGTTTCGGGTCTGCATTGATGTATCAGTCAGTCAGTCAGTCAGGGTTTTTCCTTTTATATGTATGAATTATAGATGATCACTCATCCAACCTGTACAAAATCAATGGTCTCACCGCGAAATATAATTTCACTCGGCAAATGTTGATCCGATGGGTTGTGGTATGCGTTTAATTGTTGATCCGTTGGCTATTGCCGACTATTGTACGGCCTCACACCCAATGCGTCGCAAGCATGTAGGGCGGCGGTAACGGCTGGCGTACGAACGCTGACTACCACTGTGGGCGGCAGAATCGGGGACGTTTGCTGCCTACACATGAGCCCTTGAGCTGAAAGGCGAACGATTAAGTCTATCGGTTCGTATCTTAGAGAGGAAATAGGGAGAAAACGCTCGCAGAGGGAGCGTCCGCTGTGGGGACAACCGCTGACGGAGTTGCGGTAGTGTGCCTGATCGCTCTCTCAACCCCGCCCATTAGCACCGAGGCGGCAAACAAAAGGGTTTTTTAAGTAACAATAATAATTTCACTCAACATGGTATAAGGCGTGAGTTAATTGTTGATCCGTTCGCTATTTGCAAACTATTGTTGATCCGAGTTTTTGTGGATCTAATGTATGACTTTGCATACAGTTCCGATCGGATCAACAATTGCTGTCCTTAACAGTTTGAGATTCAAATATATAAAAGATCATTTACTTAACTAAGAGAAGGATTTGTCAGGCGGATATTTAATGAAATTCGGTCAGTTATTGGATGGGTGGTTGTTTGGTATGGGTGTATGGTTGGTTGGAATAGATTTCCACATCATTGCGGAGAGCGTCAGGATCAGAACCGTATACTGATTTGATGAAGATAGATGCAAAGTTTATATTTGGTTGCTCTGAAGATGGCTTTGTGGGGCCGGCAGATGGCGGCGGCATTTTGCCTCCTATGGAGGGAGTCCGCCCACATTGGGACCCCGTAAAGGGCCATGCTCTCCAGATTCCGGAGGAGCCAGGAGACATGGGCCGCGGCCTTCAGCAGGCGCGCCGATAGCCCGCTAAAATGCGGGCCGAAGCGCCACCTGCTGACTAGTATGACGCCCAGATACTATACTAATAATCCGCCATGAACTAAGAACTTGCTCGTTGACGTTTGGTGTATTCTGGCTTCACAACCCCTTGATTGATCTTGCTCACATTTTAATGATAAAATTTTGTGCGCCTCATCTGTAACCCTACCAAATTTTGTAAAGATTGGAAAAATGATACTCAAGTAATCGTCTATCAAATCTAAATGGAAATGCCATCAAAATGCACGGCCGTCCCACTGGCACGCTAAAAGTTGAATTAAAGAACTTCGTCCGCTACCGCGCACTCGTCTAATGATCTTTAAAATATTTTTCTCAAAAATATCCCGCAAGGTTGACTTTTACGGTTTAATATCAGGCGGTGAAGTGCTTCGTTTATGGTCAGTTAAAAATTTAAAAAGTTACGGAAATTGCAGTCTCGATTTCGATCCGTAAATTTCCAATACAAATTCCATTATTGTCGAGGTACATACTTTTTTTTAAAGTAGTAACGGCTATAGAACTAGGTGGAACAGTTCCTAAACAGCCAAAATAGAGAACGAGTTACAATTATTTATAATGTTGGTACCGCGTGTTTTTAGCTGTCTCAAATAGATTGGCGTTGTTTGGCAGAAAAATACACTTCTATTGAATATTAAAAAAAAGTAAAAGGCGGTAAAGCAAATGTTTTTAAATTATTGATTACTTCTTTAAATTGTTAATATTTAATAAAATTTATTTCGATTGACATACCTACTCATTTTTATTTTCTTGCACCATTTTTGAGAAAAGCACTATATTTGACTCGGCGTGAAGAGCCATTGCCGGCTTCGTATTAACTTAAACGGACTCCCGTTCCGGTCGTCCGTTTAAACATAATACTCAGCACGCAATGGGCTACTTCACCTCCTCGACAATAATGTACTATTAATGTCAAACTGTAAAAATACAATTTTAAATAAATGATAAAATGGCGAATCTTTTTTATTTTGGACCTAATTTAACCTAGCAGAAGAGACGGCAATTGTTGATCCGATAGTTGGCAATAGCTAACGGATCAACAATTAACGCATACCACAACCCATCGGATCAACATTTGTCAAGTGAAATTATATTTCTCGGTGAGGTGAACCTCAAAGGTTCAATGACCTTAAAGCTTACAAAATCATCGCTTGCTCAAAGTAACGCACGTACCTCATACAAAAATCCTTCCTTTTTCCTTGCCGGGACCGGAACCGGTTACCAATGAAAGGGTATTAGATAGATATTATACATATAAACCTTCCTCGTGAATTACTCTATCTAATAAAAAAAATGCACCAAAATCCGTTGTTTAGTTTTAAAGATATAAGCACACATACAGACAGACAGCGGAAGCGACTTTGTTTTATACTATGTAGTGATGGTATTTTTACAGTTTGACATTAAAATAAATTAAAGATCATTGGAGGAGTGCGCGCCGCGCGGTAGCGAACGAAGTTCTTTAATTTTACTTTTAGCGAGCCAGTGGGACGGCCGTGCATTTCGTTTCGATAGCATTTCCATTTCGATTGTTTGTTAGACGATAACTTAAGTATCATTTTTACAATATTTACAAAATTTGGTGGGGTTACAGCTGAGGCGCACAAAATTTCTTCATTAAAATCTGAGCGGCATCAATCAAGGGGTTGTGAAGTCAGAAGACCCCCAACGTCAACGAGCAAGTTCTTAGTTCGAGGCGGATTAAGTATTAGTATAGTATCTGGGCCTCATATTAGACGGCTGGTGGCGCTTCGGCCTGCATTTTAGCGGGCTGTCGGCGCGCATGATGATGGCTGCGGCTGGTGTCTCCTGGCTCCTCCCAATCTGGGGAGAATGGCCCTTTACGGGATCCCAATCTGGGCGGACTCCCTCCGTAGGAGGCAAAATGCCGCCGACATCCGCCGGCCCCAAAGGGCCATCTTCAGAGCCAAATAAAAACTTGGCATCTTGCTTCATCAGATCAGTTTACAGTTCTGATCCTGACGCTCTCCGCAAAGATGTGGAAATCTATCCCAACCAACCATACATTCACACCAAACAACCAGCCATCCAATAACTCGTCTCGCAAAATCCCACGCATCCAATAACTGACCGCATTTCTTTAAATATCCTCCTGATAGATCCTGCTCTTATTTAAAAAAAAGAAAAGGTAAAAGATATTTATTCTCTAATTTAGGCACATTACAATGCACTTATGAACGTCAGAGAGAAAAATAAACTACTACCGGTTCTAACCCTACACCTCTGACCGGCGACTATTACCGGTAAGAAACTCGGCGGGACTTATTTTTTTAAAACAGTAATACTAATACTTTAAAGATAGTATATACAATAGTGTAATTAAAATGAAAAATAAAAATAAAATCCAAATCTGGCTGCTTCGCAAAAAGTTTGACATGCTTTCTTACCTAAACTGTGTCCTCTAAATAAATAAGAGAGTTAAATAAATGATCTTTAATCTATTAGAATCTTAAACTGTAAGGGACTGCAACTGTTGATCCGATCGGAGCTGTATGCAAAATCATACATTAGATCCACAAAATCTCGCGGATCAACAATAGTTGCCAAATAGCGAACGGATCAACAATTAACTCACGCTACAACCCATATGATCAATATATACAATATATAGCCTACCAGAAGTGACATCAATTGTTGATCCGATCGGAGCAACATCTGTCTGTATGCAGACTCATACATTAGATCAACGAAAACTGTTTGGACCAACATTAGTTGGCAAATAGCGAACGGACCAACAATTAACTCACGCTACAACCCATATGATCAATATATACAATATATAGCCTACCAGAAGGGACATCAATTGTTGATCCGATCGGAGCAACATCTGTGTCTATGCAGACTCATACATTGGATCAACAAAAACTGTTCGGATCAACAATAGCTGGCAAATAGCGAATGGATCAACAATTAACTCACGCCACAACCCATATAATCAATATATATAGCCTACCAGAAGGGACATCAATTGTTGATCCGATCGGAGCAACATCTGTCTGTATCCAGACTCATACATTAGATCAACAAAAACTGTTCCGACCAACAATAGTTGGCAAATAGCGAAAGGATCAACAATTAACTCACGCCACAACCCATATGTTCAATATTTGCTGAGTGAAATTATATTTCTCGGCTATATATATTGATCATATTGGTTGTGGCGTGAGTTATTTGTTGATCCGTTCGCTATTTGCCAACTATTGTTGATCTAAACAGTTTTTGTAGATTTAATGTCTGAGTCTGCATACAGGCAGATGTTGCTCCGATCGGATCAACAATTGATGTCCCTTCTGGTAGGCTATATATTGTATATATTGATCATATGGGTTGTGGCGTGAGTTAATTGTTGATCTGTTCGCTATTTGCCAACTATTGTTGATCCGCGAGTTTTTGTGGATTTTATGTATGACTTTGCATACAGCTCCGATGAGATCAACAATTGCTGTCCCTTCTGGCAGGTTCAGTTAGGTATAAATAAATGAGATTCCTCTTTTTATCATTTATTTTAAATCTATTTTTAGGGTATAATATTCTAATATATTAAAGATCATTTATTTACCTACGAGCAGGATTTGTCAGGCGGATATTTAATTTACACTAAAAACCCCTTTGCCACCTCGGTGCTAATGGTCGGGGTCGCGAGAACGATAAGGCACACTACCGTAACCCCGTCAGCGACTGCCCGCGCAGCAGACTCTTCTCTGCGAGCATTTTTTCCCTATTTTTTCTCTAATATGCGCACCGAGAGACTTAATCGTTCGCCTTCCAGCTAAGGGGCCCATGTGTAGGCAGCAAACGTCCCCGAGTCTTCCACCCACAGACGCCGGTAACGTCCTACAACCACCATGAGTGCGGTCCGCTGCTCCGCCTACGACGGGCACACAGCCAGCGTATGTAGTGCCGTGTCTTCGGCGTCGCGGCACACGTGGCATTTCGCCGTTGGTTCCCAACCCGCCACCCTACACAGGTATTTGCCGAAGCAGCGATGCTCCGAAAGGATCTGTGTGAGGTGGAAGAAGAGAAACGCCTCGGTGACACGCCAATAAATATCGGCCAGAACCGCGGCGTCCGGGTCCCAGGGCGGGGTTCCCGCCAGTACGCACGGTGCCTTGTAGGAGAGGGTTCGGTATGCCCTCGCCATCCTGACCGCCATGACCCGTTGCGGCCTCCGTAATTGGATCTGGTTTTGGGAGGACAGGGACCCAGCCCATATGGGTGCCCCGTGCAGAGCCATCGACCATACCACTCCTACGTACAGTCTCCGACATCCGATGTTCGGCCTAGCGATTTGGCAGAAGACGGCTAAGAGCCGACGCTGCCCCGATTAATTTGGCGCCAGGCATTTAAAATGCTCCCAAAACGTCCAGCGACTGTCAAGGATAATGCCCAGGTACCTTATAGTGGATTTGACTGCGATAGCCGTTCCTCCTATTTATTTGGACTTAACTTACCCTACCAGAAGGGACATCAATTGTTGATCCGATCGGAGCTTCATCTGTCTGTATGCAAATGCAGACTCATACATTAGATGAACAAAAATTGTTCGGATCAATAATAGTTGGCAATAGCCAAAGGATCAACAATTAACTCATGCCACAACCCATCGGATCAACATTTGTTGAGTAAAATAATATTTCTCGGTGAGATCATTGAACCTGTACAGGTTGGATGAGTAATCATCTATCTATACATATAAAAGGAAAAGTCCTGACTGACTGACATATCAATGCAGACCCGAACCTACTAAACCTAGACACTTGAAATTTTCACAGTAGACCTTATTTGTAGCAAGGAATAAGGAAGGATGTTTGTGATCATTTGTATGGGAACCATTCGTTTGTTTTAGCATGGGATGTGAATGATGTGGTATTTTGTGTTTAGACTCTTAATTAAAAACTAAGAAACAAATTTTCATTGTTTTGGAAAATTCATCCCGTGACCCGAAACTACTAAACTAAGAGATTTGATATTTTCACAGTAGACATAATTTTAATTTATAACGTAAGCAAGGAATAAGAAAGGATTTGTGTGATATTTCGTATGGGGAACGTACGTTTCTTTGATTACCGCTCGTGTGACCACTCGAGCCAACCTTGTAGGACTGATCCCAGCGCGTCCAATGTGCGGCGGCCGAAAGTAGCGGAAGTGAGGTCATCCACCCAGTGTCGGATGATTGCGTTCCCAGCCTCCTGCCGGCTCTTCCAGGGCCGGGCGCTCCCCAAGCGCTCTCCGTGCCGCCGTTCACTCGTACACTCTGGCGAGCACCCACGCCTCAAGCTACCAAGGCGGGGTGCCGACCAGAGCGCACGCGGCCTCGAAACTTACCGAATGGTAAGCCCTCGCCACCTGCTGTGCCATGGCCCTTTGGGGACGGCTGATGGCGGCGGCATTTTCCCTCCTATAGAGAGAGTCCGGCCAGATTGGGACCCCGGAAAGGGCCATGCTCCCCAGATTCGGGAGGAGCCATGAAAAAGCGTCCGCGGCCTTCAGCAGGCGCGCTGACATTCTGCTCAAATACGGGCCGAAGCGCCACCTGCTGTCTAGCATGAGGCCCAGATATTTCATCTGGGCCTTTACTTCGATCCTGATGCCCTCCACAAACACGTGGAAATCTATCCCAACCAACCATACAACCCATACCAAACAACTAACCATCCAATCACTCGTTCCGCCGAATCCCTCCCATCCAATAACTGACCGCATTTTATTAAAATCAATTCAAACGAATGCATTCTTATATTAATATAAAAACTTTGATTTTCGATTCTCAACGGATCAACAAATCTAGTAAGCAGAACGGCAACGTTGCATTGACTTCCATCGGCCAATCACAGAAGAAGTCATAAAGTGCTTCATCGTGATTGGTCCGTTTGAATCGGATCAACATTTATCGGAGCGGATTTGTATATTGGAGCCACATTTGACAAGCGTTATTTTCAGCCATGTCATGTGACTAAAATGGCAAATGTTGATCCGATCAGAGCCACATCAGTATTAGAAAAAGCGTAATAGATCAACATAAGGCCTCCGGATCAACATTTGTTTTTGGATCAACAATTAACTGATCGTACGTCTCGAAAGATCAACATTTACCGTGTTGGTATCTCTATATATATATATATATATATATATATATATATATATATAGATTACATTTGGCAAGTCATTCCAGCTCTACATGTTTTTACTAGTCATAATTTTTTAATTAAAATTTTAGACTGGTGATGCTGTATATCGCGCACTAACAAATCAACCGGTAAGTTCCCTAAAAAATATTTTTACTAATCACCAATTTGGATTATTAGTACTATTTGTGATCTTTCTAAGTTAGTATAAATTATTAACCCGTCCAAATCATGACCGTTCTGGACCAAGTACGTATCAAGCGCGAAAACATATGTCGCACGCTGGGCTTGCCAATGCATCGTAAGTCGTAACAACATCGTTTTATATCCGTATGCGACGCGTATACCCGTTTAAAGACCGTGTGCAACGCGTATCATGAGTCATAAATCATCATTACGTATCATGATGACGGTTCTCTGCCTTTTCACCGAATAACGTTTCCCAAACTGTTTCATTTGCCAACTGTGTCATTTGGCATACTGCATTTTTTCTGAAGCTATAAGAATTTCAGGATTGTTATAAAACATACCTAACCTAACCTATATGGTTCAACACCACGATTATAAAACAAATCCAGAAAAGATTACACTTTCAGAAAAAAAATGCAGTATGCCAAATGACACAGTTGGCAAATGAAACAGTTCGAGAAACTTTATTCGGCGAAGAGGCAAAAAATGATTATGAGGTACATCATACTTGATACTTTGGAAATAACCTGTCACCTGCACTTAATGTATTTTATCGCTATATGATGACCAAAAAAATGATTGATTGATTGAGATCATGATGATTATGATACGAGTATGACCCTAGGCCGTAGGCTAATAAAAGAATCTCCGCGGAGTATACGCGGTTAGAACGGGGTTGCACCGTGACCTAGCACCGTTTTGACACCGTACCGTGCCATGAAGAGACTGCCCCAACAAGCGCAAAATATTCTAAACGACAAGATTGTTAAGCAGCATTTTTGTCACCTTTGATCAGCTTTGATGACGGAATAAAGGGAGCTCGTCAAGTGCTGTACTTATGGTATTTTTATCGACGATTCAAGCATTATTATGTGAAGTGGGACTGGCATTTCTATTAGAATGGCATTTCTAAACGATAAGTGTTTTAGGGTTAGAAATTCAGTTTTGTATGGTAGTTACTCTGGTTGCAAACAGTGTTAATAGTATTTGTGAAGTCGTTCCTGTCTATTAAAATTATTTTATTTTGATTTTGATTTCAGAATTGGTTTCAGGTACCTGATTATTAGATATTATTAATTATTAAAATTACTATTAAGTTAATAGTCAATTTAGTTACCAAAATCTTGTATTTCTATAATAATTTCAGGATGGATCTGCTATAATGGAAGTTATTACTGACGCGGCGTCTTCTATCACGGTATAACAGTAAATTCTATAACTATTTTTATTTTATTATACTCTATCGACTGAGGAGCCAAACGTAGCGAGGCGACGAACCACTCCGTTTTAACTCACAAGGAGAGGCCGAATGGGCGCGTGGGTGCGTGTTGGGTCTGGGGTCTCTCACTGGTACGACGATTTGGCAGATTGATGTGTGTTGCTTGGTTGGTCAGTGTTGGTCTAGAGGTCGCATTTTTCATCCGATTTTGACGAAACTCGGCTTGTACGTTCCTTGATTTATTTGCCAAAAATGTTTGAGCCATTTTTTTGATTGGGGGGAAAATGAGGGGGAAAAGAGGGGAAGATTGCTGTCGCGTTATTTATGGACGGATTTCAATTATTTTCGGGTAAAAGGTCAAGCCCACACTTCCTTAGAGGTTGTTGTGAAAAAAAAGTTTCGAGGGAGGGGGAAAGGGGGAAAAGGGGGGAATGCTCCGAAATCTACGGTTCACAGAACTACTTGTTTATCTATTTTAAGTATAATACATTTTCATCATCTAAAAGTACAATCACCAGATGGACACACGTTTTCATTTCGATCGGAAAAAGTCTGCCATTTTTTGCGGGGGAGGGGAACATCAAATGTACGCGAAACGTCAAAATAGCCACGTCAAATAAACGTCGGTCCATACAATGAGTATGACCACTGGTCATACTTATTCGGCAGAGGGGAAAGCCTGTCAATGGCTACTCCGCTTGGTTTAAAGCTCTAAGATTTTAGCCGTGTAATGAAACTAATAAATGATCGATATTATGTTAGCTGATAGCTGACAGCAATTATCGAACTCGCGGAGCGTAAGCGAAGTGAGTTCTTACAAACATCTCCAGACCAAACTGTCACCTGGCTACTGGGACTTGTCTTGTTATATTGGTCAACTCGTTTGCAAGGAAAACGCGAGTTCTCAGTTCGAGGCGGACTACTAGTAAATAAAACAATTAAATCGCCAATGCATCTCACGTTTTTTTCTTTTAATAAATAGCTTTCTCCCTTTGCACATGAGCAATGGGAATTCTGCCAATGACAAGTTGACGACGTTAATCACATTTTATTTTTTAAATAAATATAGGCAACGTTGTTCGCTTTCAGCCTTGCTTTTTGTAAGGGTGATAGCTGCTCCTTATAAACAACACGTGGCGGCCATGCCAGGACAACTGTCCATTTAACTACAGAGAGTTTACAGGCGTTTTGAGACTAATTTTTCATTAGCTGCACACTTTTTATTACATTAGATCACCGCACAATAAGCTATCAATATTACACACTGAACTACTTAAATGAGCAAAAAATAAAAAATGTTTTTCAAGCATAGACTTCGGAGCATTTCCTCCCTTTTCCCCCTTTCCCCCTCCCTCGAAACTTTTTTTTAAAACAACAACCTCTAAGGAAGGGGTGCGCCAAAGTTCACATAAAATTTGTACTTCGATTATTGGAAGTCCGAAAATGTTGTTTATAATTTTTTGAATCATAATGATCATTTTTTATAAGTATATACTTGTTCATAACTATCGTTACTCCGAATTATTTAAGTTTACAATGTAAATCAATCTAAATATCTATTATACTAATTTATGTCCAGAGTCACGACGATGCGATCACAACACAACACAATTTCGGTTTTGGTTAGATTAGGTTAGTGTGTTATCCTGCCCGAAGGGCATAACTACCCAGAATAGAAGCCCCCGCGAAGCGAGGGCTTCGTCGACCCTGTCACAGAAATGACTACCTATCAACAAAAAACCGGCCAAGTGCGAGTCGGACTCGCGCACCGAGGGTTCCGTACAAACCTATAACAATTGCTATTTCTTATGATTGCGTGGACATGAAAGTTTCGTTTTGCTACCTAGCAGAAAGGTATTATAGACGTTAGTATATGATATGAATTTATGTAGTGAAAGATATAGGAATGGATGAAAAGAGAAAAGCTGTGCGAAGCATGAAAAATGGCAAATCTGTAGGACCAGATGATATACCAGGGGAGGTTTGGAAGTTATTGAATGAGGATGGATGTAAGTGGCTAACTTTATTCTTCAATAAGTTGTTGCATGAAGAAACGATCCCTGACGAATGGTGCGACAGTTTACTGGTGCCCATTTTTAAGAATAAAGGGGATGTCCAGGATTGCAACAATTATGAGGAATAAAGCTTATGTCACATTGTATGAAAATATGGGAGATAGTAATTGAGAGACGCCTGTGAGAAGAGGATGATATTACACAAAACCAGTTCGGGTTTATGCCGAGAAAAGGTACAACAGACGCCATCTTTGCACTTCGCCAATTGTGCGAAAAGTACAGACATGCAAAAAAGAACCTGCATATGGCGTTTGTTGACCTAGAAAAGGCGTACGACCGAATACCCCGAGAGGTTTTGTGGTGGGCTCTGAAAGAGAAAAGTGTGCCTGGGAAGTATGTGGAGCTAATTCGGTCAATGTATAATAGATGTTGTACACGTGTCCGGTCAGCTGCTGGCACCACCGACAGGTTCAGTGTTGCGGTAGGCTTGCATCAGGGATCGGCTCTAAGCCCCTACCTCTTCCTGCTTATTATGGACGCCCTGTCGTCGGACATACAGGAAGAGGCACCCTGGTGTATGCTTTTCGCCGACGCCGACGACATTGTTCTTGTGGATGAAGACGGACCCAAGGTACAGAGCAGACTTGAAAAATGGCGGCAAAGACTGGAGTGTTGGCCTGAGGATCAGCAGATCGAAAATAGAACAAATGTTCTGCGATTTTGGCGGTCTCTCCAGCTTTGCAGCTATAGAACTCGATGGCGTTACATTGCCGGTCTGCTCCGATTTCAGATACCTCGGTTCGCTCATACAGAGCGATGGCAACATTGACCGGGGCGTCAAAAACCGGATTAGCGTAGGTTGGATGAGATGGCGACAGGTCACGGGAACCATTTGCGACGCTCGAATGCCCCTTCGATTGAAGGGGAAAATTTATAAATCCATAATAAGACCTGTCGTCATGTATGGATCAGAGTGCTGGGCCCTAAAGGTGACGGATGAAAAGAGATTGCATGTAACGGAGATGAGAATGCTAAGATGGATGTGTGGAGTGACGAGAATGGATCGGATAAGGAATGAATATATAAAAGGAAGCCTGAAAGTTGCACCCATAAGCGACAAATTACGATCAAATCGCCTAGCGTGGTACGGGCATACTATGCGGAGGGGTGAAAGTCATGTTACGAGAAAGGTATTAAGAATGAATGTGGAGGGATGTAGAAAAAGAGGAAAACCTAGGAAAAGATGGATGGATTGCGTGAGAGATGATATGAAAAGAAAGGAGGTGAGTGATGAGATGACGGGTGACAGAGATGTGTGGAAAAAAAGACATGCTGCGCCGACCCCAAGTAAACGGGACAAGGGCAAGCGAATGATGATGAGTATATGATATGAATTTCAATTTAATAGCTCTACGCGTTTACGAGGAAACAAGTAGTAAGTTTAAAATTTAAAAAAAATATATGTATGATTTTACTAAAAATGTCTACGTTTCGTAATTTTTCCTTTGTCTCTGCTATATGAAGTTTCTACGTGCCAGGTTTCAAGTTTCTGAGTTTACGGGAAGTACCCCTTAGGTTTTGAGTTTCTTGCGAGTACTCAGCTCCAAAATATGCAACTTAAATTGCTATTTCTTTTGATTGCGTTGACTTAAAAGTTAGGTTTTACTACATCTGAAAGGTACTATAGCCTTGAGTATTTGACATGAATTTCAATTTAATAACTTCACACGTTAACGAGAAAAATGGTGGTAAGTTAAAAATTAAAAAAAAAAATTTTGTATGATTTTACTAAAAATTTCTACTTTTCGTAATTTTTCCTTTGTCTGTGCTATATGATTTTTTTTGTGCCAACTTTCAAGTTTCTGAGTTCCCGGGAAGTACCCTTTAGGTTTTGATTTTCTTGCGAGTACTCAGTTTCAAAATATGCAACTTAAATTGTTATTTCTTTTGATTGCTTTGACATAAAAGTTTGGTTTTGCTTCATCTGAAAGGTCCTTTAGCCCTGAGTATTTGACATGAATTTCGACTTAAGAACTTCACGCGCTTACGAGGAAAAAGGTAGTAAATTAAAATTTTTAAATACATATTTTTGTATGATTTTACTATAAATTTCTACTTTTAATAATTTTTCCATTGCCTATGCTATATGACGTTGCTACGTGCCAAATTTCAAGTTTCTGAGTTCACGGGAAGTACCCCGTAGGTTTTGCGAGTACCGAAAACTCTAAAATTTGCAGCATAAACGACTGTATCTTTTGATTGCGTCGGCTTTTAAGTTTGATTTTTTCACGGCTTCAAGAGACAATAAACTTAAGTATTTGATATCAATTTCAGCTTTATATCTCCACGCGTTCCTGAGAAAAATGGTCTTGACAGACAGACAGACAGACAGACAGACAAACGGACAACAAAGTGATCCTATAAGGGTTCCGTTTTTTCCTTTTGAGGTACGGAACTCTAAAAACATAGGAAATTATTATGTTTCAAGAAATTCGGACTGCAAACAATTATTAATAAAGTCGTTACATGAAAAAATGTTATAACCATAAAAATTATGACAATTTTTCATATGACGAATGATAATTTTGATCACAAACCGGTATTACGGAAAATAATATGCTAAACAATTTTATTTGAGCCAATATAGCCCCTAAGGAAGTGTGGGCTTGACCTTTTACCCGAAAATTATTGAAATCCGTCCATAAATAACGCGACAGCAAACTTCCCCCCTTTTCCCCCTCATTTTCCCCCCAATCAAAAAAGTGGCTCGACAATTTTTGGCAAATAAATCAAGGAACGTACATGCCAAGTTTCATCGAAATCGGATGAAAAATGCGACCTTTAGACCGACACTGACCAACCAACCAACCAATACACACACATCAATCTGCCAAATAGTCGTAGGTACCAGTGAAATCGGAGACGTTCGTCGCCTCGCTACGCTCGGCTCCTCAGTCAACAAAGAAATTTTGTTTGACGTCTATTCAAATAAGGATAAAATAATGTGGCTTAATAACAATATTTTTTTTAATTAACTTGTCAAAATATGATGCGTTTTGATCAACGGATTTACCCAGAAGACATCCAAATTAGTTATAAAAGGCATATAATTGAAACAGTGGAAGTTACTAAATTCTTAGGTTTTTTTGTTGATAGTCATCTTACATGGAAATATCATGTACATGACATTTCGTCGGTGCGACAAAAAAAATCGCTATGTGTTTTTGAGCTACTTTTCAGGAGACATTAAAAACTGTTTATTTTAATGATTGTAGCATTTTTGTTAGACCTGTATTTTTTTTATAATAGAGTTGGGTATATTATATGTCACTCTTGAAAAAAAATTGCAGTTTCTTAATTAAAGCTTTGCGATATTATTAAAAAACCAGAATATTGCTACATAGCGAGTTAAATTTGGTTCGATTAAAATCGTTATGTGCATATTTTACACATAGCTATTTCTTGCTACTATTTCGTAGCATTAAAACGGACACATCGGTTTTTTCAATGAAATAATGTTAGTTATTTTAATACTCTTTCTAACAGAACAACGAGTTCTTGGGTATATTGAAGTAGAAGTAGTAGTGTAGTAAAACACTTTATTGCACAAAACATGTATCGTTAGGAAATAAGAAAAAAGTTTAAAATATGGAATTGAAGTCTGTTAAAAACTGTAACTCGACTACGAAAAAAATAGGCATTCTTGTCGGTGTTGTGTTATTTCACCTGGGCCATAATAAAGAATGGGAATTGTTCATTTCTTTTCAAAAGTTACATTTCCCAAATCATTTCGAGGTCAATGTTTATCGATAATTTTAAACTAAAATTTCGACAAATGAATTCGAGATTTCGGACATTTTCGCAAAAAATTTGTTTGAACTCTTGTAAAAACTCATTGTGTAATTATAAAAAAAAACTAAATATACATACACTACGTCAGTTGTCAAAAATGAAAAAATAATTCAAATTCAAAATATATTTATTTCATATTATATTGGTTTTACAATGGCAATACAGTGATCCCCACACTAGGCTGAGCCTGTGACGTGGGGATCTTAAATAAATACATGAACATTAAATCTAAACTTAAAACTAAGAATTTTGATTAAATGACCGAGAAACTATCTACTTAAGTACAAAAAGTCGGTTAAAATGGTCTTAGTAAGTTATAAGTAAGCGATGTTTAAGTAAAGTTAAGTATGTGTGTTTTTAATATGTGTATGTATGTATGAATTAGTTAAGTGTGTGTGAATGCCTACGAAATAAAAGTGTGAAAGACATAAAATAGGGAAGAAGAATATTTTATTTATAAAAACATATAAGTAAGTATTCATATTTCAGCATATTTCTACCAAATCTTTATTTTATAAAAGTAAATTAAATAAAAACATTATAAACATATATACCCTAACAATCTAAACTACTTAAAACTAGAGATAAAAAATTTGGCCCAGATCACTGTCAACGGGCAGGGTGCCCAGAAGGCTGGCCGTATTGCCACGCTGAATTGCGATCGCTATTCGTTGCGCAAAATAGTAGCCAGCCCTCTGATCACCAGAGGCCTCTATTAGGCGCGCCGACAGGTCTTTGTACAGTCGGCGCGCGCTTGGCCCCCACGGCCCCAAAGTTTCAACCCCGAACGCCGCAAATATGTAGCTACTTCCTAGAGCAACATACTTGCGGCGCTTGAGGTCTTCGGCCGAGGATGCCGCAGCGCCAGCATTATTTTTGGTGTCTGGAATATGGGACGGTGCCAAGGTGTCAACGCAAGTAGCGTCCCAAACTAGCGGCCGTCCCATACTCCAAAGCACCAGTGTCATGCCGTCGGGCCTCTTGCCGTCGTCCCTGGCCAAACCGCTAGGCTCCAGGACTGCCGGCAGTTTGGCGCTGACAAGGGCCCTTCAGATGACGTCGTTAATGCTGGCATGGCGGGGGATCCTTCCAGCGCTTCGGACGCATGAAAGACCGTGGTGGCCAAGGTTGTTCACCATGACGCCACATTGACAGCGATGCGGGTGGTTCGTTGGTGCCAAATTATAGTTTAGATTGGATTTGATGCGATTTACACAAATTTACATTTCCAGTATACCAATATTTACTAGCTTTAGTTGAGTCGACACTAAAAAATTAAGCGCGGTAATGTTTTTTTCAGTTTACGAATACAATTTATATCAGTATATTTTTAGCGGACAAGGCAAGACGTGGAATGACGTACCAATCTTGACGTGACAAAAGCAGTTGACGACAAGCAAGGGTTTTTAATACACATTTTTGCCTTCATAGGATCAGCCTGTAACTGTTAACAGTTCGGAAACGTTTCAAAACCTTAGTTCTTAAGCCTCTTTTATTATGATATGAATAAACGATATTAAGTTAAAATAAATACTTTTTACAAAAAAAGATAAACCGACTTCAGAAAGGATAAAATGAATCATTATATTATTTATATGCGTTACCAACTGATATGTTTTAAGTCGGTGCCAAGCCAAATTTAGAAGAGTTAATACGAACGAGGCGATGTGTTCAGTTAATTGTTATTTTTAATAATAATATATAACTAATCTAAGACGGTATGAATCGCACGTAGATATACATTCCTTTCGACCATGCGTTAACTGTTAGGCAAGTAGGTACAGAAAGTATAATCATGCGTCTTATGTTTGTTTATTAACACATTGTTGGGACTTTCCGTATGTCGAACGAAGTCCGTGGTTCGGTTTGAATTATTTATCCTTCTTCATCTAAGGTTTAATCCGAAGTATAAAGGAATTCAATTGCTAGATGTTTTGTGATGTTCACACTTGAAGCTGATTTGACCGGTTTTGTAATTTATGGCTTGGCACCGACTTCAAACATATCAGTTGGTAACGCATATAAATAATATAATGATTCATTTTATCCTTTCTGAATTCGGTTTATCTTTTTTTTGTAAAAAGTTTTTATTTTACCATTTTTAGTGGTGATATATTTATCAAAATCGGACAACCGGTCTCGGAAAAATCGGCAAAGATATAAAAACAAGTTCATAATATACCCATTATATCTAAGGAAAGGTCCACGTATCATATGTGGACTTCATCATTAGGTCCTCTCTATCAAATTGGTGGTTTTCAAGAGGGAATGCTCGAGTTGCTTAAGAAAACACTCAAATCAACATACATGTGCGTTTAAAAATTGAGGAGTTCTCTCAATTCTTCACGGATCCCATCATTAGAACAGCACCAGATTAATGTGGGACCATCTTCGAGGTAGTTCCTAACAAATAAAAAAAGGAAATGTCCAAATCGGACCACGGGTCCTGGAGTAATTGCTGAACATCTTACATAAAAAATCTTCATCATTATGACGAAAACAATCATCATCATCAGGACCACTCCATCAAATTGGCAGTTTTCGTGAGAAAATGCTTGAGTGCCTTAAGAAAACACCTAAATCACCATACACGTGCCTTTAAAAATTGAGGAGTTCCCTCAGTTGCTCATAGATTCCATCATCAGAACAGGACCAGATTAATGTGGGACCATCTCTGAGGAAGTTCCTTTCAAACAAAAAAAGAAGAAGCTTGGAAGGTAAAAAATGTATTCAAATCGGACCACGGGTCTCGGAGTAATCGCTGAACATCCTACATAAAAAAATCTTCATCATTATCACGAAAACAGTCATCATCATCAGGACCATTCCATCAAATTGGCAGTTTTCGTGAGAAAATGCTTGAGTGGCTTAAGAAAACGCCCAAATCACCATACACGTGCCTTAAAAAATTTAGGATTTCCCTCAGCTGCTCATAGATTCCATCATCAGAACAGGACCAGATTAATGTGGGATTATTTTTGAGGTAGTTCCTTTTAAACAAAAAAATAATTATTCAAATTGGACCATGGGTCTCGGAGTAATCGATGAACATCCTGCATAAAAAATCTTCTTCATTATCATCAAAACAATCATCATCCTCAGACCCACTGCATCAAAATGGCGATTTTCGTGAGAAAATGCTTCAGTTGCTTAAGAAAACACCCAAATCACTATACACGTGCCTTTAATAATTGAGGAGTTCCCTCAACTGCTAATGAATCCCATCATCATAACAGCACCAGATAAGTGTGGGACTATCTTCATGGTAGTTCCCTTCAAACAAAAAAATAATTATTTAAATTGGACCACGGGTCTCGGAATAATCGCTGAACATCCTGCATAAAAAAATCTTCATCATTATCATCATAACAATCGTCATCATCAGGTCCACTGCATCAAAATGGTGGTTTTCGTGAGAAAATGCTTGAGTTGCTTAAGAAAACACCCAAATCACCATACATGTGCCTTTAAAAATTGAAGAGTTCCCTCAATTCCTCATGGATCCCATCATCAGAACAGCACCATATTAATATGGGACCACCTTAGGTATTTCAATTTCAATTTCAAAGCCTTTTATTAACGAACATACAGTTAATTCATGATATTTGATACAATATTTATTTATTTATTTATGTGGTTGCAACAACCGTCGGCTCGCCGTGTCCTTTTGACACAAAGGCCTCCTCCATTGCCTTCCATGCCTCTCTGTCTCTAGCTAGTCGTGTCCATAATGGACCAGCAGTTTTCTTTATCTCATCTGACCATCTTTTGAATTGTCCGCCTCTTTTTCTTTTTGTGTTGTAGCGTGGGGTCCACTCGGTTAGTATGTTTGACCACTTCTGCTTTTCCCTGAGCATGTGACCCGCCCACTTCCATTTTAGAGTTTTTGATTTTTGAGTAACATCTTCTACTTTTGTGACCTCTCTTATTTCCGTCGCCCGTTTTCTGTCTCTTTTTGTGTATCCTAAAATGCTTCTCTCCATTCCCCTCTGGCACGTTATTAGTTTTTGTGACATTTTTTCTGTTGCGGCCCAGGTTTGGCATCCATATGTTAGTATAGGCAATATACACATATTGAAAACTTTTCTTTTTATTGAGATGCGGTAGTCTTTGTTTTTCATAATGGTTTTTAAAGACCAGAACCTGTTCCATGCATTTGTGACCCTTCTGTTCATTTCTTGATACATTTTTTGATCAGACATGGAGATGAGTTGGCCCAAGTAAATGTATGATTTTACCCATTCAATGTCTTCCCCGTCTACTGTGATGGGTACTTCCATTCTGTTGGACATAATTTTAGTTTTACTTTTATTTATTGTTAGGCCAACCTCTCTGCTCCTGCTTGTTAGGTCTTGCAGCATGTGTCTTAGAGACTCTGGATTGTTAGTCATGAGCACAATATCATCCGCAAATCTCAAGTGACTTAGTTTCTTGCCATTTACATTTATGCCTGGATCAGTCCAGTCAAGTTTTTTGAAGACTTCTTCCAGCACGCAGATGAAAATTTTTGGTGAGAGTGGATCACCTTGTCGGACCCCTCGTTTGACTGGGAACTCTTCTCCTAGTGACTCTAGTTTGACTTGGGCGGAGCTGTTGCTGTACACGTTCTTTATTAGTTGTATGTATTTTCTCTCGACGCCCTGATTTGCTAGAGCTTGCCAGATGTGGTTATGTTCAAGAGAGTCGAATGCTTTGTTGAAGTCGACGAATGCTAGGTATAAGGGTTGTCCATATTCTTGGCACTTCTCGATGGTTTGCTTCAGTGTGTGCATGTGATCCACTGTTGAGAAACCCGATCTAAATCCTGCCTGTTCGATAGGCTGTTGTTCCTCCAAGTTTTTTGTGATGCGGTTTAAGATTATCTTTGCGAATATTTTATAAATGTTAGACATTATACTGATGGGGCGGTAGTTGTTGATGTCATCTTGGTCTCCCTTTTTGTGAATTAGTATTATGTTGCTTGTGGTCCATTGTATTGGAACCTCCTCTGTTTTCATAATCATATTAAAGAGTACCGTAAGTCTCTGTAGGATGTCAGCTAATCTTGACTTTATTAGTTCATTGGTAATACCATCAGGTCCCGGGGCTTTATCGTTCTTTTGTGTTCTAACTGCATGTTCAACTTCTCTTGCTAGTATGGGCAGGATGTCTTCATCATTGATATCTTCAATTATGGTTTCTGTTTCTTGGATATTTTCACTTGAGTACAGGTCCTTATAAAAACTAGTGGCAGCGTTAAGAATAGATGTCCTTTTTGTTGTTTGTTTCTTATTCATATTCATATTCTTATCTTTATTCTTCATTCTCGGTATCCAGGGTTTAGCTTCCTGCAGGTCTTTCAAAGCTTTCCTTATTCCTCCTGTCCTAGCTATATGGTAGTTTATACTGTCCATCTTCCGTTTTTCCTGGTCCTTTCTTATACTGGAACTGATTTCCTTGCTAAGTTTGGTAATGGCTTTGGAGATGTTTGGGTCTTTTTTATTTTTAAAATTTTTGGTGGTGAAGTCTACGCTCCGTCCAGCACCTACCGAATACCAAAATCCCGAGAGCTTTCAGCTGGAACTTCAAAACCGTTTCGATTGCCTAGGCGGCGATGTGGACGAATATAACGACGGGTTCGTAGAAGCTGTCCATTTCACTGGGTCCAAGTTCTTTAGAACGAAACGCACCAGTAGGACTAAGAGGCTCTCTAACTCTACTCAGAATCTCATGAAGGAGAGGAACGAAATGGTTCTAAAATCTTCAGTTGATGCGATACAACTCCGGCAACTTAATAGACGGATCTCCAAGTCCATTACCTGCGATCTTCGCTTATTTAATACGAACCGTATTCACGAAGCTATCGAGCGGAACAAGGGCTGTAAAGTATTTTCAAGAGATCTGTCTATTGGGCAAAGCCAGCTCGCTAAATTACGGACTGAAGATGGTAGAATGGTTTCATCTAAACCCGAGCTACTGAGAGAGATAGAGCGCTTTTATGGGCAGTTATATAGATCAACTCGTGGACCCGAAGTTAGCCTGGCGAATGACCATAGAGCTAGGCTTACCCGACACTATACCGATGACATCCCGGACATCAGCTTGTACGAGATCAGAATGGCCCTGAAGCAGCTCAAAAATAACAAGGCGCCAGGTGAAGATGGAATTACAGCCGAACTCCTGAAGGCGGGTGGAAAACCGGTCCTTATGGCCCTTCAGAAGCTGTTTAATTCAGTCTTACTTGAAGGGAGAACGCCAAAGGCATGGAACAGAGGGGTGGTGGTGTTGTTCTTCAAAAAAGGTGATAGCACCTTGCTGAAGAACTACCGACCCATCACACTTCTGAGCCATGTCTATAAGCTGTTTTCTAGAGTCATTACAAATCGACTCTCGTACAGGTTAGACGACTTCCAGCCTCCCGAACAAGCCGGTTTCCGAAGAGGGTTCAGTACCGTAGACCACATTCATACGCTGCGTCAGGTTATACAGAAGACTGAGGAGTATAACCTGCCCCTCTGTTTAGCGTTTGTGGACTACGAGAAAGCCTTCGATTCGATCGAGACTTGGGCTGTACTACAGGCTCTCCAGAGGTGCCAAGTGGACTACCGTTATATCGAGGTAATGAAGTGTTTGTACGAGAACGCCTCTATGTCAGTCCGACTCCAGGACCAGAACTCGAGATCCATACCGCTGCAGCGGGGAGTCAGGCAAGGAGATGTAATTTCTCCAAAACTGTTCACCGCTGCCCTGGAGGACATTTTCAAGGGTTTGGACTGGGGAAGGCTTGGCATCAACATCAACGGCGAGTACATCACTCATCTTCGATTTGCCGACGATATCGTAGTCCTGGCTGAGACCATGGAGGACTTAAGTACGATGCTCGACGACCTCAGTAAAGGCTCTGAGAGGGTTGGTCTAAGGATGAACATGGATAAGACGAAAGTCATGTCTAACGCCCATGTAGTACCAACCCCTATTACAGTCGGAGACTTTACGCTCGAAGTTGTAGACGATTATGTATACCTCGGACAGACAGTCCAGCTAGGTAGGTCCAATTTCGAGAAAGAGGTCAATCGTCGAATCCGTCTCGGTTGGGCAGCGTTTGGGAAGCTGAAACATATCTTTTCGTCCAATATTCCGCAGTGTCTCAAGACGAAAGTTTTTGACCAGTGTGTGTTGCCAGTGATGACCTATGGCTCTGAAACGTGGTCGCTCACAATGGGCCTCATTAAAAAGCTTAAAGTCACCCAAAGAGCAATGGAGAGGGCTATGTTAGGAGTTTCTTTGCGTGACCGTATCAGAAACGATACTATCCGTAGCAGAACCAAAGTAACCGACATAGCCCGTCGGATCGCTAAACTTAAGTGGCAATGGGCAGGGCACATTGCACGGAGAACCGATGGCCGTTGGGGCACTAAGGTTCTCGAATGGCGACCATACACCGGAAGGCGAAGAGTTGGTAGGCCCCCTACAAGGTGGACTGATGACCTGGTGAAGGTCGCTGGAGTCCGCTGGATGCGGGTGGCACAGGACCGGTCATTGTGGCGTTCAGTGGGGGAGGCCTATGTCCAGCAGTGGACGTCTTTCGGCTGAAATGATGATGATGATGATGATTTTTAAAAAGTTCTTTTCTTTCTGCTAGTAGTGTTTTCGTTTTTGAACTTGATATGTCTTTCCTTTCTTTTTTTGTTATTGTGGTGTTAAACATTTCGCTGGTTTCTCTGTCATAGGTGTTTTGAAGGTCGCTGGGATCCCTTGTATTTATGTTTCTTGTATACTTGGGCCTGTGTCGGTGCGAGTTAAAATGCCTTCTTGTCTTGTTCCTTGCTTTTGGGTATAGTGTAGCTCTGACCATTCTGTGATTAGTGTAGAAGTTGAATTGGTTGATGACTTCCACATTCATAAAGTCTTTTCGTTGGTTAGTTGCAATATGGTCGATTTCATTTTTGTAAACTCCGTCTGGTGACTTCCAAGTCCACTTCCTTTCCGGTTTATTTTTGAAGAAACTATTCAGTAGGGCGAGATTGTTTTCTTTGGCCATACATACTACTCGTTCACCGTTTCCGTTTCTGTTTCCTATCCCGTATTTACCAATGGTGGCCTCTTCTCCTTGTTGTTGTGTTCCTATTTTTCCATTAAAATCTCCCATAACAATGATGTTTTTATCAGCTTGGCCAATAGTTATGGAGAGTTGTTCATAAAAAATGTCTTTTTTCGTTTCTTCGGCAGAGTTTGTTGGCGCGTACACTTGTATTATAGTCCAGTTGTACCCAGGTATTTTCATCCTCAATACAGCCACTCTTTCAGATATACCTTTGAATTCGAGGATATATTTTTTTAGTTCCTTTTTAACTAGAAAACCCACGCCGTATTGGCCTTTTGTCTCGCCTACTGAGAATAGAATGAAGTCAACATATTCATTAATGTTAGTGCCTAATATCCTTGTTTCACACAGGCCTAGAATATCCCATTTGATTTCTTCTAGGGCATTTCTCAGCTCCATAACTCTTTCACAGTTTCTTAATGTTAGCACATTTAATGTTGCTACATATATAGGTGATGATGGTTTTGCAATTGTAAATGTACCCAGGTATTTTCATCCTCAATACAGCCACTCTTTCAGATATACCTTTGAATTCGAGGATATATTTTTTTAGTTCCTTTTTAACTAGAAAACCCACGCCGTATTGGCCTTTTGTCTCGCCTACTGAGAATAGAATGAAGTCAACATATTCATTAATGTTAGTGCCTAATATCCTTGTTTCACACAGGCCTAGAATATCCCATTTGATTTCTTCTAGGGCATTTCTCAGCTCCATAACTCTTTCACAGTTTCTTAATGTTAGCACATTTAATGTTGCTACATATATAGGTGATGATGGTTTTGCAATTGGAGGGTGTTGGTCATAAGCCCCCACGGTGACCGGCCGGGTTGGGGACTGAAATGGTTTTTGGGTGTTGTTGTGGTTTTGTTCATTTATTTGTTTTTTTGGTTGTTTGTTATTTGATATAAACGCAAAAACAAATTGATTAAAGATAAAAAGATAAGATAAAAGATATTTATTCTTCAATTTAGGCACATTACAATGCACTTATGAACGTCAGAGAGAAAAGAAACTACCACCGGTTCTAACCCTACACCTCTGACCCGAGAAGTATTACTTATTACCGGCAAGAAACTCGGCGGGACTTATTTTTTCAAAACAGTACTACAAATACATTAAAGATACTATATACAATAATGCGTAGTTCTTCAAGAAGGCATATCAAAACAGCTTGAGAGACAGACATGTACCTGCCTATTGTGTAATTAAAATGAAAAATAAAAATAAAATCCAAATCTGACTGCTTCGCAATACGTTTGATATTCTTTCTTACTTGAACTGTGTCCTCTAAATGTTAGATGATTTTATAGATTCTGGTTTGGGCCATGCATATATGTCTGTCATATAGTCCTCGACCCTGTAATAACCCTTTGACATTAAAGTTTTTTTCAAGTATTTATTAAGAGCGGGAAATGATAGATTCAAAACATCGACGGGTAACTTGTTATAAATATGAATACCCTGGCCAAAAAATGACTTATATGCTTTGCGGACACGACATCGTCTGGTAGCAAGCTTGTTTTTATTTCTAGTGTTATAGCTGTGGATGTCAGAATTCTTCTTGAATGTGTGTATATTCTTTACAACAAAAATAATATTATCATAGATATATTGGGACGCAAGAGTTAAAATATTAATTTCTTTAAATAATTCTCTAATTGATGTACCTGCCTTTAAGTTATACATAAAGCGAATGGCTCTTTTCTGTAAAACAAAAATAGTCTGTATGTCAGCTGCTTTGCCCCAAACCAGAATTCCATATGACATTACACTATGAAAATAACTATAATAAACTAAGCGAGCTGTCTCAATATTAGTCAGTTGTCTAATTTTTCTAACGGCATGAGCGGCTGAACTTAGTCTAAGAGCGAGTTTTTTTATATGAGGACTCCATTGTAAATTTTTGTCCAACGTTGAACCAAGGAACACAGTTTTATCTACTATATCTAAACATTCACCATTTATAACTATATTAGTGTCCATTGGTGCCACGTTTGGCAAAACAAATCGAATACATTTAGTTTTCTTAGCATTAAGTAACAGATTGTTAGTAGTAAACCAGTTTAGTACGCCAGCTAGTGTATTGTTAATTACAGATAAATCATTGGATTGCCGTTCAAGTTTGAAAATTAAAGATGTATCATCGGCAAACAAAATCATACCACAAAGGTTTTGTACTACACAAGGTAAATCATTTATATAAACCAAAAACAGGAATGGGCCCAGAATGGAACCCTGTGGCACTCCTAATTTTACTAAAGTCCCTTTAGACTGGGTTTTATTTACAACAACTGTTTGTGTTCTATTGCTAAGGTAAGAAGACATGAGACTCAGGGCATTTTCTGAAAGACCATAGTGTTCTAATTTAAGAATGAGCGTTCTATGATCTACACAATCAAAAGCTTTTGAAAGGTCACAGAATATACCAATTGCATCATAACGTTTGTCTCGCCAAGCATTGAAAATATGTTTAATGAGTTCTGCAGCAGCGTCGGTTGTGGAACGTCCCTTTGTGAAACCAAACTGATTGCTTGTAAGCAGTCCATGTCTGTTGAAGTGCCCCAGTAGATCATTTAACATTATCTTTTCAAAGACTTTACTTAGTACAGGAAGTATCGATATCGGTCGGAAATTATTTAGATCACTAGAATCACCCGATTTAAATAGAGGTATGACTTTACTACATTTCATTAGATCTGGAAAAACACCTTGTGAAACTGAATTGTTATAAATGATGGCTAAGTAAGGCGCTATGTCGTCTATGATATTGCTGATGACTACAACTGATATTCCCCATAAGTCCTCAGTTTTCTTTAAATTGAGTGATTTGAATGACTTTACAATTTTTTCGGAATCCACTAGGTCAAATTCAAAGATCGTATTACATTTCTTAATATTAGCGCAAAGTAAGGAATGAGCTTGAGACGAAGATGATTGTAGGCATTTTGTGGTATTTAATGCTATGTTAGAAAAATAATCTTCGAATGCCGAGGCAACATCGTCATTTGACATGACCTGTTGTTCCTCCGAGACAATGTTGACTTGACAATCGCGTGATTTACATTTACCAGCTTCCTTATTAATAATATTCCACACTGTTTTCACCTTGTTGTCCGACATTTTTATTTTTGCACTAGTATAGTTCGCCTTAGCAGTTAAACACACCTTCTTGAAAATTTTTGAATAGTTTTTTACATAGTCCAGAAAATCTGAAGTTTTGTTCACTTCTCTCTCTCCATAAAGTTCATAAAGCCTCTTTCTACTTTTATGAATACCTACAGTAGCCCATTCACTAAACTTTGCTTTAGCTTTAGTTTTTGACCCACTAATAGTTCTCAGTTTGAAATGTTTATTAAATTGACAAAGAATCATACTAAACAAATCTTCATACAAATTATTTGACTCATAAAAATGTGAATAAGGCAGTGTGGAGAGATGATTTTGAATTTCTTTTTTGAATAATTCCAAACGATAACCAGTAATGGGTCTATATGTTATAGTTTGTGGAATTTCCTGAATTGGCTTTATAAAAGATGCCCTTTGACCGCTGTGATCAGAATTAAAACAGTTAAATCCTTCCTTCCTCCAGACATTCACAGTTACAATAAATATTATCAAGGCATGTTGCACTAGTGACACCCACCCGGGTAGGTTCAAAGAACAAATTAAACATATTAAACGACTTAAATAAACATAGCAATTTAATAGAATTAATAGAAGATTCAAGCAAATTAACATTAAAATCTCCACAGACTATAACATGCTTTCGGCAGTTTCGGTTATTAGTCACTAATTTCAGCACATTTTCCATGGTATTTTCAAATGTGTTGAAATCAGCTGCGGCCGCTGATGGTGGTCTATATACACAAATAACAATATAACTTTCTAATTCTACACAAGAAATTTCTACAATTCTCTCTATGGAATATTTTACAACATCCTTCCGTTCTTTACATCTCAGGCCATTTTTAACAATTATAAGGGAACCACCATGAATGGCAGATTTTCTAGCATAGAAACTGATTAATTTAAAGTTAATAAAATCAAAAATTAAATGTTCTTCTTTTAGCCAATGTTCTGTAATACACATAATTTGTACATCATTATTATCTAAGAATAAACCTATCTCTAACTCTTTGCTGGAAAAACCCTGAATATTCTGATGCACAACATTCATATTCAGATGTTTTCCCGCTGTCCGACAATCTAGTTTAAATGTGAAAAAGTCATTGTGGCGCTGTTCGCTTGCCGAGATCTATTTATAACACTATTATTTCTATTTGGCTCAATATTAAAGGCCAACAAATCAATAAGAGTCGTAGTATATTTCTTCGGCAAAAATATCTTCCCGGGGATTAGCCAAAAGCGCTCAATGAATTTATTTAAATCAAAGAAATGATACTTATTATTGAGAGATATGGAGTTGCACATTAATGAGTTGTAGCGTGATATTTTACTATTGTATTCATAAGGCATATTCTCTGAATATGGCAGTGCACATAAAATAATTTTGCCCACTCCAGATCTCTCAATATCATTTAAAGTTGACATCAGCTTATCTATGCTTTGCTTATCAACATTGAGACTATTTCCCATTAAAATTACCAATGTAGTGCTGTTATCATAACATCCCTTTGAAATAAGGTCACATAAATGGGACAAAGTTATGTTGTGGTAACAGTAATTTGACACTTGTTGTTGTAGTCTAAAGTTCAATAATGGGCCCATTCCTAACCCAATCTCATCAGAGTAAATAACCGTCTTCTTGACAGGTTTATGAACTGCTGGCACAGCAAGCTTAGAGGCGTTGAGGGCCACACTTGGTTCATCAGACACTGTTGGTGGTGTTTGTTCACAACTACAAACTTTACTATTAAGAAGCATCTTGCAACGCTCATCTAAATTATGATTTTCTGCCAACAGTTTTGAAAAAGCCTTAGTATGCTCCTCAACTTGTTTATTACTAGATTCATATCTAGAGGATATTACCGCAAGCTCATCCTTTAACCTATTTATCTCAGCATGCAATTCCTGTAAATTACTTTCTTTGGTCACAAGCTCTAAATGGCAGTTATTTACCCTATTCTTTGTTACCGACAATGCTAATTTAATTTTTTTAATGTTTTTAATGCATGCTTGGCTTTTGATAAGCTTCTGGGTTCTCCTAATATACCTATTTATCTTAACATACTTCTTCAGCTTTTTGCTACTGTTAAAAAACAATCCACCATTGTTCAACTCTTGATAAACATTATGGAGCCCCGAGGCATTATAGCGCTCCCGTTCACTTCTAAGCAAATCAAGTTCTTCATTTGCGTCACCCAGCTCCTCTTCCAGGTTTGCAATACGCTCTAAGGCCACTTCATGTGTAGATGCACAATGATTAAAAGAGTCCACTATTTTTTGTAGACGGTCCACTTCACAACGAGCCTCAGTCAGCTGTACATCATTGTCTGCAAGCTCCCTTCTCAGTGCTGTGTTTTTGTCTATGATACTCTTGAGCTCCACTTCGCTATCATCCCTTTCCTGCATCAGCTGATCAGATAAGGCCTGGGCCGCCCTAAGGTCTTTTGATGTAGCCTTCACTTGCATCTCTAACTGGCGCGTGTGGGCGCGTGCGGTGGCTTTGCGATCGTTGTCCATGTTCACTTCTCAGGTTAACTAAAAGGTGTTTAAAAAAAAATTAGTTGGTTCCTATATTGATAATGAAATGTTTTTAAGATGGTAAGTTAGAGTAGAGTGCAAGAAGGTACGAATGATAATGTGTGCAGTGTGTCAGTAGTGGGTATTGTCTGTGGCGATTGTGTCGTCTCAACTTATGCTTCCACAAGTTCGTCAAGCAAAGAGAAACGGTACTGTGCCAATGTAGTAGGCTTGACGTTGCTCACGGCCGTAACAGTGAGCTTTGCATGAAAATAATATAAATTACATATAACATACGATACTCTAATCACAACAATGTGTAGTAACAACGAGAAAAAGAACGAATACTTCCTTTGTTTCAAAAACCAAATTCCAACGGTGATCACTTTTGCATTGACAGCTGCTCCGGTTCAAAGTCCAATTATGCGATTTTACGCTGCCGTTTTCACAAAACTATCGATGTATACACACTATATAATCACTTATGTTGCTTTTAATGCACAATACGTCTAGTTTAGGACTAGAAATATAATAAATTTTAATTAATTTAGTCAGCTGTTTCTAAAACCAACTTGACAGTTCGGCAGTGTTGCCAATAATAATGATTATGTCGAATTACCGTATATTGCAGAAATGTCGCGAGAATGTATATTTGAGTGTTGCGGTATAGAAATTCCTGCACAAAACATGATAATAATAAATATCTATAGACCAGACAGAGACATTCATATATTTTTCGATTGCCTAAATGATATACTTGTAAAGATTAGACAAAAAGAACAACAAAAAAGGGTACTTTTTGTAGGTGATTTTAATATAAATATGTTTACAAATACAGCCAGCAAGAAAAAACTTTTGGACCTAATGTTAAGTCATAATTTAATACAAATTGTAAATAAACCTACTAGAGAAAGTAATGACTCAAGTTCCTGCATAGATCTGGTATTCACAAACACAAAAAAACATAATATTGAAGTAACGGACCACGGAATATCAGACCATAAGAGCGTCTTGTATAAAGTCCAAAGTCAGACCGCGCCAAAAAAACAAAATCATTGTAATGAAACTTACGTAACAAAAAGAATATTTAGCGAAAAAAATATGACATCTTTTAGGAAATCATTACACGATATATACTTTCCTTAAAAAACGGTATTAATATAAATTATAATTTATTTATAGCATACTACAAAAGTTATTGGAAAAACACATACCCAAACAACGTTTTAAGCTTAAAACGTCAAACCGACAAAAATCATGGCTTACAAAAGGCCTACGTCAATCCTGCCAGCACATTAGGCAACTTAGAATCATTGCAAATAAAAGTTAAAACGAGGTAATCCATAATCATTATAAAAGCTATGGAAAAGTTCTTAAGCAATGTATTAAAATATTAAAAAAAATAAATTACGCCAGAACTATGAAAAAATCTAAGAATAAAATGAAAACTATGTGGACCCTAATAAATAATATAACGAAGAGACAAAAGGAATGCACCTATAAAAACATGTCATTAAAAATTGCAGACGCTATTATAACATCACCAGAACAAGTAACAAACGTGTTTATTTATTTTATTTATTTAAACTTTATTGCACAAAAGAAACAACTTAAAGTACAAAAGGCGGACTTAATGCCATAGGGCATTCTCTACCAGTCAACCTTGGGGCAAAGCAGAAAGATTGTGGGCGGTGCTATTTATAGCAAAAAAAGAAAATTAAAACAAAACAATCCAACATAGAATCATTAATATACAAAATTTATACAAATATATATAATATATAAAATACATAAATACATAACATATAATATACAAAAATACATAATATATAATAATATATACATGCTTTATATATATAAATACAGACGAAACAGAAACACTAGGAAACATTATTACTATTAGCAAGGAAAGCACGTACCGACTTTTTGAAAGCAAACCTGTTCGGGGCATTTTTGATGTTAAGAGGGAGTCCGTTCCAAAGGCGCGCCACCTGCACAGAGAACGAGTCCGACATAAAGCCGGAGCGATAATCGGGAATGGATAGGGACATATTGCCAGAAGAGCGGAGTTGACGGTCACGCTTAAGGCCGTAATATTGAAAGAGCGACTTGAGGTATTCGGGAGAGTGTGGATCATTAAGAATAGAGAACAGAGTACAGAGCATGCGAGAGTTGCGTCGTAAGCGAATGGGAAGCCAGCCAAGCTGAGAGCGGAAAGAGGAGACGTGATCGTATTTGCGAAGGCAGTAAATAAAGCGGATGCAGTTATTAAGAAGGCGATCCAACTTATTGAAAAGTTCTTCAGTTAGGTCTGGATAACATACGTCACCATAATCAATAATGGGCAGAATTAAGGTATTAATTAACATAATTTTAGTTTTAATAGGCAGAAAGTGCTTCAATTTGTTGAGCGAATGAAGCGACCCTATAACCTTACGGCTGATCTCAGTAACCTGAGCTCTCCAACTCAACGTACTGTCCAATAGAACACCTAAATCTTTAACACTTTGACTGAAGTGAATGGGTGTGCCGTTGAAGGTAACTGGTGCAATGGTGTTAAAATCTAACTTGGCCAGCTGGCGTGAGCTCCCTATAACTATGGCCTGGCACTTCGACGGGTTCACATAAAGGCCATACTTCTCAGACCACTGCTGGATATGAAGGAGGTCCGAGTTAAGTTTGGCAATGATAGTCGACAGATCAGACACTGAGCACTGGTCATAGAGTTGGAGATCATCGGCATACAAATGGTAACTACAGCAAAGGCCTGGGGTTATAAAATTAATGAAAGTGGAAAAGAGGAGAGGAGATAGAATTCCACCCTGTGGCACACCAGTAGCGAGATCACACCAATCAGATAGAGCCCGGTCGACCCTCACCGCTTGCTGGCGGCCACCCAAATAAGCAGCGAACCAGTTCAGAGCTGTCTGTGAAACCTTTATATGTTTAAGCAGGGCAAGGAGGATTTCATGATCAACGGTATTGAACGCGTTAGAGAAGTCAATTAAAACAAGAACCGTGACCATTTGACCCTCCATACCCCGCCTGATATCCTCAGTCACCTTAAGAAGCGCAGTGCAGGTACTATGCCCCGGACGAAACCCTGACTGTAAGGGGCTTAGCAAGTTATGTGAGTGAACAAAGCGCGAGAGTTGCTTGTGAACCACAGCCTCAGCAATCTTTGAGAGAAAGGGGAGAATAGAGATTGGAAGAAAATTGCTGAGAGTGGTGGGGTTGCTGATTTTAGGCAGAGGAATAACAAAGGCCCTGCGCCAGAGAGATGGGAATTCGCCATTAGCCAGTGAAAAATTGACGATGTGAACTACTACAGGAAGTACACAGTCAAGGACAGACACTATTATGTAACGGCTGACATCATCAACACCTACGGCTTTGGACTTGATGGCTTTAATAATGGCTTTTACATCTAAGTCAGAAACGGGAGAAAACGAGAAACTATCTGAGATAGGAGAAGGTAAGGACGATATATTAGAGAGAGTGGTGGCTTTAATGCAACTGTCAAGAGAGAGAGCGGAAGAAAAATGACTGTTGAGATCATCGAGTGAAAACGAATTTCCACTGAACTCATTGGAAGGTTTACCCAGGCCAAGTGATTTGAGAAACTTCCAGGTATCCGCCATAGAGGAAGACGATACATTTTGGTGGATGAACCGCCTCTTTGCTGCACGCACCATCTGGTTGCATCGATTGCGGGCAGTCTTGAAAAGTCTCCAGTTTTCGTCAGAGCGGTCACGTTTGAAGTTTCTAAACGCCCTGTTCCTCCTCCTCATAGCCATACGCACACCCTCCGTGATCCAGGGAGCAGGAGGGCGCCTGGCTCGAACAGTGTGTAAAGGTGCATGTTTATCAAAAAGTTTCAAAATGGCAGCGTTGAAAAGAGAAACCTTGGTGTCAGTAGATGAAGTAGAGAGCACAGGCAACCAGTCAATAGCTGCAGCATCTTTATGCAGACTAGCAGAATCAATCTTAGCAAAGCTACGTATATTAATAATAACAGGCTTACATCGCGGCGGCTTGATTTTATATGAGGCAAAAATGAGGTCGTGGTGAGAAAAACCAGACGCTAAGAACTGACCCTGCTTTGCGACAAGACCTGGAGATGAAGTCAGGATAACATCTAGCCAAGTGTCAGAAGAGGTGGTATGATGTGTAGGGGCTAGGGGAAGTAGAGAAAAATTAACCGAGCGAAGTAGAGAAGTCAATTTACGAGATCGAACAGTGTCTTTACAAAGGTCAGTGTTGAGATCCCCCATGATCAGGTGATGTGTATAGTCCGCGCCCAAGGACTCAAGAATATGTTCTAAATCAGAGAAGTACTCGATGGTGGGGGGACAGTAGACCACACCCAGAACGGCTTTTACCCCTTTAACATTTACCTCAAGAAATATCCATTCCGCAGAACTAGAGTAAAGTGTACGAGATACGGAAATAATTTTATACGAAATAGAATTTCTGAGATAAATAGCAACGCCCCCGCCACCCTTGCCAGTTCGGTCATTTCTAATTAATACATAACCAGGCAGGCCATATGACGTTGAGTCAAGGGTGGGTTTCAGCCAACTCTCCGAAACAAGGATCGCATGTACCAAATCAGTCTGAAAAGTGTCAATCAGCTCGCTATAGTGAGAAGGGATGCTCTGGGCATTAATGTGACACACGTTGAAATGTTTAGAGTTATGAAATTCGCGAGCTACAAGAGTACCCAGAGTGAGAGAGTTATCGGAGGAATTTAGAGAATGAAACGTAGAACTGTCATCACTAGCGGAGTAGAAAGTGTCGGTTTCGTCGTATGACATATAAAATAATATAATATAATATGATATAAATAAGGCTATAAATTAAAAATAAATATATATACGCAACTAAAAACACGCGAGCTATAAATTAAACTAAGGTTGCAAGATGGCAACACAATCTCGCTTATCCTGCCAGTTACCCAGTGAGATCACAAACATGAGGAGAAAAAAAAGGTTTACAATAAAACAATGAAAAATACAAATTAAACTAAATTAAAAGGCTAACCCAAAACATGAGACATGAGATAGAAAATTTTGAATGACCTCAACGAGACGTGACATAGTGGATAAAATAATGTCTCAAAC
Source organism: Pammene fasciana (assembly GCA_911728535.1). NCBI lineage: Eukaryota > Metazoa > Arthropoda > Insecta > Lepidoptera > Tortricidae > Pammene > Pammene fasciana. Next base: position 6,192,047 of record OU452283.1, read on the forward strand.
GTTATCACTGAATTGACGTAACAAATGTCACCAACGTCAAGCGGAACGTCAAACTCAAATCACAACAAGTATCAGCTACAAGAAATTAAATAATATAAAGTGGGTAAGAATCATATGAATTGAAAAGTGCGAAATTACATAAAAGCGCTTTGGGCGCTTGCAGCCACAATGAAAAATGTTAGAAAGAGTGTGATACATAAACTATATACCTTAGAACAAGATTAAAAACACGAGAAGCACGGTCAAACTAAGTCCCGACTTTATTTGCGCTTAACCCGACTGGTCTCACCACTCCGACCACTCGATGCGACACTCACGGCAGCGTCGTCAGCGGGCTCAGGGGTGGAAGACGACCGAGGCGGCTGCTCATCACAACTAGGCGCCAGCTTCAGGCGCTCGATGTCCTCTTCAGACTCAATGCGATCACGACTACCGGAGGCCAACTTTACGAAAATATTCCCGTCTTGTGTCCAACAACTTCTCATTCCGAACGCTTTCCGTGCTTGGGTAAACAACGTTTGCCGCTGAGGTGTGAGAAACTCAGAAATGGAGTAACGGGATCCCTTGCACAAGGTCTTCTTTCTCCAGACTATAGACTTTAAGTGCATATCACTGAACCGCACAAGGATTGGTCTAGTATGACCTTCTGACAGTTTTCCAAGTCTGTGACAAGCCTTAAAAGAAGCTGCAGTGACATCAGGGATCTTCAGTTGTTCGGTGATGATGCTTGCTAATCGTGTACTCACAGCTTCAGCTGGCTCTTCGGGGACACGATAAAATAGAAGAAATTTTCTCCGATGTCTCATTTCCAGAACATCCTGAGTGTTACTGAGCATGGTGATTTGGTCCCGGAGAATCTTCAATAAAGACAAAGTTTGTTCCTTGAAAACGGCAAACTCTTCGCTCAGGCTCGCGACTGTTACCTTTACTGCCGGTGACTTGCTCAGTTTGGCTTCGATTTCAGAGAACATCCTGTTCACCCTGGCCTCCAGGGATTTTTGTGTAGCCGCTATGTCCAGGTAGTTGGCCATTGTGCTTTGTAGTACTTGACAGGTTAGAAATATGGCAGTAGGATAACCAGCAGGATAGCAAGTGGTAAATTTAAAGAACTAGTGCATTTAAAGTGCTGCAAATAATATTTGTGCTATAATTTAAGTTAAACTGTGATTTAAGAGTGTCAAAGGTTCTAAAATGTAAGTATTTTATAAATATTCAAATAAATTCTATAAAACTGGTATGACACTTTTCTATGCCTACCGCCCAAAACACTTCGCGTGAACAAAAGTTTAATGAACACTTCGCGTCGGTAGGCGAGACGAACTTTGGAACTGGAGCTATCCCGGCGCGCGCGCGCAGCGTGCATACCCGCGCAGACAACTCGATATTCATTTGGCCGGTTACGGAAGCCGAAATAAGTAAAGTAATAAAAAAACTTAAAAACAAATATAGTTTCGGTAATGATGAAATACCACCTGTCCTGATAAAACTATGTTCGACTGAGTTAGCACCTCCATTGACACGATTGGTCAATCAATCATTTACCGAAGGAAAATTCCCAGAGTTACTTAAAATCGCAAAAATTAAACCTATCTTGAAACCAGGCGGTGACGTACAAAATCCGAATCAATATTGACCAATAGCGCTTTTACCATCAATATCAAAAATCTTCGAGAAATGTATGGTAAATCGCGTGTATACATTTTTCGAAAAATATATAATCCTAGATAATAACCAATACGGATTTAGAAAGAACCACTCAACATCTCTAGCAGTCTATCGATACGCACATAGCATACTAGAAAATATAAACAATAAGTTATATAGCGTAGGGCTATTGTTAGACATGACAAAAGCGTATGAAAAAGTATCACACGAAATATTACTTTGTAAACTATATGGCATGGGAATACGCGGTCCCGCCCATAACTGGTTTAAATCATACCTCGAAAATCGTAAACAATGCGTGCAAATAGAATATTACGATAAGGAATCCGGAGATGTCAAGGACGCTACATCTGAAATGCGTAATACAACTTGCTCCATCCCCCAGGGAAGTGTCTGTGGTTGTCTTTTATTTCTAGCATATATAAATGACCTACCTAAAAGCCTAGACACAAACACTATCTGCGTTATGTTCGCCGATGACGTTTCACTTTTATTTAATTGCAATAATAGCTCAGAGTGTAACTATCACCTTAAAAAAAATTTTGTAACTGTGAAAAACTGGCTTAGTGACCATAACTTGGAAATTAATTTAAATAAAACAAAAATCATGCAATTCAAACCCGTACAAAAAAAACCTTTGGAAATAAATTTTGTGAGAACTTTCCGGGATTAGGTAGTGCGAATGATACACATGTAGACAATTGACTGTGACTTTAATACCAATCACTATTAATCCCTCAACACAATATCAACTTAATTAACAATCAACGTTATTCCTTCAATCCATCCATTAAACTTAATTAACCTCCAATACAATACTAATTAACCTTCAATACAACATCAGCTTAATGTAACTCCATGTTCACTGCTCTAGTGCTCATAACGGAATGCCTCCAAGCGAATGAATGCCAAAACCAACTGACAGCTAGTGGCGCCATCACCGGCTACTAACCAATAGAAATCGATTATCCAAAATGTACCTGAGCAGTGACCAATGACAACCATACAACAATCGTTTTCGATCTTATTTAAGAGAAATGTCAACGGAGACGCATTTAATAAAATCGATTGGTGTTGCCATTGTAATAATTAACATTTTTTTAAGTAAAAACATTATATAAAAGTTGAAAATTACTAAAATAAACGTTAATAGCTAACAATTTAGAAATCGATACATGTAGGATAGAGGAAGTTACAGAGTTTGAATTATTAGGTATCACATTAGACTCCAGCATGAACTGGAAACCACACGTTCAAAAAATTATTACAAAACTGTCTAGATTTTCATATGCGCTTAACGTTTTAGTAACAAACACAAATTTCAAATGTGCGCTATCTGCATACTACGCATATGCACATGCATGGCTTCGCTATGCGGTACTTCTGTGGGGGGAAAGCACTGAGGCCGAACAAGTGTTTCTGATGCAAAAAGATTGTCTCCGTACCCTAGCTAATATAAGTATCCCAAATAGTCACCGCCCATACTTTATCAAATACAGACTGTTAACCCTGGCTTGTATTTATATATTACAAGCAGCCCTTTTTGTTCGAGAAAACCCACACTTGTTCAAACAAAAGAAAGACAGAGAAAACACCAGAGCGAAATACAGAAATAAACTATTGCTCCCTGAGATTAACCTAGATATGTATAGAAATGGGCCTCATTGTCAATGCATCTTAATAACTAATAAAATTCCAAATTCAATTAAGCTAGAACCTCGGGACGCAGTATTTAAACGAAAGCTGGAGAATTTATTAATTGATAAGTGTTATTACTCAGTGACAGAATTTCTTGATGACAATAGTTTATAATTTGTAAATAATAATTTATTAAAAAATTTGACATTGTATACATTCATATTATAATGATAATTATTTAGTTTGTAAGATAACGTTGTATGCCCTGACAGGGCGTCATGGCCTGACTTATAAAAATGTAACATCTAAATTCTATGTACATGACTTTACAATGAAATAAATACAAATACAAATACAAATATATTTGTTTTTTCTAAGTTTGTTTTCTTCCGGCGGTTGTTGCTTGTTCGTTGTTATTGTTTAATTGTTTCATTTTGTGAGTTTGTACGGGAGCGATGCATGTAATCGAATGCGTTTATTTTATTTATTTTATTGGGCGCCTTTTGTGTCAACTCCTCTTCGTGGGCTTGTTTGCTTGGTGTTTTTGATGGTGACCGCTTCCTCTTTTCTTTGCTTTTGTCTGGATTTTCTTTCCCTTTGATTATGATTTTATCGTATTTTAGCAGGGCCACATTTCCTTTTTCTATCTCCTCCTTTTGTTTTTGTTTCAGCTCATTCCTAATCTGCAGAATATCCTTTGGGAAGTCCTCGGTAGCATATATCTTCTCAGGGAGATATTTATTATTTTTTAGGATTTCTATTTTTCTCCAGGCAAGGGTAAGCTTCATTAACACAGGTCTTCGTTTTTGTTCTTGTTTTTTACCAAGTCTTCGAACGTCGCTTATTTCCCATTTGTCAAACTCGTGGATTTTGATTTTTCTTCCTATGCTGTTCAGGGTTTCTATGACTAATTCCATTAATTCTGAGCTGTTTCCCTCAGTTTCCTCTAGTCCATGTAGTATTATATTGTTTTTCCTTATATCTCTTTCTAGGTTATGAACTTTCGTTTTAAGCTTTGTAACTTCATCTCTAAGTATTTTGTTCTCTTCAGCAAGAGGTTTTAGCTTTTCATCCATTGTTGCGGTTAAGACGGTGGTTTGTGTATTAAGTTCTTGTCTCACGATCTGCAAAAACATTTCCGTCTGGGAATCCATCTTTCCGTGAAACGAAACGCTTCGGTTAGTGGTAGAAAATGTATTAATAGTCTGGCAACACTAGTCGCTCTATTTGACAGACGTCAAACGTATCCTTTTTAAAAATGTCACTCTTTCCTGTTGGCTATCTTTAGTTATGGATATGTATGTTATATCGAGCCCGTATTTAAACACTTTTCGCTTGAAATCAACACTTATTCACTTGGATTTTTCGCGAATTCGATCCCCGGACACTTATTTCACACTTGTAAGGAAGTTTTTTGGTGGAACACTTGATTTTTCCGGCAAGGTTTAGCAAATATTTCGAGAGCAAACAACAACGATCTTTCCCTGTCAGCTGTCAAACCGGAAGACCTTAGGTATAGATCCTTTCAAACAAAAAAAGAATTACTCAAATCGGACCACGGGTCTCGGAGTAATCGGTGAACATACCTACATTAAAAAAAACACCAAACCGAATGTAGAACCTTCTTCCTCAATGGAATTGAAGTCGGTTAATAAAAAGTTTATCTAATTTATAAATTATAATACAAAATACTCTTTATTGAAGAGTCCGGTAATGTTTTTTTTCGATTTCGCTCAACTTTTTGATGCGATTTTGCAGTAACTAACATAACTTCTATAATTTTGTATACATATTATGAAAGATCGTTTCTTTTTGGATGGAATAAATACAACGATTTTTTAATTTTTTGCTTTATTTATAAATAATTCACCCTAATCTAACACCTGTTTCGCGATTTTTGCTTGGAGAGGTGAAAAGAGTAAGGTTTTTATTGATTTAAATTAAGTTATATAAGTATGTAAAATATATAAATACATTGGAAAATGAGTCGCCTGAGGAATAAGTGTGACAGTTTTTTTCATTTTCATATATATTTTTTGAGAGAGAATGTGTTTTGCTAGAGCAATTTTGCTAAAAATTGCCGAAGTTTAGGTGATATTTTTGGAAAGATACTAAAGTATTTTGCAAACATAAAAATACAAAAATAAATTTCATTTTATGCTTTATTCAGATAGTATAAAACATATTAGGGTCCATAACAAATAATAATTAAAAATCGTACGACAAAATTACATGAATCAACGTCCTCACTAAACATGCTCTGTAAGAATCGAGTTTTAAGGTATTAAATATTAATATAAATAGACCTAAAGTACTTTTTTGCAATAACAAGACTTTAAGCTATCGTACCAAATGCAATTCATGTGTATAATGTTATTATTAGCGATTTTCGTTTTCAAATCGTTACCGGACTCTGAACACCTCAAATAGGAAACAGTACAAAAAATATAAATTGGATAAAATCATTTACAATTCGTCGGGATCTTTGTATTTTTTTGCAGTTTATTATGTATGCTCACCGATTATTCGAAGACGGCTAGAATATACTCCACAGTTGGTTCCATTGTCACTAGGTCTGGATCTGATGGTGGGATTCGGAAGAAATCGAGGAACTCCTCAACTATTATAAGACACCTATAGTGATTTCAGTATTTTTACAGAAACTCGGCCACTTCCTCTTGGAATAGTGGATTCTAAGTAAAGTCGGTTCTTTTTTATTTAAAATTATTTACTATTATTAAATATTATATTAAATGTCACCAATTATCATAAAGCTCTCGCACTATTGGAGCAACATTCAAATCTATCCTGGTATAATTCTCAAATGGCTATACTTTGCATACAACCACTGACTTAGGAATAAAGAGACACGGTCTCATCGCGATTTAGTACCGAAACCAGTGTCGCCACGGTCAAACATGTGTGCATTTCATCTAAATATATAATATTGTATGTATTAGGGTTACACACACATAGATCAAGTCCACTACGTGGAGTCTTATACTGTGGTTGGTGCACATACAAGATACATGGATTATAATTACACAATAACCATGTCAACGAACGCTTCCGTGTTTGTGTTCGTACCTCCTTGAGCCAAAAAGTCATATCTTCATACGATATTTTTATCACATACGACTTTTTACTTTAAATGGAAATTTGACAAACATTCAAACCTTCATTCTTCCATTCATTCATTCGATAGAGATGGGAAGCGCAAAAATATTTTCTATCGATACCAAATTTTATAGACTTACTTCGACTTTGAAACTATCTCCTACTAAGGTTAACTAGAATCGATAAGTTCGCCTTTGTACCTACTTTGTTTCTTTCCTACATCATGTTTGTATTCTTACTTCTTTTGTGTAAAATAAAGTGTAAACATACGTACAGTACGTATCTCGTCTAGTAGTAGTAGTAGTTAAGTTAAGTATGTAGAGCATGACATTTATCCTTACTTCACAAGCCCTGAGATGTCGAGACCGAAGACGAGTGAAAATGGTAAAAAAAAAACATATCCGCTAGTGTGTCAAACGACGATTTTCACTAATGTTATAAAAAAATTACAATATAACAAATTGAAACTGTTTACTTTGAAATTAATTGAGTAGGTAGGTACAGTCAGCACCAATAGTATCTTTCTACACGAAGACCTACAAATAAGAGCGTGTCACATATATTTGCGGCCTTCGTGTGGGATCTAAGGTAAGTATTATTTTATATTTAATGAAAATCACACCCCGGTGAATTTACTCATTAATTATGTACATCTGACTACATATTTTAAATTTTTACCTAAACTTCAAAACTGAAGTCCCCTGCAGAATGTATAATGCTAACTCTTTTCCTTGTTAGCACTGTCTTCACTGATTTAAGTAATTATCATATTTATTCTACCTGTGTCTGACAACCTATTAATCCTAAAATATCATCTAATCGCAAAAATGTATCTAAAATATATGGTCTCATCCGGTAGAAAGCATAAAAAATGTGACCAACAAATACTATAGTCACGGAAACGACACGTGAAGTGATTTAAAATCAATTACGTATTCGTACATAATTGTGACGTTTTCCAGTCAAAGGTACTTACATAATTATCGGTTGTCAATAAGGGGTTAATGTTTTAAAAGTTCATTTAGAAATAAACTTTATTAACAACTGACAATGATTGTACCTTTGATTTGAAATGGTCACAATTACATATATCTTATTTTAGTACACCAAAATATCGATACATTACAATTAAACATATCGACTTATTCGCAGCTCTATTTCGTTAATCACTGACAATATTTTGACACGTTATTTCAATTTTGCGAGTACTGTCATATTCCACATGTTTATTGTCCATTGCGTGGTAGCCTCGATAACATCAAAGGGGAATGTACACAAAACAAGCAATCGATGTCATTTGAATGCCAAGCAATAGAAAACGTATTTTAATATTTTTCGCTCTTATCTTTATTTAAATAAATTGTGATTAGTCTTACCAGTGATAACTAACGTCACAGTTTCGCAAATTCACAGTCGTACTGCGGTTTTTACACGTAATTATGGCACAAATCGGCATTTTATTTTGCTATTTATACCATATTGGTTGTCATGCAACTGACAATATATGATCACGTTTCTTGATCGCCTCGATCAAGATTCAGAGACAAGCTTGCAGCTGTCAAACCACTTCTCTTTATAATTCAGATTTCTATGCATACAACATACAACTTTTGACCTATGTGTAGATCCAGAAACCCACGGGTTCACTGATTTCCCAACGACTGTGCACGTCACTTTTTTGTATTTTTCCCTACAGTCCACTTCTTATTTACCACATCTACACCACCTGAGACCGAGCAAAGATTCCTCATGGACAAACTACAACTTACCCATAAGCGAGAGATTATTTAAACAAAATAAATAAGCTGCTTTATGCTTAAAAACTAATTACTTACTTAAAAATCTAGGCGATATTTAATGCACGTAATTATTACATAGTAATTATTTGAAATTGGTATTGAAATAGGGTAGTTTACTCCTCAAAAACTCGCTAAGTGCAGTAAATTTCACATGGTTTTCATCGGGAAACTGAGTATTTAATTTCGCTATGTGCTAAAATACACACATTAATTTTTCCAAATCTCGTTCCGCGTGCACATAGCGGAAATAGTAGGTTGTGTAACAAGGGAGCAAAATGAAATATTTACGGCGAGGGCGCACATTGAATCCCAAACGAAGCGATGGAGTCTATAAAATAGACTCCTGAGCGTAGTGAGGGATTCAAGTGTTAAGGTGAAAATAATTTTGCTCCTATGTGACACATACTGCTTTTCACAGTCCCTTAGACGAAAATAAAAGACGTTATTGTTGAATCATATTTACTTTCACTTTATACATTTGTGCTTAGTATGCTTCCTGATATAGGAGGAGCCATTATTGGTATTGTATCAGTAGGATAATGTCGGCATGGGTTAAGGCAGTCTTAGTTCTATATTAAAAAAAATATTATAGCAAAACTGAAGTTAGTCTTAATTTTTCATCAGTAGAATATCCTGGTAAAGGTGAAGGTGGTGTTTGGCATTATCGGAAGAAGTTAGTAAGTCCATACTCCATTTACTCGACAAACACCGCTGAGCTCATGAGATAAGAACAACCTAAAACAAAACAAAAAATATGTTAATTGATTGCACTGTTGGGACTGATCACAATGTTAATAACTAAATAACTATAACTACCTAGTTATAGTTATTAGTTAAAATAACCTTATTAGTTTTCCGAAAGTGAACCATTTAAAATGTGCAAGTTGCTTAAGCCGAGTGTTGTGGACACACTGGCGAGTCCCCAAGACTATTGCAAACATAGATAAACATAACAAAATCATTGCTAGGTTATGAAATTAGAATTAGTTTTTGATGTCATTGTGTTAGATTCTAACAGTTAGAGTTATCTTAAGTAAAAAAAATCAAGAACTGTTTAAAGGCATTGTAAGCATAAAATGAGTCAATTTACTTACATTCATAGGCAGAGAAACTGAAATCAAATGCTGTGTTTGAATGTTTTGATATTATCTGCAATCAAAACTTGAGACTTCTTTGTTTGGTGGCCTTCAGAAATTCATTTCAGAAATGTTGTTAGTTTTATTTAATTATCATTATTTTTGACATGGAGTACCTAAGTACAGTCACCGGCAATATTATCTTCCTACACAAAGTCCGCAAAAATATGTGACACGCTCTTATTTGTAGGGTCATAAGAGCGTGTCACATATTTTTGCGGCCTTAGTGTAGGAAGATACTATTGCCAGTGACTGTACATACTTCAGGGTAGAACTTGGAAGGTAGCGAATCCTTGCAATTAAACTACAAATACCGATTCCGAGAACAATTATTATGTCTCTAGCTAACCTCAAATATAACGACTTTTCGTATTCCTTTTGTGTGCTTTTAGATCCTTCTGTCTAGATTTGATGGCAACAAATTGGCCATATTACGCACCAATGTTGCGCTTCTTCTCATTCTATAAATTCCGGCATCATGTTTTCATGTCTTATCGCTCGAATACATTTTATTTTTTCATCTGAATCCGTACAGGGAATATACTTGAATCACTTGCAAACACAGGATGCAGGAACACGGGATTTGTTTTTTCCAATTTAACTACTTTTAAGGTGCAGTTTCTTTAATAAGATTCATCGTTTTATGCATGAAACTATCGTAATAATAAAACAGAGAATAAATATCAGACCACACCACAGACAACGTATACTTAGATCGAATCGATTGCTACGTCTATTCGTTATTAATAAAAAAATCTATTTGGAAAAATAATATAATGATGCTAACTATTCTTAATCATTCATAATAGTAACGCATCTACTGAATTGAAGTATATTTATGATAAATATTTGTAAAACAGAATTTTATAACGTTTAAAAATAGTAATAAATATAAAAAATGTATACGCATAATCGATTATAATGAAAGTGTAATCGATTAATATAATAAGACATTTTGTTGCCATGGCGGACTGGCTGGAAAAGAAAAGTAATGTCCTAGAACAGAAAAGTGCCACTTTGTTCCCTCCTAGCAGGGAAGAAAAGGCCCGTATACGAATGGGTGGTGTGAAATAGTTATTTTTATACTCGGCGACTGTAATACTCGAATTGAGATTGTGGTGGCGGAACTACTAGCGCATACTTTTTGATAGAGCTTCTATGGTCGCATATTGTAGCATCCATAACAATCAGTCAATCACAGAAAGGATTTCCATACAATATTGTGAAACTGTTGTCGGGCCCCGCATTGCGTGTCGCCGCCGGCACAATCCACCGGGAGATCGAACGTTATTACTCAATTACATAGAAGCAGTAGGTTGTGCACGGCTTTCGTCGAACTCAATTCTTACCGGCTTGCTTAAGCACTCGTATAAAAACTATTGTGTGCAACGGTACATAATAAGGGTTCTTAAAATTCTCGGGTCTGTTTTTACAAAATTCGGCTTCGCCTCATTTTGTAACTTCGACCCTCGAATCTTAAGAACCCTCATTATGTAACTGTTGCACAAAATACTATTTCAGAACCAATAAAGATATCAAAAAAACTGTTTCATGGGTCGACGCGGAAAAAAGGAATTAAATTATGAAATAATAAAAAAAAACTCATAGCGATTTTTGACTGAGGAGCCGAGCGCAGCGAGGCGACGAACGTCTCCGTTTTCACTGGTACGACGATTTGGCAGATTGATGTGTGTGTATTGATTGGTTGGTTGGTTGGTCAGTGTCGATCTAGAGGTCGCATTTTTCATCCGATTTCGATGAAACTTGGCATGTACGTTCCTTGATTTATTTGCCAAAAATTGTCGAGCCATTTTTTTGATTGGGGTGAAAATGAAGGGGAAAAGGGAGGGAAGTTTGCTAACTATTCTCCGAAGTCTACTAACTACGTAAAGCAGCCATTTGTCCTATATACCTAAGCTGTCTAAAATATTAAGCAAGCAATCTTTACGAACCGATATGAGTAATTCTTTTTTTGTTTGAAAGGAACTACCTTAAAGACGGTCCCACATTAACCTGGTGCTGTTCTGATGATGATATCCAATGAGCAACTGAGGGAACTCCTCAACTTTTAAAGGCACATGTATGGTGATTTGGGTGTTTTCTTAAGCAACTCAAGCATTCCCTCTCGAAAACCACCAATTTGATGGAGTGGACCTAATGATGAAGTCCATATACGATACGTGGAACTTTTCTTAAATAGAATGGGTGTATAATGAACTTTTTTATATATCTTTACCGATTATTCCAAGACTCGTTGTCCGATTTTGATAAATACTAAAAATTGAAAAAAAAACTTTTTACAAAAAAAGATAAAACGATTTCAAAAAGGACAAAATGAATCATTATATTATTTATATGCGTTACCAACTGATATGATTATACTTTCTATACCTACTTGCCTAACAGTTAACGCATGATCGGAACGAATGTAAACCTACGTGCAATCCATACCGTCTTAGATTAGTTATATGTAAGTATAGTAAAAAGCACATTTCACTGAACACATCACCTCGTTCGTATTAACTCTTCCTGGCTTGTGTGATGGCAAAGAGCGGATTGTCTAGCTTAATATGTCGTGATCGTTTACTTAAGAGAGGTCTCCTTTCTTCTTCCCGTCTTGTGAGAAATAACACTGCAGTTATAGGACATTTCGGCCTCAGGTGGCATCTGTTTTCATGTATTGATATAATCACTCGACTAGTGTACTTTGTATAAATCATTTATTGTAAGAAATATCCCAAGTAACATTTTAGGCTAAAAAGATGCTTAAATTCGCTAGTAAACAGCTTAGAGCTTAAAAACTGATGAATAACGGAGTAGAAAATCTGTTAAAGCTGAACTAGCGCAGAAAAGGTTTCTCTTATACAGTGATGCTGATTTACCGCTGTATAATGTCGAAAGTATTACTTTTGGCTTTATATTAACATAAAAAAACACCATTATACAGAATTAAGTGCTAAAAAAAGCGAACTGCATTTTTTGAAAACTAAAGCTTTGTAACGGCGGAATAAGAGTATACAATGATGTTATTGTCTGAATAATGGTGTAAACCTACTCGGTTATAATGCCATTACATGAAGCTGTATAATACCTGAATAATGGTTCTATAGAAAGCCTTTATAAAGCTGTAACCTTTACAAGAGTTTTATGTAATATTATAAGCTGTTTAAAAGCGTATTCATACTATTTTATAAAGCCGAAAATTAAATACTATTACACAGCAGCTATTGAACTCGAGGCTGGTAAACACACTCAATTTTTTCCATAGTTCAGCATATAGCTTCAAAATCGAGTACTAGAAGAGCTAATGCTGTTTAAATTACGAACGCCATTAATACCATAACCTACAAATCTTTAAACACCTAAAATGGGTTTGTTATTATGTTTCCCAGTTATAACACTTAAGTAGTTACTAATTACATGTAGTAAAATAACTTTATTGTTAAATAGAGAAGCATAAGTAACACAAAAGAGTCAATCTAAAAAAAAAGATTCGATCCACTAAATCACAATATACAATAATTATTGAATTATCTTCATAATTTCGAGGGCGCGTGAGTTTTTTGTTTACAATTAGTATATACATTCACATAATACTAACAGCCGCAAGCAGAATAGGTACAGAATATCGTTTACTACCGCACTTGGTTTAGTTTCCTTTTGTACACTTAATGGATGCGTATATTTTACAAGATGTCTTCGAAATATGACGTTCCAAAGTAGAATAAACACAACTCGGGTGAAAAAATCTCTTATGTAGACTTTTGTCAGTTTACTGCTGTGTATATAGGCATAAAAAGTGTAGCCGAGGAGTATTAGCTGTATAATTGAATTTATTTATGCTGTAAATCAGCCATCACTCAGTAATAATACAGCTGTTAACCAGCTAGATCTACACTTAAAGCTGTAAAATTCGTCGTTAAACAGCTATATCAACACTTAGAGCTGTAAAATTCGTCGTTAAACAGCTATATTAACACTTAGAGCTGTATAATTTGGGGCCCTTTTTGAGGATATAATGGTCTCCAAGCCCGTCAATACAGCCTTTATACAGCAGAAAAATTGGCGGATATACACTATTATACAGCTCAAAATGTTACTTATAGTATATGAAACTTAAACTAGTCCGAGGCATCGTCCCCAGCACACTAGCCGCATTCCCCTGCTGGATGGCTAAGCTCATTCTTTGAGCTAAGTAAGAACCTGCCCGTAGGTCGCCAGACACACCGACCAATTTTTTTGATAAATTTTTCACAATGTTTTTTGTGTCCGATGACCACGGGCCGAAAGTTTCCACTGCAAGTGCCGCAAATATGTAATTGTTTTTCAAAAAAGCATATTTGCGGCACTTGAGCAATTGGGCGTCGTCTGCGGCGGTCTCCGGCCTTTGGGCCGAACGCCGGACGTGGGACGGGGCCAACGTATCCACGCAGGTCACGTCCCACGCCAGAGGTCACCCCAAAAACCAGGGCACAAGCGTCAGGTTGTTTCCCGTCTGCCGCAGACAAGCCGACCGGCTCCAGGGTGGGTGGTATGTTTGCCGTCCCAAGGGCTCTGCGAATAAGGTCATTTAATGTCGTGTGTCTATAATATCGGCCGGCACTCGACTGGCAATAAAGTCCGTGGCACCCCAGGTCGTCGACTGGGTTACCGCAGCGGCAGCAAGGATGAGGTTCACAGACTTTGAGGCCAAGCCTGAGGCATATGGCTACACGCAGGGAAGCCGGGTCCAAAAGGGAACCGGTGTTCCTCGACGGCAAAGCGTGCAGCCAATGCCCCGACTCCGGCTCGGATATTGCTAGTAGTCGGGCACGCTCACTAGAGTTAAGACAGTTTGCCAAAAGAGAGTCGTAGGTTGCTTTTACTTTTATTAGATCCCAAGCGGCTTGGCTGGTCTTTTCCGTGGGTAGATCTTCGCTGAGGAAACCAGCTCTCCAAGCTGATTCTGCATCTGCCAAGCCAGCCACTACCACATCAGTGGGATTGGTAACGTGAAGGATACCACTGATGAGGGCGACGGTGATGTGGACAGATGAGAGAAAAGCAGGAAGAGCTAGGTCGCCAGTGGAACGGATGCCCAGCCCGCCATATTTGACGGGTAGAGTAGCTTGGGACCAGGATTGACAATTTAGAGAAATGTTCAGAATTTTTTCTATGGACTCTTTTAACACGGTATCTATGGATGAAGTCAGATTAGGGATTAGTGTAGGTACTTGGTTTGACGGACAATGTAGACTCATCACACATTCTGCCTAATATTACCGAGGCTTAATGTAACGAATTTATTTTAGTGAATCATCATAATATAATAGTTATCTCTCCTGGAATGATTAAGGTACCTTCTGATTAAACGCGACCGTTCAAGTAAGGATGTATGATTGAGTTGATACATGCATGATGGTCCTTTGGCCATCGTGTTCGACCGATGTCGTTCTGGTACAGGGATACCCTACGCCGCGCCACGGCCCTTAAACAATGTTATTGGGGGACAATTAACCTCCTTTTTCGCTGCGAAGCGTTTATATCTTCCCATTGTCTCAAAGACCGGTGCTTATTTATAGGGTTCTCGACCCTCCCCCAGAAACCATGGTTTTATATATATATATATATGTATATATGTATTCAGTAATGAGTTTTGGTTTGGCCAAACCAAGTCGGAGGTTAATTGTAAGACATGACATGTGTTTGGTACCAAGTCATCGCCGCCGACACGCCGTTCTATCAAAGTACTTGGATGTGTTAAAGTAACAGCCACAATTAACCAATTATTTATTGCGCAACCCTGATTTACCTCTATGTCCCATACTCTGCAATAACACCCTGACTTCGCTTAGTATTTAGTATTTGTTTACCCATTCAGACCTGCAAGTACCTACTCAAATCTCCCGGCTTCTTAACTCTCGATCTCGAACTCGCTCCTCTCGTCCTTGGTGACTTAATCAATGTGAAGTTATGCTGCGGTATTCTAGTGCCACTGCACGTATAGTCCTAGGACTGGCTAATATGCCTTGGGTCTGGCCCAAATAGCTAAGTAACGTCATTTAGGGCAAGTTCCCATAGACAGTGTCGCCTCTAGTTCACTATTCGTCACGTCTGGTTCGGAAGGAACCCTGACTCACTTTAATTAAGATTCAATTTACTCATTCTAGATTGAGTTTACAGTTAATAGTTTATCTATTCGTGACCTATACGTTGTGCAATCTAAGAAACGGTTTTTGACACCTTTCATCTCAGTACATTTTATAACTTTTAGGCTATAAAATGTACTGAGATGACAGGTGCCAAAAACCGTTTCTCAGGTTGCACAACGTATAGTGAAGTAGGTATCGTGATTAATTCATATGAGAGTGGGATTTCAGTAGTGGAGATTCGGCCAGACTTATCACATGAGTTAGAAAGAGTATTCTAGATACTGGCTGAAACTATAATTAAGATGGTCTGAATCCAACGAATCCCCATTATTAAATATTCTAGGGTGGATCTTAATCATATTAAATAAAAGAAGGAAGTGTTAAATTTAATAAATTTATTTCCAAAATTAAAACTTTTATTTTGCTCAAACATTTGAGTTATTTATTCAAATAGCAAAAGAAACGGTTTGATTAATTATGCCCTCGACTGAATGGGATAGCATTTAATCGTAGGCTGAACATTCCGTTCCTAGCACCATTCTAATTAAGGGGAAAACCAATGTTCAAACGAAAAACCCCTTCGAAATCTATCGATATATATGTCTATCATCATCATCATCATCATCTCAGCCATAAGACTTCCACTGCTGGACATAGGGCTCCCCTTTGGACCTCCATAAGTATCGGTCGGAAGCGACTTTTATCCAGCGTCTTCCGGCGACCTTTATAGGGTCGTCTGTTCATCTTGTGGGTTGGACGTCCTACGCTGCGCTTGCTAGTCCGTGGTCTCCACTCGAGCACTTTCCAACCCCATCGGCCATCTGCTGTGCGTGCAATGTGGCCAGCCCATTGCCACTTCAGCTTGCTAATCCTGTGGGCTATGTCAGTAACTTTAGTTCATCTACGGATCTCCTCATTTCTGATTCGATCACGTAGAGAAACTTCGAGCATAGCCCTCTCCATAGCTCGTTGAGCTACTTTGAACTTTGTGATGAGGCCAATAGTGAAAGACCACGTTTCGGAGCCGTAAGTCATCACTGGTAACACACATTGGTTGAAGACTTTCGTCTTGAGGCACTGAGGTATGTCGGACGAAAAAACATTACGTAGATTCCCGAACGCTGCCCAACCGAGTTGAATTCGGCGGTTGACCTCTTTTTCGAAGTTAGACCTACCTAATTGGACTACTTGTCCTAGGTAGATGTACGAGTCAACAGCTTCGAGTACCGAGTTCCCAACAGAGACTGGGGTGGACACAACCCTGGAATTTGACATAAGTTTCGTCTTATCCATGTTCATTCTCAAGCCCACCTGTTGTGAAACTCGGTTGAGGTCATCGAGCATCATGCTGAGTTCCTCCATCGACTTTGCCATGACTACAATATCGTCGGCAAACCGAAGGTGAGTGATGTATTTGTAGCAGGGTGAAGCTCCTAGTACGCAGTGGTCAAATAACACGACACTATTTAATGAATGAATGAATGAATGAATAATATTTATTTCAGATTATAAAAGATCCATATTTTTGTTAGTAATTATATACATCATTATTATTAAATTAAATTATTAACTATTGGTTAGTAAAACTATTCTAAACACTCTCTACATATTATACGGGTTCCCGAAAAGGAAAAGTCCTCCCGCACCGATGTGGATAAGGAGGGATTCACAAAAGTGGAAAGGAAGAGCAAGAAGCGCAGGGCGCCCCGCAAGACTCTGTGTGGCACTGCGGAACCGGGTAATTCTGGTCTCCGGATTGCAATACCGAGTAGGGCGCTCTACGTGTCGCGCTTGCATCACTCCGCCGTGGCCGACGATGTGGTGGAATACGTTCGCCGAAAGACTGGCTTCTCGTTGAGGGTGCACCAGCTACAGTCCCGGCACTATGTGCACTTCAGCTCGTTTGTGGTGCGCGTGCCGCGGCCGCTGCAGGATGCCATCGCGAGTGCAGACTTCTGGCCGAAGGGTGTTGTGTTTCGGCGGTTCCGGGGCACTCTGCCGAATCCTGCACCAGATCAGACGACGCAACGGAGCCACGAAGTTACATCGCCTAGATCAAACTAGTCTTAAGTTATTTTATATGTTTTGTTTTGTAGTTCGCAGTACCTTGGTTTTTACTGTAATGCTGTGTAACGAATAATTTGAATAAATAAATAATTATAATAAAATTTAAAAAAATTATAAATATATTTAATTTAAGCATATTAAAATATATATTGAATAACGTGCACTTCAAAATAAACAAACGGGTCGAGTGACAAGATGATGTCTGACAGACATAAATTGGAACTAGGGCTAAATCTATTATTTAAATATAAATAATTTCACTCATAAACATACATCATTATAAGCCAGTATTAAACTAGATCATATATACACATTAAAACCTAACACGCCCCCTTAATGTGTATACTCGTAATATTACATAATGTATTATCCAATGGGCCATAACCATTAGAAATATTAAATGAATTAACAATTGACTAAGCTACGACAACTAAGCTAAAAACTAATGCCCAAACCAGACATACACGTATAGTGCTTTACTTTTGGTAAAGCCTTAGTCAATATGTCCGCTAGCATTAAATCGGTTGACAAATAAACCAATTGAATACTTTCATTTTCTTTTAAAACATTTCTGATAAAATGGTATCTTATATCAATGTGCTTGCTTCGGGAATGGAATACTGGATCATTGGCTAAGCAGATTGCTCCTTGGTTGTCCGCATGTAAGGTTACTTGTGAAAACTTACCCAATCCCATTTCAGTTAGCAAGCTATTGAGATACATGGCTTCTTTCATTGCAGATGCTAAACATATATATTCCGATTCGCAAGTGCTGGTCGCGACACACTTTTGCTTCTGAGATTTCCATGATACACACGAACCACCTAACACAAAAGCATAACCAGAGTATGAACGTCTATCCATCACACAACCACCCCAATCAGAATCTGAGAACCCCACTAACGGCTTACCCTTCTTTGTAAACATGAGACCGTACTCCTTCGTTCCTTTTAAATAACGCAATACGCGCTTTGCGGCGACCCAGGCATCTTTATTCGGAGCCTCTACGAACTGTGCTAGTTTTGAGACAGTATTTGAAATATCTGGTCGTGTACCGACAGACAAATACATTAGGCTCCCAATCAGTTCCCGGTATAGAAATAGCTCTTCAGATTTTGCATCTTGCTCAAACGATTCAAATTTTAAATTCACTTCCATTGGGGTCGACACGGATCCCTTACATTTCTCAAAGCAATATTTTTGTAAGAGATTTTCGATGTACTTTTGTTGTGACAATTTAATTTTACCGTTGACACCTCTCTCAATGTCAATTCCCAGAATAAACTTCGCGACACCGTAATCTTTTAATTCAAACTCACTGGCCAGTTCCTTTTTAAACTTCTCTATGTAGGTCCTTTTCTGTGAGGCTATCAGAATATCGTCGACATATATGGCTACAAAAAGTTTTGTATTTTCGTCTATGTCCTGGATATATAGGCATGGTTCATTTAATGTTGGGTTTAATCCCATACTCTGAAGCTGCTCATTCAGCCTGGCATTCCATTGGCGTCCGGCCTGTTTCAACCCATATAATGACCTTTTAAGCCTACAGGCATTACCCCCCGCCTTCATATCTGCTAACATTTTCTTCGCCCGTTCATGAACACTGGATTCTTCCGCTTCGACGTCTAATATTTTATGTAGACTTTCTTCAAGTAGTTGAGGTATTTCCATGTATATCTCTTCGTCTAATGTGCTATTTAGGTAGGCTGTGTTAATATCTACTTGGTGAATTTCCATGTCAAGTTCAACGGCGAGTGCTGTCAGTAATCTTATTGTATCTAATCTAACAACAGGGGAGAAAGTGTCATGGTAATCAACTCCATATTTTTGACTGTAACCTTTTGCTACGAGTCTAGCCTTTTTCTTTTCTGTCTTATCGATGTTTAGTTTATTTGTCAAAACGTAACGGCAACCTACAACGGCTCGACCGACTGGTCTTCTAGCTATTTCCCAAGTATCATTTTTTATTAAACTTTTGACCTCCGATATAATGGCCTCATCCCATTTATGTTTTTCTGCACTTGATAATGCTTGTTTCAGCGTTATTTCAGCAGCACCAGCGAAGTCTTGACAATCCACGAATTCTTCTATACTGTGTTCTACTACTTCTACTTCGGCATTCGGGTTTACTTCAACCATATGATAAATTTTCTTTGGTCTTCCAATATGCCCTCTTTCTAATTTCGGCCTTCCAGGGCCTCTCTTCATATTCTCTTTTTCATGACTAGGAGGACCTATTTTCTGTCCTGAACTATGAGATGGACCTGTAATTGGCTCCAATGCCTCTGTCGAGGTTTGAGTATTTTCATTTTGCTGTCCCACTGGTTCTAATTCCTCTATTAAATCCAGGGTATTTCCGATGTCTGGTTCCATTGGTTCCAAATCATTTCTAACTTCTTGAACGCTTTCTTGTACTGCTTCCATTTCAGTTTGGTTACTCTGAGGAGTACATACAGTCGGTTCTTCGATCATACTTTTTGGGTGAAAAACTATCTCTACTAAATTATGTTGTGGTTTTCCATTGGCAGAGGTATTTACTTCATCATTACAGACTTCCAATGGGTCTAACTGAGGATTCACACAGTCCTTTTTTGGATCATTTGTATTGTGGAATTTGACGTCTCGAGATACAAGAAATTTTCGATCTTGCGGCAACCAAATCTTGTAACCTTTTCTATCGTTAGGGTATCCGACGAAGATCCCTTCTATGCCGCGTGGAGCAAATTTGTCCTTATCCTATTCTTTATTCAAAATATGAACCTTGGACCCGAAGGGTTGCAAATAATCTATTTTTACATGTCGATCATACCATTTTCCATACAGTGTTTCACCACCTAGGCTACTTGTTGGACATCGATTTCTAATATGATATGCAGTTCGTACAGCATCACCCCAAAATCCTGGTGAGAGGCCTGATGAGAATAACATACATCTAGCCATCTCTGTTAATGTTCTGTTCATTCTTTCAGCAATGGGGTTTTATTGTGGTGTGCCAGGGATGGTCAACCTTCTTCTGATACCTTCACTATTCAAATATTCATCAAACTCTTTACTGCAATACTCATCACCATTGTCCGTATGAAAGTATATGATTTTCTTACCAGTCAGATTTTCAACATGGTTTTTATATATTTTAAAGAAATTCAGTGCTTCACTCTTCTTATTCAGCAAATACACTTCACACCACCTGGATGAATCGTCAATAAATGTAATAAAATATTTCCCTCCGCCTATAGCTTCATGACGCATTGGACCTACAATGTCCGAGTACACAATTTTCAATTTCTCTTTACATGGTTCACCACCTCGCGTAAAAGGAGACGCAATCATTTTCCCACTCGCACAAATACTACAATCAGTTAGTTGATTTATATCCCTCATCGCAACTTTTATGCCAGCTTTCATCATATTTTTTACTAAATCTCTTCCATTTAAATGACCCAAACGTTCATGCCGAGACCTTACATCATCTTCCTTTCCTAAAAATACTGAGGCAGTTTCAATTCGTTCATCAATATAATAGAGATTACCCGAACGATTTGCAATCATAACAGTATTACCAGAGTCATCCATAACACGAGCTGCCTTTTTATCAAACAGAACACTATAGTCTCTATCTGTAATTCTTGCAACTGAAATCAAATTGCATCTCAGATCTGGAACGAATAGAGTATCTTGCAACTCCACGAGTGTATTTGAGCTATTATTGCCTGAAAGTAACCTTACTGTACCTTTACCTTTTACATATGCGGATGAACTTGTAGCCTCATTACAAAGGTGTGAAGTGCATCCGCTATCCATGACCCAGCTCTCATTCCCGTTGCATACAGTAGCCGTATTATCTGGAATACAATTAAATGTTACAAGACCAAAATAATAATTGTTTTTATCGAGTCTAGGTTTCGACACATACTTATCAGCACTATCTTTGTAACGTTCCTTGTTATCATTCATTTTGCATTCATATACTTTATGGCCATAGCCTTGACACTTCCAGCATCTACCTCTGAAGTAAGTTTTACTACCAGCACTACTCATTGGCTTAAAGGTTTTCATTTTTGCAAGGAAAGCTCCATATTCACCGCTTTTTTGTCGTCTTGAACATACTTCTTCTATAATTTTGACTTTTAAAGCCTCTGGGTCTGGTAATTCGTCTCTGGACTCGATGGCGCACCTAAAATTCTCAAAACTTGGTGGTAGACTGTAGAGAAGCATAATGGAAATCAAATCGTTATTCATCTCGATCTTCATGTCAGCTAGTTTATTTCTCACATCGAAGAAATGCATGACGTGTTCTCTGATGTCGCCGTCTTCCTGCATTTTATGAAGTAGTAAGTGTTTCAGTAACGTTGCCTTTTTAGCGGGTCCTTTGGATGCATGCACACTTTCTAGCTTCAGCCACACCTCTCGCGACGTCTTGCAGTCTCGCAGGTGTCGCAATTCGCTAGGACTGATAATAAGTATGAGGTCTGACTTAGCTTTCGCATCTCCGATGCACCACTTTTGAGCCTCCTCTGGTTCAGCCGGTTTCAATCTACTCCCATCCACGAAGCTCCAAGCATCGTTTTTCACTAGGACCGCTTCAGCCTGAATCCTCCAAGTTTCATAGTTTTCTTGTGTGAGTGGTTCTATTTTAATAGTATTCATTTTGTTTACCTCTACGGCAGCTAATTCTTCCTTCGTCAACCGTACCTTAAAACACTCCTAACACAGACTTGTTTTCAATTTTATATATTTTGGATGTTGGCGCCCATAACCACTGTAGCAGGGTGAAGCTCCTAGTACGCAGTGGTCAAATAACACGACACTATTTAAGCATATTAAAATATATATTGAATAACGTGCACTTCAAAATAAACAAACGGGTCGAGTGACAAGATGATGTCTGACAGACATAAATTGGAACTAGGGCTAAATCTATTATATAAATATAAATAATTTCACTCATAAACATACATCATTATAAGCCAGTATTAAACTAGATCATATATACACATTAAAACCTAACAGTATTCGCCATTGATGTTGATGCCAAGTCCTTGCCATTTCAGGAGCTTGAAGGCGTCTTCCATTACGGCAGTAAACAGTTTCGGAGAGATAACGTCTCCCTGTCTTACGCCTCTTCGCAATCGCCCTCGTACTCTGCTCCTGTACTCGGACCGACATGGTGGCGTGACTATCGGTACATCGAAGTGTTGAAGTGGTTGTATAGACAACCACTTCAACACTTCGATGTACCGATAGTCAATATGGCACCGCTGAAGAGACTCAAGCACCGCCCATGTTTCCACCGAATCGAAGGCTTTCAATCGAAGGTCCACAAACGCTAAGCATAATGGCAGGTTATACTCTTCAGTCTTCTGTATAACTTGCCGCAGCGTATGTATGTGGTCTATGATACTATAGCCTCTTCGGAAACCGGCTTGTTCGGGAGGCTGGAAGTCATCAAGTCTGTGTTCGAGACGGTTCGTGATGACCCTTGAAAACAGCTTATAGACATGGCTCAGAAGCATGATGGGTCTGTAGTTCTTCAAAAGGGTGTTGTCACCTTTTTTGAAGAACAGCACCACCTCGCCTCTGTTCCATGTTTCAGGCGTTTTGCCCTCGGATAAGACGGAGCTAAAGAGCTTCTGAAGGACTTTAAGTACCGGTGTTCCACCCGCTCTCAGAAGTTCTGAAGTGATTCCGTCTTCGCCCGGTGCCTTGTGGGAAGATTACACACTACACCGCGCAATACCGCTACCTATCAAGAAGGCTCAAGAAACTGTCATAGGGCGAACTAGCGCGAAATACATCGCCGTAAACTTTCAGAAAAATACCTACATCTCTTTCAAGGAAGATGACCTTCAACAATGCGTCCAACTGAAACTCGACAACTTTATATGCAACAAAAACTAACCCGTATTCAACCTGCACAATGAAAACATCCCATGCGAAGCAAAACTAATAAGCCACCGCATGACTACACCATGTGACGTAACGCACACGTCATGCTAGGACGCCTGGATCGAGTTACACTCACCAAACACTTGGCTCGCTATTTGCTGCGATACCTGCACATTACGGGCCATATGTGAAGAAGATGTGACGTCACATACTATGACGTCGACGGGGATAGTAAACTTACCACAAGGTTTCGTAATGCAATCGAAATACTTAACTATTCACTCACTTAACCAGTACAGCAGCAAGGTGCACATGAACTACGAAGTCTACGTGTCCTCAGTAACATCGTCCATTAATCGGATTGCGAACTTGACCTATCGCAACGCACCACAACTCTACAATGCCGAACATGAAAACGGGGGCATAATAGAAGAAATCGACCGAAGACTACAGTACGAGAAGAATGGAGAGCAAAACTTACCAACAGCTCTTACTACACACGACATTCACCAATGCTGCTAACTATAGCCATCTCTGCCGCCATTCTTTGGGGAGTGGGAAGGCGCTATCCTAATTTAGCCAACCAAGGAAGAAAAAACAATGCACACTGCAATCAGCGATGCCGCACTACGAGGATATCGAACTTCAACCGATGCCAACAGAAAGAAGCCGGCCGCCAGCTAGAACGAGACCGGCGAGCAACCCCACGCCGCGCCTGAACCAGCACCGTCAGACCAACGATAACGTGGCGTTCAATTTTGAACTCTAATTTATTTAAAATTTATTAAGTATTTTATAATGGCCTTTCCTTCTTTTATCTTAACTTTTTTTTCTTCTGGAGTTGCCAGCATATACAGTCTCACTACTGTACATTTTTCTGTTTAGGTCTACTAGGCTGTTAGGCCTACTTTAGCCCGCGTTTCAATGCTATATGCTTTAGTAACCAAATGACAGTGCATACCTAACTTGCATACGATTAACATCAACAGAAGGAATAGCTAATTAGTTTTCCTAACTCTGTAACTATTTTTACCAGTAATAAACCAGTGTAACTTGAACTCATCTACTTCTTCATCTCAACGCACTCAACCCTATCAAGCAAGTGTAAGGGCTAGCTGACCCCTACATTTAATGGTCCTTTGAACCTTTCCGCGTCCTATAAGCTCTACAAGGACTTTGGAACGAACCATCAACACTACAGTCTTCGGCTTCACTGTGCTTGAAGATTACTGCAACTAACTTTCTCCCGGGCCCGTGCTAGGAACCGCAACTGCAAGCGGAGGTGAGGGCGGACAGGACAACTAACTACATATCGTCGGATAACTACTGAGGAGATTTCTATCCTTACCTACGGTATTTAACTACAACTTTAACTCATCCAAACTTAACTTTAACTAAACTAACTTCAAGATAACTTCAACTTCTAACTCATCATGAATAAACTTCAACTTCAACAAACCTGCTTCGATAGCATCAAGGCTCTAGCCTCAATCAAGTTTGACCTGACGGGATTCTTAGAAGATACCGAAGAAGGGACAGACGGCGTTATTCAACTTCTAAACAAACAAGAATGCAACCTCAAGGCCAAGTGTAGGGGTACACTATTCGACATGAATTACACTGCACCGAATTCGCCATTATTACGACACCCGTATATTTGCCGATTACAAGAGAACCCGTGCGTCACTAATGAGCGCGCACGCGAGACTGATTTAACTTAATGGTTAGAGTTTTATTTAATTTTTTTACTCTGTTTGTTTTAGTCCCAACAGGATTCTAGTTAAGGGTTACAATAACTTTAAACCCCTGTCAAGTCTCTAAAGTTTTATGGCAACGTGTTATTCGAACCTTACTTACTTACTTACTTATTATTAGTAATAATAAGTAAGCCAAATATGGCACAACGACCCAAAATGAGTCCTGGCCTCCGACACAAGAGCCCGCCAATTTGCTCGGTCCTGCGCTATTTCACTTCAGGTTTGCAGGCACCGAGCTCATGAAGATCAGCTCCTACCCTGTCTGCCCAGCGATACTCAGGATGACCGACAGGACGACGTCCAGTCAGTCGACCCAAATATGCTCTTTTTACTGAGCGATCTTCTCCCATACTCTCGGGGTGGCCGAGCCAGCGGAGACGATGTGCTTTAGTCTCACCAATTATATTAGGTTCGGCCACCAGTTCTTGAATTTCGGCATTTTTGCGGACCCTCGAACCACTCGTCTGCTTTAATGGGTCCCAGAATCTTTCTTAACACCTTACGTTCTGTGACTAGAAGGCTGTTCTCCTCCTTGAGCGTTAGTGTCCAAGCCTCACATCCATACATAAGTATGGGGCGGATCACGGTTTTATAGATCCGCAACTTAGTCCGTCTACTAAGAAGCTTGGACACCAATACTTTATGGAGAGCCGCGCTGCAGCGTAAGGTGCTTTGGGTACGGATATTAATTTCGTCCTCTCTTATATGGGTATCCGTAATCGTGTACCTTAGGTATTTAAATTTGGACACTCCCTTGTAAGTGTTCTCACCCACAAGTAGGTTCTCCCTTTGGACACGAGTATTCCTGAACCGCTTCATATGGAGGTATTCCGTTTTACCGTGATTGATTCTAAGACCTACTTTTCCTGCTTCCTGCTCCAAAATTCTTGCCGATTCTTTCACCTCTTCTTGGCTTTCCCCTAGCAAGGCTAAATCATCTGCGTAGCCTATCAGCCTATGTCTTCCATTTAGTTCAACTCCGAAATCGTGTGTGAGCAATTTTTGAACCACATGCTCCAGAACCAAATTGAAGAGCATAGGGGACAAGGCATCGCCCTGTTTCAGTTTGGTACTCACCGTAAAATCCGCCGTCAGCTCGTTTCCAACTTTTACGCGCATCTGGCTTACACCGTGGCTACTTGGATCATATCTACAAGTTATTTGGGGATATAGCAATTTCTTAATATGGCATACAGGGCGCCCCTATCAATGCTGTCGTATGCTTTCGTTATTCGAACCTTACGCGGAAGTAATAAATAAATCAATAAATCTATGGTGACCATCTCACATGGCACCGACTTCAAACATATCAGTTGGTAAGGCATATACATAATATAATGATTCATTTTGTCCTTTTTGATGTCGGTTTATCTTTTTTTTGTAAAAAGTTAAATGTAATCCCAATCCGTATAATAAAATTGCTAGCAAACGAAGACTCCCTGTGAGACCTCAATATGAAAATTTACTGCGGAACAAAGAGTGTAATACAGCCTTAGTACGGAAATGTTTATTGGGAATGGCACCGCAAATATATAACAAAATTCCTAATACTATAAAAAAAACTAAGCCTTTTAAAATTTAAAAAAAAATGTCATTGTTATCAATTAAAAACTTATAGTGTGCAACAAATTTTTAAATGATATTGACATTAAATTTAACTTTGTAACAATACTAGCTCTCTACTTGACATTACTACCTATTATTATTCCTTATCCTTTTGACATTCGAATTATCAATGCATATTAACTGTGTTTTTTTTGTTTTATTATTATTAATTTGATTACTTAGTTATTTATTGCATGGTAATTTTAAGGTTATTGTTTGTACTAAAGTATAAAAATATTCTTGTGCCAACTGGCAAAGCATAGTGTTTCTTAACATATTATGAAGACCTTGTGAATGTACCTTATGTTTTACGAATAAATAAATGATTGATTGATTGATTGATTAATATCAGTCGAGATGATGGCGGTGCAATGGCGGTCATTGTAACAGTTTCCGAACGCGTCCTTTAGGGTTTATAACATGTGTGTAGATAAAGCAGTGTATGCAACTTTACGTAATTAGGCCTTAACACAATCGTGTGATCTTATTATGAAACTCACTTTGTTCGTTTCATAAACCCACACTCGTATTTTAAGGACCCCATTACGTAACCGTTACATAAACTACCATTTGTTTGCATCGCTTATTGTAATTGTATAGTTGGTAATGTAAGAAAGAATAATAATTTATGAAAATATTTTTTCCAGAAACACAGAGAAGCACTTAGGAAGGTATTGATTTAAGGATTCTTGATTGCCTTTTCTTTAACTATTCAATTGAATAACGTTTTCGTAGTGGTTAAGTTTGAATAGGGAGCAAAGTTGTCGTATAACCACTCGTGCTTTAAGGCAGAAAAAGGTTGATCAAAATTTGAACAACATTTTCACCTTACTAATGTAAGAAGGTAAAAAATGTCACCTAAACTTCGGTATTTTTTCATAAAATTGCTCAAGCTCTAGCTCTATAGCCACTTGATCGATCCTGCTCATATACTATTAGTTAGGAGTAAAAGCACCGAGTCTTGGATATTACATTTAATTATAAGTTTAACACACGACAACGCTCAGATCAACGCTAAAGATGGCGCGGGAATCCCTCTTGACAGTTCGGTCCGATGACAGGTGAGCTGTCATCTAGGCAATGTTCCAAAACCTGGCTAACAGATTCGGCCATCTGACCAAACTCTTCGCCCACGAAGAGCAGTTGAATCTGTCCCGCCTTGTTCTTCATCACCTGAACCTTCGCAGCTGAATTCAGCCACTCACCAGCTCTGTGAACCGATCAAATCCAATTTGAATGCGTAACCCGTACGTAACGCACTCCTTTCCTTCTAAAAGACCAGTTGTATAAACAACGGTAACGTCTAATGAATGCCCTTTAATTTATACCCAATGAGTAAATGTTCCCATGGATTTAGAATGTGTCATAATTAGGGAATGCAACCCGGGTACCCGAAAACCCGGGTACCCGGGTACCCGTCTATATTTGGAGTCGGGTAAAACCCGGGTTTTTAACTCATAACCCGGGTTTTACCCGTAATTTAGAAATCGGTAGAAAAATAGGGAAAACGTGAATATACCTTACTGTGTGTGTGATATTATAACTACGTATTAAATTAAAAGGCATAGCATAAATGGTTCGAACATATTTTACATTTCAATTACGAAACTTTCTTTTTCTAAACGCTTAACTTATTGGACTCAGTCATGTCATCCCTTTGTTTTTGCCGCTGGCCACCGCGCAGGTAGGTAGCGTAGCGATAAGGACATAAACAACAATGACAACAAACACAAAAGTAACATCAGGAGTAAGTAAAGACTAAGGCTAAGTAAAGACTTAGCCCTTTACTCCTCCCCCTTACCCCGTTCGTTTGTCGAACTCGCGAAGCGTAAGCGAAGTGAGTTCTCACAAACAATTCCAGACCAAACTGTCACCTGGCTACTGGGACGTCTCGGCATTTGGATGGCTTTTTG
Source organism: Pammene fasciana (assembly GCA_911728535.1). Classification (NCBI taxonomy): domain Eukaryota; kingdom Metazoa; phylum Arthropoda; class Insecta; order Lepidoptera; family Tortricidae; genus Pammene; species Pammene fasciana. Next base: position 6,220,764 of record OU452283.1, read on the forward strand.
TTTTAGATAATTTGTCCGACGATAACTTTAGTAACGTTTTTCTGATCTTTATGAAATTTCTTGGGGCTGTAGCAGAGATACATAAAATTTGTAAGTTCGTATATGAGCAGGATCGATCAAGTGGTTATGGAGCTAGAAGGAGAAAAAAAAATCCTCCTAGTAAAAAGATTAGAGAAGATTTGGAGGAACAGAGGAATCAGTAAAGCAACCAAAACCAAGTTAATGCGTACCCTAGTCTTCTCTATATTTCTATATGGTTCGGAATCCTGGACTCTAAAAGCAAGCATTCGGAGCAGAATTGACGCATTCGAGATGTGGTGCTGGCGTAAGATGCTAAAAATTCCATGGACAGCGCGTCGCACCAATTTGCCTCAATCCTAGCGGAATTAAAAGTCCAGTGCCGCTTATCCACCATCTGCCACCAGCGAATCCCCAATCCTCCAGTTCTTCGGACACGTGACCATCAGACGGAAGCCAGACAACTTTGAAAAACGCATTGTGGTTGGCCACGTGGATGGAGGACGGCGAAGTGGCGAACCCGTTGGGTCGATATAGTGAAGAAGGCCTGCCAAGGTTCCATACAAGCAAGACCCTATCATTCGGACAGTGGAAGATCCTGCGGCTTGGATAGCCTTGGTGTTTAAAGCGAAGACCTCGTCTGATCGCGACCCTCAGTCATGAGGAAACGAGGAAGAAGAAGATCTATTGTTACATTTTAATATTCCATATTTCCCGTTAATTTTGATATTTCTGATTAATAAACGGAAAGATAAAGTATATCTAACGTCTTATGCTCTCTAAATTAATATTGTGATTTACAGCTGTTTTCATGTACGAAATCATTGTTTGTCAATTAATAAATGCAAACTCAGCAATCAAAAGTGCATTTTATTCCTAAATACCCGTAAAAATAATGAAAACCAATAATTTATTAAAATTTTGTTCAAAACCGGGTATTACCCGGGTACCCGGGTTTTTGAAAATCAAAGACGGGTAATACCCGGGTACCAAAAATGGCCGGGTATTGCATTCCCTATATTTAATGCTATGTTAGCCACGCAATCGAACCCGGGGTCGCGGCAAACCCCGACGGCGATGGCGGGACGACCTGGACGCCTTTGATCGAGACTGGTGGGAGACGGGTCAGAACAGGGATACGTGGAAAGCGAAGAGGGAGGCCTTTGCCCAGCAGTGAGACACTCTAGGCTCATATAAATATATATAATGCTATGTTAGAAAAATAATCTTCGAAAGCCGAGGCAACATCGTCATTTGACATGACTTGTTGTTCCTCCGAGACTATGTTGACTTGACAATCGCGTGATTTACATTTACCAGCTTCCTTATTAATAATATTCCACACTGTTTTCACCTTGTTGTCCGACATTTTTATTTTTGCACTAGTATAGTTCGCCTTAGCAGTTAAACACACCTTCTTGAAAATTTTTGAATAGTTTTTTACATAGTCCAGAAAATCTGAAGTTTTGTTCAGTTCTCTCTCTCCATAAAGTTCATAAAGCCTCTTTCTACTTTTATGAATACCTACAGTAGCCCATTCACTAAACTTTGCTTTAGCTTTAGTTTTTAACCCACTAATAGTTCTCAGTTTGAAATGTTTATTAAATTGACAAAGAATCATACTCAACAAATCTTCATACAAATTATTTGACTCATAAAAATGTGAATAAGGCAGTGTGGAGAGATGATTTTGAATTTCTTTTTTGAATAATTCCAAACGATAACCAGTAATGGGTCTATATGTTATAGTTTGTGGAATTTCCAAAATTGGCTTTATAAAAGATGCCCTTTGACCGCTGTGATCAGAATTAAAACAGTTAAATATTTCCTTATCCAAACATTCACAGTTACAATAAATATTATCTAGGCATGTCGCACTAGTGACACCCACCCGGGTAGGTTCAAAGAACAAATTAAACATATTAAACGACTTAAATAAACATAGCAATTTAATAGAATTAATAGAAGATTCAAGCAAATTAACATTAAAATTTCCACAGACTATAACATGCTTTCGGCAGTTTCGGTTATTAGTCACTAATTTCAGCATATTTTCCATGGTATTTTCAAATGTGTTGAAATCAGCTGCTGCCGCTGTGGGTGGCCTATATACACAAATAACAATATAACTTTCTAATTCTACACAAGAAATTTCTACAATTCTCTGTATGGAATATTTTACAACATCCTTCCGTTCTTTACATCTCAGGCCATTTTTAACAATTATAAGGGAACCACAATGAATGGCAGATTTTCTAGCATAGTAACTGATTAAAGTTAACAAAATCAAAAATTTAATGTTCTTCTTTTAGCCAATGTTCTGTAATACACATAATTTGTACATCATTATTATCTAAGAATAAACCTATCTCTAACTATTTGCTGGAAAAACCCTGAATATTCTGGTGCACACCATTCATATTCAGATGTTTTCCCGCTGTCCGACAATCTAGTTTAAATGTGAATAAATAAAATAATTAAAAATTAAAAAACACGACTGCGTTTGTTTTAAATGAACTGAAAAGTTAAAAATAAGCTCTAAACATGATTGAGAATGTCTTTGAAACCTTATGGTTGAGACTGTACCTTCCGACACCCTGATGTACGCTGGATCTTTTAAAATACATATTTTACTTCGATCGCAGTGGGGGGACCTTTTAAACTGTATAACACAATACCCATAAAAAGGTCCCCCGACTGCAATCGAAGCAAAATATGTATTTTAAAAGATCCAGCGTACGTCAGGGTGTCGGAAGGTACAGTCTCAACCATAAGGTTTCAAAGACATTCTCAATCATGTTTAGAGCTTATTTTTAACTTTTCAGTTCATTTAAAACAAACGCAGTCGTGTTTTTTAATTTTTAATTATTTTATTTATTTAAAACCTTTTTTAAGCGAACTTTGGATTAGTAATCGAAAGTATAAAGACGATTTTTTTACATTTTTTCACTTAAAAAGCGCTGGTAGCCTGGCTGGCAGTAAGACGTCCGGAGGTCTCGTATTCAACCCTCGGCTTGTACCACAGAGTTTTTTGGAACTTATGTACGAAATATCATTTGATATTTACCAGTCGCTTTTCTAACTAACTAACTATTTTGGCTCAACGATCCAAAGAGAATCTTGGCCTCCAAAATGAGAACACGCCACCTATCTCGATCCTGCGCAACTTCTTGCCAGTTGTTGACGCGAAGCTGCAGCAGATCCGCCGCCACACTGTCCCACAACGATATCTGGGCCGACCCACCGGACGGCGACCAGTCGGTCGTCCCAAGAACGTTCTCTTGACTGCCCGATCCTCACCCATTCTCTGTAGGCGACCGAACCAGCGAAGTCTGTGGGCTTTTGTTTCACCGATGATACCAATATTCGGACTCAAGTCTAGCCACCAACTCTTCGATCTCGACATTCCTTCGTGAGTCGCTTTTCGGTGAAGTTGTGATGAGGTTACGTGCACCGGGGTGTACGCAGCCTCATACAACTCCCTCAGTCCTGAAGGGACCTCGGGTTTCTCGGTTAGCTCAGAGGAGAGAGGGGTGCAGGGTAGCAAATAGAAACACGGATCAAGTACAGTTTATAAATCGGTGGGCTTTTATGCCAGTTTATTTCTAAATAGACCCTTAACTATTTATCTAGATATCCTAGGCTATGGTACAGCGCGGGACGACTCGGGATAGTCGCGGCGAGACGGCGCGGATCCCTATTCTGATCGCGGCTTATGTCAAACGGGTGATACGGGTAACCTCAACCCTTACGACGGTTGTAAGGGGGAGGGGGTAATAGGACGGAGTGGAGTATATGCTTTACTCGTCTTCAAACAAGCCGGCACCTACTCGACGGTAGGGAATAAGGGGGATGCGTATCCCGGATGCCTACTCGTCTTCAAACAAACCGGCACCATGGGAACGCAGGGTAGCAGAGAGGGGGAAGGTAAGCGGGGGGAACCGGCGGCTTATTCGTCTGTAAACAAACCGGCCTGCCGGAGCGCAGCGATCCTCACAGCTGAAGGCGGTGAGAACCACTGCCAAGATGTATGGCGCGCGGGCCTTTATATACGGATCGGAGCGCGGGGACGCGGGAGGGGGCGGCTGCTCTCAGTCGCCCGGCGGCCGCGGTGCGGTGCGCTCGCGTGGCGCGCTGGCTCGGTGCGTCGCTCCGATGTATGCATTGCGGCGTTGGCGCGGAGTTGTGTGCGCGCTGGGGCGCGTCATCACAGTCCCGTCACCCGTCTGGAGATTTTTACCTATAGGGGAAAAATCACCGTATCAATACATGTTGTCCTTTTTCTTATCCCCCTACCCCCCCTGTTTTCCATGTCTTTTTTTTGCATCTTTTTTTTTATCTTTTTTCTTATCTTTTTTTTTATCTTTTTTTTTTGTTATATTTTTTTTTCTTGTATTTTTTTTTTACAATATACAAATTCGTATCTTTATACGTTTCAATTTTTTTTTTTAATTTTTTTTTTTTTTTTTTTTTTTTTTTTTTTTTTTTTTTTTTTTTTTTTTTTTTTTTTTTTTTTTTTTTTTTTTTTTTACTGCTGTTGTGGGTGTTTAATGCGCGTGTGCTTCTGGCGCGTTTTTGGCATACGGGCGAGGCCGTGCTTCTGACCGCGGTTCCTTTTCCTTCCGCCTTTGTGTGGTTTTTTCCTTTTCTTTGCTGGTTTCTGGCTGGGTCCGGGTGTCTCTTCAGTCGGCATCTGGTGATTTGGCTGGAGTGTTGGTGGCCCGGGTGTGACGGTTGGGTTCGGTGTCGGCGGGCTCATTGGGCTTTGGCCGCCCATTGTGAACGCCGCATATTCGTCGCCGTCCACTAGCATTGCCAGCGCGTTGTCTGGCTCCTCGTCCCACCTCCCTGTAGGTGGCGTCGTTACTGCACCTTGTGGGGTGCTCGGGGACGTACTTCCGGCTGTAAACGTCCATCCTTATAATATCCGGTTGCGCGCGTGGGAACCGTATGTCGGCTTCCCGGACGCCCAATTGCCCCTTTGTACGCCCCGGCCACAGTATTATTTTTCCCGGATGCTCCGTAAGTGGTGTCCCTGGGGATACCCTCCGGGTTCCTCGCGGTCTGGTTCCGGTGACGATAGGCATGGGTCTCGTGGAGCGTCTCACGCACGGGTCCATGTTTACTGATTTAATTAGTGCATTATTGGTTGTGACCTCATTTTTATAGTGTTCGTCGTTCTTCCGATGTCTGGGTATCCCTTTGTTATGTGTTTACTTGCTATTCTCCGGGGTTTCGAGCTGCATGTTATTTTAGTCTTTATTTCCTGAAGTATTGGGTCCATTGTAATTTGAAGTTTCTTATTTGCCTATTGCGGTTTATGGTGGTGTGAGTTATTTTGCTTTAAAATAATATTCCATTTTCCATTTCATAAGTGATTTCTTATTTTTATAGTTACGTTTAGGGGTCCTATGTCCCATTTTTGACTCTTGTTTGTCTTCAACGTGTGTGTTTTGTTTTCTTTTAAATTTTTCCCTTTACCGCTAGCTTCGCTGTTGCACTTTATGTGCATCCCGTAAGGTTCGTTTTTGTCTGGTTTTAATTCTAATTTTCTGAGATGGGAATTCTGTACTTATTATTTAATTACGTACTGGTTATGGATGCCTGTTATTTTAATAACAGTATGGCTTGATATCTTTTATGTGGGCGGTTATGACTTTTTTTTGTCTTGTGTTGTCTTGTAGTAAATAAATTACTGGTGACTTTTTCTCTAGTACTATAAATGGTCCCGCATATTTTGGTGCTAATTTTGCGCAGTAATTTTTTTCTGATTTTGATAATGTGAAGTTTCGTTTGAGAACCAAGTCGTTTATTCCGGGTGCCCATGCGCGTTTGTTCCTGTCGTAGTATCCTTTTTGCGTTGCTGAGGCCTTTTCTTGGTTTTTCCGTACTATATCATATATTTCTTGTAGTTTGGTGAATCCTTTTACTTGTGGCGTCGGGAACTCGTTTTGGTCGTTGGGGTTCCGCAGCTCCCTTCCGTATAATAGGAATGCCGGCGTATACTTTGTCGATTGCTGTCTTGAGGTGTTTAATACGAAATTAAATTCTGGTAGGTATTTGTCCCAGGTTCTGTGGTTGTTGTTTACGAAGGTGGCTATCATCGTTCCGAGGGTTTTATTTACTCTTTCCGTCGGGTTGCAGTGTGCTGAGTATGGCGGGGTAAGTCGGTGCTTGGTTCCGTATTTTTCTAGTGTTTGTTTGAATATTTTTGACACGTATTGTCGTCCGTTGTCTGACAGTAGGTTTTGTGGTGCTCCGTGGCGTAAGGCTATGAGTTGTTCGAACGCTTGCGATATACTCGGTGCTGTCGCGTTTCTTAATGGTGCGATTTCGGACCATTTGGTGAATTTATCGTGGAACACTATGATCCATTGGTATCCTTTAGTTGACCTTGGTAGGGGTCCTATTAAATCTGACGTTACCGTCTCCCACGGAGTTCCTGCGTTGTTAATGTGCATCAGGCCTGGCTGTTTCTGTTGAGAGGTTTTATGTTTTTGGCACGCGTCGCATTTTTTTATCTACTCTGTTACTTCTTCTCTTGCTCTCTGTTATCTTGTTGCATTCTTGGCCAATAATACCTTTGTGCGATTCGACTTATGGTTCTTGCTACGCCTTGGTGACCTGCACTCGGTATGTCGTGGTTTTGTTGTAATATATTTCGTATTTCTGTCTCTGGTATGCACAATTTCCATTCTGTGTTTTCGCTTTCTGTATTTTGTGATGACTTTATTTTTGTATACATCTTTCCGTTTTTTATGCAGTATTGGTCTGTCTTGTCTGCTTGTTCGATTAAATTTTTCCATTTTTGCTCGTACCAGTTTTGTTCTTGTGTGCTGTTTACTTGGTTTCTGGATAGTCCGTCTGCTATTTGATTCTGGCTGCCACTCCGGTATATGATGTCAAAATCGTATTGTTGTAGTTGTAGTGCCCATCTGGCCAATCTGCCTGTCGGGTCTTTTACGTTATGCAGCCATCGTAGCGCTTGGTGGTCCGTCACTACGGTGAACCGGTATCATTCTAGAAATGCTCTCATTTTCTTTATACTCCATAGGATCGCTAAGCACTCTTTCTCTGCTGTGGAGTATCTGGTTTCCGGTGGTGTCAGCTTTCTGCTTGCGTACATTATTACTTTTGGTGTCCCGTTGTCTTCTTGCATGAGTACTGCTCCTAGTCCTGTGTCGCTTGCGTCTGTCTCCAGGCGAAATGGTTTTGAAAAATCGGCCCTGGTTAGAACTGGGTCTGTTGTTAAGATTTCTTTCAGTTTTTGGAAGGCCTCTTCTTGTGGTTGACTCCATTTGAATTTTTCCCCTTTTTTGAATAATTGTACTAACGGGGCTGTTATTTGTGCGTAGTTTGGTATAAACTTTCGGTACCATGATGTCATTCCTATGAAGGTCCGTATTTGTTTCACGGTTTCTGGTGTTTTCAGGTTCGTGATTGCTTTGATTTTTTCTTCGTTCATTTTTATCCCGTCTCTCGTCACTGTGTGTCCTAGGTATTCTATTTCTGTCTTAGCAAATTCGCACTTCTCCTTGTTTATGCGGAGTCCGGCTTCTCGTATTCTGCGAAACACTTCTTGCAGGTGTTTGATGTGATCTTCGAACGTTGGGCTGCACACTATGATGTCGTCTAAGTATACATATGCGTGTGGTTCTAGTTCTGGTCCAATTACTCTGTCTAGCAACCTCTGGAACGTCGCACCGCTGGAATGAAGTCCGAATAGCATTACTTTGAAATGAAATAATCCCCTTCCCGGTACTGTAAATGCTGTAGCTTCTCTGCTTTTCTCTTCTAATGTTACGTTCCAGTATCCATTTTTCAAGTCCAACTTGGAGAAATATTGAGCTTGACGTAACTTTTCTAGTGTGTCGTCGATCTGTGGTAATGGGTATGCGTCCTTCTCTGATATGTCGTTTATTTTCCGGTAGTCTACACAGAATCTGTACTCGCCTGATGGTTTTTTCACCAGCACGACGGGTGAACTGTATGGGCTGTGCGATTTCTCGATCACTCCCTGTTGCAACATATCACTCACGTGTTTATCTATGATTTCTTGTTGTTTTGGGTTCCGTGGATAGTATTTTTGCTTCACTGGTTCTGTGTGTTTAAGTTTTATTGTGTGCTGTACCCAATTGTTGCCTTTTGGACTCTTGTCGCACAGCTCAAATTCTTGTTTCAATATGTCTTGTAATTGGGCGTGCTGTGTTGTGTTTAGCGGGCTGCTTGTTTGGTTCTGTGTTACTGCTGTTGTCGCTGGTATTATTGATTGTTGCTGTATATTATTTCCTTCCGTCTCCTCTTTGTTTTGTTGCTGCTGGTCTTTGTCTTGCTGCGGCTCGTTCTCGTTCCCCGGCCAGAGTATGGACATCCCTAGGCGTTTGAGTACATCCATACCTATTATGATGTCGATCGCCGTTGGCATTACCCTTAGCCAGTGCTTCATTTTCATATCTTTAATTTCCAGGTCGACTAGCAGGTTACTATGAGCTTGAGTTCTGGTCCCGTTTGCAAGTACTATTTCCCTTGTCTTTGTTTTTTCTTGATATGCTCTGTCCTTGCACTCGTTATACGTTTGTTGGTTTATATATGTATTTGTTGCGCCTGTGTCTATGAGGCCTCGGTATTCTTTTCCCATGATTTTCATGTCGGTGTAAATCCTGTTGTCTTCTTCTCTCTGTGGGTTATCGGCTGCTCCTGCTGTTTCGTGTCCTTGCCAACTTGCTTTCCTGCAACATGTTTTGCTCAGCACTCCCAGTTTTCCGCACTGGCTGCAAAATATTTGGCGTCTGCCCCTACAGGCGCCTGCGTTATGTCCCGGTTTGCCGCAGGACCAGCAGCTGGTTTTAGGATCATACCTTGGGTGTACTGTTTGGCACGGCGTGTCACTGTCTCTGCGTCTTGTCTGATGGTTACCTTGGGTTCTGTTGTCTTTGCCTTGACTTGCGTGTTGCTGTGAATTCTCGACGTTACTTGCGGTTCTCTGACTGTTATAACTTTTGGTATATGGCTCTGCCTCCGGTGGCTGTGTCGTCCTATACGTGGGTCTATGTATGTTTTCGTAGTCGTTTCCTAGCTTCAGCAATTCTGGTAGGCTGGTAAAGTCTTGTTTTTTGATGTAAAGTTTGTAACTCCTTAGCATATTCTCGTGAATGCGGTGTAGCTTTTCAGATTCGCTTTGATTTCCGTGCCTGCGCATTAGTGTCTGGATGTCTGTGACGTAATCAGTGAACTTTTCGTATACTCTTTGTTTTCTAGCAATGATTCTGGCTACCAGGTCCTCTTCGTAATTGGCCGGAAAATAGTATGTCTTGAATACCTTTAGGAATTGGTCCCATGTAGTCCATGATTCGACATTATTCCTATACCAGAGCAACGCCCTGCCTTGTAAGATGCGCGGTAACGCTGGTAATATATCTTTTCTCTCAATCTTACTTGCTTTGATGAGTTCCTCCAGCCTTTCTATGAATTCGATGGCGTTGTCGGTGGTCTTGAATGACAGGTTCCACTCTTTTATTAGTTTTGTTAACACATTTGGGTTGTTCTCTGCCATTGCTGTGTTGTCTTCTTCTTTTATGATCTCTACTAACCCTTTTCGAATTTCTTCCACTGTTAAACCTTCTGTCGGGATATTGCGTTCCTTTGCTGCTTGCACAAGTTCCGGTTTTTTCAGTTGATATATCCAACTTGTTGGCATTGGTTTGTTTGTGATGTTCTATCGGGCTGATTTTTCTTCTTCTCGAATGGAGCGTCGGGCTTTCCCGCGAGTTATCTTCTCTTTTCAGATGTGTTTTTCGGGCGGGTGGGGCGCGACTATTTCCCCTTTTTAGAGGCAACGGTATATGTTGATGCACTTCAATTTTGAATTCAGTGAGATCTGGATTTGATGCGGACACCTCTTATTAGCCAGGTGTGCTACTCAGGTGCACTGCGGGTGCCAGATGTGCTGCTGTTATAGGTGAGAATCTTTCTCCCCCTAGTACAGTTAGCGCCAAATTTGTTTAAGTTCCTGTTCCCTCTTGAGCGTCGGTTCCGTTCTGGATACCGCTAAGACTCCTGTGAGTTATTTCGTTGGGCGCCAGATGTGATGAGGTTACGTGCACCGGGGTGTACGCAGCCTCATACAACTCCCTCAGTCCTGAAGGGACCTCGGGTTTCTCGGTTAGCTCAGAGGAGAGAGGGGTGCAGGGTAGCAAATAGAAACACGGATCAAGTACAGTTTATAAATCGGTGGGCTTTTATGCCAGTTTATTTCTAAATAGACCCTTAACTATTTATCTAGATATCCTAGGCTATGGTACAGCGCGGGACGACTCGGGATAGTCGCGGCGAGACGGCGCGGATCCCTATTCTGATCGCGGCTTATGTCAAACGGGTGATACGGGTAACCTCAACCCTTACGACGGTTGTAAGGGGGAGGGGGTAATAGGACGGAGTGGAGTATATGCTTTACTCGTCTTCAAACAAGCCGGCACCTACTCGACGGTAGGGAATAAGGGGGATGCGTATCCCGGATGCCTACTCGTCTTCAAACAAACCGGCACCATGGGAACGCAGGGTAGCAGAGAGGGGGAAGGTAAGCGGGGGGAACCGGCGGCTTATTCGTCTGTAAACAAACCGGCCTGCCGGAGCGCAGCGATCCTCACAGCTGAAGGCGGTGAGAACCACTGCCAAGATGTATGGCGCGCGGGCCTTTATATACGGATCGGAGCGCGGGGACGCGGGAGGGGGCGGCTGCTCTCAGTCGCCCGGCGGCCGCGGTGCGGTGCGCTCGCGTGGCGCGCTGGCTCGGTGCGTCGCTCCGATGTATGCATTGCGGCGTTGGCGCGGAGTTGTGTGCGCGCTGGGGCGCGTCATCACAAAGTAAAATATCGTGAGAAAACCGAACCTAATCCCAAGAAGGCCCAGTTTTCTCCTCTGTGTTGAAAGGAAAGATGGCAGTCGCTTTCGTAAAAACTAGTGCATACGCCAATTCATGGAATTAGGTTGTCAAGCGGACCTCAGGCTTAAATGAGCCGTGGCAAAAAGCCAGGATAAACACAAGGAGGATGATGACTTTTTAACATGTACAATCAGCATCAATAGTATCTTCGTACACGAAGGCCTCAAAAATATGTGACACGCTCCTATGGCTCTACAAATAAGAGCAGGTCACGTATTTTTGCGGCCTTCGTGTAGAAAGATACTATTGATGCTGACTGTACATCCGTATTTACTTATTTTTTAGGATCCAAGAGGCTAATTGCATGACCTTATACGTGACTTAGCGCGACATGAGTTGGCATATATCTATGGCAATAAACTTCTTGGTGCCAAGATCGAAACCAATTTTGTTCAGCGTACCTAGTTTATTTTAGCTTGTGGTCTGTGTCTTCAATAGACAATAACACACAGTGTGTAACAGAGGACACGCCAGTCTACTTAACCTCTCTACGCATAAAACCATACTGTCCTAGCCTCCAATTTTTCTCCCAGAACTACACCATGGCTACGCTACAGTATTGTTGAATATAGGTAATTTTATCATCAAACTCCACAAGAACTAGCTTCTTTGGCTCAAAGCGGCGTAGTGCAGCACATTTTTTTACGGTACTGGACGTGATGTTGTAAAGAAGTATCTTAATACCGCGAAGTAGAACATTTCATTACATTCAGAGCAAGGACGCGTCATACTACACGTAGTTGCATTGCATTGTCCGCGAGGCAACCGGATGGCTCGCGGTATTAAAGGTCACAGCTCATTAGAGCGCCTCGGCAGCCGACCCACACTGCATCGTTGCTCAGCGTCCACTCGTTGTCGAGTTGTTGTAGTGAGTGCATGGCCATACAAATTAGAATAACTAACCGCTCGAGGTGAGGCTGTCAGGGGCGGGTGCCGAGGCGCTCTAATGAGCTGTGATCTTTAAGCTCCCTACGTGCTGTGGAACCACCCTATGTAACCCGAAATGACCCATGTTGGACCTTGGCTTTTATCCTCCTCCCCTCAATTTCCAGTACTTTATGTGATCCAGAACGAGCATGCAAATGGCCATGTGCACCGGCTGGTCGGTAATCGTTTCGTCAGCTGTTAGAAAAATGAGGGGGGGGGGGGGGGGGGGGCGATGAAAAACTAAGTACAACGTGGGTCAATTTGGGTTGCATAAGTTGGTTACACAACACGTAGGGAGCTTATATACCGCGAGCCATCCGGTTGCCTCTTGGACACTATAACTACGCGCCATTGCTTTAACTAATATTATTCCTCCCAAGTCTCTAATACCTACTTATTAGAATTAAACATGTAAGTTTTATATATCTTTCGACTCAATTTGTTTTAATTGTTTTAATTTAATTTCTAAAATGTTCGTATTAACGAAAGAATATTTTTATATATGTATCATATACATTTTTGTAATCAGCGTGAAAAGCTCTTCATTTTGATACCCCACTCGATAGGTTTGCAAGATTTTTTTTTCTTAGGGTTGCGCAATTTTGAATATTTTTTCCGCCATATTGTTTTTACGGTGACGTCACATAGCCTATGTTTCTTGGGATAACGTGACGATTCTAATGATACCCCATACATCTAAATCGGTTCAGCCGTTCAGTTGTTCTAGTGGAACAAAGAATTTTATTTTAGCCACATACATACATGAACCCTGAAAACAATACACTCCTTTTTTTGGGCAGTCGTGTAAAAAACTATTTTGACGACAGATCAATTTCAATTGACATTGTCACTAGTATTTGCGCATGTCGTGAGTCGCTGTCGTCTTGGTGATGACGGACTAGACGAGGGCTAGACCAATAGAGGGTAGGCACCGGACGTCTCGCGTCGGCGCGTTGCAGCTGCTGTAAGTGATTCTCCTTATAAGATGACGGCCTTTTGTCACTCCTGTCAATAAGCGTTGCCAAGAGGAATTATCTTAGATTATAGCGGGAGGGGTCTTCCTCGTACGCTGCCCACACTCATAGAGCCTCACAGCTGCACGTACACTTGTTTCAAAACTTTTAAAATGCCGAAATAATCCGATAAGTAATATTATTTCCAATTGGTAGCGGAGATAAATTTTTGTGCTTGTTGCTAAGATACGTTTTTTTTTATTTCTTTTGAAAATCATCTACTATTTCTTAAGATGGTTCTAACAGAACTGGTGGTCCGCCTCTAATTAAGAACTTGCGACTATAATAAGACCCCTCAACAAAACTGTTTTAGGCCCTCTGATTACAGAACCCCGTGGTCATTCCAGCTCATATAAGAAGTCTCTTATTATACTAATATCTTTGATACAGCCCCAACGAATTTCATGAAGACCAGAAAAACGTTACTAAAATTTTCGCAAAACGAACATTATAAACCCATCGGATGTCACAGTAGGCCCAAACAGCATGGACCTATGTTGCCCTAAAACAGAGATCCAGTAGGTACCCCTAGGGTTCAGCATGAAATCCATCTTGTGATACCGGTCCCGACTGCTTACCAGTAGGTACAAGTCGAATGAGCCCAACAGCATGAGTCTAATATTATCCTAAACCCAAGATTCAGTAGATGCCCCCAGGGTTCAGCAAGAGCTCCATCTTATGATACCGGTCCCAACTGTAGATCAGTACTAGTCGGATGAGTCCAAACAGCATACGCCTATGTTGCCCCAAACTCGAGATACAGTAGGTACCCTCCGGGTTCAACATGAGCTCCATCTTATGATACCGGTCCCGACTGCTTACCAGTACAAGTCAAATGAGCCCAACAGCATGAGTCTATGTTGTGCTAAACCCGAGATCCAGTAGGTATCCGCGGCTTCAGCAAGAGCTATATTTTGTGATACAGGTCCCGACCACTCATCAATACAAGTCGAATGGGCCCACCAGCATGAGTCTATGTTGTCCTAAACCCTAGATCCAGTAGGCACCCCTAGGGTTCAGGAAGAGCTATATTTTGTGATACCGGTCCCGACTACTCATCAGTACAAGTCAAATAAGCTCAAACAGCATGAGTCTATGTTGCCCCAAACCCGAGATCCAGTAGGTGCCCCCAGGGTTCAGCAAGAGCTCCATCTTATGATACCGGTCCCAACTGCTCATCAGTATAAGTTGGATGAGTCCTAACAGCATGAGCCTATGTTGTTGCCCCAAACACGAGAACACGAGATCCAGTAGGTACCCCCAGGGTTCAGCATGAGCTCCATCATGTGATATCCGTCCCAACTGCTTACCAGTACAAGTCGAATGAACCCAAACAGCGACTTATTAAGACGATTCTAATTCTAGTATTGGTTAGGATAAATTAATTGTTACCAAATCAGCTTGCGATTTTGTGGCTGACTGTACTTTTCTTTAGAATATCAAGGAATACTCATCGGGACGATTCTAACAAACCTAAACTCAATCTGGTTGAGGTACTTTATGGCAGAGTTCTTATGGCCGCCTCCTGTCTGCATCATCAGATCAGCTCGATGGTATCAAAATATTGTATTGTCATCCAAGTTACGCATGTGGGTTAAATTTCAGCTCAATCGGACATCAAAAACTAGTTCAAATCTGGCTCGCAAGATTCTACCTAAGCATCTAACACACATATCTACAAACTGACAAACACTGTGAGGTATAAGAAAAGCTTGTAAAATAGACCTGCTCACCTACAAAGCATTTCAGCTGGAACGTGATAATAATACGCCACCAACGGTAAAATAATTCTTTGGCTACATGGGAAAGCACTCCTTAGCTTATGAAAATACAGACGTGCAGATACAGAAAGGGCCCCCGCAGAGCTTCGTCAGCCGCCCGGTCGCTGCTCAAGAAAAGTCTCTAGCGCAACAGCCATTGCTGCAATGCATATACTATTCTCATGGCACAACCAGACTTCAACAATGAAGCAATTAACAACCTGTTGTGTCTGCAAACTATATATAGTACAAGAATATTGCAACAGCAATCAATGCAGCTTCTACGACTACAACACAATTCATCAGCATCCCGGGAAGTCCTGTGCTAGTGCAGACTGCATTGGGTGTGATCTTCTATTGTCACACGCAGTACTCAATCTCAAACAGGTGACATCTTTGCCTTTAGGGAATACGATAATAGCCTATGTGAACAAATAAGTGCCTTTGGGAAGATTATCCATACCCCGAAGAAGTGCCGGACCAAGACTGATGTGAAAAGCTTTTTAGGTTAACTACACAGCTAGTAGACCAGGTAAGTCAACTTTGAGCAACTATTCACTTAGTGCTGAATGCACATGTCACTAATAAAATATATAAAACCTGATCATACTGGTGCTCTGTGCCTTACAACCACGGCGCACAACCTTGATCTCTTTGACATGCTAATAAATGTCTCTAGGTAGTATAGCAAAAATAAAATGCATCTTTTACATATATCCTTAGGTTTTGCCCAAGCTCGGGACGGTCCACAATCGATGCCCTTACCCAATTAAAGGTCTTAACAAAAAGTGCAGTAGATCAGGGAGAAGTGGTACTGGCAGTATCGCTTGATATAAAAAACGCGTTCAACAGTATCCCGTTCGAAACGCTGGTTGAGGCACTACGATACCATAGGGTGCCTAGCTACCTCCAGAGACTGTTAGGGGCGTATCTTCAGGACCGCCAAGTTCTCTGGGAAGGGGCAGATGGTAAACTGTGCCGGAGGCTGGTTGAGCGCGGCGTGCCACAGGGATCCGTGTTGGGACCGATTCTGTGGAATATTGGTTTCGACTGGCTTCTGAGAGGGCCGGTCCTGCCGGGGATGGGAATGCTATGCTACGCGGACGACACTCTCATCACGTACAGAGGGCGAACTTTTGAAGAAGCGGCCCGTAGGGCAACCGTGGGAACCGATATGGTGATTTACCGCATTCGCCAGCTCGGTCTTAGCGTTGCCTTACATAAAACAGATGTTCTCCTCTTCCATGGTCCGCACAAGGGGCCGCCTCGTGGCGCGCAAATTGTAGTGGATGGCGAAGTCATGGTGGTTAAGGCTCATATGCGGTATCTTGGCCTTATAATCGACGGACGATGGAGCTTTCGAGCACATTTTACTGCTCTGGCACCCAGGCTGCTTACTGCTGCCGCCGCGTTAGGGCGATTGCTGCCTAATATTGGAGGGCCCGATAACCAGTGTCGGCGGCTGTACACTGGTGTCTTGCGCAGCATGGCCTTGTATGGAGCCCCTTTATGGGATGACGCACTCACCACGCAGAATAAAGCCCTCTTAAGAAGACCTCAGAGGGCTATCGCGGTGAGAGCAGTGCGGGCTTATCGAACAGTCTCGTGGGCGGCAGCAACGACATTGGCGGCGGATCCCCCGTGGGAACTTCAAGCCAGAGTCCTTGCCGAAGTATACCGGTTCAAAACCGGTCATAGGGCTGACGGGCAATCCCCTAGTCGGCAAGAAGCGGAGCATGTACGGGACCTGGCACAGGATCGCTTGCTCCTCCAATGGGATGAGGATTTAGGGGGATCATCTCATGGCTTGACGACGATTGAGGCTATTCGACCTCACTTAGACAGCTGGGTAAAGCGGCGCCATGGGGCTCTCACCTTTAGGTTAGTGCAGATACTCTCTGGCCACGGGTGCTTCGGGGCGTACTTGCATCGGATCGGACGAGAGGAGTCTCCGGTGTGTCACGCGTGTGGCGCACAAGTAGACACAGTGCGCCATACGCTTGAAGAATGCCCCGCCTGGGAACCTGATCGAGTTGCACTACGGCAGCAAGTGGGAGCTGACCTCTCGCTGCCGAGAGTAGTATGGGCGATGCTCGACAGCGAAAAAAGTTGGAGAGCTGTGACCTCCTTCTGTGAGGACACCATGTCACAGAAGGAGGCCTCGGAGCGGGAGCGAGAAAGCGATCCCGCAGCACACCCGCTCCGTCGACGAAGGCCTGGAGGCCGACGTAGACGCTATGCGCACCTACAGCCTCCAGCCTGATAGACCCAAGTGGGGGTCGTGGGGGCCCCCCACCATAAAAGGGTCGGTGGACTGGGGGCACTGAACCACATGGTGCCCCACAGGGCCTGCAGCCTATCTACGGGTTGCCCGCTGGAGTGCTGCAGTCGAATGCTTATGCGATCCTGCATCGCTCCGACAAAGGCGGAGACGGTACTCGTTGGGTTTTTAGACGGTAGTCGAGGCACCTCGCCACGTAGTCCGTCATATCCGTCTCAGTCCCCATGAGACGGAATGTGTAAACGCATTTTCCCAACGTAAAAAAAAAAAAAAAAAAAAGGTTTTGCCCAAGCTCAATTCGTTTAGATGACCCATCTCACAATGGTAAGCAAGAACCTAATGATTTTTCATACCTTTCTCCTGGTAATTTTGTTACCGTTGCATAATAGTTACTCAACAATACATGTCAGTAGTAAACTAATTACAGAAAACATAATTATTCATCGTAGTGTGAATAGAATTATACATATTTCTCCTCTCTCGTGGGCCATGGCGAGGATAACTAACTTTTTCCTGGGGAAGAACCGAATAGCTCGCGTGGTATAAGTACGGTCACCAAGCGTCATACTCACAATAGGTCAATCACAATAATATGCTTATCGCCTATAGAAGTACGAGTATAAGACCTTATTGTTAGTTAGCTTTGAAATGTTCCTATGCATCATATAATTGTGTAAACATGCTATATACCCTTAAAACCACGATGAAAAGTGTAAACAAAGGATTTTTGTTTATATCTACTAAGATTTATATTTAATTATTATACACAGTTTTGTGCAATTTACATATAATTAATTTAAATAATATAATTAATTTCATTAAATAAGCTAATACTAAGAGTTATAATATGTGTTATACTCAAATGTCATATAAAAAGAATACAATGCTACTGTGTTAAAGCATGATGTTGGCGTGTGAGTGAAATAATTGAAATAAGTCATCAGATATTACTTGAATTTTATTTTAGGTATGTTATACCCTACTAACTTGCCGAACTTAGGCAAATATTGTTCATGTTATACGATTCATTATGATTAATAATTTTAAAAGTTTATAACATTAACTGTTACTGCCTGTGTTAGTATTTTGAACCTTTAAGATGTAACTCGTTCTGTACTGTTATTATTGGTATGTATGTACTCCTACTTTCAAAAAGGGCGCTCTTAACTTGTAAAGAATTGAAACCAACAAATCACAAATAAAGCCAATATATTAAAATAAATCCCCAAACCTTATATACAATCCCAATAAAAATCTCTATAGCGCGATGTACAACGCCATCTACCGTGAAGTTTGCGTAACTAATTTACATGAGGTTTGCTATCGGCGCGAACATGCCGCCCACCAAGAACAACAATTCTTAACCGAATTTAGTACAAAGCAAAACATAATAAACTTAACATATAACAGAAAACTTTAACTTCATCTAAACACATAGCAATTACATTTAATTTAACTAATCAGTTAATGGTAAGACACAAATAATTCCTTTATAAGACTATTCCACCATCTTAGAGTGAGTACTCGCGTTACCGTGTTCAAACCTAGATGCGTTTCAACTACTTGGAACTCAACTCTTGAGCCCGGATATACTAAACTTGGCCCAAATGGCCCTAATGTAGTTAACTCAGATGCAAAATCTAGAAAAGTGTATCACGAATGATAAGTTGAGTTAACCTAGCTTATTTCGGTAACTGTACTTGCGTGATTGCGACATTATTAAATCTACTATTGAGTCTGCACTGTGGAGCCGACGGAGCTATGGAGTAAACGAGGTAAGTTAACTTCTTCTTCTTCTTTACTTTAAGCTTTTTAATTTCTTCTGATTCTTTCTCATGTACTTGTTGCCGACTCTTTTTCACCATAATGGCTAAAACTGTATCCAATTCACGTTTAGTAAGCAGGTATGATTTTCTCTTTTGTTTTTCAGGATACTTTTGCAGTACGCTACAACATTCAACATCTTGGTGAGTGAATAATACTTCGACCAAATAGAGTCTTCACCGTCTACACAAAGTCTACAGTTCCCGGGTGAGTGTATTTTTTTTTCCAGCTGTGTATTGGGTGTGTAATGTTTTGTATACAAACAAATAGCATAATTTCATTTTTCTTAACAACGAATTGCATAATTTCAATTTGTATAATGGATTACATTGCATACTCATATAATTTTAAATTTCATAATAAACCAATGATATAATAGTTCAAATTGCATAAACACAAACTGCATAATTTTAAATTATATAATAATTAACTTGTATAAAAACAAAGTGCATAAAAATCTAACCTAACCTAACCTACTCTTCGGCAGAAGTTCGTTTCCATGGGGGTCGCAGTTCTAACCCAACCTTTTTTTTTTGGCAGAAGTTCGTTTCCGTGGGGGTCGCAGTTCTAACCTAACCTAACCTACTTTTCGGCATAAGTTCGTTTCCGTAGAGGTCACAATTCTAACCTAACCTAACCTACTCTTCGGCAGAAGTTCGTTTCCGTGGGGGTCACAGTTCTAACCTAACCTAACATACTTTTCGGCAGAAGTTCGTTTCCGTAGGGGTCGCAGTTCTAACCTAACCTAACCTTTTTTGGGCAGAATTTCATTTCCGTGGGGTCTCAGTTCAAAGGTTTGAACTGCGATCTAACCTAGCCTATTTTTCTGGCATAAGTTAGTTTTCGTACGTCAACATAGGGATTGCTAAGGACACTCGTTAATAAAATATGTCATATTTTATTAGTCAAAATAAACGTTATAGTTAATGTTATTATAATTAATGAATAGTATACTAATTAAACATTATGATATATGAAGTTATACTAAATGATATTAGTTAAAATAAACATTATATCAAATGTTGGTATGACAAATGAGTATTATGCTAATTAATCGTTATGACATATAAAATTATGAATTTTGTTGTTATGAAAATCGTTTATTATGCTTTTCAAGCGTATGCTAACTGAAAATATGAATTTTGTTTGTATGAAAAGTGAACCGCACCCCTGTGTATTCATTGTTTGGTACTTTAAGTCAATCACTTGTTGTTTCAGCCAAGTAAGTCCAGTTAGCCAGAGTTTGAAGTTACTTAGTTCGGATGTCATGATTCCTGTTGAAGTAAAATCTGCGTATGCAGCATTAGACGTATCGTAAAACCCATGCTGTTCAACTAGCCTGGAATCAGTGCTATGATTTGTCCAGTGAGCTGAAGTCTGAGTTTGGTGAGCTGTGTCAATTCTTCCCTATTGCTCAACCATTTTTCAAGCAGAGTCTCATATCAGCACTTGATCCCACTCGATACCTGCCTCGAGCCTTAGAATGAACACTACGCTGGGTGCTATCCATCCAAGAGGATCATATAGTCTCTCTATGTCTAATATAACTTTCTTTTTAGCTACAGGTACTGTCATTTCTGGAGGTAACCGAACTATATAAGCAAATTCATCTTGATATCGATCCCAGGTAAGTCCTATAGTTTTATTCACTGTTTCTTGCTTCATTTCTATCTTCTTTTGCTCGTCTTTCCCTGTTGTGCTTTCTAGAATATCTTCTAGCATAGTTTTGCTTTTCGATAGACCATGTTTTTAGTTCAAAGCCTCCATTGCTGAGTAGCGTCTTCATTTGATGGTATAAAACTATTTCATCGTGCTCGGTTTGAAAACCTGACATTAGGCCGTTCATGTAAAAGTCTTGACGTAGCCGATACACTCCAAGAAGAGATTCTGCACCTTCAGCTACAGCAACCTGAATAAGACCTTTTACAGTTAGGTAAGGAGCTATTGATACCCTAATTGTCACTTGATCTAGATTGTATTCTTTAGCTTCCTGATCACTACCCTCTTTCCCCAGGATGCGTTGGTATTTCGTGTCTCTCTCATTTACTACAACTTGCTGGTACATCTTGAAGAAGCTGGATGTATATGCCTACGCATAATTATGTGCCTTAGTTCTGATTTCAACGTAGCACCTACCATAAGGTCACTGTTTAAGGACACCCCGTATATGCCTTTGCACGAACCATCAGAATCTATACAAACCTTATTGGTATCCTGATCTTCACGCACTAAGACATGGTAAGGTAAGTATAATCCCTTTTCTTTGCATTTTTTGACTGATAAAGGTTCCATGTGATTTATTTCCCGATATTCATGAAACACTTTAGTATTTTCTGTTTGCAGGCACTCATCGGTTTGAAATTTCCTTTCCAGAGAGTGAAATCTTCGCCACGCTATCTCTCTGGATTCACCATCTACACAAGCCGTTTTCTCATCCCTTTACGGAAGCCTAACAACGTGGCATCCGCTCTGATCATGTGTAGTAGTCGTTTCATATATCTCCTCGCATCTTTGTTCCTCAGGTGTTAAGATCCGATGATTGTTGCTAGGTTCTGATTCTAATTCCCAAGAGGACCTCAGCAACTGTTCCACCTGAATTTGCATGCTCACTAATGTGCCGGAGATGTTTGCCTGTACATCTGCATCACCCCATACAATCCATCCAAAAGGCGTCTTTTGTGCAGCTGTAGTACCCTGAGGAGATTTCATGAGACCTGCCTCAATGATCCAAGCATAAACCTTTGTTCCCAATAATATATCAATTGTATTGGGTGTGTGATACTCAGGATCGGCGAGGTCAATACCTTGCAGCTCAGGCCATGAAGTGATTGACACCTTTGCAGCAGGTAAGGGTTTGGTAACTTTATCAACCACATACGCTGTTACCGTAATGACGTAGTTGGAGTCTATGCGTCATGCCATTGTGACTTGGACAGTTGACTTCGATGATGCAATCAGCTGACCCCCCAATCTAGTCACTGAACCCTTAACTGGAGTTCGTTTTAATCCAAGTGACTGAACTGCAGCTGATGTGATAAATGAGACCTCTGAACCTGGGTCTATCAATGCCCTCATCAGTTGATATTCTTCCCTTTCCCGTGATTTGGCTTTAACTACCGCGGTAGCCAGTAACCCTTGCCCTGAGTATTCTTTCACGAAGTGATTTGAAATACTGATTTCCGATGTAGATTCTTGTACCACAGGTTTGCTGGCTGTTGGTTCCATATGTTCATTTGTTTGCGTGTCCCCCTTTTGATGTAACAGCGAGTGATATCGCCTGTTACAGATTTGACAATTTGTTGTGAGTTTAAGTATCTGGCAGAGTGATTAATACCTAAGCAGTTGAAACACATTCCGTTGATCTGCACAAAATTACGCTTAACATCGACATCTAAAGCATTGAAATCTTTGCAATGTGTTATCTTGTGTTCACCCTTGCAATATTTACATGATACATTGTTAGTGACATGCAGATTACAAACATTGTGAACTTGATTTCCCTTGGCCTGACTGAAATTACCCCTTGCATTATAAGTGTTATTGACATATCTAGGTTTTTGGGCAAATCCCGGTTTTGGTTCCAAAAATTCCTAAGAATGGTATCGCGTTTGCAAAAAGTCCTTAAATTGTTCCAGTGTCGGTAACTGTTCTGACTGAGACATGGATTCGCTTACTTACATTTCCAGTTTTTCCGACTTTCTGGATCCAACTTATGGCTGACAATGTGAATTATAATGATGCTCCAAGTGCTGGTATCAACCTTTAGACTAGATAATGATGATGATGAATGATGAAGATGCGTTTAATGTTTCCGTCATACAGTCTAACATATGCTTAATGTCAGTGGCAGACTCAGTGAGAAGAGTCTTTTGCGCAAAAACTCTTTTTAATATGCAATTGGCCAAATATTGCTTGTTATTATAACGACTCTCTAACTGGGTTCAACACTGGTCATAACTTTCGCTGCTAATGGGTATATATCAAAGGAGCTGTTCTGCCCCCGTTAGGCAATTGGCCGTATCTCATTTTTAGAGATTTCGAGTAAATCAATAAAACGTAAAATTCGATTTCGCGTTACCTTACGAAGTCTTAATTTTAAATTTTATAGCATATTCCCATAACGTTGTGTCTATATTTACTATTGTTTGGCTATAATTATAAAAAAAATATTTTTTTGGACACTTATTTGAGATACCGCCATTACGCTTACGATTCTTAGCTTAGATTCTTTAGTTACCGCTATTTCTCTTAACGGGCTCATATAAGGGCCCATACTAAAATTTAGATTTTTTATTTGTTTAAAAAAGGATATAAAGAAAAGTAAAAAGTGACATTTTAAGTGTGATTTATTATATTTGTTACTCACAGATACTAAATTAAATGAATGTATAATCAAAATACATGTATTTCTACGTTTTTTTCATCCGTAAACAAACTAATACAAATATTCACTAACAGGTAGAAATCGTTACATGTTATATGTTAAATAATATTGTTTTACTTAATAATTAAACAATAATAACAATTATTATTTTGCGTTATACTCATGCGTTATATATTAAAATAAAGCAAACATGATCAATCCAAGTAATTTCGAAATAATTAAGTAAATACTTATACAACGCCGGCATTGAAAAAGTCTGGAATTTGATTGCCACGGAATCACGAATAAAAATCTACTTCGGTATTCTAGTGAGCTATAACGAAAGAAATATATACAAAGTGCTAATTTTAAATAACAACTTTAACACTTTTGCTATCGACTGTACTTAGTCCAGGACCGAAATATTTTTGTACCAAAATATCTTACCGATACCTTTTTCCTTTATTATATGGTGTGAATTTGATTTTTGTTACATCGTTGAAAATATCTTTTTTATACAGTGTGGAATTTAATACGACACCTTTTTGATAATTATTTGTGAAGTTAAAAAATTATACGTATTACGCAGCAAATACTAGTTTCACTGCACTAGGCATTACAAACTGGTAATTCATTCCAAAACAACATCCTATTGGAAGGAATTATGCTTTTCAGAATAGAATAGAATAGAATAGAATATTATTTTATTCAGTGATTTAATTATATTATTTTTCTTTGTCTGGGTTATACCTGCTGGTTTTGCTTTTTTTTTAGGTGGAGGAAGCACTTTCGATTTTAATATATTCGATCCTATTATATTAATCGTGATGCAGAGGTGGCTTGAATTTGTTTTGTACGTCATGTCGTAGCTTCCTCGCCTGACTTCTACCTGCGTCATTTCGCTTATGTATGGACGAGGACTCAGTCTAGACAATTTATACTGTGTCGTATATGGTGAAATAAATATAAAGTGAGTAGGTAAGTAACAGAATATTAACATGCATATTGTGTAGAAAACTACACAACTGCAACAATTGAGTAGCTTAGGTATAAATACAAGACAGTTGGAGCCGTTGTTTATTCAAAGACCGAAAATAATAGCCGGTTCATATTATCATTGAGTGTACTGAGTTAGTCACTGAAAAATATAGCTCTAAATTACAGTAAAAATAATGAACACAGGGGTACAGAAATAAACTTGTCATTGCTAATAGTCTACCTACACATAGAACGAATACACATTTATGTCTAAATATTTTAACTTCTATTAGTAATAATAAAAAAACTAGACTTATTTTAACTTACCTTATGTAAATCTATAAAATTTTGTAACTTCACACACGTAAACCCACAATTTTTTCACCAATTTGTATTAATAATTCAGAAGGTAGTTCTATTCTATAACGTCAAATAATTAACTGGTAATGAGTAAGGTTTTATATGCAACATTACTAAATGAATGTAAATGGCAGTATATTATGAGATACCGCTAATCAGCTTCGAAATAACTACTTACGGCCTATTCCCCTCAAATTGTTGAGCTGGAAATTCATATTTTTAAGAAGCACTTGGGAAGTATACAAATATGCCGCTATTTCGCTTCAAAAAATTTAGTTAGCGCCAAGTGGTTTAGAAAACAAGGGAATTTTTGAGATAGGGAAAATTTTCTTAGACATTTTTAGGACGGTTATAATCGGAAAATTACTAATTCGATTAGTACATCTGAAAGAGATTTTTTCAAGCTACGTGATGCAGTATCTAACTCAAAAGTGATTTTTTTTGAGATACCGCCTATTGCCTAACGAGGGCAGTGTTCCGCTTCTCCTGTCAAATGTGCCTTGAGATAGTGAAGCTTCTGGATGTCATCTATGTCTTGATTCTTGTGGATGAGTGAAATTAACAAATCCCGAAATCCCATCCACTCCTCATACTTTCCCGAAAAGGTAGGAATCGTGATTTTTGGAAGCTTCACGTGGTTTGACTTTGACGTTGATGGAACTGACAACGTGGGACTAACATTGCTGCTGGGTGGCATTAACAAGCTCAAAGCGTTCTTAAGCGCGCATTTGTAATCCATATATAACTCGTTAGTCGTATCATACAAATTATCTTTCATGTATGCAGTGTCTTGTTACTTACCTTGCTCTAGCGTCATTAATATCTCCATATGCATACGTGAAAACTGTTCCCATATTTGTTCCAGGCTTTCTAGTCTTGTTTCAACGTATGGTATAGGAATGCGCTCCTTCGGAGACTTCTTGTAGTTACTAAACGCCTTGGTGATACAAATGCTTTGATCAGTTTGAAAATGTACGCTAGCTTCCAATTTACTACTCATCTTGAATGATTACAAGTCCCAGCCAACTATTATTTCAAAGTCCCAACTTATGTACTCGTAAGTTGTCTAAATTCCCATATCCCAAATCTCGAAAAAATTACAAGTTATTTTTTCTCTCGAAATTTCTAAGTGTTTGGCCGATGTACTCCGCTATGAAATCGGGCATAGGTTCCCCGTCGGATCACTTTTCCTTAAACTATTCTAAGTCCTAAACACTTCTACTAAAGTTCTGATATTTTTCTAAGTCCTGATTTGACACTTCCACAGATAAATATAAATATACTCACAGTTTGAAATCTTCTTACACTTTCACATCACTAGTACTAGAACCTTAGTCGAATCTTCTCGCCAAGTTGATCACCGTGACGTCACTCCGTGTCACAGTGCTGCCTACTCCGTCGACTGCTCCAATCCGCTGCCGCCCTCGGAGACTGCACTCCTACTACTGACTCCATCATTGCCATGATACAACTGTGTTACGCGCCCTAGAGACCATAGTAAGGGTGGAAGTGCCCGATCCTTTATCAGGACCAGCGATCCGAGTTTCAACTCTTTGCTCGAGGTTTGCCACTTCAGTTTCTGCTGGAGCAGGCCGACGTATTCGACCGAGAATCGGTTCCAGAAGTGCTGTCGTATGAGCTGGATGCGCTTGAATCGTTCAAGGCGATTGATGTTCACATCAGACACGTGTGGCTGAGGTATAGACATAAGTGAGCGTCCTATTAAAAAGTGAGATGGAGTGAGAGCCGAGAAATCGGAGGGGTCAGTGGAGAATGGGGTAAGAGGACGAGAATTCAAGACTGCTTCAATTTCCGCGAGACAAGATGCCATCTCTTCGTATGTAAAGTGAGTGGTTTGAAGTAGTCGCTTAAGATGATGCTTAGTGGAGCGAACGGCCGCTTCAGCCAGACCGTTGAAATGAGGAGTGTAAGCCGGAATGAATTTAAATTCGATGCCCTCCTGCGCTACCTGACCTTCGAGATCTGACTGAACAAGGAACTGAGCTAATTCATTACAAGCGCCAACGAAATTGGTCCCATTGTCACTTGTAATGGTCAATGGTAGCCCACGACGAGATACAAAGCGTTTTAAAGCGGCAATGTACGCTTCACTAGACAGAGCCGTGACGAGCTCGATGTGGCAGGCTTTGGTCGAATTGCAGATGAAGATTGCCAAAAAAGACTTAATAAGTTTGCAACCTCTACCTTTTTTATCTGCTATCAGCACTGGCCCTGCGTAGTCGACACTACAATGTAAAAAAGGGAACTCTAGCTCAGTCCGTGATGTAGGTAACTGTCCCATGATGGGTTGAACCGTTTCAGGTTTATGACGAAAACAGCGTACACATTTGTTTACGGTGTTTTTTGCAAGGTTTGTGCCCCCTAAGGGCCAATAAATTTGTTTAATCGTTCCTAGAAGGAGCCTGGGTGGGGCGTGCAAATGTTTTATATGAAAATATCGAAAGATGACTTTAGTTAAATGATGTTTGCTACATAAGATAATAGGATGCTTCGTATTGTAACAATAAGGTGAGTTATCAAGCCTACCACCAACTCGCATAATATTATTTGTATCTAAGAAAGGCGTCAATGAAATTAAGCGATTTTTATTAGGCAACACCTTACCGGTTTTCATAATAGCATATTCGTCAGGGAACATTTCTAGCTGTGCCTTATGAGTCATCAAATTTGATGAATTTTGAAGTTCTTGAACTGAAAGGTGGCCAGTTAATTTAGTTGTCTTATTGCGACAATTATGGGTAAATCTTAGCACGTATGCTATTATATGTTGCAGGTTAGTAAACCTAGACTTGTTTTTGATTAAGTTAGTAATGCAATCAGTGTTACATTCATCATTAAGCGCCAAAGAACAAGTAATCATCTCAGGTAGATCGTGCTTCTCGTTAGTGTTAGGCGTTTTTGGCCATTTAGAATCATCTTCAAACAAGAATGCTGGCCCTGACCACCACAAAGATGAACCGCTGATGTGGTCAGCCTTCAGCCCACGAGAAACAAGATCCGCCGGATTGTCCTTCGACGGTACGTAGCTCCACGTGTGACCCGCTGTGCTCTCTTGGATTTCGTGAACTCTGTTCGAACAAAACTTTTAAGATGGGTTGGTGGTGCACTTAACCACCCAAGAACAATTGTAGAGTCACACCAGAATCTACATCCACTGATTTGTAGAGTTAAGGAGCTTATGACTTTGTGGCACAGTCTTGCAGCCATCAAAGCCCCACATAATTCAAGACGTGGAATCGTAGTTGGCTTAATTGGAACGATCCTGCTTTTTGAAGTCAACAGGTGCACCTGAATTGAACCTGTCCTATCAATTGAGCGAATGTACAAGCAGGCACCGTATGCACGCTCTGAAGCGCCTGAAAAGACATGAATTTCAGTCGTTGCGGAGTCATCAGCGACTACCCAGCGAGGTACCACCAAATGGTTAAGAAGAGGCAAAGTGTTAACAAACGAGAACCAGATTTGCTTGATTTCCTGTGAGACCTCTTGATCCCAAGTGCATTTTTCTATCCAAAGCCTCTGCATTACAATTTTAGCCTCGACAATACAAGGGTTAACTAAGCCTAATGGGTCAAATATTTGGCTGATGACTGACAAAATATGACGTTTTGTAATTTTTTCATTAAGTTCGATGCTGATAGAGAAAGACAGCATATCCGATCCGAATCACAAATCCAATGCAGACCTAGAGTCTTTGAAGAGACATTGTTTTCGGTATTTGAAAAATCCAGAACATTATTTGTTTCTGAACTAGAAGCTATTTGCTCAAGTATGTATTTGTTGATTGATTGAAATTTTCTTAAATTGAACTGTGCTGATTTTAAAGTGGATGTGACACCCTTGCACAGTCTGATTGTGTCTTCGATAGTTGAAGAGCCGCTCAGGTAATCGTCAACGTAGAAATCCCGCTTGATTGACTCCTTGACGTCACTATCGATGGCACTAGATGCCAATAAAACCAAACACTTGGTTGCTAGGTACGGTGCCGAAGCTTGGCCGAAACTAACAGTATTAAGAGTGTAGGTTTTCAGAGGCTGAGAAGAATCATATCGCCAAATTATTTGTTGAAGAGAGCGTTGAGAAGGATGAAGGTCAATCGCCCTATACATTTTCTCGACATCACCAGTCACTATGTACTTATGCTGCCTAAACCGCAACAAAATGGAGTACAAGTCTTCCTGAACGGTTGGCCCGACCATTTGAATCTGGTTAAGAGACACGCCTGTGCTGGAAGGTGCTGACGCGTCAAAAACTGTCCTCAACTTTGTTGTGAGGCTGGATTCCCGAAGCACGTCATGATGAGGCAAAAAGAAACTCACTTGTGATTGAAGACAACCAGGCGGAGACTCTTTGTTCTCAGTCATATGACCTAAGCGCTCGTACTCCCGCATAAAGTCCATGTACCTTTCCTTAAAGATTGGCTCTCGAGTAAACTTACGCTCTAAAGACAGGAAGCGGCACTTTGCCCTTTGGAAGGAGTCTCCTAAGACGGCAGGATCTTCTTTCAGCGGCATGGTGACGATAAACCGGCCATCCTCGCTGCGAGTAGTAGTACGGTAGAAGTTCTCCTCACAGGCCCGTTCCTCTGGTGATAAGGAGTCAACTAGCAAAAATCAGGCTTATATTAATCTCAAGACTACTATTTTTCGCTCTTATATCAAACTTATATCATCGTATAAGCCCGCATTTGGGCACCATTTATAAGCGTATTAGTTTAATATCATTCTTATATCAGTCTAATTGAATGCTGTTTAAACTTACAGCATTCGTGCCAAAACGAATTTAAGCCGACTTAGGTTAATATCGCTTTTACGTAAGTCTCTTGTAAGTCTACTTAGGCTGAAATTGATATCACGTTAGAATCTTCTCAGCCAACTTAGGCTACTAACGCTCTTACGGAAGCCTCTTGTAAACCAAATCAGACTTAAATTGGTCTAACATTAGAATTTTCTTAGCCTTAGTAAGCTAATTTTGATTAATTTTACGCAGTGTCAAACTCTGTAGTGAAAAAGAATATTAAACTAATTAGAACAAAAAAGATAAAGAAGTTGTTTAATACAAGTAAATTGTAATTATAATAACTTGACAATTATCTTGTCTGCGTATTTGTGGTTTACAGGAAGTAATCGTATTGGGAAATATTATTTACTGTAAAGTATACCCCGTTTTTTGCTTCAAAATTTATGCGCTTCGTTTTTTTTGTTATTTAGTATTGTTTTTTAATTATTTTATTTGTTAAAATGTATCCATAGCTAATTGAAAGTGCGCCATGGTTTAGCTGCATTTTTCAAGTGCACTGTTAGACTATTCTAAGATAGTTTACACTAATATTAGCATTCGGAATAGTAAAGATTGACTCCATTTTGAAACGAGTTCGGATTCCTGCAATTAACTTAAAATCAACCAATGAAATTGTCACAGAACAATGCATTAAAAATAAATACAATTTTTTGACTTTTACGTTAATATAATTAGGTAATTTAAGTTAAGTACCTAAGCGTTCTTATGCCAAGAAACGCTTACAATTCTATTACACAATGTTGATATTCGTGCGACATTCTTACAATAACATTTAGCACGTATAATATAAAATCAAACGAGCTCAGAAAAGGTGGATATAAGACCAAGTTCTCTTAAGTGCATATAGTCTTAGTAAGTGCAATTGTAGGAGTAAGTGGCTAATAGTCGCATTGTAAAATGCTTTTACACGCATATATAAGATTACTTTATAAGACTATACAGTTCTAAAGCCAAGAACCGCTTACAATTCTCTTACGCAATGTTGATATTAGTGCGACACTCTTACAATAGCATTTAGAAAGTATAACATAAAACTAAACGAGCTCAGAAAAGGTGGATATAAGACCAAGTTTTCTAAGTGCATTTAGTCTTAGTAAATGCAATTGTAGGAGTATGTGGCTAATAATTGCATTGTAAAATGCTTTTATACGCATATATAAGATTAGGTTATAAGACCAAGTTGTCTTAAGTGCATTTAGTCTTAGTAAATGCAATTGTAGGAGTAAGTGGCTAATAATCGCATTGTAAAATGCTCTTATACGCATATATAAGATTAGGTTATAAGACCAAGTTGTCTTAAGTGCATTTAGTCTTAGTAAATGCAATTGTAGGAGTAAGTGGCTAATAAATGCATTGTAAAATGCTCTTATACGCATATATAAGATTAGTTATAAGACTGAGCGTTCTTGAGTCCATACCGGCTTGTCTGATACCAGTATAAGATCGATGGCATGTTCCAAAACAATTATAGGAGTGTTGTAAGCCTACCGCTCTTATAAACGGCACAGTCTGAGACTGTTTTGCTAGTTGGGACGTGTTTGGTTGCGACAGTATCCAGCTCCCAGAAACGAGTCAAGTCTGGGTTAGGCTCCGCTTGCGCAAAATGGCAAATCGGAGCAGAAGACGATGACTTATGACGGACGATATTCCTAGTCACCAGCCAACCCAGTTTCGTTTCAAACAATTTAGGTTGCTATTTACGTAACTCGATAGAATTACCACCTAAGACGGACCAAAATATGTCGACCCCAACTAAGATGTCTATATCTGACGGTATATTAAAAGAAGGGTCAGCCAAGAAGATTCCCTTGGGAAGAGAAATATGATCTATGTTGAAATAAGAGGCTGGCGTTGGTTTGGTAATTCGTTGTAAAATGAAACAGTTTATATTGAAGCTATAATCTTCATAACACGACATGATCGTAAGATTGCAAGACTGTGCCACTTGTGATGTCTGGTTATTGATACCTGTCAACGTGGAGCTGACGTCACGCCGCGGCAAACCCAGCTTACCGCAAAATGATTCTGTTACGAAGTGGGACAGGCTGCCATTGTCTAGGAGCAGCCGGGCCGTGTGCACGTTGCCCGCTTCGTCGCGCACCTTCACGATCGCTGTGGAAAGCAAAGCATGCGGCGCAGTAGTACATTGCTGTTCATGGCTCGAATTAGCGAAATTACAAACAGCAGGATTCGCAGGCTCAGGAAGCCCAACGGGCTCGTGCAAATGCAGAAGCGTGTTATGCCTTTTTTTGCAATATTTACATGACACAAGATTGCAGGTGTTTTCTAAGTGCCCTGGCCGTAAACAAGTAAGACAGACCTTTAACTCTTTAGCCTTTTGTATACGACTTTCTATAGGTAGAGCTCTGAATGTTTCAGAGTTAAAGATGAAATGAGTTTGATTGCATATTGGACATGTATATAGTTTTTTATGTTGTTTGTTAAATGTTTTGTTGACGCTTTTGTTTTGTGATGAATTATTATTATTAGTAGTCACACATAGATTAGTACTATTTTTATAATCTGATTTATAATTTTTACCTTCATTTTCCTGTATTGTCTCCAGTAAGTCTGCTCTGTTGCTAAGGAAAGTAATGAATATTTCTAAAGACGGAGGCTTAGTGAGAGTATTTCTGTGCTCCTCCCATGCCCTATGCGTGACACTATCCAATTTTTCTGACATCATATGTATAATTAATGTGTCCCAATGTTGAGTTGGTTCATCTAATGTTGAAAGTGCACGTAGGTTTTTATTCGTGACATCTATAAGACGTCGAATAGATGCACAAGACTCAGTGCGCATCTGCTCAACGCTAAAAAGTTCCTTAACGTGATTGTTTACGAGTAACCTTTTGTTATCGTACCTACTGCATAATAATTTCGAAGCGGACGTATAGTTCTCAGATTTAAAATCTAAGTTATCAATTACAAGCAAGGCACTACCTTTCAAAGACGCGCGAAGATAATGTAACTTATTAATATTATCCATATCTTCCCTGGAATGTATTAACGAGATAAATGTATCCCTAAACTCAAGCCAGTGCTGATAGTGACCTTGGAAAACAGGCAAATCTATTTTTGGCAACCTAACACAATTAGATTTATGACCACCTGCCTGAGCATCCTCGAAACTCGCCACGGATCCCTCACGTGCAGCGTCCGTGGTCGCGGAGTTCAGCGGACGCGCGCCTAGCAGGTTGCGCGCCTCCGCCACCAGCTCGTGGTACTTCGATTCAAATTCCTCGCGTTCCGAATCCGCGGTTTCCGAAAGCAACTCGATGTCGTCCTGTAATTTGTCGAAGGCGGCGTATAAGGCATCGAATTTATTAAATCGGCTTTCTAAATCTACCTAGTCTAGCCATAAGTTCTGTTACTTGTGAAAATAATCATATTTCTTTGACGGTTCAACTAATTTACAAAAATGGTATATCTATTTATAGATAAATTAATTTAGTTTTTAAATGATATATTTTTATCTAGAAATGTCCACATATGGCTTTAACATTTGCTTTTTAACGATTTGTTTCGTACCTGTTAATTCACGCACCTTCTTTATTGGAAAAAAATCTACCCTGCCGTCAAGGTTGTTTTTAGAGAATCAATATTTATGTGGTGTTTAGAACAGACCATGTCCTCTAACACCGACCACAATTAATTGTCCAGGGAATTTAGGTAAGTGCTGGAAAGGGGCCAATCAGCATACTGAGAAGAACAAAGAAAATTACTTTTCAGGTAAGACTGGGTGGAGTGAGCTATTTGAAGTGAGGCCGAATTCTCCTGAAAAGCCTAAAGCATATTTTTGTATATTGTCCTGTTAACAGGTTTTACCATAGTATTTTAAAGCTCATTTTGATACAGTTTGACTGAAAATTTCAGTCGCTAAACAAGCCTGTACGGAAAAATGGATTTTAGAGACACCTTGATATGACGCATCTTACTAAATCATGAGCTATGCTGGATAATGACGTTGCTGAAGCGTGTATACTATAGTTTAAGCTTCTCGAGTGTTGTGTGCTTACATTTATATATTTCGTTTGTTGTATTGCTGTATGACATTTAAAATATTTAAAGGCAACTGTAGTAAATTCCCCCATAAAAACGGTGCGTGAATTTTACCATTAAAAAGCTGATGATTAAAGGCTTGTATTAAAACCAACATTGGAAGTTTCGGACAAAGGATATATTACTTAAGAGCTTTATTTTATTACCTATTCATAAATATATGATTATTGTAATCAAATTACATTACATTGAAAATTATTTACGTTTTTGTTTGTAATAGAACTTATGGCTAGACTATGTAAAATTTTGTACAATTCTAGGCTTTGTTAGATTTCGAAACTCGTCTATATAATTACTAGAAATTGTCATCTTGCCTTTTATACAGCTACGCTTTCTAATAAGCTGTTTAAGAGTCTCTGCGGCTGACATGGTAACAGAATAAAATATCAGCTGATGTTATAATGACCTAGTTTCAATAACTAATTAATAATTATGCATCTAAGGTGCAGCGTTAACAACCTTATTCTAATGAGAATTAAGGAACAAAGGATAGCAGCGGCCGGCTTAAGCCAGTTGCCAGGTGGCAACAGATTCCCGTTATTCGGGTGCTATTCGACTTGCACTTGCAATTTAGCAAATTAAAGCGTTGAAACGTTTGAAGTTAAAACAAAATAAGTATGCAAATCAACTCAATAAAAAGCGAAAGCTACCACCGAAACGTCAGCAATATGAATTCTCGAATTTATAATTTTTTTATGGAAAAGGCTGATTTTTATAAGGAAAAATATGGAACGAACTCACGTATGTCTATAAAACGTCCACCAGTGAATCGTGATCGATGATTTTGATTTCCTTTGTCTCGAAGATGACTCGCACTTTTAATGGGTTCAAAGTCCGTTGCATTGGAAATTTCCGAATAGCTTCTTTTTCTCGGGCGCGCGTGGTTGCTAGGCGAAGTACTCGGAGAGACGAAGATAATGAAGAGTCCCCACCAGGTATCTTCTGCAGCTGAAGACCACAACTGAAGAGCCTCAAGATTTCCGAATTCCTTTGTCCGTTATCCCCGCGAATTAAGACGGTGAGAATCCTAAAGGACCAATGTTAGGGTCCTACAGGGACGATAAATTAAAGAGGACTGTATCAAAATAGGCTGGTTTATTCCGCCTCAATTACAATGGGAATCCCGGCCAAACAATTATAAAAAAGCTAATTTTCGGTGTCGTCCGTTGCCGACGGAGTGGGTAAAGCCGAGTGTCGTACGCGGGTCGCCCGCGGCCCGCCGCGGTGACGTCGCGTTCTGCCCGCTCCCCGCACGTCTCCTCCCGTGCGTATGTCCAACAGGCTTATAATGGAAGTAGTTTTCCGCCGATAACTTGATAAAAAGCTGACAACTTGACACATTCACACAGCAAAACATGACAATGTGTCAAGTTGTCAGCTTTTTATCAAGTTATCGGCGGACAACTACTGCCATCATAAGCCTGCAGTTCTCAACAGCCAATATATTAAAATAAATCCCCAAACCTTATATACAATCCCAATAAAAATCTCTATAGCGCGATGTACAAATACATCTGTCTAGTACAGCGCCGTCTACCGTGAAGTTTGCGTAACTTATTTACATGAGGTTTGCTATCGGCGCGAACAGTAAACTTGTTTTTTATTACCTTTCAATCAATCAATCAATCAATCATTTATTTGTAAACATAGGTAATTAGGTAACAGTGGTGGTATAAAGTATATGGGAACACTATGTTTCGCCGATTGGCATACAAATTAAAACTTAAGATTAGGTATCTAGGTACATACATATACCAATTCACAAATCTACATGCATATAGTAAAATTACAATAGACTAAATTACGAAAATTAAATGTCATATAAAAATGTCAATACAAGCTTATGCAATAAGTCTACTTATGTCAAATTATCATTAAAAAATTCTGACAGAGAATAATAGCACTTGGAAATCAACAGTTTATTTAAGTCATTTTTGAACAAGTGCAATGGTTTCAGTCTTAAAGCTAAGGGTATTTTATTAAAAATCTTAACAGCTAAGCAAAACATGCTTTTTCGCTTCAACGCGGTTTTGCGAGATACTATGACTAAGTTATGCACGCGGTGGGTATTTCTTTTGAACACTTGGGACACTTGTGTAAATAAGTTAAGATTAGTTTTTACAAATACAGCTATTTCATAAAGGAAAAGAGATGGCAGAGGTAATAAATTAAGTTGTTTAAAATATGGAACACAACTATCATCCATATTCAAGCCACACATGGCTTTTACACATCGTTTTTGTGCCTTAAAAACAGTTTCCCTGTTGGTCGAGTTTCCCCAGTAAATAAGACCGTACCGTAGGGTTGAACCGACATAGCCGTGGTAGGCTGTCTTTACTGCTTCAATGTTTACTAGCTTAGAAAGTTTGAAAAGCGCGTATGAATATCGACTGAGCCTTGCACAGATTTCCTCTGTGTGTGGTTTCCAAGACAGCTTCTCGTCAATATTTATTCCTAAAAATTTTGTTACATTGGCTGATTCTATAACATGTCCTTGATAATTGCAATTTATGGGTAACATGGGTGTGTATTGTCGAAAGTGTATTATTTTGGTTTTACTCACATTTAACAAAAGATTATTAACACCAAGCCATTGTATTATATTATTAACAGTATTATTAATTTCCATTTCATAATTATTAACATCATTGCATTCAATTATAACTGTACTGTCATCCGCAAACAACACCATGGGGTATTTTATATGTTTCGGGAGGTCGTTGATGTAGAGTAAAAATAACAGTGGGCCTAAAACACTACCTTGGGGCACACCGTACTTTAGCATACGGACATCAGATTTGTAGGACCTTTCCTCTTTTGTCTTCAAGCAAATTTGGGTTAGTTCCGTAGTTTGTTCCCTGTTACTCAGGTAGGACTTCATTAAATCTAAAACATTTCCGCGGATACCGTATGCATTTAGTTTATTAAGCAGTATCGAATGATTCACATAGTCAAATGCTTTAGTTAGATCCATGAAAATAGCACATACATGTTTTCTCTTATCCATTCTTGAAATTATAGGGCAAATTAAATCATATAGAGCCATGTTAATAGTTTTATTCTTGCGAAATCCCTTTTGTTCATTGGCTAATAAGTTATACTTTTCCAGGTAATTGTAAATGGCTTCATATATCACTTTCTCAAATACCTTCGAAAACACTGAGACTAGGGCAATCGGCCTGTAGTTAGATATGTTGCTTTTGTCTCCTTTTTTGAACAGGGGTTTAACAATCACAGGTTTTAGTAGGTCAGGATAGATGCCACTGGAGATGGATAAGTTTATTATATGATTAAGTGGAAATGCAAT
The DNA here is from genome assembly GCA_911728535.1 of Pammene fasciana. NCBI lineage: Eukaryota > Metazoa > Arthropoda > Insecta > Lepidoptera > Tortricidae > Pammene > Pammene fasciana. The sequence continues at coordinate 6,257,420 of OU452283.1, forward strand.
GATATGGGATACTTGTTTAATAGCTTTGGTACAGATACCGTCATGACCAACACTGTTCTTGTTTTTTAATGTTTTTATGAACCTTACAATATCACAAGGGGTTGTTGGCCTCATATCACAGACTACACAGACACCTCATCATTAAGCTTGTACAGGGAGCACGAGGTCACCACACATAAGCGCAATTTTATTCGTAAATTTCTACGATTTGAACAGCACATCCCAATAGCATTCTACACCAATTAGTAGTATAACAATCCAGGTTCACCCCTGTAACTAGATTTTTGTGGATATTTTTAATTCACATGAGTTATGATCAAAAACTTTAACTCAACTAAAATAAGCGGTCGCGCTCTCATACAAAATTAGTACGGAAGCACCTATGTGTGGTGACCCCGAGTTGTACTTATGATCTATCTAGTGGTTGAGGTTATCTGTGCCTCATATATAGGGATCCCTGGCAGTTCGTTATAACCTTGTACGATTCAGACGTTTGTGTATCGTTACCCTTAATCTCGTCAACGAAAAAGTTATTAAATGTATTCGCCATGTCTGATGGGTTTGTTATGGTTGTGTCATCTTTTATTATTTTTAAAATCGGTTCTTTTGGAAAATTTTCTTTGGTAGTATTAATGACTTTCCACGTGGCTTTCGACTTATTAGTGGCAGTTTTTATGAAATGAGCATTTTGTGACCGTTGGGTGAGTCTAATAATCTTCTTAAATTTAGTATTGTAAGTTTTGAAAGTATTTTTATTTAGAGTGTTAGGTTGTGATCTGTAATTCCAAAGTAGTGCCCTTCTTTTTCTACTACATAATTTGATTCCCTTGGAAATCCATTTTGGTTTTTTATTAGTACTGATTTTAGTGGTTTTATACGGAAAACACAATGAATAAAACAGTTGAAATATATCTAGAAAATTATTGTATGCTAAATTCGGAGCAGTACAGTTAAAGACATCCGAAAAGGACAGGCAATTCAGACATTCCTCGAATCGCAATAAATTTTCGAGACTAATATCACGTCTCTTGATTCGCCAGTGGTTTAGGATGCAGCTCTTTTTTACCGGACATTTTAAAATTTGGGCCGTGTGGTCGGAAAGGCCTAACTCTATGACTTCACTTTTACAGCCTCTTATATTATGGGCGAAGTTGTCAATGCATGTGCTAGTGCTCATTCGCGTTGGTTCTTTAATTTCTAAATCCAAATTATGACTAAGGAGTAGGTATTCAAATTCAAGAGTATTGTTGGTTCTGTTTAAAATATTGATATTAAAATCACCACACAAAATTATGCGTTTGTCAGTACTATCACAAACACTAGAAAGCAAGGCTTCAAGTTTATCGAAAAACAGTGTCAACTTCGAATTTGGTGTTCTGTATAGGCATATAATAATAATTTGATGGCGTACTAGCTCAACGGCACAGCATTCAATGGAACATTTTATAGAAAAACTTTGGACATTACTTAGTTCCTTAAACTCTAAATGCGATCTAATCAATATACAGGCTCCTCCCCGTCGACTATCCCGCGAAAAAACAAGCACCGAGTTTGAAATTAGGAATAGTCAACAAATCTTCTTGGCCATCCAGCATGAAGTGTTCCGTGATGCATATGACATCGATAGACTTCCCATTCGATGCTAGTTCGTCCAGATACACGGTTAAGGCGTCAGCTTTGTTCAGCAACCCAGCTATGTTTTGGTGCAGCACGTGGATGTGTCTATACGAAAAAAACCGCTGTCACGTTCGTTCTGGGATGTCAGGGCAGCGTCTTCGTAACTGTTCACGTGGTTTTCATTTCCGGCGCCTGTAACTGTAGCTGTAGCTGTAGCTGTAGCGTAGTCGTAGACTTTGGGCGTTTGAAGACTTACGATTAGTTCAGCAAGACCGCGAAGCATAAATCGAATCCCGGAGTTGACTATTTTCCCGCTTACTGAGGAAAATTTCTCTATTGTTAAGTTCTGGTTTGTGTCGAAGATAATACAGTAATTATGTGTTTTATTATCTTTTTCAAGGGCATGCTTAAATGAGTCGATTCTGGAATTGTACAGAGGTGCACCGCAGATGTATGTTGGCAGAGCTATAATAATATTCGTGTTAGAAATGCCAGTTAATTTTTCTTGTATGGTTTTAATTAATGAACCATAATTCTGTGTTGTATGGAAGTCGGTCTCACCAATCATAATTATACAAAAGTCTTGTTTGTTAAACTGACTGAGCTTTGCATCAATGTCCTTTAGTAGCGTATTTATTCCAACATTAGGTGTGATGTAGTGACACCCCTCGAACTTTGAGTAAAAAGTATTTGACTTCATGTTACAAAGCAAGTTGTATCTTTTACTACTAGAAATTAAGCATAATTTATTGAGCTCTTTTCCACATTTTGTAAATTCCGGAGCGCGTTGAAAACATCTGTTTCGTGCTAAGTCCGATTCCACGGGTGGTAAGGTAAAGCGCAGTTTTTGTTCAAGGTCATTGATAGTTTGTTTTAGGTCGATTATTTCTTGTTTCGAACTCAATAACTCGTTTTCCAGTTTATTTATTATTCGTTCCATCGATAGAATTTTAAATGGTTGGTTCGGAGATGAGGTGATGTCAGCGGTGGTAACAGGACTCGCCATTGAAGGTCGGGTCTTGCGGCTGTGTTTCTTTGAGGACTGGGGAGTTCTGCAGACATTTTTTAAGGTACTTAATTCCTGCGCCAGCTTGTTGGTTTGACGCGAAAGCTCATTTTTTTCCAGAATTACATTTTGAAGTTCATTCTCTGTGCTCGCTAATTCAGTTTTTAATGCTTCTATTTCGCGCTTTAATTCTGTGACTAGACTAGATTCGTTAGTTAAGTCAAGACTTCGTGATAACTCTTCATTTAGAAATGAGTCTTGCATGTAGTCCTCAGTATGTAAAATAGATTCGGTAGATTTGGATCTTAATAGAGTACCATCCTGGTCAGTAGAAAACCGTGGAGCATTTGTTAACTCTTTCTCTATTTGAGAGCAGTTGACTGGGGTAATGGGAACGCTTGGCGGGCTTACAGGCTCTTGAACCATTGCACAATGATCTACGTTGACGATGAATGTCTCTAGACGTACGGAATTATCTATTTCTAACAATTCCGAAGGAGGCAGCTGAACGAGGGAGACGTCCAACTCTTTATTAAGTTCTTCAACTATCAAAGAACGGTTGGAGATGGCAACGGGGGTATTGTTCTCAGTTTCTTGTACCTCTGTAGAAGTAGGAGTAATGTTTTCAGGCTTTTGTGCTGAACTCTGAGTGATAAGGCTGACGATGGTTGTAGGGTTTTCAGGCTGTTGTAGCGCAGAGTGAAGCCCGCTTTTTAAATCCGAGTGGCTTATGGAATTTTCCGACCCAGGTAGCTTTTCTGAAGCAATGTCACATCCTGGGACCGCTGCCGACGTGACCTTGCTTGTTGGTTTCGTGTTTTTTTTCCTTAATGTTATATTTCGTTCGTCATCACCTCTTAAAACTGAGTATTTTTTTGCCAAAACTTGATTCGGTGAGGGCGTATTTTGTCGACATGGAAGGCATGCCCAAGCTTTCTTGCTTTCCGCCGTCATTAAATTGAACATTTTACTAGATCTTCCCGCGCATTTTAGGTCAAAAATGTGCTTGCATTTGGAGCACTTCAATATGTCTTTATTAAGTAGGCATTCATTACATTTCGCGCATGTTGGCGCCATCTTACGACTTTATCGGGAAATAACAATAACCCTTGAAGGATGTAAGCGTATGCAGCGCTTACGCAGGACTGGAGGATACTATTGCCGCTGTCTGCCTGGTTTAGCGTTGCGCCGTTAGATGGCGCTCCTTGTGCGCCCCGTACAGCTGTTACGAAGGAACGTTAAACGTGCAATGTATCACCAGTTAGCGTATAGGTGGCGCTGTGATGCTAAATTTTCGTTGCGTTAGGTAGGCTGCTAGTTCAAGAGTTCGTCGCTAGGTGCGTAAAGTGAGTCAGCTGTTCTTTGTTTACACTTGAATGGACTAACGGTAATATAGAATGTATTTGTTCACTTTGTCACCGTTTTACGCACTATTCACAGTAATGTAATAAGTTTCATTTCTATATCTTAATGTAAAAACTGAATATTTAATGAGCATAATAAGCTTTAATTCCTAAATTTTAAGGTGATACAAGAATGAGATTGTGTTCAGCAGATTTAAATTTTCTCGAAGCATATTTGAATTACGAGTTTGATACTTTCAAGAATGATTTACGACTATATGACCGAGGGATTTGTGGGAAGAAAACACGATTGGCTACAATTCGCTGTTTGACAGTTGTAGCAATAAAATATGAAATATATTTTTTATGGTAGCTTCTAATCAAACAATAATCATACAGTATGTTTTTTGCATTAAATATAAATATAAATATTTTATTTTTGGGAAATTAATGAGTTTTTTTTACCTGTGGTTGACAAGGAGCGGCCATGATTGATCATCGTATGACGTCATAATTCAATAAACAAAACATCGTTAAGTACTCTCAAGTTATTTGTTCTATAGTTTGCTGAGAAAAGTGGAGAAAAATCACTTAATTACAATTCCTGCTGTCTAAAGAGTTTCATGAAATGGAGTTAGGCTATATTAAAGCGGATAGTGCAAATCTGCCCAGAATAGATTCGTTTATGATCGCAAATTTCTTTGCCTGTAATCCTGATTTTTGTTCTGCCGAGTTTCGGAATGCAAAAACTTCCGTGTAAGTACCTACCGAAATAAAGTACATTATTATATTTCTACTTTAGAATTTAATAAAACGTTTCAAAACACTTATAGGTTATGTTTTTAATTTCAGATCTTCGCGACAGTCGTACGGCGACGACGCCATAGGATATGTGCAGCTGAAGAGGGAAGGAAACTTGTGTGTAGTAAAGGCTAAAGTTTGCCCCGAACACAAGGTTCGTCAACACCCATACTCGGTGTCCATGGTCATCGACGAAAAGGAAGGAGTTGTACAAAGTGTACAGTGTGCAGGCTGCCCTGCCTCCCAAGGTTGCTGTAAACATGCAGTGGCTTTCTTAATGTGGACTCATAGAAGAAGTGAAGAGCCGTCTTGCACTGCTATTGCATGCTACTGGAAAAAATCAAAATTGTCTAAAGTTGGCAGCACTCTAAAGTACATGACAATTAAAGAGATGTGTAACAGTGGTGGTTCCTTACATAACCGACAAGATCAAAGTGTTTTGTGCGATTTTTTAAAAGAAAGTTAACTGACGAAGTTACAAAACTGTCAAATTTTGAAACATCTGATTGATTATGAGGATGCGGATGATGTGATTCAGTTGCTTTCCTTACACCAAATTAAGTTGCAGATTTAATTCTGAAGATAACTGTGATCGTTTCATAAACAAAATACGTACAGTTGTTACAGAAAATAATGTTAGTGAAGCAGAAAGGTTAACATGCCAACAACATAGCAGTCCAGCATGGCACGAGCTTCGTTATGCTCGAATAACAGCATCAAGAGCTTATGATGTGACTCGGTGTAAGACATCAGATGGCTCGTTAAGTGCAGCATTAATGGGTGCAAAATTGCCTGACACCGTTGCTATGAAAAGAGGCCGAAAGTTAGTAGATCTTGTAAAAAAACAAGTAAAAGAAGAACTTGGTGAAATTTCTCAGTGTGGACTGTTTATAGCAGCATCACCTGATGGGATTTTGAATGATGATACTGTAATAGAAATAAAATGTCCAATGAATGAAAAAACTACAAAAAATTATGTTTCTAACAACCAAGTCACTGCTAAGTACTTTGCACAAGTACAACTGCAGATGCACTTAACTAAATTGAAAAAGTGTTTATTCATTGTGGCATCATGGGACTTTGAACAAAATGTTAAGGTGGATATTGTGCCTGTAGAATACAATTCTGGATATGTTAATAACTTATTATATAAATTGGGAGCTTTTTGGGGAAAAAATGTGTATCCATTATTATATAATAGTACCAAATAAAAGAATGTAATTTTAGAAAATCATGTATTTTTAATTATACTATCCTGTAGATTAATTAGTGCACAGGCAATAATAACACATTCATCCAAATATTGTAACAATTTCTTATTAACTACGGAATGAGGCTTCAACATAGAAAATTCTCTTAAACGTCTTATAATTCGCTCAATGTGAATCCTTAAACTTGCTACTTGTTTTGTTTTAATTACATCACTTTTTGATAATTTAGAATTAGAAGAAACACTTGGAGGTCTTATTAAACTAATTCCTTTTTGCAGTAAAAGTTCTTCAATATATTTAAATCCTCTATCTGCAAGTATAGTATAGACACACCTGGTTCTAAACAATCTAAAAAGCTGCAGTTCTGTACTAACAAGGCATCAGTGGTTCTGCCACTGAACCCGGGTGAAATATAATTGATAATACCATCAGGAGTACCACTGATTAAGTATTTGGCAGTGTTTGCTTTCTTGTATTCTGACCATGTTAAAGCCTGCTCTACAGATTTTGAAGGTTTTTGAATTTCTATTTCTAGACAGTCAATAATACAATAGACATTATGGTATTTATGTCTAAATGCCATGGGTAAGTTTCGTTTCACTGATCTTTTATTTGATTTAATTATAAATGGATGTAATACATTTGCAATAAGAGCTACAGATTTCATGAAAATTTTACTGGCATAAGACAGAGACATGCCAAATTAATCTCCAAGCTCACAAAATGGTGTATTTAATCTTATTTTTTTTAAACATAATAATATGTGTTCTTCAGCAAGGTTTGTATGTTTTTTTATAATATCAATTAAAAAATAACAATCCTTGGAAATACCTATGTAATATCTTGGATTTTTCTTGATTAATTGTGTCGTTACACATACAGACATTCGCTGTAGATATTCTTCTTGAAATTTTCTTTCTATTTCAGACAATTCAGCTTGTATTTCTTTTTTTTTTTTTAGCGTCAAATGATTTATTTAACGTAAAAGAGTGTTACAATTTTAATTAATCATTAGCTAACAACAAGAACGTCGCATTAGTGCAGGGCAGAGGTAGACGGGCTGGGTAGGGCAGCACCGTCGATGAAACTGAAGAAATGTTGGGTGGATTTGAATCTGTGCCGTGTCCCACGGATACACATGCTGGTGGCTCGGATTATCGAAATTATAATTTTGGATCTTAGCCAGCCCAATACAATACTAAGGGGTCTCTGCCACCGGTCAGCGATGGCTTCACCGAGATGTTTGATAAAGTTGGACATTTGCGGAGCGAAGACTCCATCGACGGATGTAACGAGGGGAGTGAAGCTTGCGTGACTCTTTTCACATGCGTTTTTTGTATTTCTTGGTTACTGCTAGTTGATGTCAATGTTAGAAGGGACTGAACAGACGGTGATGTGTCAGTTGTTAACTGTGAATGTTTTGAGGGTGATGAACTGTTCGAAGATGACATTTCTAACTTTTCACTAAGTAGTATTTTCCTCCCGGATTTCATATAACCTTCTGATCCAACTCGAGACTTTATTTTAATAGGTGATGTTGCCGTAGTCATAGTATGAGTTGTTAAGGGAGAAGTATTTTTATCTTTAGCTTGACTAGAAGTTTGTGCAGCTTTGCTTCTAACCTTTGCAGACAAACATGCTTGAGTTAAGTTATCAGTTGTTTCCGGGCATACTTGTATCATCTGATCTTGAAAATTATGTCTCTCATCCAGCCCGGTAGTAGATATATATGGAGTCTAAAAAAACCAGAATAAACGAGTATTATTTACAACATAGTTAAGTATGTAAATGTGCATGACAAAGGTACTGTACTACTCTAGAAACTAGGTTCTAGCATAGAGAAATGATGAGCCTTGTGGAGTGCTCGCTCCATGCATCTGGTTTTTAGCCCGCAGGCTTGATATTTTGAAGGCTAGACGACTAAGGGGTTGAGGGAGGAGCGGGCAGGAGGTGTGATTAGGGCACCCGTTGTAAAACTTTGGTATTCATGCCCCGTGCTGGCTCCTCATGTCAGGCTTGCGGGACCAGTTGTGTGGAGTGGGTGCTCTGTAGGGCTTATTGTTTCTCTATGGCTCTAGAGACAAAACTTTGAAAGTAAACCTATTTTCACATAATTGAACTAAGGCTAACTCCACATTGGCTTCTTCCGGGCGTCGACGCTGGTGAGACGCCGACGCTTGACAGACGTCACGTCGACGCCGCGTTGACGCTGGTGCGACGCCGACGCCCAGCAGACATCGCGTGACGCCGCTGCGCAGGGCGCTCGGGCGACCTCGACGCTCGGAGGACGCTGGTGTGGGGTTAGCCTAACTTACTAATTGATAAATTTACTCACCGCTATTGCTTGTCATGCCTGCTGTTGATGGCAATTCCTTAGAAAATATTTCTTCTAATGTGTCCATACGTCTTCTTTTGCTTACGACTGATCGAGGCTGTGGAGGCCCTGTTCGTTTTATTCTGTCCGGTTGACAATGAAATTGCGATGGCAAACAGTCAGGTTTCGTTTTTATTTTACCAATAGAACCCATTATATTGTATTGGATTTTCCATATCATTAGGTAGCTACAAAGAAAAACAAAGTGGCATTAGATAGAAGTTAGGTTTGTTTATTCTATAGGCTAAGAAGTTAGGTTAGGTGTAATTTATTTTTGGATAATCAAACATATTGATTTATACTAAATACTTACATCAAAGTGATCCTCACAAAAGAATATCGCAGAATTATCAGACGTAAACGGGTCTCGGCGTGCCAATTGTAACCATTGCTTCCGACGTTTTGGGCATTTAGGAACGTGTATAAACAATTTGTTGGGACATTTAATTGTCGTACTTCGACACATAGGCACCGCACACGTTTTGTAGCTTGTCATTTTCACAATTCCAATTAAATCTGTATACGTATCACTCAAAACAGTTAGAGCGCCGTATTAGCCTTGTTTTGTTTATTGAAATATGACGTCATAGCTAGGAAATGTCACGTGACACAGTGTTTTAGCGCGAATTTCAAACCAAAAGATTTAAAAAACATGTTTTCTCTATAAAATAAAGCTTTTTTGAAAAAAAGATAATTGTAGGGGGTTTAAAATAAGTCTACAAATATTATAAAATATATTGCAGAAAATTGGCAAGTAGCCAATTTCCTCGATAGTTTTATTTTTCAAAGTCAGGTCTTCTTTTACCCTAAAACTAATTTTATTGCTAATAATAATAAATTATAAAGAGTATAAGGATTAATAAAATTTGAGTATGATACCTTGTTCTAGGGAATTGTGGGATGAAATTTTAGTTCGTCGCTTACTTTCACCTTGAGATAGCATAAAGTGAAATGACGCTTACGACATTTCATAAGCGCGCTTCCTGACTAGCCCTCGCTCTTTCCAGGCAACACGAAACACCTTAGCGCTATCCTTTACTACATTTGATCAGTCTTGAAGCGGCCACTGCCAACGACGGGTTCTTGTTTGTCGGCGTCAGCGCTTATTTTTACGAAAATAAGGTGCCTTTCATTATTTTTTAGTTTTATTACACTCTATTTGTATCTAGATCTGGTTACAAAAATGTTTTTTGCGTTCATCGAGCTTGTACCTCCATACAAAAATACTCGTGTAATATTTATTTTAGTTATAGACTAGTCGTTTCAACAACAGAGTAAACATCAGTAAGTTCACTTCCACTATACTTGCGCGCTGGGCGAGACGCGCCAGTTTTGTAGGTACTAATTAAATAGAACATGCGAATTATGCGATAAACAACTATAAGATACTTAAGTACATGTGTCACTATTTTGGCAAAGGTACCATTTGGCGGTCAGTGCTTACGTCGTATATCTTGTACTGATTTAATATTGTATTCAAGCAATAATGCAATGAATGCGTAATAAGCGCTGACCGCCTAATGGTACAGTCGACGGCAAAAGTGTAAACATATCTTTGACGTCGACTGTACCTTTGCCAAAATAATATCAGAAATTGTATTAATTACAAGATAATTATTTGCGTAATGGACAAATTTTTTGACGCGAGTTAAGTTTCTATAGGTAAGTAGGTACATTATACCTACAAGCTGTCACGCTGGCACACCGTAGCCGCAGGCGGTTCTCTTCCTCTATCTACCCACTAGTTACTCAAAGCAAGTAGGTATAGGTATCTCTAGTTGAAACTCGTATTTGCCCAAAGACAGACAGCACGCAACGCGACTAATTTTAAAATACGTTTCAGTCAGTGATCGGAATAGGTAGCATATATTATTTACCTAAATTTTGGGGTCGTTCAGAAATCATGTGATCGTATTTCGCCTATTTTTGACCACCATCTAGAATTGAAAGCCGATACTTGAGGATATTTAGGGCCTCTTATTACGAATCTGAAGTAAAACTTTTAAAAATTGGGCGCCATCTTGAGTTTATTCATTTTTGATCCGATCATGTTGAAAATCCATATCTAAGGATCTGCCAGGCCCCTTTATATGAATCAGAATACAAAATTTAAAAAACCGGCCAAGAGCTTCAACTGAGACCATTAATTGAAAAGGTCGTTTCTTACGGGAATTTTGGTGGCGCTTACGTCATTTTTACTATGGGTTTTTTAATGATAACTCAAAAACGGCTCAACCGATTTATTTCAATATAGTTTTCATTGAAGGTACACATTAGGCCTCAGTTTCATGAATTTTTTCAAAATTTTTGGACCCACGATTCAAAAGTTAGATGGCCCGGGGACGCCCTGTTTTAAACTTTCGGAGCTATTATTTCCGAGTGTATTTGTTTTATCCAAAAACTGTTCTTGAAGACCCTAATTCTTTTTAAAAGACCTATCCAACGATACCCCACACAACTTGGTTGGAACGAAAAAAAATTCGCCTCCCACTTCACGTGTACTGGAGGTACCCTAAAAAAATATTTTTCGCTTTTTTATTCTACCGTTTTGTCGGCTTAGTTAATCTGCTGTCCGTTAACTAAAAGGACGCTAACCCTCACCGGGTCAATTTTCATGTTTTAACGCCATCGTATTTAAAAAAAAACTCTATCGATCTGTATGGGAATCATATTTGTAAGGTTTATAGTTTTTGAAATATTTTTTGCAAAAAAGTCGTTAACCTCGAAGATATTAACACTTTACACCACTAAAAGTACGTTAACCATCAACATTTAACTAAAAGGTCACAATTAGCCCTTAACGCCATAATGTTTCGAAAATATTTCTAATCTCTACTTAGCAAAAAAGACGCTCTTCGACACTACTACACAAGAAAGTCGTGAAGGTACTTTAGTTACTTTCAAGCCAAGGTTTATTGTGGTAGTTTACATTAATATCCTAGGCTAAAAAGGCGTTTTATGAAAATACTACACTAAAGGGACGTTAAAATCTGTTAACGTCTTTTTAACGTAGGATTCATAAGATTTTAATCAAGAAATACTTTTCACAAAATATCAATCCGGCTTGAGTTACTCAGATTAATGGTAGAAATCCTCCGCTAGAAGTACGTTAAGCCACAATACTTGGCTAAAGAGACGCAATCTGCTCTTGCCGTCACCCGGGTATCGAAGTACAACAATTCCAAAAATCTGTCGGACAGTCCTGAAATTTGGTATGTATATTAAATAGAGGTCCCGTTTTCATGTTCAGACCATTCGACGCTCCAGGACCCCGAGGAATTGCCAGCACCCTGAAAAACGTCGTCCATTCCGAAGAACTCCGCCCCCAACCCTAAACCTCGCATTCCTTCGCAGAGGTCTAAATTCTTTACTCAATTTTTCTAAAACGGCTCGGCAAGCAATTTTAGCCGTGAGACGACGAAAAGTAGTGCCGACTGCAATCGGTCGTATCCCGCCATCTTTTTTCAGGAGGGCGCATAAGTTGGCTCCATACAGTATGTCGGTGACGTCCGTGGGCACTTCACCTGCCAGCATTAGGTTAACCAGCGCTGTGAGATGTTTCAGGAGCTCGTCACGAGTTCCGTTACAGTCACTGCTTAAGAGGTATTTTAGATGTTGTGGCGTAAGTCCATCTAGGCCGCCAGCGGAACCATTTGGGAACGACATGACGGCTCCCAAAACATCTTCTGGTGTAGCTATAAGCGGCACATCGGCGGTCCGTGGAGGGTCGGGCAAGACGGAGTTTACTGCTGGAAGTGGGTGTTTACTTGTTAGAGCCGAAAGGGTATCTGGGTTGTCAGGGGCTATTGCGTCGTTGGAGAAAATTATGCGCGTGGCACCCCTAATGTCCTCCATCCGCTACTTTGTTTTCCACTATTTTACATATATTTCGTTTGGAAGAGTTATGTTGGGGTGTGATGGGACTTACAGGAGAATTGTGAATGCAGTTCTTTTTTATTTTGGCGGTAAGGGACCTTTGCATCTGATCGTCGTCATTCACGTGGAGAACTTTGAACGAAAATGTCAGAAGCTCTTCCCAGGCGTGTTTTGAATTCTCACTGACGGCCGTTTTGATGGTTTCTGCTAAAATTTTGAAAACCGCGACTCGGGCACCTCTGGGTATGCGTTTAAGAATCGCTAGGGTACTTTTTAAGTTACTAATAGTTTGCCAAGTTTTACTGTTAAAGTAAAAAAATAAAAAATCTAATAAAAGATACACTTTTCAAGATGGCGGCCGATCCCCGAGGTCCTGAAAGCTCAAATTTTCAGACACAGTAACAGAGATCTGGAAAATTCTAGGTGTCAAATTTCATTACTGTCACTGCTGGTTAACAACCGGGACTTATAATCTGGTTTTTCCGGCACTTTAGTTGGCCTTAGCGGTATTTGGCTCATCAATTATAGTAAATGTGTATTTTGTGGCTCTGGAGTGTGGAATTACCAACTCACTGGCATATCTTGCATCACAATAGTTTAGGCATCAGACAAAAAAGATTTCATATTGGGTGCCCTCTCACGGCCGCCATTTTTTTTTGTAATGAAGAAAGGATAAGCTAATTGTGCAAATTAAAAGGAATCTAATGATATCACACTTGTGAAAATCCGCTTAGTATCCTAGGGTACAGGGTGTGCTCAATTTTACATTTTTAAACCATTGGGTGGGGTCACCTTTTGTTCAAGGCGCAGTCGGGCAAAATGTTGATGTTTGTACAGCTCAAGTACAATTCTATAAACCAAGGCCAATTTCGTAATTTTGAAAGCTCCATATCTGGGTATCCAAGGTACTGACGAAACACATCACTTGCACGAGGATTCTCTCCGAGAAAATGCAACTCGCTCGCAAACACATGTAGGACTGTACCTCTATTTAATTGCGCAGAATTTAATAAGCTTCAATGCTGCCCCAGATCACACTTCCAAAGAATACGAGGTTTAAGAGTCAAAGGTGAAATTCTTCGGAATGGACGACACCTTCCAACTCCAAGGTGCTGGCGACTCCTCGAGGTCCCGGAACACCAAACGGTCTGGACATGAAAACGGGACCTCTATAATATACATGTCAAATCTCAGGACTGTCCGAGAGAATTTTGTAGACATTTAAAATATTATTTTTTTTATAAATTGATAGTACTTACTCAAAGAGTTTTTAGCATGTAACCATTTGTAGTCTGTTTTTTTAGCTAAAGATGTCATAAAAATTCTACGTATGCACGAAAGAAATGAATGCTTCAATGTACTTCAAGTTAAAAAGAAATAGACTATATATTTTTGAGGCAGTTTGCTGTATTTTTTTAGTTGTAAGTACTAATATTTTTTAGGACTTTTTTATGTTATTGTTCACATGTGTATGTTTTGTAATGTGAGTGTTATAGAAAGGTTCTTGTTGCATTTTTGGTTCCTTAGATTCAAGTTTTTTATAAATGACATTGATGTAATTCGTTTATTCTTTTGAAATATTCCATCCCGAATACATAACTAAAACACCATTATGCTTAAAGGTTTAACGGCCTTTAAGTGTAGTAAGGTTAGATAAAACACTCCTTTACAAAAACATAATAAGACGCTACATTCAAAAAGCTTACCTAAAAAGACTTTAAAATACTATTATGTTGATAAAGTTAAGAATTTATGATAAATGCAAAGCGGCAATACATAACTAAAAAGCCGCTGAGCGCCTTAACGCCGTTTTAAAGTAAAGTAAAGTAAAGTAAAGTAAATTTATTTGTAAATCGCAGGTGTTACAGACTATACAGTCAAGGTCTTATAATAATGTGGGTACAGAACTCTGTGATTTGCCTGTTGGCGTACAAATTTTATAGGGTTACTTATAATATATATATGAAGTTAAATTACAAGCATATTAAAAAAATAGTTTACAGTAAATAACATCACATAAAATTTATAAAATAAAAGAACACAGTAGAAATCTAAACAATTATGGCCTTAAACAATTTTAATGCGGTGTTTATGTTATGTATCTTCAAAAAATTCAGTTACTGAGTAATAGCATTTACTTACCAAATATAATTTTAGCTGTTTTTTAAACTGATTAGCTTTTAGGCCTTTTATGTGGTTTGGTATTTTATTGAAAATTTTTGGGGCCATTCCTAATATGCCCTTGGCCAATAAAGCTGTATTATGTTGGCTGTTACTAATGTTGTTCAGATAATATGAACGTACGGGAATGCTGCGATGTTGAGATACCATTTGGAATATTTGAGGATTGTTTTTGACAAAAATAGCTAATTCATAAATATATAATGCTGGAAAAGTTAATATATTTAATGATTTAAAGAATGGAACGCAGCTTTCCGGTAGGTTAATTCCAACAATGGCACGTATGCATCTTTTTTGTGCTATGAAGATTGCGTCTCTATGGACCGAATTTCCCCAAAATATGACACCATATCTTAATATTGAGGCTACAAGGCCATGATATGCTGTTAGTACTGCCGTTTTATCTACAATTTTTGCAAGTTTTAGTAATGCGAATGCGGATTTATTTACTTTCTTACAAACATATTCTATATGACTTTTCCAAGTAAGTTGGTCATCAATCATAAGCCCTAAAAATTTCGTTTCGTTTACACTCTCAACTATGTTGTCATCATAATTAATATTTATATTTAGTACAGTTTTTCGTTGGTGAAAATGCATTATGTTGGTTTTATTTAAATTAATTACTAAATTGTTATTACTAAGCCATGTTATCATCTCCCTTAATACCAAGTTTACATCATCTTCGTAGTTTACATAGTTATTAAAACTTACAATTGAAGTACTGTCGTCAGCAAACATTATCATTGGATGATGAACTTGACTTGGAAAGTCATTTATGTATGTCAAGAAAAGAAGTGGACCAAGGACACTGCCTTGAGGTACACCATATTGTATGTGCAATTCATTTGATATGTATGTTCTTTTGTATTTACTTTTTAGACATATTTTGGATATTTCAGTGTATTGCGAGCGGTTGTTAAGATAGGATTACATATCCATACAATTTATTGAGGAGTAACCTATGATCAACATAGTCGAATGCTTTGGTCATGTCTGTAAACAATGCACAAACCGGTATCCTTTTATCAATATTTTCTGTTACAATTTTTATTAGGTCATATATTGCCATGTTTATAGTAATGTTCTTTCTAAATCCCTTTTGTTCTTTGCAAAAAATGTTACTTTTATCGAGGAAGACATATAGTTTTTGATGAATTACTTTTTCAAATATTTTAGCGAATACTGGGATGAGGGCTATTGGTCTATAATTTTGTGGATTTTGTTTATCGCCTTTTTTAAATAATGGTTTTAAGACCGTTTTTTTTAAACTAACTGGATATGTACCAGCACTGATGGACAAGTTAATAATGTGGCTTAAGTGGTTGGCTATTACATCACTAACATGTTTGATGACATGGGTACTTATGTCGTCATAACCGACACTTTTTGTGTTTTTTAATGAAAGTATAATTAAACGAACGTCCTGCGCTGACGTTGGTGACATAAACATGGTTTGAGGATTAAAGTCTATTGTCGTATGAGCTTGTTTTTGGTGTGTAGAGACATTTGGTCTATGTATAAAATAATCATTGAATGTATTAGCTATCTCAGTCGGATCCATTAGAATTTTATCGGCTTGTATAATAGTTGGGATACTTTCTTTTGGAAGATTCATCTTACAATTATTTATTATGTCCCAAGTGGTTTTTGTTTTATTATCAGAAACATTGATTTTGTAGTTATTTTGTGCTTTTTGTGTTAGTCGGATAATTTTGCGATATCGGCGCATATAGTTTTTTAAAATAACTCTATTTGCGTCGGTAGGTGAATGTCTTTAGTTAAGTAATTTCAAATAAGTTTTTTTAAGAAAAAAATATCCACTTTTTTACGTTGGAATCATAAACTATAAGGTCGCTAAGGTGTACTTAGTGACTTTTTAGCCGAGTATTTTTTTTAATTCACCAAAATTATGCACAGCTAAAAGGGAAAAAGAGTTTTTTTTTAACTTAGGACTGGTTATTTTTAATCAAGAGTATCGCTATTTGGTAGTAAATTTGACATGCTATCTTTGGATATTTACCTTTTTTTTGTAAAACATATGGATTTCAAGTAGCATTTTTAAAATATTTCCCGCGTTTTTCGCTCATATCCACAAAATTAGATTTGTGGCTTAGCGACTTTTTAGTTAACGGGCGGCAGTAATGCACATATTCAAGCCAAATTTCAGCTTTCTAGTGCTAACGGTCACTGAACTAGACCGCGGACGGACGGACATGGCCAAAGAGAATTAAGTACCTAGAGTGTTCTTTCCATACATGGCTAAATGCGTATATGTAATAAGTTTTAAGCGAGCTTTGCTAAAAGTTATTATTCAAAAGATTACAGCTTAATACGTATTACGATTTAAGTGTGCTTAAAACTTAGTATAAATGAGTTAAACCATACCTCCCATACGACTTATTATTTAATTAGTAGTTTTGCTATGTATGGAGTTAGCAATCTATCTACTCATTTATCTATGGACATGGCGAAACTATAAGGGTTCCGTTTTTGCCATTTTGGCTACGGAACCCTAAAAATGGGCGCCATCTTGATTTTCATCATTTTTTATCCGATCGGTTTGAAACTCGGTATCAAAGGATCCTTAAGGCCCCTTAATACGAATCTGAAGTCAATATTGCAAAAACGGACCGCCATCTTGAATTTCGTTATTTTCGATCCGTTCGTGATGAAAATCGATATCTGATGACCTTAAAGACCTCTCAATACAAAACTGAAGTTAAAATTGCAAAAATGGGCGTCATCTTGATTTTCTTCACTTTTGATCCGATCGATTTGAAACTCGATGTCTGAAGATCTATAAGGCCTCTTAATACGAAGTTTCGTATTAATTAAAGGGCCTGGCGGATCCTCAGATATCGATTTATAACTGGATCTAATCAAAAATAAAGAAATTCAAGATGGCAACCGTTTTTTCCCATTTTGACTTCAGTTTATATTAAGGGGCCTTAAAGATTCTCAGATATCGAGTTTTAAACCGATCAGGCACAAAATCAATAAAATGAACAACAAGAACGGATCGAAAACAAATAAATTCAAGATGGCTGCCAGTTTTTTCAGATTTGTATTACGGAGCCTGGCAAATCCTCAGATATTGGATTCAAGCTTGATCGCATCAAGAATAAATAAATTTAAAATGGCGCCTATTTTCATATTTTGCCTTCTGTTTCGTATCAAGGGGCCTTATAGATCCTCAGATATCGAGTTTCAAACCGATCGGATAAAAATAATAAAATTTAATAGCCTCCTAGCCCAGTTGGTAGTGACCCTGCCTACGATGCAGGAGGGTTCGAATCCTGGTAAAGGCATTTATTTGTGTGTTTATCACGAATATTGGTTCCTGAGTTATGGGTGGTATGTATCTAAGTATACAGGGTGCTCGCGAGGAAACCGCATAATTTTGCCAGCGTATTCCTGAGGTCATTATAAGTAATATATGTTATCAAAAATACACTGTTAAAATCTCTCGCAATCCTCACGAGCACCGTGTATATTTATCTATATAAGTAGGTATATCGTCGCCAGTACCCATAGTACAAGCTTAGCTTAGTTTGGGACTAGGTTGATTTGTGTAAGATTGTCCCCAAATATTTATTTATTTAAATGATAAAAAGCAAGATGGCGCCCATTTTTGCAATTTTGACTTTTGACAGTCTTATATTTATTTATTTAAACTTTATTGCACATATAATATACAAATGGCGGACTTAATGCCTTAAGGTATTCTCTACCAGTCAACCACTGGGCCAAAAAGAGATATGTTTGGTGCAGGCTTTATGAAATAATGTATTGAAACGATATCACAGTTACTAAATATAAAATAAATACAATATACTTAATCAAATATAAAGAATAAAATAAACTTACACATATACTTCATATAATAAACTTACATACATATTTTATATTTTATGTGTACCTACAGTGAAATATTATATTGAAAGTCCTTTAAGATCATTATTTTGACAAAACACGGGACTTAATCGCGTACACTTACTTTTAAGCTAGGAGATGCTGATACGATTCCTCGCCAGTCTGCCTGCGACCACGAGCGTTATGACACGCTCGAAACGTCAGAAAAATTAAAGGTAAGTGTACGCGATTAAGTCCCGTGTTTTGTCAAAATAATGAGTGAAAATCGTGTGAGTTTAAATCTTTTAAGATCCTCAGATATCGATTTTCATCACGAACAGATCGAAAATAATGAAACTCAAGATGGCGGCTAGTTTTTGCAATTTTGACTTCAGATTCGTAAGGCTCAATTTGAATTTGAAACTCGATATCAGAGGATCTTTCTTTAAGGCCCCTTGCCTTAAAGAAAGATCCTCTGATATCGAGTTTCAAATTGATCGGATAAAAAATGCAGAAAATCAAGATGGCGCCCATTTTTTGAAATTTTGACTTCAGATTCATATTAAGGGGCCTGGCGGATCCTTAGATATCGATTTTCAACATGATCGGATAAAAATAAACAAATTCAAGATAGCGCCCAATTTTTGGAATTTTTACTTCAGGTTCTTAATATAGGTCCCTAAATATCCTATGGTATCGAATTTCAAACCGATCGGATAAAAAATGAAGAAATTCAAGATGGTGTCCATTGTCTTCAATTCTAACTTCAGTTTTGTATTGAGAGGCCTTTAAGATTCTCGGATATCGATTTTCAACACGAATGGATGAAAAACAAAGAAATTATAGATGGTGGTCAATAATAGGCTAAATGCGATCACATGATTTCTGGACGGCCCCAAAATTTATGAATAGGTAAATAATATACGCTACCTATTCCGATCACTGGCTGTCTAGTGCCTACCATCTTAAAACATAATTATTTTAAAATTAGTCGCGTTGCGTGTTGTCTGTCTCTGGGCAAAGGCGAGTTTCAACTAGAGATACCTACTTGCTTTGAGTAACTAGTGGGTAGATAGATAAAGGGAGAGAACCGCATGCGGCGACGGTGTGCAAGCTATGCCAAGCCAATGTCCATTACTTAACTCTCAAATTATGTGTATCTCTGCTACAACCCCATCAAATTTCATGAAGATCAGAAAAATGGTACTAAAGTCATCGTCGAACAAACTCTCAAAATCAAAAAGCCATCGAAATGCCGAGACGTCCCAGTATAAGTAGCTAGAAGTGGTTTGTAAGAACTCGCTTCGCTTGCGCTCCGCTCGTTCGATTAGTACTATTTCTGACATTATTTTGGCAAAGGTACTATTTGGCGGTCGGCGCTTACGCATTCATTGCATATTACTTGAACAGTACAGTCGCCATCAAATATATGAAATCGGCCAAGGTAGTCACTAATATCTGAACAAGACCTCAATTTTTAAGGCGATAAAGTACATGTTCGGATATAAAGTATAACTATATTGCATAAAATCGGTTGAGCCGTTTTTGAGTTCTAACTCAAAAACTCATGTTAAAAGGACTTAAGTGCCGCAAAATATCATATATAAAACGACCTATTGATTGGGTGTTTTGGGAGTTTTGTGACGGACCGGTTATTATGGAACCTTTATTTACATTGAGCATGGCTCGACATGTTACGATTATAAAATGTGCTCATTTGTACCTTTCACTTAGGAGGTACAGTCGCCATCAAATGTATATAAGCGGCCAGGGTACTCAAAAATATTTGTACATGCACTTTATCGCCTTGACAATACAGGCGTTGTACATATATTTCTGACCACCTTGGCCGCTCCCATTATAATATATCTAATGTCGACTGTACGTAATTTACAATAAAAAGTAACATCGTTCACAAAAACGAAGTCAAATTCAGTTTAAAAATTATAGTCTCGCAAAGCAGATTCTCCTACTGCAAAAAATATCGAGATCTAATTTGTTCCGAGTGAACTTTCTGCGAACCTCTATCTGAGCGAAGTGCGTAGTGAACGAGTTCGCAAGGAGGTGGGGCTACGCGATGATTGCTCCGCCCAAATCGAGACACATGTTTTTTTGAGTCCTCGTCTTAATATTGTATTCGTTTCTTTCTCGAGGCGCAATATGTTAATGACATTAAAAAGTTTCTATATATTTATGGTGTTATGTGTTTCCATGGAAACGTTCTCTTTCTTAACTTTACTGATCTTTGCCATTAATGTACGTTATTCAATATAAAATTATAATTTCTACTTATTCGTTTAATTTAACTACAAAAGTCCATTAGCTAAGACTTCTCCACCAGCAAAAATGCTGGCAATGCCGCTTCTGTAGCGGAAGACCTCAAACGCCGCAAATACGCCGCCCTCGGCAGTGGCTACATATTTGGGGCGTTTGGGGTCGAATCGAAACGTTGGGGCCATGGGGGCCGAGCGCACGCCGCATCTACAAAGACTTAGCGGCGCGCTTAATTGAAACTACGGGTGACCAGAGGGCTGGCCAATACTTTGCCCAGCGTATCAGTATCGCTATACAACGTGGCAATGCGGCCAGCCTTCTGGGCACCCTGCCCATTGGCAGTGATTTGGAGTACGTATTTTATTTGTAGGTATCTTTTAGTTTATAGTTATTTATTAATTTTCTATTGTAATGTTATTTATGAATTGTCTTTTTACGTATTTAGTACATAACAAGTGACAAACATGTGCTAACACTTTAATTTCCATGATTTATTTGCCACTCTCTCCCTTCATTTGCCAAAACAACTTTTATCATAATAAGTTTGTGTAGTATTCTATTATGCTAAATTATACTTATTTACCTAAAGAGCTTTAATTGCGTTACCATATAAGCAATTGACGCCAATATGAATAAATATTTTACGTCACTCTGGGCGCTAAGTGAGATTTACCGCCCTAGGGCGCAGCGGCAAATCTCACTTCGCACCCAGGAGAGGACGTAAAATTATGTACGCACCACGGGCGGTAATAAAGAAGGCCTCAGGATCGCTTGTTTATGGCCCTTACCTTCGGTTCGGGCCACAAATGCCAGCGATCTGAGCCCTTCTTTATTTTACCGCCCTAGGTACGTAATGTACTATTTCTTTCTATCCCGTGACGACGAGCGCTGGAGTAGGGCTCGAACGTCGGGATTAATACAATAATATTCCAAAACAGCAATACATATACATAATCCGTTTTTTTTTCTCAAATGATTTATTTAACGTAAAATAGTGTTACAATTTTAATTAATCATTAGCCAACAACAAGAACGTGGCATTAGTGCAGGGCAGAGGTAGACGGGCTGGGTAGGGCAGCACCGTCGATGAAACTGAAGAAATGTTGGGTGGATTTGAATCTGTGCCGTGTCCCACGGATACACATGCTGGTGGCTCGGATTATCGAAATTATAATTTTGGATCTTAGATACATAATCCGTTTAGTTGTCATAAATTACAAGTTAACTACGTTGACGCTGTTAGTCGTCAAGAGACACCTATTTCAACTACGGCTCACGGGAACACAGATCGCTATGTTATAAAACTCTCAGGTACTTGTCGTACGAGAAAGTAGACTTTTTACTGAGTAAATGGTAAATGCTCTTTTCCTTGTCATATCATCACAGTATACATTATGTATATTAATAATATTTGGGATTAACATTATCAATAATGACTCAATTTTTTCATTATATTTGTAGCACAGTTATTAGTGTTATTACTATCAAATAATTGGTCGCTAAATAGTACCAACTAGGCAATTGTATATTATAAATCAATAACAATGTCATATTTTTATGGCAACCTTTTTCAAATTCATAAAAAAATTATTTATTTATTTTATTTTATTTATTTTATTGTTTCATTATATGTTCACAATTGTGATTATGTTGCCTAGCCTTGCCTTTACAAAATGATACTTAACCTTCTTCGTATTCCTTATAAGGCATACAATTACATAAACCAACAATGACAACAATACCACGTGTATATTTGATATTACCACAAAAGGAAACCAGAAGCAGGTTTTGATGTTTTAAATCGACATTGCAATAAATATTAAGTTAATTGTTAATTGACACCGAGTAATTAATTTTTTAATTTATTTCACTCAGCATTGTACTGCGTATACAGTACAATGTGACACATATCAATTGTGACGTTTTAAAGGCAAAGTAATCAGGTAGGAGCAATAAATTGCGTGCTGAAATATTTTATATGGAAAAATAAAAGTCGTAAAATTTTAATAAAACATATGTATGGAAGTATGTTTATTAGGGTCTATACTAACTACCCATAGCTTATGTGGTAATATAAAAATACACGCTGTATAATTAGGTGGTACGAGTATTGAACATGTTTTTGTTTACCATAGATAGGTATAAGAATTTAACGTCAAAGTAGGAAGCATTTTTTATAAGATTTTGCATACGTGAGTTTTAGCGGTCGCATATATCATATTTATATTTGCTTTAAAATTTATAGCAATTAAACAATGATTTCACCTACCTTAGGCACTGGTCCCACCGCGAGCTAGTAAGCTATGAGCTATCGGCTATAAACACGAACAAAAGATAAGCATTCCCGTGTAAATAAAAGAGACACAGCGATATTTATAGTTACTCGCCCAGCGGTGAGCTATAAATATCGCCGCGTCTCTTTTATTTACACGGGAGTGCTTATCTTTTGTTCGTGTTTATATAGCCGATAGCTCATAGCTTACTAGCTCGCGGTGGGACCAGTACCTTACGTGGTAGTTTACCTCCATTTCTATACATTTAGGCACCTCGTTGAAATTACAACCTGATTATCAAACAAGATTGTGCAGGGCGGAAAAAATTCGTTGGAGACAAGACATGTCGACAGTCGACACGACATAACAAAAATCTTTTAACAAAAAAAGGTAACTGACTTCAAAAAGGTTAAAATGAATCATTATATTATTTATATGCGTGCCCAACTGATATCTTTGAAGTCGGTGCTAAGCCAAATTAGTAAGAGTTAATACGAACGAGGCGATGTGTTCAGTGAATTGTTCTTTTTATCTAATCTAATACGGTATGGATTGGACTTAGGTACCTTTACATTCGTTTCAAGTATTTCGGCCATGCGTTACCCTTTAGGCAAGTAGTTACAGAAAATAAAATCATGCGTCTTATGTTTGTTAACACTGTTCGGACTATCGTATCTCGAACGAAGCCCGTGGTTCGGTTTGAATTGTTTATCCTTCTTCATCTAAGGTAGAATTCGAAGTATAAAGGAATCCAATGGCTAGATAAATTTTTATATACTCAGGTATACCCAGTACACCCACCGTCTCAGTAAAAAGGCAAGATATTCAAATTTTCTATGGAAGGCCAATCTTACGCGTCTACATTTTTTTTCTATTTTCCGCTTTTTTCTGATTATTGACAAAGTAGACGTGTATCAGAGTATATACAAAATTGGATTAGTAGTTTTTATATGAAAATGTAACAGATTTCTACCACATTCACCTTTGCATTATTAGTGCATGTTTTGTGATGTTCACAATTGAAGCTGATTTGACCAGTTTTGTACTTTTTGGCTTGGCACCGACTTCAAACATATCAGTTGGTAACGCATATAAATAATATAATGATTCATTTTATCCTTTTTGAACTCGGTTATCTTTTTTTTTGTAAAAAGGTGCCAAGCCAAATTTGGAAGAGTTAATACGAACGACGTGTTCAGTGAATTGTTCTTTTTATTATATAAATAATCAATACGGTATGGATTCCACGTATATACCGGGTGTACAATCCAAATGGGTCAGTATGGAGAAGTCGGAAACTATGAGAGATAGCGAGATCTGTTCTTAGGAACCATGACGTCGATTTTAGATTTAATAATAATTACATTCAAACTTTTTTATTAACTCTCATACATAACCGGGAATCGAACCTGGTCAAAATCAATGTGTATAAATTCTGCAAGTCGCAAGAAGCACAACACTAATGGAATCTTGTTTAAATAATTGAAAGAAAAACCCACCAATAAGATAATTATTTTATTTCAGTAAATGTTCAAAATGGTAGCCATTTGACTTGCAGAATTTATACACATTGATTTTGACCAGGTTCGACCCAGAGAAAAAGAACGACCCAGTTCTGATGATGGGATCCATGAGGAATCGAGGGAACTTCTTAAATCTTAAAGACATACATGTAGTGATTTTTGTGTTTAAAAAAAGTAACATTTGATGAAGTGGAACTGCTGATGATGACCAGAAAGGAACTCTACAACGACGCATAGATCACGTTTGATTTGTTCTCTGCGCTGTATTTGTTAAGCAAATCAGATTTTGAAGACAGATTTTTGCCAAGCTTGAGTTCTCATGAAGGGACCCATGAGTAATCGAAGGAACTCCTCAAATATTAAAGGCATAGGTATAGTTATTTACGTAATTTCATCAACAAAAGAAACATTTAAAGAAGTGGTATTTTATGCGATGGAACTGCTGATGATGATCAGAACGGAACTCTTCACCGACGCATAGTTTAGGTTTGGCGATTTGTCCTCTTCACTATGTTTGTTAAGCAAGTTAGATTTTCAAGACATTTTTTTACATTTCATTGTATGGAATCTAAGAGTGTACCGTCTACAATATTCTACAATAATCTTTCCCCGGTATTATAAAAAATATTGATACACTTGTCATCTACATAAGTAGGTTTTTTTATGTTCTTTAAATTTCGATTTGTCGGGTTTATATCTCATACAGTAGGTTATTGAGGCAGTACAGAAATCTTTTCGTTAAGATTCCATCACCGAAATATTTTCGTACCTAATCGTGGCACCTTATATTTGCCAGCAGACACTGATTTTGTGCCCTGCGAGTGGTCGATCAGTACAATGCTATGTATTGTATTTTGTACTTATATACAGCCTTGGCCAGAAGTGTTGAGCACCAATGCGATTTTCATACAAAACTGGAAAGTTTAGTCCATCGTTTCCATCTTTGTTTAAGTTATTTTGTCAATTAATTTAAACTAATAGGTATGTTTTGTTGAAGTTAGTAGTAACTGCATAGAATATTTGCAATATGTCGCACCGACTTAAATTTACATTTTTGGTACCTTCTGTTTTCATATTTTTTAAGTACCTTGAAAGTGTTTTTAAGTAAAGTTTTCTATATTTATAAATATAAAAACTTTTTACAAAAAAAGATAAACCGACTTCAGAAAGAATAAAATGAATCATTATATTATTTGTCCATTTACATGTTGCTCCAAATTGGGGAATAACAGTGTGGTGGTTATATTATATTATTTATATTACATTATTTATATGCGTTACCAACTGATATGTTTAAAGTCGGTGCCAAGCCAAATTTGGAAGAGTTAATACGAACGAGGCTATATTATGTTCAGTGAATTGTTATTTTTACTATATTACGAATCTAATACGGTATGAATCGCACGTAGATATACATTCGTTTCGACCATGCGTTAACTGTTAGGCAAGTAGGTACAGAAAGTATAATCATGCATCCTATGATTGTTTGTTAACACATTGTTGGGACTATCCGTGTGTCAAAAGAAGCCCGTGGTTCGGTTTGAATTATTTATCCTTCTTCATCTAAGGTTTAATCCGAAGTATAAAGGAATTCAATTGCTAGATTAATTTGTCTTTACTCACATATACCCAGTACACACGCCGTGTCAGTAAAAATGGCACGATATTCAAATTTTCTATGGAAGGTCAATCTTACGCGTCTACAATTTTTTTTTCTATTTGCCGCCTTTTTCTGATTTTTGACAAAGCAGACGTGTATCAGAATATATATATCGTTGTCGCGTTTCATCAAAATAGGATTAGTAGTTTAGACATGTAAATGTAACAAATGAAATCGCATTCACCTTTGCATTATTAGTATCGATGTTTTGTGATGTTCTCACTTGAAGCTGATTTGACCGGTTTTGTAATTTGTGGCTTGGCACCGACTTCAAACATATCAGTTGGTAACGCATATAAATAATATAATATAAATAATATAATATAACCACCACACTGTTATTCCCTAATTTGGAGCAACATGTAAATGGACAAATAATATAATGATTCATTTTATTCTTTCTGAAGTCGGTTTATCTTTTTTTTTGTAAAAAGTTTTTATTTTTAAATTTTTAGTGGTTATAAATATTTATCAAAATCGGACAACAAGTCTCGGAAAAATCGGCAAAGATATATAAAAAAGTTCATAATACACCCATTCTATGTAAGGAAAGGTCCACGTATCATATGTGGACGTCATCATTAGGTCCTCTCTATCAAATTGGTGGTTTTCAAGAGGGAATGCTCGAGTTGCTTAAGAAAACACTCAAATCAACATACATGTGCCTTTAAAAATTGAGGAGTTCTCTCAATTCCTAACGGATCCCATCACCAGAACAGCACCAGATTAATGTGGGACCATCTTCAAGGTAGTTCCTATCAAACATAAACAGGAATTGTCCAAATCTGACCACGGGTCTCGAAGTAATCGCTGAATATCCTACATAAAAAAATCTTCATCATTATTACGAAAATAATCATCATCATCTGGACCCCTCCATCAAATTGGCGGTTTTCGTGAGAAAATGCTTGAGTGGCTTAAGAAAACACCCAAATCATCATACACGTGCCTTTAAAAATTGAGGAGTTCCCTCAGTGGCTCATAGATTCCATCATCAGAACAGGACCAGATTAATGTGGGACCATTTTTGAGGTAGTTCCTTTCAAACAAAAAAATAAGTATTCAAATCGGACCACGGGTCTCGGAGCAATCGCTGAACATCCTACATTTAAAAAATCTTCACATTATCATCTAAACAATTATCATCATCAGGTCCACTCCATCAAATTGGTGGTTTTCGTGAGAAAATGCTTAAGTAGCTTAAGAAAACCGTACCTAAATAATGCCGCAGTGTAAAAAGTGTAAATTGTTTGTGGCAGCGAAAGATGATACGCTGGTTAAGTGCAAAGGTGGTTGCCAGGGAATACTTCACAAAAAGTGTGCCCTTCAGATGAAAATGGAGAATGAGACCTGTGAGGATTGCCTGCGCCCCGGCACTCCCAAAACGCCAGACGTTACGGCGGAGACCTCTTCGGATACAGTGCTCGAGCAGATCAACAAAAAGCTAGATATGTTAAGTAACATGCAAAAGTCAATTGATGGCTTGGTAGCAAAAGTTGAGTTGTACGCCGGAAAATATCAGGAGCTGGCAGAGTTTAAGGAGAAATCTGAAAGGAAGCTGCTGGCAATTGAGCAAAAAAATGGATTCTTGGAGAAATGCAACCGAGCCTTAGAAGAAAGAATGTCGGCCTTAGAAGCTAAAAGCAAAGAAAAAAATGTGGTTATAAGCGGATTGCAGAGATTGGACGGAGAAGATACCAAGGCAGTCGTTGAAAAATTAGCTCAAAAATTAAATTTAGCTACGGCAAGCATACTTGAAACTAGAAGGGTAGGACCAGCGAGTGAGAAAAACAAGCAGCGGGTAGTCGTGACGCTCGCGAGCCGCGCCGCCCGCGACCTGTGGCTGCGCCAGCGCAGGCGCGCGACCACCAACGCAGATGTCTACGGCAATGAGAACACCGGCCGCGTCTACATAAATGAGGACCTCACCAGAGCGACTAGCCAGCTCCTGTGGCGTGCTAGAACAGAGCTTAGACCAGACTACGCCTACGTTTGGGTCGTAGATGGAAGAATATTAGCACGTAGGGATGAAAATGATAATAAAATCCATAACATACGCTCTGATAGCGATATCCAAAACTTAAAACTACAGTCTGAGTGATTGCCAATAAGCATCAACTTTTGTGTCTTTTTTCATATACAGAGCTGTCTAAATACATACCTTATTTGACTACATACCTACTTGTTAAATGATACTGGATCCCCTTACAAACATAATATCTGATGTGGAGTTCATTAAGTATACGGAAACAGACGAATGGATAAATTATGTCAAGAAACCGGAGCAAACATTCCACCTAATACACCTAAATATTCGCTCCCTTAGAAAAAACTTTAATCAGCTGCTTGTCGCAATAAACACCTGCAAGGAGCGCATAGGTATAATAATATTAAGTGAAATCAACATCAAAGAGGATGAAATACCTATATACGCTATCGACGGCTATGATATGCATTGGACCACCAGAGAAACTAGACGTGGGGGAGGAATATTGATCTACGCGAGAAAAGATCTTATGCTGGACGCTAGCGTCGTACCCAGTGACCACGCAGAGATATTACATGCTCAGC
This sequence comes from Pammene fasciana, assembly GCA_911728535.1. NCBI lineage: Eukaryota > Metazoa > Arthropoda > Insecta > Lepidoptera > Tortricidae > Pammene > Pammene fasciana. The sequence continues at coordinate 6,285,985 of OU452283.1, forward strand.
TCAAGCTGAGTGCATACGCACAAACACATATAATAGCCGTCTATAGACCTCCCAATCTAAATAAGACAAGTTTTATTGCCCAACTACAAACGGTGACAAAATCTATACCTGCTAAGTGCAATATAATAATCATTGGAGATACCAACATCAACCTTCAAGATCAGTCGTGCCCCACGGTAATTAACTACACAACAAAAATGTCGGAGTGCGGTATGGAGTGCGCGATAAGAGATAACACCCGGGAGCAGATAGTGGAAGGGCGTATCGTGACGTCATGCATTGATCACCTGTGGCTGCGTGCACGCGCCGGCAACGGCGCCGGCGCCGCTAGCGAGCGCCCGAGGAGCGTACCTGCCTACGAGGCGTACCTATTGACCTGCAATATCTCCGATCATTACCTTATAGGACTACGGATACCCTACGGTAGCTACAGTAGTGAGAATGAATCGAACTCTAGTACTATTAAGAAGTTAAATAATCGATTAGTGCGTGAAAAACTGGAAGCAGTAAAGTGGGACGATATAGCGGCGATTAAATCTCCAGAGTTACTATTTACAACTTTGTCGAGTGTGTTTAGTAAAGTATACAAGGAGTCCGAGTTTGTAAGTACACGTAGTAATAATAAGAGAAGTGCGCAACCATGGGTTTCTGCAGATTTAAATAAAATGATTGATAGACGCGACGAGCTATTCAGGATATGGAAATCAAACCCAAAAAATATGAATTTCAGATTGCAGTATACTAGATATAGGAATAAGCTTAACAAACACATTAATAAGGTAAAAAATGAGTACAGACAAAACGAATTAAAGCAATGTAAACAAGACAGCAGAAAAATATGGGCTAATATTAACTGCTGGATTGGTAAAAGCAAAGTGAGTTTGGATGACGTCATTATGAAATATTTAGGCAAAATATATAGCATTCCAAATATATGTAATACTTTTTCTAAAACCTTTACGGATGAAATACATAACATTAAACACAATTCTAATGAAAACTTTTTAACACGATCGAGTTATGTTCGAGATTCTATGGTAACGCTTCGATTTGTAAACACTAGTGCAAAAGAGGTTGAACGAGTTATTGATTGATTGAACTTAAACTTGCATTAATTAGGCCTATTTTTAAGCAAGGTTGTCACCTGGATTTCTGTAATTACAGGCCGATTGCTATTCTTTCCGTCATAAATAAGATTACGGAAAAAATAATAGTCCGCCAGATAACTGAGTTTTTAGAAACCCATAAAATTATTTCAGATGCCCAACACGGTTTCAGACGAGGTCGGAGCACCGCCACTGCACTTGCTGAGTTTACGGATTATGTTAATGAGCGCCTTGATGAGAAAAAGCAGGTAGTGGCGGTGTTCATCGACTTCAAGAAGGCATTTGACACCCTCGAGCACACGCAGCTGCTGCAGGCCATGCACGAGTGTGGTGTGCGGGGCCCGCTGCTGGCCTGGCTGCGCGCCTACCTGGCGGCGCGCGCGCTGCGCACCGTGGTGCGCGGCCAGGCCGGCCAGTGCGCCGCCGTGCGCTACGGCGTGCCCACCGGCTCGGTCTATGGTCCCGTCGGCTACATCATGCACGTAAATAGTCTCTGTAATGTGGTAAGTGACTGTAAGATTTATATGTATGCGGACGATACGTGCATGCTGTACGCGGACAGAGACATAGCGGTTGTAAAGGAAAAAGTTCAAAGCGACTTAGACAACGTAATTAAATGGGCACACGATAATGGTATTATCATAAACCTCAGTAAGACAAAGTGTATGCATATACGCTCGCCATATAGTAGACCCCTACCCCTACAGACGAACTTGCGCGTGGTTGGGCACGATTACGACTGTTTACATGAAGCGGGGAGAGACTGCAGATGTAGTGAAATTGAATTTGTAGATAGTTATAAGTATCTCGGCTTAACGGTAGACTGCCACATGTCATGGTCGGTGCACGTTAATAACGTGTGTGACAAACTGAAGTCTGTGCTAGGAAAATTTTATCATTTGCGAAATATAGTAAACAGGGCAACATTATACATGTTATATCACGCACTTGTAGACTCGATACTATCTTACGGTCTCAGTAGCTACGGCCGAACCTTTCCTTCATACCTAGATAGAATAAAAACGATACAAATTAGGTTTTTAAAATACTTAGTCGATAAAAAAAACAAAGCAGTCCTGTAGAAATAACTATGATAAACTTTTTGTGATCTGCAATATACTACCAGTGCATGAAAAGCGATCTTTGCTCGTAGCCTTGGAACAGTACCAACGTAATGATTATAAAAAACCGTTAAATCATAAATTCCAAACAAGAAGCGTTACCAAAGAAATAAGTCTTCGGAAATTGCTCGTACCAAAGGTTTGTAACTACTTTGGAAAACATACTCGAAAATATTTAGTGCCCATAATTTTAAATAATGTACCAGATCAGCTAAGGTCCTGTCAAGATGTATCAAAGGTGGTGTATAAAAAGAGGTTAAAAAAGTCGTTTATGCTTAGGCTCGAACAGAACACACCTGATTGAAACACCAGCCAAGTTGTTTTTCTTATTAACGAGCGATAATAATTCCATGTGATCTAACAAACAACGCAAGTTATATGTAAATACAGCTCATTATACAATGGTCTACTTACTTTTAAGTTTTAGATAAGGGTAAGTGTGGAGGGTAGAATAAGTTTTCTGCCAACAAACTGCTGCGCAGTTTGGCAGATAGGTAAATTTGATAAACTGTAACTCTCTTTTTGTTGAAAGAAATAAAAAAAAATAAAAAAAAAAAAAAAACACCCAAATCACTATACACGTGCCTTTAAAAATTAAGGAGTTCCCTCAATTGCTAATGAATCCCATCATCAGAACAGCACCAGATAAATGTGAGACCATCTCTAAAGTAGTTCCTTTCAAACAAAAAAATAATTATTCAAATTGGACCACGGGTCTCGGAGTAATCGCTGAACATCCTGCATAAAAAAATCTTCATCATTATCATCAAAACAATCATCATCATCAGGTCCACTGCATCGAAATGGTGGTTTTCGTGAGAAAATGCTTGAGTTGCTTAAGAAAACACCTAAATCACCATACATGGGCCTTTAAAAATTGAGAAGTTCACTCAGTTGCTCATAGATTCCATCATCAGAACAGGACCAGATTAATGTGGGACCATCTTTGAGGTAGTTCCTTTCAAACAAAAATATTATTATTCAAATCGGACCACGGGTCTCGGAGCAATCACTGAACATCCTACATTTAAAAAATCTTCATCATTATCATCTAAACAATTATCATAATCGGGTCCACTCCATCAAATTGGTGGTTTTCGTGAGAAAATGCTTGAGTAGTATAAGAAATTACCCAAATCACTATACAAGTGCCTTAAAAATTAAGGAGTTCCCTCAATTGCTCATAAATCCCATCATCAGAACAGCACCAGATAAATGTGAGACCATCTCTAAATTAGTTCCTTTCAAACAAAAAAAATATTATTCAAATTGGACCACGGGTCTCGGAGTAATCGCTGAACATCCTGCATAAAATAATCTTCATCATTATCATAAAAACAATCATCATCATCAGGTCCACTGCATGGAAATGGTGGTTTTCGTGAGAAAATGCTTGAGTTGCTTAAGAAAACACTCAAATCACCATACATGTGCCTTTAAAAATTGAGGAGTTCCCTCAATTCTTCATAGATCCCATCATCAGAACAGCAACAGATAAATGTGGGACCATCTTCAAGGTAGTTCCTTTCAGACAAAAAAATATTTATTCAAATTGGACCACGGGTCTCGGAGTAATCGCTAGACATCCTGCTTAAAAAAATCTTCATCATTATCATCAAAACAATCATCATCATCAGGTCCACTGCATCGAAATGGTGGTTTTTGTGAGAAAATGCTTGAGTTGCTTAAGAAAACACCTAAATCACCATACATGTGCCTTTAAAAATTGAGGATTTCCCTCAATTCCTCATGGATCCCATTATCAGAACAGCACCATATTAATATGGGACCACCTTGGATGTAGATCCTTTCAAATAAAAAAAGAATTACTCAAATCGGATCACGGGTCTCGGAGTAATCGGTGAACATACATTTAAAAAAAACACCAAACCGAATGCAGAACCTCCTTCCTCAATGGTATTGAAGTCGGTTAAAAATATAACATTTACCGTTACCGTACATTGTTAGGATAGGGAAATAATGCTTAACATCAAAATTGTAAACAAAAAACACCTATGCTCAACGCTTCTGGCCAAGGCTGTAAGTAGGTAACTAGGTACCTACATGGAATAGTACATTTCGATATTAGTGCGGAAAGTATGTCATTTCTCCTCGAGTACCGAGATATCTTACCACGAGCCGTAGGCGAGTGGCAAGACTCGGGACGAGTGAAGAATGACATTTATGCACGAGTATCGAACGACGTTTTTTAATACAGTTGCGAAAAAATTATAAAATTGTCAATTATTCACTTTGAGGTTACTTTAGTACACGTATCCGAACGCTCCGCGCGGTGCGGTGCGGCGCTGTGATTGGCTGTCTGTCACTGTCATTAGCTGTGATTGGCTGGAAAAGTAAAAAGCACTAGTGTGCGACATCAAACTTTCCGCACGCTAAACCACTACAAGAAAAGCACTTTTTTGAGCAACTGTATTAAAAGTAGTTCTTAAGTTGCTGGTTTGTCAGTCTCGCTAGCCAAAGTTGTCGTTGTAGTCCCTTACTGGGGCGTAGTCAATCGTCATACTGTTTCTGTTAAGTTTGACATAAATCTACCATGCTTTGTAAAATGATGAATTTTATATCTGTCGTATGGCGAAACAATGTGCGCTACTGGTCACATATATTATAATCCTATCCAACAATACCCCACTTTGTCTACCGAATGCCATACGTACACACTTTCAATAAAAAGATTTTAAAATAATATTTCATTTTTTCGGCTCATTCGATTTCAACAGTGGTATGTAAGTCATTGATAAACTGAAAGTAAAGAAATATCCTCTATTTTGTTTAAGAAGTGGAAGTCAAAGAAGAACAAGAAGAAGGGCGGGAAGAAGAAGCAGAAGGGGAAGAAGAAGAATGCGAAAGAGAGGAAGAAGAAGGAGAAAGAGAGGAAGGAGAAAGAGAGAAAGAAGAAGGAGAAAGAGCAGAAGGAGAGGGAGAAGGAGAAGAACGAGGTAACTGATGAATCAAAAAAGAATCTGGTAAGGTATTTCTGACGTAAGTAAAAAGGTATTCGCATCACTCCACTCCCTAAGGCGGCTACAGAACTTTCTACCATGGCACACTAAGATCATGCTCGCTCGCTCTCTTTTGCTCCCACTTCTCGACTATGGTAACATAGCATTTCTGGATCTCAAGGTGAAACTGCTTGATAAACTGGAACGCCTACAGAATGTCTGTATTATATTTATTTATGGCCTACGTAAGTTTGATCACGTGTCTCATCTCCGCAGGCAGTTGAAATGGCTCCTCATCCGTCAACGTAGATATATGCATGTCCTCTCTCTTCTATTTAACGTGCTCTACACTCCCTCTTCTCCCCGGTACCTTTCAAAGAGTTTTCGATTTCTGGCTAAAGGAAGTGACCATCGTCTGAGATCTAATGCTAATTTGACACTTGCCATCCATACCCCCTCATCAATCTAACAGCTATAGTATGTCGCTTGGTTCTCTGCCGTTTTGCCGAAAATTGTATTGCCGAATTTCATTTCCCAACTTTACATAACCCAACCTTTTTTTTTTTTTTTTTGTTGACCCAGAGAAATGCTTTACGCATACCGATACGTAACATGAGGTCCCCGAGGTGGAGCCAGATATTACGCATTGGTTATGTGGGACTCTCCGGTCTGCACCGGCCTACCCACTAAAACTCTGGGATGCTGCCTTCTCCGTGCCTTAATGGTGATGCAACGGGATCGTGAACCTGTCACCGCTACACCACCAGCACTGTCGCCCTAGGGCGAACCCTCTCCGCAAAACGAGCATGCTGTAGCATGACCAGCGTGCTCTCCGCCACTGGCCTCCCTTAACCTCGAGGAAGCCGGGACCGGTGTTCCGGTCCCACCCACATGGCACCAGGAGGACAAACGCCCCTACCCCGGCACCCGTGTAGTGGGGATGCCTTCCAGGAAAACGTCCCTTCCAGCCATACCACCACTACACTCCGCCCCCAATCAGACGTGGAATCTGCCTAGGCAGAGTCACGCTGATTACATAACCCAACCTAACCTAACCTAACCTAGTAGGTAAGTTTCATTTCCCAACTATAGGGTTGGGAAATGAAATAGTTGCGAAATAATAATTTGGTAAAAGATATTCGGCCAAATGAAACATGTGCGAAAAGTTGATTGGCAAGTGAAATTCGGCAATACAATTTTCGGCGAAAAGGCAGGATACCATGTCGTTTGCGGTGCGTTCTGTGAAATTATGGAAATAGCTGCCCCCTTTTCTTAGACGATCAACGTCGGCTGCATCGCTCAAGTGAAAAGTAAAGAGTTCGTGGCTGTCCGACCCCCAATAACCTCAATAAGTTATAAAATTATAGTTTGTCTTGTTTATTGTTAGTCTGAACCTATTACTTTTATTAAGTATGTGTTGTGTTAAATATATGTTGGGTTGTTTATTTCTTTTTCTTCTCTTTTTTGTTGTCTCTTCGGTCCTCTCTATTGTAATATTTATACTTCTACTTTAATTTATGTACCTATGTATTTGTATCAATCTTGTTTATATATTGTGTACCAACAAGGTACACAATATATAAACAACATACAACACATGTTGCTGTAATTGTCTACCTAATTTCAATTTCACTATCATTCACTCAAAGGTTAACTGGAAGAGATCCCTTAAAGGAATAATTCACCTTTGTACTATACATATTTTATTTACTGTATTTATCTACCGTGAAACCGTCCATTTTGCCCATAATGGTGTTTTAGCCCTCTTAGTAAAATATAATTTAATATTTGAATTATAATAATATTTTAGCCGTAATTGTAGAAAATAGGTTATATTTATGGCAACACTACGAAGTGCGTTTAGGTCCAACTTTATTCTGTTGGCTGTCACAGCTCGTCGATGTTACAGTGTGTTTTGTACAGTTACAGTTGTGCGGGCGAAATGTGACTACAGTGTTTTCAAAATATTGTGAAATGGCGAAGACAAATATGAGTGTTTGTTTTTGTATAATGTAAACACAAGTTATTTGAACATTTACTTAATACTTTCGGTGCAGTCACTTGCTTAAATAGTAAATAATGATGATGGGCAATTTAAGCCGCAACTGTTGGATTTCGTATCTGTCAAGTTTGCCCGCTTTAAAATATGAACAAGGGTTGTCACTTTTTTATTTCTTGTTTTAGTAAGAGCACCTATGATTAAAATTATGAAATAAAAAATAAAATAAATGAATACTGGAAAAAATAAAATAAATGAAATGAATACAGAAATGAATACTATATGTAGATGCAATAAAATTAATTGACTGACACCTATAACTACATCAACTATTTATATTATGATCCAATTGTGAGACTGATGATTGTTAAAAATAACTAAATAAAAATTGTTATTGAACTTATGAGTACTGTTTTATTAATTTTCAAATATTATCATACAGGTTTTTGACAACCCTCTAACATCTTAAAGTTGGTTGTATGAAAACCATCGTAAGTAAGCGGACAAGTTTGCCCAATTCTTTTTAGACCAATCTATCGTTATTTTTATATCGGTTGTAATATATTGAAGCCTGTTTTGCCAAAAACTATTTGTTGTCCTTTTGCATAAGTGCTCTAAGTGCTACTTTTGGCGAATACTGAGCTTGGGCAAATATGGACGAAAGTGAAGGTTGCCCTCCATCAAATTGCTCGAAAAAACCTTTATAAAAACCGGCCAAGTGCAAGTCGGACTCGCTCATGAAGGGTTCCGTACCATTATTTATAAAAGCAGCCGTAGCTATACTATCGAATACATTATTATCGCAAGGTCGTATCTGATCGATAATGTTTACAATAATTTTCGTTAAAAGAATATTTAAAGGTGTATGTTCTTTAATTTTTTAGACTTCTCAAAGTCATTTTTTCTGAATCTTCTTCTTCCTAGCGTTTATCCCGGCTTGGGACCCGCTTGACAACCTAATCCCATGAATTTGCATAGACACTAGTTTTTACGAAAGCGACAGCCATCAGACCTTCCAACTCAGAGGGGAAACTACGCCCTTTTTGGGATTAGGTCCGGTTTCCCTACGATGTTTTCCTTCACCGAAAAGCGACTGGTAAATATTAAATGATATTCCGTACATAAGTTCCGAAAAGCTCAGTGGTACGAATCCAAGACCTCCGGATTGAAAGTCGGACGTCTTACCGCAAGGCTACCAGCACTCTTCAAAAAATGTTAAAAAGAAACTCAATGCTAGTTTTAAAGAGCTATCGATTGATGTGCATCATGTTGGTATTTGGTAAAAACATTTTTTTTGACAATTACTTGCATGTATACTCAGTGCCCCCCCCCCCCCCACCCCTAAAAATATTTTGAAAAAAGCAGCGGCACATATAATACACTTTATGTCAAAATTTGATAATGATGCGTTTTATAGTTTCTGAGTAAAATGGCTGTGACATACGGGCGGACAGACAGACAGACATGACGAATCTATAAGGGTTCCGTTTTTTGCCATTTGGCTACTGAACCCTAAAAATTGACATTTTCTTAATTGCAGCACAATCCTATGATAAGATAGACTATATTTGTACATCAAAATGTATATTGAAGTTTTTGAACTTTATTATTTTTTAAGAATTTTTTTAAAAAATCGGCCAATATTGGACGGTTTCACGGTACTGTGTTATGTACCATCGGGTTCATAATTGAATGACCAATTTATCAATGAATTCATCCATAAATTGCCCATGCATTTTTGAACCCAATGGTACAATAAAGTGTTACTTACTTACTTAACAGGATGCATTTGATTCCATTATGGATAATATACAAGAAGTTTTGGATGCAGCGGATAAGGCGGTGGACATAGCGAATAAAACCGTAGAGATATTACACAAAGGACCAGAAAAGGTATTTCCAAAATTACTTGCTGTTACGACTAATAAATATAATATCCCTATTTCGTATCTATTAATATTATACATAGGTACCTAAACGGTGGAATTTCATCGAGATACATTTTTTTCTAATTCAGTTATCGATAGCGATCAGATCACATTTATGTAGCAGGTTAGATCATGTTTATTTTGAGAATTTTAGGTGATATCAAAAACAACCTCCCCATTTTTTATATATCTATCACTAGATTTCGTGGTAAATATTATATTACAAATTAGGGATGTTACGAAGCTCCGTCTTCGGTTCCGAAGTATAGAAACTTCCGATTTGTTTTACACCTCCGATTCCGGTTTCGGTTCCGATTATTTAGAACGAATGTCATAGCGAAAGTCGGAATACAGGTGAACTATCTAGTACCGAAAATCCCGGTTCTATGAAACAGTACCGGTACTGCATTCCCTATTGGATATAGATCCTTTGAAACAAAAAAAGAATTACTCAAATCGGACACCGGACCACGGGTCTCGCAGTAATCGGTGAACATACATAAAAAAAAACACCAAACTAAAAACTAAAATAAATGAGTAGATAGATTGCTAACTCCATACATAGCAAAACTACTAATTAAATAATAAGTCGTATGGGAGGTATGGTTAAACTCATTTTTACTAAGTTTTAAGCATACTTAAATCGTAATACGTATTAAGCTGTAATCTTTTGAATAATAACTTTTAGCAAAGCTCACTTAAAACTTATTATATATACGCATTTAGCTATGTATGGAGAGAACACTCTAGGTTATACTTAATTCTCTTTGACCAAACCGAATGCAGAACCTCCTTCCTCAATGGAATCGAAGTCGGTTAAAAACTTAAATGGCCGTATTTTGGTTGACTGAGAAGCTCGATTTATTACAGCTTCAAGTAATGGACTTTAACTTTAATTTGATACCACCACGCACTCTTGAAAAAAGGGTCTTGATAGACGGACAGACACACAGATGGACGACAAAGTAGATCAGTAAAGGTACCGTTTTTCCTTTTGAGTTACGGAGGCTTAAAAAGTATGATACAATTTTAAAACATGAAAAAATAAAAAGCAAACTAATTTTGAGGAGGGGAAATAAGGGTATAAACCACATTCGAGCCTAGCGGTTCTTGCCTATAACAGCAATCAAAGTTTGTTCTCTTATTTTTTTAGCCAGCTCCAGCTTCTTCTGAGAAAGATAAAGCAAGTAGCCTTGAAGAACGTAGCGCTGAAAAAAGAAGCGCTGAAGAAAGTACCACTAAAGGGGATACCGCTGAAGAGAGTAACAATGAAGATAAGGGGGGTAATGATGACCCTGACAATGACGGTGATGAGTAGCGAAGAAGAACTTTAACTTTTAACATGAATATATATATGAATTCATCTAGCTTTTTTTTAATTCTGCCTTAGCGTACCACAAGGTAGTTTTTCTACTAGCCGACTATAATGCTTGAATTGAGACTTCGTACAAACAACTACATTCTTTTCGATGGTCGCATATTTTAGCATTGGCGACTAAACTAAAATGAATTTTCATACAATGTTTTAGTTCTCTCAGGTGCCGAAGCCCGCCCGGCCATGCGGCCGCGGTCGGGCGGGTGTCGGAACTATCACCGGGAGATGGTCAGATGGAAGTTATAAATGTTATAATATACATGTATAGAGGCAGCAGATTGTAATGCATTTATTGAAATCTATTTTAACCAACTTGCCTAATTTAAGTACTCGTAGATAAAGTATTGTATATGACACCGTAAAATTGTAAATACCGTTAGTTTATAATCTAACTAGCGAGATTGTAAACTATCGAAAAATTGTGAACCGTAACGTACTGCTTACAATTTAACGGATTAGTTTTTGTTAGATTATAAACTATCGACTAAGAACCGTTATATTGTCAAACGTAAAGCCCCTCGCACGCTGATTGGTCAGTTTCCAGAGCCTAGATAGGTGCGACGACGAGCGAAGCGAGGAGGAGTATGTTAGGTCAACCGCGACTAAAAAACGACTTTTTTTAATAGCACTTTAGTTTCTCACTGACACCTGTGTTTGATTGCTAAGTTTATAAATACTTAACGACCCACTGTGCGAGGGGCTTCACGTTTGAAAATATAACGGTTCCTCGTCGATAGTTTATAATCGAACGAAAAATAATCCATTAATTTGTAAACAGCAGGTTACGGTTCACAATCGTTCGATAGTTTACAATCTCTCTAGTTAGATTATAAACTAACGGTTTTGACAATTTTACGGTGACATATACAATAGTGACATAATTTAGCTTTTTATACTCGGCGACTGTAATACTCGAATTGAGATTGTGGTGGCGGAACTACTAGCGCATACTTTTTGATAGAGCTTCTATGGTCGCATATTGTAGCATCCATAACAATCACAGAAAGGATTTCCATACAATATTGTGAAACTGTTGTCGGGCCCCGCATTGCGTGTCGCCGCCGGCACAATCCACCGGGAGATCGAACGTTACGAGATTACATAGAAGCAGTAGGTTGTGCACGGCTTTCGTCGAACTCAATTCTTACCGGCTTGCTTAAGCACTCGTATAAAAACTATTGTGTGCAACGGTACATAATAAGGGTTCTTAAAATTCTCGGGTCTGTTTTTACAAAATTCGGCTTCGCCTCATTTTGTAACTTCGACCCTCGAGTCTTAAGAACCCTCATTATGTAACTGTTGCACAAAATACTATTTCAATCTCGTACCTTACTTAGCTTCGGGGCCTAAACACGGTACTCAACTGAAAAGCTCTTTATTACAATACAATACAATACAAATACTCTTTATTGAACACCTCAAAAACAAAACCAGTACAGGAGAAAAAATAAAAAATTAAATTAGAGGTAAACAACAGGCGGTCTTATCGCTAAAAAGCGATTTCTTCCAGACAACCTTTAAGTAGCGGAAATTCATTGAATAAACTAAAACAGTAGGTGTTGCAAAACAGTGAAGAAAGCCTAGTTACAGAAAAATAATAATAATAATAATAACACAAAACAATTTATAATTAAATTCATAACTATATTAAAATACACTACAAAATAAATAAACGAATAAATAAATAAATAAAAATATACACACATACATATACATACATACATATACACATAATTATACAGTGCCAACTACATATAGAGGGGAAAGAAGAAAAGTATCACGGACGAGACAAATAGTGCTGTTTAAGGAGCTTTTTAAATGAAGCGGGTGATTGAGCACACCTGACATCAAGAGGCAAAGAATTCCAAAGTTGAACCGCTTGAAATGTGAAAGAACCGTTATAAAATTTTGAGGAGGATGAAGGGACAGAAAGAAGCAAATTCCGGGAGCATCTTTCCGACCGGAGGTAACTGAAACGCACCTTGAGATAGCGGGGAGTTGCGGGGTTGAAAAGAACAGAAAACAGAAGGGACAGAATATGTGATTTACGACGAAAGCGAATAGGAAGCCACTTGAGCTGCGTACGGAAGTGGGAGATGCGGTCATACTTGCGTAACCCAAATATGAATCTAATGCAGACGTTTTGGATACGCTCAAGCTTATTAAGTTGCTCCTCAGTGAGATCGAGATAAGAGACGTCAGCATAATCCAAAATAGGGAGGAGAAGAGTTTGAGCAAGAGCTATTTTGGTGGGAATAGGAAGGAAGTTGCGTAATCTCCTGAGTGAACCAATTGCCGCGAACATCTTCCTGCTAACTTCGTTCACTTGAGGTCCCCATGATAAAGTTCTATCAATAATGACGCCAAGGTTTTTTACTTGTTGTGACAAAGGAATCAAAACGCCATTAAAATAAATAGGTGGGAGATCATCAAAATGAAGCCTGGGAAGTAGTTTTGGGCTACCAATTATAATAGCCTGTGTCTTATCAGGATTTACTTTAAGGCCATAACTGCGACTCCAATTCGAGATGCTCTCTAAATCGCTATTTACAGAGGCTATTACAGAAGGAAGTTCCCCCGTGCCACCCTGCGAGTAAATTTGAAGGTCATCGGCATACAGGTGATAATGTGAAGAAAGGTTATGAGTAATAGAATTGATGAAGGTAGAAAACAACAAGGGAGACAACACACCGCCTTGCGGAACGCCGGCCAATGTGTTGCACCAAGAAGAAAGGGAATCACACACCTTTATGCGCTGCCGACGGCCTGTTAAATAACTAAGAAACCATCCAATTGCGCCAGGAGATATATTAAGAGAATGTAATATCCCAAGGAGAATATCAAAATCTACAGTATTAAACGCATTACTAAAATCTAGCAGCGTCAATACCGTCAGTTTCTGACTATTCATCCCCGCCCGGATGTCATCGGTGATCTTAACGAGAGCGGTAGCGGTACTATGACCAGGACGGAAACCAGACTGGAAGGGATTGAGGAGATTACACCTGTTAAGGTACGAGGTGAGCTGCTGGTGCACGAGACGCTCAAGCACTTTGGACAGGAAAGGGAGAATAGAAATGGGACGATAGTCAGAAAAAGAGGATGGATTTGACTTTTTAGGAATGGGAACGATATGAGCATCTTTCCAAAGTGAAGGAAAGGAACCTGTGGAAATAGAAGTGTTAAGAATAATGGAAATAATGGGAGTGAGCAGGTCCAGGAGGGGAATGATCATGTTACGGCTGATGCAATCGACCCCAACGGCATTAGACGCTATGGACAAAACATTCTTCCTAATATCACTGTCGTCAAAAGGAGCAAGACAGAAAGGAGGTGAGTCAGGAGTTGGAAGAGAAGAAAGATGTCGAAGAGTCTTAACTTTATCAGGGCCACTAAATTCAGCGGAAGTAGAGAAATGCTTGTTAAGCTGGTTGAGGTTTATGTCTCTAGGACAAGAGTTTTCTTGATTATACTCTTTATTATACTTTTCTCAATAAATTATTTGTAATTTGTTTGTAATTTGTAATTATGTCACGATTGTATAAACTACTGTTATTTATTCGCCAACTTCACTGATTCATGAGTTTACTTTCTACAATTAGTAAATCTTGCTAGGTTAAAATATCGCTAGTGTCGGGGCTTCCGACCTCCTTGCCGACGAGACACTGACTAACCGACTGGCCAACCGACATACTTTTCTGGAACGACGGACTTTTAAATTCAAAATTAGACACGACAAAACAACAGACGGGACAAACAATCAGTCGACGACAGACATCACACGACGACATATTTGGTTCTTCAAACGATATATACCAGTAATGGATACCCGTAGTAACACTCGACGACAGGCTGAAGCCGACACGCTCAGCCTGCAAAACGTGAACACGCGCCCCGGGGCGCACTCGCCGCGCGCCGGGCCATGCAGTGTCCGCGGCACAGATATCAGAGAAAAGCAAATATGAAATTTCAAGTTGAACGTTTTGTATACTTCCGATCTGCTCTTACTAACCTACTTATCATTAAGTAAGAAAAGATAGACACTATGCTATCTGATAGGTCTTCATCTGTCATTGTCTCGGCCTTTCATGACTTTGTGGCCAGAACTAGTGCAGTGAAAGATAATTTCAAACTAAATATCATCATCGATATTTGCTGTTGATATCCGTAACAGGTATTTCAATGTTATAAAAAAAACCAACAAGTGTGTGTCGGACCACGCATATTGGAGGGTTCCGTACCAAATCCAAAAAAATAGTATAAAAAAGTTGTGTCTGACCATGAAATAAGTTTTTGGAATTAACATTTTCAAAACAATTTTCATTAAAAATACAATGTTTTCTCCAATTTTTATTTAAAACATCGTGAGGAATTCGGACCTAATCCTAATCCCAATTAGGCCTAGTTACCCCTCTGGGTTAGAAAGTCTGGGTTTCTGATATTTATGCTGTGACATTACTTAAAAAAAAGTAAAAAAAAAGTAAAAATATTTAATTACCAAAAATACTATTTATATAAAATTGACAGTTTATCAGTGACTCCCACACTAGGCTTGGCCTGTTTCATGGAAGTCGCAAACATACGAACATTTCTAAAAAAAAACATTGCGGCTTTACTGTATAAAGTGCATGCAAACTTAAATATAAAAAGTAAACTTAAGTTCAAGTTAAAAGTAACCTTAACTAAAAAATATAGCGAAAGGACACAAGAAGTTGCTTAAAATTCAAAAAAATTGTTGTCTTGCCTGCTAGATTTTTGTGTGTAAACGAATGGTGTGTAAGAATGTGAGTTGTGTTAGTGTAGATAGTTATGTATTGTGAAGGAGTAAAAACAAGATGGTGGTTTATTACGAAAATCATTCAAGGCAGTAAATCTTCGGACTCCTTGTAAGTAAGGGGCTGCAAGAAGTTGCGTATTAATGTTTTAGCCCTAACGAGTTGGCAGCTCTTGAGATCGCAGCTTTTAAGAATAGCGTTATAGATAAATGGGAAGATACTTAAATATATTTTTATTGCGTTAACTCAGAAGTTTGTTGTTTTTACAGCACCACCACCAATAAATTGTAAACGGGAATATTTGAAATTAAATCAACTTGATACCTCCTCCACACGTTCCTGACAAAAAAGGTCTTGACAGACGGACAGACAAACAACAAAGGATCCTATGAGGGTTTTTTTTCCTTTTGAGGTACGGAATTCTGAAACGGACAAATAGTCGAGGCAACTAAAAAGTCGTTAATATATTTTATTCCGGAAATCTGAAATTGACAATTAAATGTGTTAAGGGCTTCGATAGCTTTAAAAGTTTATATGGAAGAAAGAAAACGAGCAGATGACGGTATAAGTAAAAGTAATGTACTAAACGAAAATATAATATTAGCCTTCAGATTAAAATACAAAAATAGAATGATATAAGAACATAGACAATATACATATAAAAAAACTTTTTACAAAAAAAAGATAAACCGACTTCAAAAAGGATAAAATGAATCATTATATTATTTATATGCGTTACCAACTGATATGTTTGAAGTCGGTGCCAAGCCAAATTTGGAAGAGTTAATACGAACGAGGCGATGTGTTCAGTGAATTGTTATTTTTACTAGATAACTAATCTAATACGGTATGAATCGCACGTAGATATACATTCGTTTCGACCATGCGTTAACTGTTAGGCAAGTAGGTACAGAAAGTATAATCATGCGTGCGAATATCCGTATGTCGAACGAAGCCCGTGGTTTGCTGTGAATTATTTATCCTTCTTCATCTAAGAAATCCGAAGTCTAAAGGAATTCAATTGCTAGATTAATCTTTCTATCCTCACATATACCCAGTACACACGCCGTGTCAGTAAAAAAGGCACGATATTCAAATTTTCTATGGAAGGTCAATCTTACGCGTCTACATTTTTTTTCTATTTGCCGCCTTTTTCTGATTATTGACAAAGCAGACGTCTATCAGAATATATATATCGTTGTCACATTTCATCAAAATAGGATTAGTAGTTTAGACATGAAAATGTAACACATGAAATCGCATTCACCTTTGCATTATTAGTACCGATGTTTTGTGATGTCCGCACTTGAAGCTGATTAGAACGGTATTGTAATTTGTAGCTTGGCACCGACTTCAAACATATCAGTTGGTAACGCATATAAATAATATAATGATTCATTTTATCCTTTTTGAAGTTGGTTTATCTTTTTTTTGTAAAAAGTTTATATTTTTCCATTTTTAGTGGTTATATATTTAACAACAAGTCTCGGAATAATCGGTAAAGATATATAAAAAAAGTTTATAATACACCCATTCTATCTAAGGAAAGGTCCACGTATCATAATAATATGTGTACTTCATCATTAGGTCCTCTCTATCAAATTGGTGGTTTTCAAGAGGGAATGCTCGAGTTGCTTAAGAAAACACCCAAATCAACATACATGCGCCTTTAAAAATTGAGGAGTTCTCTCAATCGCTCACGGATCCCATCATCAGAACAGCACCAGATTAATGTGGGACCATCTTCGAGGGAGTTCCTATCAAACAAAAAAAAGGAATTGTCCAAATCGGACCACGGGTCTCGGAGCAATCGCTGAACATCCTACATAAAAAAAAACTTCATCATTATCATCAATACAATCATCATCATCAGATCCACTCCATCAAATTGGTGGTTTTCGTGAGAAAATGCTTGAGTAGCTTAAAAAAACACCCAAATCACTATACACGTGCCTTTAATAATTGAGGCGTTCCCTCAACTGCTAATGAATCCCACCATCAGAACAGCACCAGATAAATGTGGGACTATCTTCATAGTAGTTCCTTTCAAACAAAAAAATAATTATTCAAATTGGACCACGGGTCTCTGAGTAATCGCTGAACATCCTGCATAAAAAAAACTTCATCATTATCATCAAAACAAGCATCATCATCAGGTCTACTGCATCAAAATGGTGGTTTTCGTGAGGTAATGCTTGAGTTGCTTAAGAAAACACCTAAATTACTATTTTTTATTTATTTATTTAAGCTTTATTTGATTCCACACATACATCTTTTTCTTTTCTTTTTTTTTTACACTAATTATTTAAGATTATGGATTGTCCTGTGTGGACCCCCTTCGGGTAAAAGCCTCCTCCAAGGTGTTCCATTTCGTTCTATCTTTAGCAATCTGTAGCCAATCTCTTCCTGCAACTGTTGCTATTTCATTTGCCCATCTGGCACACGGCTTGCCTCTTCTTCTGGTACCTTTAGGCCCAGGCCACTTCACGGCTCTTTGGGTCCATCTGTCATCTTCATATCTGGCTAGGTGACCTGCCCATTTCCACTTTCTTTGCCGTGAGAAGATAAGTGCGTCTTTAACATTGGTTTTTTTGCGGATGCTTGTATTTCTCACTTTGTCTTTTAGTTTTATGCCTAGGTAGCTCCTCTCTATTCTTCTTTGAGTGGTCTGAATTTTGTTTCTGGATTTCACGTCGAAAGTCCAAGTTTGGCACCCGTAAGTAAGGCATGGCAGGATTTCAGAGTCCATAACAAATTTTTTTTATTTTAGTGGCAGCCGTGACTTGAATATTTCCTTACGGGCCCAATACTTCTTCCATGTAATCGCTATTCTCCGGTCTTTTTCTTCAATGTTTCTTTCTTTGTTAAAAGATATCTGTTTGCCTAGATATATGTACTTGTCTACGAACTCGAGAGGGATGTTATTTACTGAGATAGGCGTCAAGTGGTGATTTGTCATAACTTTCGTTTTGTCAAGGTTCATTTCCAAGCCAACCCTTATACTAGCCTGGTGTAGATTGTCTATCATGTTGTTTAGTTGAGCTGGGGACTCTGAGAATACAATGACATCATCATCCAAATTACTATACATGTGCCATTAACAAACTTAACTTATGCATGAAAAATTAAAACTGACCTAAAAATTTTGTCACTATTTTGCCCCTGATAATCGTCATTTTGTGATATTCACTAAATAAAAAATATAAATATATAACTCATATCTTTTTTAATCTGTAAAGTATCACTACAATGTCCATCTTCATACATTTTTTTTGTAAAAAAAAATAATTTGTAGCGTGCGGAAGATGCGATTCCCATACAAATGGAATTATGATCCGAGGTGAAAGGTATTTTTTTTTACAATATATGGAATAAATTGCAGACTAAATACAAAGTGTAATGTTATACTACTAATTTCATGTGACTTTTCCTGTACCTGGTTCAAAATTGTTGTTTTTAATTTTAATTTCATACAATTTTTCACGCCACTTTACAACCCATTAATAAAATAATAAAAAAAATACTCTTTATTGCCCACCTCATTAAAAGAAATCGATACAGAAAAAATACAAAAACTTAAGGCAAACAACAGGCGGTCTTATCGCTAAGAAGCGATCTCTTCCAGATAACCTTAATGTAGTGGATTGATGAACTTATTAATGTCAGTGGGTAGGTGTTGAAAATCACGACGCGATCCTAATTACCAAACACACATAGACACATATATAGTAATTGTACCAAAATATTTATATCATACAAATAAAATCCATTAAAATAAACATATTTACATATGGGAGACTTTGCTCATTTTACGCCCACGGGCAGTCGGAGTTCCAAAGCCGAACTTTTGAGTGAACCGGGCTTTTGGGCCTACTATTTTGAAGAGGATGACGGTACGGAGAGAAGCAAATTTCGGTAACACCTGACAGAACGGAGACTATCCTACTTTGTAAACATAATATATATTTGGTAAAAAATAAAACTACCGGACTGGGGATGTTGAACGGAGATAACTTAAGCGCACCTTGAAATAGCGGGGAGTTGCGGGGTTAAAAATAATAGAACAATAAAAACTTTTTACAAAAAAAAGATAACCGACTTCAAAAAGGATAAAATGAATCATTATATTATTTATATGCGTCACCAACTGATATGTTTGAAGTAGGTGCCAAGCCAAATTTGGAAGAATTAATATGAACGAGGCGATGTGTTCAGTGAATTGTTCTTTTTACTATTTATCTAATCGTATGCGGTATGGATTGCACGTAGTTGTGTGTACATTCGTTTCGACCATGCGTTATCCGTTAGGCAATTAGGCACAGAAAATATTTTCATGCGTCTGTTAACACACTATTCGGACTATCCGTATCTCGAACGAAGCCCGTGGTTCGGTTTGAATTATTTATCATTCTATATATATATCTATATTTTCATCTAAGGTTAAATTCGGAGTATAAAGGAATTCAATGGCTAGATAATTTTTTCCATACTTACTCAGAGTCAGATACACCCATCAGTACACACACCATGTATGTAAAATGACACGATATTCAAATTTTCTATGAAAGGCCAATCTTACGCGTCTACATTTTTTTCTGTTCTATTCCGCCTTTTTCTGATTATGAACAAAGTAGACGTGTACGAGTATCAGAATATATACAAAATTGGATTAGTAGATATGAAAATGTAACAGATAGAATCACATTCACCTTTGCATTATTAGTACTGATCTTTTGTGATGTTCACAGTTGAAGCTGATTTGACCGGTTTTGTATTTTTTGGCTTGGCACCGACTTCAAACATATCAGTTGGTGACGCATATAAATAATATATTGATTCATTTTATCCTTTTTGAAGTCTGTTATCTTTTTTTTGTAAAAAGTTTTTATTTTTCCATTTTTAGTGGTTATATGTTTATCAAAATCGGCCAAAAAGTCTTGGAATAATCGGTAAAGATATATCAAAAAGTTCATAATACACCCATTCAATCTAAGGAAAGTTCCACGTATCATATGTGGACTTCATCATTAGGTCCACTCCATCAAATTAGTGGTTTACGAGAGGAAATGCTTGAGTGGCTTAAGAAAACACCCAAATCAACATACATGTGCCTTTAAAAACTGAGGAGTTCTCTCAATTCCTCATGGATCCCATCATCAGAACAGCACCAGATTATTGTGGGACCATCTTCGAAGTATGTAGTTCCTTCCAAACAAAAAAAGAATTATTCAAATTGGACCACGGATCTCGGAGTAATCGCTGAACATCCTACATTAAAAAAAATCTTCATCACTATCATCATCATCAGGTCCACTCCATCAAATTGGCGGTTTTCGTGAGAAAATGCTTGAGTTGCTTAAGGAAACACGCAAATCACTATACATGTGCCTTTAAAAATTGAGGAGTTCCCTCAATTTCTCATGGATCCCATCATCAGAATAGCACCAGATTAATGTGGGACCATTTTCAAGGTAGTTTCTTTCAGACAAAAAAAGAATTATTTAAATCGGATCACGGGTCTCGGAGTAATCGCTGAACATCCTACATTTAAAAAATCTTCATCATTATCATCAAAACAATAATCATCAGGTCCACTACATCAAATTGGTGGTTTTCGTGAGAAAACGCTTGAGTAGCTTAAGAAAACACCGAAATCACTATACACGTGCCTTTAAAAATTGAGGAGTTCCCTCAATTGCTCATGAATTCCACCATCAGAACAGCACCAGATGAATGTGGGACCATCTTCGAGGTAGTTCCTTTCAAACAAAAAAATAATTATTTAAATTGGACCACGGGTCTCGGAGTAATCGCTGAACATCCTGCATATAAAAATCTTCATCATTATCATCAAAACAATCATCATCATCAGGTCCACTGCATCGAAATGGTGGTTTTCGTCAGAAAATGCTTGAGTTGTTTAAGAAAACACCCAAATCACCATCATCATCATCATCAATTATTAAATCACCATACATGTGCCTTTAAAAGTTGAGGAGTTCCCTCAATTCCTCATGGATTCCATCATCAGAACAGCACCATATTAATATGGGACCACCTTGGATGTAGATCCTTTCAAACAAAAAAAGAATTACTCAAATCGGACCATGGGTCTCGGAGTAATCGGTGAACATACATAAAAAAAAAAACACCAAACCGAATGCAGAACCTCCTTCCTCAATGGAATTGAAGTCGGTTAAAAAGTAACCAAATGCGGGAGTTCCGACGAAGGCGAATAGGGAGCCAGTTAAGTTGTAAACAGAAGTGGGAAACACGATCATACTTGCGCAACCCGAATATGAATCGAATGCAGATATTCTGAATGCGCTTAAGTTTATTGAGTTGATCTTCAGTAATAGTAGAGAAGCAAGCGGCTTAGATACATTTCTCTATTTTTTCACTAGTATACTGCTAACGTTTGGTGTCATCATGTTCAGTGAGGTCCCCCCACTATGTAATGAGGAGTCGTCAGCTTATAAAAGTGTGGAGGGGATAGTTATGACGTCACAAAGAGAGCAATTCTTAGCATCAATTTTAGTTTACTAGCTCAAAAAGTACTTAACCGATTTGGATAAATGAGGCGTCATATGAAAGCTGTTATAATACTAATTAAAACATTTTTAGGACCCGAAGGTGCAGAATCAAAATTAACATTGTTATTTAAAAAAAAACTAAAACACCAAACCTATAATTATCTTCTGATCCAAAAAACACCCTCATAGCGACCATTTATAAAAAAAAAGTTTAAGTAAATCTAAATTCTACATTAATTAGCTATACAACAGTTCTACATATTTTGATATCAAGTAATAAATAGATAAACTATGCTAATTTTTCATGGGCGGGGCAAGTCACGCGGCTCGCGTGTTCCTCCTTGCAGACGTTCTGTTCAGCGTAGCTCGATAACAAAGATGTCGCGGATGCAGATTTTTCGATAAAATTTTACTTCGTTTTCAATAAAATATTACTTTTAAGTTATTATTATTTAAAACCCGAATAAAAAGAAAACAAACTCGACGATTTTTGTAACTGTAACTCATAAGCGTAAGCGCTCGATCGCTGACTCACAAAAATTTAACAAGAATTCTTTTGGTTAATTGCAGAAATTAGCTTAAGAGGGGGTATCCTCGGAATAAAAGATAATGGCATGTATTTAACCGGGCTGCTAAATAATTGTATTTGGGCAGCTATAAAAAATAAAAATGGGTACCAAAATTATTAGGTTGGCGACTAATTCGTGGCGACTAATTATTTAAATATGGGCTGCATTTTATTGCTTTTACAGGTATTGTTTAACTATAGCCAGGTATCAATAGTACATTGTAGTAGAGGCTGGAAAGTAAGCTATAGGTGGATCGAGTTAGTTCGAGGGCCGACCCGCCAGGGGAGGCCCTCGAAGATACGAGTCCACCTATAGCGCTTTCAGCCGAGACATTACATAGTGCTTTTCACGACTACTGTGAGGAAATAAAATAAAAAATTAATTGGCATATACAAACACTTTAATAGATACTATTTATAGATATATTGACGGTTCATATGCTTTTCACAAGCACGATAAAGTAAACGAGCATGTAACTTTCTGCAAATAAATGCTTCTTTTCGCCATCCTTCCATAATATAAATTGTTTGTCGGATATTATATTGTATACAAAATATCACTGTTCATGGGCCTTCTTATTTAGGACGCGATTTTTCTTCTTGTTTCTTGAATTTCGGTGGGCGCCAGCGTATTAATAACATTTTCTACACTTATTGAACTCATTTTTACTGCATAAATACAACTTTCTTGTTTTTCAGTCAAACATTATCCAATTCAATATGTATTTTTCTCGCTCCACCTTTATTACTTTTTTTTCACTTTTAAGAAGCGTTTTACGATGTTTGCTTCAATCCGACTCAAACGGCTATTAGACATTGCAACCTGCAGGAGGGAGAGGGAGAGGCAGGGTACACAACAGATTGGGCCCTGCAAGTTGCCATGTCTAATAGCCGGTTCACTCGTTACCCACTTTTTGATAGAAAACCACAAACGGTTAAAAAGGTAAAAACGCCTTAAGGGTGATCTGAATGATCTTGACGTTTCTTTTTTTTTAAACAAGTAAATTGGTTCGATAAACAACCTTATTTTATTTTAGAATGAAAAAGTGGTGCCAAAAAAAAGACCTTTTTAATGTTTTAAATGATTCTCATTGGCGGGTCCAATGCAATGACATTTCATTGCTGCAAAATAGCAATTCTTGTAGTGGTAGTTCAGACGCTACAGCAATTGCTTACTTTCCAGCTTGGATTTTGATCTTCTTTTGCCACATTTCCGAGCAGGTGGCGTGAAAATAATTATATTGACAACTGAATTAGTAACTGGGAAGCAATTTCAGAAGCCTTTTTTAAATAGAAAACGATCACCTATTAATTTAAAAATCAGCATCTTTTAAAATATTTAGGAAGCAATTAAAATGCGTTAAATATTCAATATATGTACAACGGGCAACTTTACACGAGCAGTAATTATAAGATAAAAAGGATTCTTAAAAAGTTACTGGGGTCTATGAATATTGGTAGGTAGGTACCTATAAGTAGTTATCTACTGTCAGATATCTAGTACCAAATTTCATTGATTATATAGACTTTGTATAGGTATTACCTAAATACCTACCTAGTTAATAGAAAATGTGAATCAGTCATTTTTAGGGTTCCTTAGTCAACTAGGAACCCTTATAGTTTCGCCATGTCCGTCTGTCCGTTCGTCCGTCCGTCCAAGGTCTAGCTCAGTGACTGATAGCACTAGAAAGCTGAAATTTGGTATGAGTATGTGCGTTAATCACGCCAACAAAGTAATAGAATAAGAACTGGAAAATATTTTTATTAGGGTAACTCTCCTACACATGTGACCCAACTCACAAGGGTGAATTTTTTTTTCGCTCTAACCCTGTCGTGTGGCCCCCTATCCAAATTGGATCCGTAGGATAGGTCTTTTAAAAATAGTCGAGGTGTTTGAAAAAGAACACTTTTTGGATAAAACGAATTGTTTTGTAAATAATAGCTATGACTAATCTAACTTTTGCACCGTGGGTCCAAAACATTTTAAAAAAAAATCATGAAAGTGAGGCTTAACAAGTACTTTCAATGAAAACTATATTGAATAAAATCGGTTAAGCCGTTTTTGAGTTATCACTTAAAAACGCAAAGCAAAAGGACGTGAGTGCGGCGTAGTATAATGATGTAAGCGCCGCCAAGTATCACTTAACAAACGACCTTTTTGAACGGATGAATTGTAACATTCCTTCAACTACGGAACCGGCATGGCCGGGCATGGCCCGATATGCTCTTGGTCGGTTTTTAGTATGTTTTAAATTGGCCACCCTTCAATAACTGGCCAGTTATACTAAAATGGATTGTACATATTGCAATCATGCACGCAATATTTCACTGTCAATCGTTCCTTTTTTAACATTTTGGTTCAGAACCCTAAAAATATTCCATTTTCCTGAAATTTTACTGATCCCGTAATTAGTTAATAAGAATAAGAACTGGAAAATATTTTTATTAGGGTAACTCTCCTACACATGTGACCCAACTCACAAGGGTGAATTTTACCTGCAACTGGTACACTCATTATGGTTAATTAGGTAAAAACAAATACCTGGCAACAAATATTTAAAACAAGCCTGCTTTGAATAATAGATGCGAAGTTAATATTTTAGATGCCAACCTATTATTTTAAGTTCCCTGATAATTTTTGGTGTGCTATATTTTGCTGCCGTTTTTCAATGATATTGATGCCACATGTTTGATGCTTATTTTAATTTAATGTCGCTAAAATATTAATACACAGCCAATTTATATTATTATATGCCTTAGAAAAGTTGCCGATTCATATTTTAGATGCCCGTAAAATTATAAGCCAAAGATAATTAGCTGGAAACTTGTATATATCTTCATTGTGGTGTTCTTAAAGATCAAAAATCTAGGAAAATCTGATGTCTGGGCCGGAAGTTATTCAAAGTTAAATGATAACAAACTCGTGTTTTGGCGAATATCAAGGTTTCTATAATTCCTATTATATTTATACAGGGTGTAACAAAAATACTGGTGATCCGTTTAAGGGCATAATTGGTATCGTATTGCGAATAAGAAAAAGTAGAAGAAAAAGTTTTAGTTTTTGGCCGCGAAATATTTATTTTTGTACGGGCCACGTCGTTTCAGCTGACCAACTTCATACAAAACTAAAAAAAATTCGCGGGATTTTTTTTCTTACATTTTCATAATTTTGTTACACCTTGTATGTATTACAAAGTTGAAGAACATACAATTTGCGATAGGATATGTCTTAAACATTTTTTCATGCCCTCTACCGTTTTCGATATTCATGCCGGCAAAGAGTGCAAGAGTCTACCATACATATAAGTACTGTAATGCCAATTCAACCGTGAATCGCGATGATTAATCATTCTTAAATATGTTTTTTACCACGACGATGGCAAACAAGCATATGGCCTGCCTGATGGCAGCAAGATGGAAGCAGTTACCGTAGCCTATGAACGCCTGCAACCTCAGAGGATTGGCATGCACGTTGCATACCCTTTAGGAACCTATACACTCCTTTTTTGAAGAACCTCATACTGTAGCTCTGAAAAAACGTCAGCAGGGAGTTCATTCCACAGCCGCAGCGTTAATTGGAAGAAATACCTCTTAAGACGATGAGAAGACCGGGTGCCCTTGGGGATTCGAGAATTTTAGCCCGCTCATTTTGCTCCTCAGCGCTACTGAAAAGTGAGCGGACACTATGCGTAACTACTCGCAGCCGACTAGCGATTGCAGTCAGAAATCAATATGGCTCACAACAGATGGCGCTCTACTCCAAAGACTTACCATAGACCCAAGAATGAAATAGATTGGGCATCGTAAATAGGAAATTATTTAATAATACATATAATACTGCAAGTATGTTTTGTAATTGCAATTGTTAATTTATAGTTTAATTACTTTTTGACAAACATTGAAATATACAGGGTGGATTTTCTTTTTGGGTTAGTGAGGGCAGCTACCAGATCCCGTGCTGCTACGCGAAAATAGCCTTAAAAAACCTGCCCTCGATTTGAAATTAATGAAGATTCGCGTTTACATATTTTAGAAAAAACATACAGGATGCGAGATAAAGGTCATTTTGACAAAGTTTTCTTTATGCCATTTGATCCAATTCCTACAGGCACAGGATCAAAAGCTTGAATGGGACCAAAAAAAATTCCAGCTAGAAAAGCCACAAATCGAAGAAAGCTTTCCCCAATTTCCCTTTTGTATGAATCAGAAAACTTAAATTTTTCACATGCAGTTTTTTTATGTAAATCGATCCCATTCCTGTTCAGTAGCAATAATTTCTATGGGGTCAACTTACGGTAATATGCCAAAAAGCCACACATTGAAGAACAATTTTACTTTTACACCGGTACTTTTTACACGACTGCCCTGCCCAAAAAAAGGAGTGTATTGTTTTCAGGGTTCATGTATGTATGTGGGTAAAATAAAATTCTTTGTTCCACTAGAACAACTGAACGGCTGAACCAATTTAGATGTAGGTATGGGGTATCATTAGAATCGTTACGTTATCCCGAGTAACATAGGCTATGTGACGTCACAGTAAAAATAAAATGGCGGACAAAATATTCCAGATTGCGCAGCCCTAAGAAAATTTTTTTTTGCAAACCTATCGAGTGGGGTATCAAAATGAAGAGCTTTTCACGCTGATTACAAAAATGTATATAATACATATATAAAAATCTTCTTTCGTGAATACGAACATTTTAGAAATTTAATTAAAAGTCAAAAGGAAGGGCGTTGGAAGTTGGGTCGAAAGATGTATAAAACTTACATGTTTACTTGTAATAAATAATAAATATTAGAGACTAGGGAGGAATAATAATAGTTATAGCAATGGCTCGTAGTTACAGTATCCGAGAGGCAACCGGATAGCTCGCGGTATTTATATAACGGCTCTCTACGTGTTGTGGAACAAACCTGTGCAACCCAGATTTACCCACGTTGTACTTTGTGTTTCATCCCCCCCCCCCCCTCCTTTTTCTGATGGCTGACGAATCGATTACCGACCAGCCGGTGCACAGGGCGATTTGCATGCTCGATCTGGATCACATAAAAATATTGGAAATTGAGAGGAGGAGGATGCAAAACGAAGTCCAGCGTGAGTCATTTCGGGTTGCATAGGGTGGTTCCACAGCACGTAGGGAGCCTAAAGGTCACAGCTCATTAGAGCTCCTCGGCACCCGACTCTCACCGCCTCACTTCGAGTGGTTAAATAGTTATTCTTTATATGAATTTGTATGACCATGCTCACTACATCTACTCGACAACGAGTGGACACTGAGCGACGAGGCGATGTGGGTCGGCTCAGTCGGCTGCCGAGGCGCTCTAACGACCTCTAATACCGTGAGCCATCCGGTTGCCTCGCGGACACTGCAACTACGCGTCATTACTCTGAATGTAATGGATCCTAAAAAACAAGTAAAGAGGTACGTATGTAAATGAAAGTTATCATCCTCCTAGCGTTTATCCCTGCTTTTTGCCACGGCTCAATTGAGCCTGGGATCCGCTTGGCAACCTTATTCCATGAATTGGCGTATGCACTAGTTTTTTTACGAAAGCGAATGCCATCTTTTCTTTCAACGCAGAGGGGAAAACTGGGCCTTATTGGGATTAGGTTATTCGGTTTGTCTCACGAAATTTTCCTTCACCGAAAAGCGACTGGTAAATATCAAATGATATTTCGTACAGAAGTTCAAAAAAACTCAGTGGTACAAGCCGGGGTTTGAATACCAGATCTTCGGACGTCTTACTACCAGGCTACCAGCGCTTTTTACGTGATAAAAAGTAATTAAACAATTTTTTAGGGTTCCGTAGTCAACTATATAAAAACCTTTATAGTTTCGCCATATCCGTCCGTCCGTCCGCGGTCTAGCTCAGTGACCGTTAGCACTAGAAAGCTGAGATTTGGTTTGAATATATTATGTGCATTAACCAAGCCGACAAAATGGTAGAATAAAAACTGGAAAATATATTTTGTTATGGTACCTCCCGTACACGTGAAGTGGGGGGAGAAATTTGTTTTGTTCCAACCCAGTTGTGTGGGGTATCGTTGGATAGGTCTTTAAAAAAAATAGGGTCTTTTAAAACAGTTTTTGAATAAAACTAATATTTTCGTAAATAATAGCTCCGAAAGTTTAAAACAGGGCGTCCCCCATCTAACTTTTGAACCGTGGGTCCAAAAATTTTGCAAAAATCATGAAAGTGAGGCATACTTAATAAGTACCTTCAATGAAAACTATATTGAATTAAATCGGTTGAGCCTTTTTTGAGTTATCACTAAAAAACCCATAGTGAAAGAACGTAAGTGAAATGACGTAAGCGCCGCCAAATTTCCCGTAAGAAACGACATTTTAAATTAATGAATTGTAACAGGCCGGCAACTACGGAACACGGAACCCTACATTGAGCATGGCCCGACATGCTCTTGACCGGTTTTTATGCTTTCGACTACTAATCCAAAGTTCGTTTAATTATTCTATGTCACTAAAAGGTTTTAAATAAATAAAATAATGAAAAATTAAAAAACACGACTGCGTTTGTTTTAAATTAACTGAAAAGTTAAAAATAAGTTCTAAACATGATAGAGAATGTCTTTGAAACCTTATTATGGTTGAGACTGTGCCTTCCTACACCCTGATGTATGCTGGATCTGTTAAAATCTTATTTTAGTTTGATCGCAGTCGGGGGACCTTTTTATAGGTATTGTGTTATACAGTTTAAAAGGTCCCCCGACTACGGTCGAAGTAAAATAAGATTTTAAAAGATCCAGCATACATCAGGGTGTAGGAAGGCACATTCTCAACCATAATAAGGTTTCAAAGACATTCTCTATCATGTTTAGAACTTATTTTTAACTTTTCAGTTCATTTAAAACAAACGCAGTCGTGTTTTTTAATTTTTCATTATTTTATTTATAGTATGTTGTGTAAGGCACCTTTACCTATAGCTACACCAATATTCGGCTTTACACTCTATACAGGTATGATTTTACAAAAGAAAAATAAACAGTACAACCAGATCTGTAAGTATTTTTTTATTTTATTTTTCAAAAATCACTTAATTCTAAGTATCGCCAAAGAGAATTAAGTACCTAGAGTGTTCTCTCCATACATGGCTAAATGCGTATATATAATAAGTTTAAAGCGAGCTTTGCTAAAAGTTATTATTCAAAAGATTACAGCTTAATACGTATTACGATTTAAGTGTGCTTAAAACTTAGTAAAAATGAATTTAACCATACCTCCCATACGACTTATTATTTAATTAGTAATTTTGCTATGTATGGAGTTAGCAATCTATCCACTCATTTATCTATGGTATCGCGAACATGTAGGTTTCGAGTTGTTTACTTGCCTGCTTGTTTGTGTATCAGTCAAGGGAATGGCAGTGGTCCTGTCTGGTTCTGTTACTGTCTGAGTCCTGGTTCCATTGTCGGACGGCTCCCTTATCGGTAAATTTCGTGTGAACCTGGGATCGACTATTTCCGGCAGCATGCATTCTAACTACGGAATTCCACCATATTTGGTTAAGGATTGTCGAATCTTGCTCGCTGAACCTTTATTGCACGTTTTCAACCTGTGCTTGGATCAAAGTACGTACCCGGAATGTTGGAAGACTACTCGAGTTACACCAGTCCCAAAGGGCTGCGCAGGAACTGATGTGAGTGGATTCCGACCCGTGGCAGTATTATCGGCGTTTGCCAAGGTATTTGAGTCCGTGTTACACGCTGCTATACTTCCTCAGATATACGCGAGGTTAAGTGATGCCCAACATGGGTTTCGATCCGGCCGCAGTACGGAGAGCAATCTCCTATGCTTTATGACCTACGCGACACCTGAAGTAGATCGTTTGGGCGGGCAGGTAGATGTCGCATACTTCGATTTTCAGAAAGCGTTTGACACCGTGGATAATGATATCTTGTTGGTGAAGTTGGCTACGCTCGGGTTTACGCCTCGTCTTCTTGGCTTTTTTGCGAGTTACCTAAGGAACCGCAAGCAATATGTAGAGTACAATGGTCACGTTTCGGATTGTTATCGGACACTTTCGGGGGTAAGTCAGGGTAGCAACTTGGGGCCCTTAAACTTCACTCTCATGATCAACGATCTTCCAAGCGTGGTCGAACATTCTACCTGCCTGCTGTTTGCAGACGACCTTAAACTACTGTTAAAAGTTAAGGATAGTCGTGACTGTGAGCGATTGCAAAGCGATATTGATAGGGTGGTGAGCTGGAGTCACATTAACAAATTGCAATTTAATGTTTCTAAATGCAATATAATGTCTTGCAGCAAATCTCACTCTCCCTTGCTTTATCCTTACAGCGTAGAAGGACAATCGGTTTCGCGCGTGTCGTCAGTGAGGGACCTGGGTTTACATGTAGAGTTTGATCTGTCCTTTAGAAAACATATAGTGGACACATGTAAGAAAGCTTTTAGAAACTTGGGCTTTATATTGCGACAGACTAAGAACTTTTCTAACACTGCAACAGTCAAGGCACTCTATAATGCGTTAGTTAGAAGCAGGCTAGAAAGTGGTGCGATTATATGGAATCCTCACGAAGCAAAATACACAGCGATGGTTGAAAAAATACAGAACAAATTTGTGAGGTATCTTTATTTGAAAGAGTACGGAGTATATCCATTTTACCCGCTAATGTATCCGACTCTGTTTGTTCTTGGCATGGTTGGCTATACCAAATTAGAGGTGAGGCGTAATTTGGCGTTAGCAACGTATGTATTTAGGGTACTAAGGGGTAAATTGAATAACCCGCAAGTGCTGAATTCCCTGGGCCTGGTGGTGCCGCGTGGGCCGCGGCGGGGCACGCCGCGCCTGCTTACGAGCCCGATCGCACGTACCAACTTGCTGGCTAGAGCTCCGCTGGTCACGGCAATAAATATACTCAATGAAGTTTCTGCCAAAACTGACATATTTATCTGTTCTCTGACTGAGTTTACCGAAGTGACTAGTAGGCAGTTATCCTTGTAAGTACACAAAGAGTGTTAATTAAATATATGTTATTATTTCATGGGTATTGTGTTTTTAGTATGACTTTGTAATTTGTAATTGATTATAATTATGAATTTATTTGAGTGTTGGTATGTTGATTAATAAATTAATTCATTGTTTATTTATGTTAAATGCTATTCAATTAATATTATTTCGTGCTGTTAATTGTATTGTAGCGTAATTTTAAATTATTATATCTTCCCATATGACAATTAATTGAATGTAAATATTCCTAATTTAATGATAAGTACCTATAATTTTGACTTGTATATAAGCGAATTGGTATAAACTGTAATGCTTATGTATGTAAAATAAACGAAAATGAAACTATTCTAAGTAAAAAATTTGTTTTTTTTTTCATTATACTACTCCAGAAGTTATTATCCTTTGTTATTATTTCTGTTTTCAGTTCTTCTTCGTCATTAGACCATACTGCAAATAGACATTTATTCATTTGGGTCACATGCAGTTGACCCTGTACCTGGTAAAACCAATTGTGGTTTTTGTTTAAGACCCACTCCCCTTTCTTATTAATCTTCCAAAAATCTACTTTTTTCTTTTTAACTGCTTCTTCAAGCCCTAATCGGTTTGCAGTTATTGGACATTTTATTTCCATAATAGTGTCACCAGACACACCATCAGGCGAGGCTCCGAGAAATGGCATGTCTTTATCTATATATAGGCCGCATGGCTCAATATCTAGGCCCTCCTGTTGAGCAAGCTGTTGTATTGCATGTTGCTCATTAATGCGCCCGTGTTTTATGGATGCAACATGTTCTAAATTCGATCCATACATAATTTTTTTTACAATATTGGCACATTTCGTGTTTGCCTTTTTCTTTATCATTTGACCAAAATTCGACGCAGTGAGCAATGATCTCCTTAACTCCATCAATTTACTGCATTGACTTTGTAGGATGGTTTTTTTTTAATTTGGTCACGTTCGTTATCTGTTTTCTTTAGTGATTCTAGAAAGTCGTTCTTAATTTTTTTAAGAATTTCCGTGGGCATGTCAGGTTTTTGGCAACTTTCGCCGTAGTTAGGATCTTTTTTTGAATATATAAGTCTGCGTTTTTTTTTGGATATTTCTTATTTAAGATCCTTTGCTTTATTCTTCTTTCTTCTATCATTTTCAGCTTTCCTTTGGGGCTGTCCTGCACAAAGCTTTTATACAGCCGTGATAACCCTTTTTTGTATTAAACGACGCGGCTGCAGCAATACATCGTGTGGTATATGAGTTTTGAGGCAAAAGTTGAGCCTTTTTCCACCAACAAATTTAGCTACTACGCTGTGGTAGCGCTCCACAATGTTGCTGTCAACATCATGAATAAGGCTTCCAGCATGTCCAGCCAAATTTTGTGTAAAAACACAGATTCTTTGCCATAACGAGCTTATGAAAAAGTCATCCG
Organism: Pammene fasciana; assembly: GCA_911728535.1. Lineage (NCBI taxonomy): Eukaryota > Metazoa > Arthropoda > Insecta > Lepidoptera > Tortricidae > Pammene > Pammene fasciana. The sequence continues at coordinate 6,318,759 of OU452283.1, forward strand.
TCCTTGGTTGCACTACGTCTTTTTCTTTGCAGAAATGTGATTTGCATTTTGAATGGTTTCCAAAAGCGTGGTGATGGGCTAAATTAATGTCATTAAATAGATTTTCGACTTCGGGACATTCATCATTTTTATTTTTCGCTATTGCGTCAGTAACAGCTAACCTGAGAGACTTTATTGCATTTTTATTTATCAGCTTTCTATGTTTTATGTGATAATGTGTATCAGTCTTCAATTTTTTCAGTTTGTTACAGAAATTTCGCAATAAATGGTTTCTGCATTCAATCTTCTCCACGGAAATGCCTTCGCTTTGATATGGTCGAAGAATTTTTATTTTATTGTACACAGATAGAAAAAATCTCTTCAACCAAAGAAACCTATTTGAATCAAGAGATATCCAGTTTCCCATATAAGGAAAAAATAAAATTCTTTATTTTAAGATATAAAATGTTTCAAAGTTTATTACTTAACCTAATAAATTCAATACTTTATCCGAGATATAAAAATCTTCTTTTTAAAATAGCTTAATATTCTCACGAAGGGCGTTTGAATTTTGTTTTTGTATTGTATTTTTTTTAAATTGAACTTTATGTGTCTTAGTGCAATACATAAAGAACTTAAGCCAAGAAACTTTGTTTCTTGGATGAAGACTCATAGTTTAAATTGAGAATTGAATTTCTCCACGGAAACAAGAAATCGCATTAGTTCAAGAGCATGTGTTACTTGATGTAAAATTTGATATTTTCACACCAAGATCTAAAATTTCTTGGCGTATAAAATCGGTTACTTGAAACAAACAATAACATTTTCTAAGGCGGTTATCACACTGGCGCGGATCCGCATGCGGCACCGGTGCGCGAGCGAGATAGCGCTCTGCATGTGTATAGCGCTATCTCGCTCGCACACCGGCGCCGCATGCGGATCCGTCGTCAGTGTGATAATCGCCTTAGTGTCTCAGTGCACTACTTAAAAACCTAGTAGCAGAAACTGTGTTTCTCGGGACTAATCCCAAGAAAGGAAGTTTAACTAAAAGTAGATAATACAAATATAAATTATGATTATTTATATACTCACAATTTATAATCGTATTAACTAGAGCTGAGATTGCTATTGTGAATCTCAAATAAGCCCGGGTAAAGCGGCAAGGGTCATGAAGTTACGTTGAACAAACGTTCGCGTGTTCTAACCTACACGCAGAGACATCTATTGATGCGCAGGGTAACTAACGTCCAAGATTTAAATGTTTCAAAGCAAAAATTATGTGCTTCTTCTTTGGAATAGCTGTGGCTCTTGATTGTAAGTTGAAAACATCAAAGCAAAAATTAATCTCTCTTGCCTAAAAACTTAAAAATCTCAAATCTAACTTTTGGTGCTACTTCTTTAAATTAGCTTTGGCTCTTAGCTGTAGATTGAAAACATCAAACCAAGAACTAATCGATCTTACGTAAACACATAAAACTCTTAAAGGAAAATGTTGGTGCTTTTTTGCCGTAAATAATTATTATCTTAACTCAAATCATTACTATTCGCTTTAAAAATAGGTAAAGTTAAAGCTAAATAATTTTAAATCTTCTTTTAAAAATCATGATATTTTTAACTCAAGTCATGTTTATTGGTCTAAGGTATTTATTACTCTCTTTAAGAAACCGCGTGCAAGAGAGTTTTGCGTTTTGAATTAAGATATTATTTCTATCTGTGTAGGTACTGGAATCCCCGTCCGATATAAGGCGCCCATATATAAGATTATGTGTTTCTACAGTGTGTGTCTTTAATAACGACACTAATTTTAAGGGCTGAAAGTACAAGTCCTAATGAACTGAAATTGGCATATTTAATTAAAAAATAGAAAACAAAAAAAATTCATACTAATTAATTGGGCACGCAATGTATCAGTAATAAATTAATCCTAACAATTGACATGTGATTTCCTTGAAATTTCGCTCTTAGTGACATCCTGACACTTATGACAATTACCTACATCCTACATGGCGCTGACACTTTTGATTGACAAGACCGCCAAAAATCATGACAAGTGACCTTGTTCGTAAGAAAAGGACTTAACAGCTCTGCTATCGTGAAACACTACGAAGTTTCTCCTCTCTTTCTCACTCACAAAAGTTGCTCGAGGAGAAATTTCGTAAGTGTGTCTTGGTCAAAGTTAGATTAAAAATAAAAAATAAATTTAAAAGTTTTTTTATTTAAAAAAGTAAAAATTAATGAAAACATTTAATTTACATGAAGTAAATTTACATTTACAAAAATAAACTCAATCTCTGCGATTCACTCGTCGAAGATAACGATGTTCGATGTGACGTCCTTGCATTTCGATGCAAGTGTTGCATCGGCGTATGAGAGACTGATGTACGCTTTCAAAATGAGTGTTCTGCTGAAGTTTTTGAAACGCGTCGGTTATTCTGTTCCGAAGATCTTCAACAGATATTTGTGGTTTTGGATACACTTCGTTTTTTATGGCCCCCCATAAAAAAAAATCTAACATCGTGAGGTCCGGTGAACGGGCCGGCCAACGTCGAGGCCCAAATCCACCGAGCCAGTGGTTTCCAAACATTAAGTTCAAATGATTACGCACGCGAACTGATGAATGTGCGGGAGCTCCGTCCATTTGCAGCCAAGTCAGTTCACGTTCTTCTTCCGGCAACAAGTTGAAATAATTAGTCAATGGACCTCTAAGCAATTCCAGGAATTTTTCACCACTGAGATTTCCGTCGATAAATACTGGACCGATTATACGGTCACCATGAATGGCTGCCCAGACGTTTACGGCCCATCGGTATTGATGATCGGTCTCTCTTAGTACATGAGGATTTACTCTTGCCCAATAGTGTGTATTTCTCTGATTCCACACGCCGTTCCGAGTAAATGTACTCTCATCAGTCCATATTACTTTTGAGGTAAATTGGGGGTCGGTATTGTATTCGTCCAATAGCCACCGACAAAATGTTAAACGTGGCACCAAATCCCTAGGCAATATTGCGTGTGTCTTCAAAAATTTGTAAGGATGTTGCAAGTTTTTTTTGAGAATCCTCTGAACTGTTTTGTGCTTCATTTGGAAATGTCGCCCGGCATTCCTTGTACTGTCTTCTGGATTTTCAGCAAAATGTTCCAGTATAATTTCTTCATTACGAACATGAAGACGGGGCCCATTTGCCAATGGTTGGATTCTCCCAGTAATGGGCATGTCTTCCCGAACACGCTGCAATGCACCCATTATGACTCTAGGGTTTTGCGGAATTCGACGATTTGGAAATCGTTCACGATACAATCTTAACGCTTGGTTAGCATCTTGCATAGCTTCGCCATACATTACAATCATTTCCGCTAATTCTTGCGAGGTATAAGGCGAAGGTCGAGGCATTTTGGCAAGAAAATTATGACATGACAATTTCATGAAAAAAGTCATTTAAACATTTTACGTCAACCTACCTGCATCCTGTCATACCAGCCAGTGCACTCAAAAGACTAATGTAAGTAGGTAACTTCTTCTTAACAAAGAAGGCGGAATAAGATAGGTAATCGCAGTGTTTTCTTAGTGGATAATTCAGTAAATAAGTTAACGTCGGCAACAGTTCAGAGTTATTTTAATGTTTTGATCGAATTTAAATGGAAAAGAAACTAGCTCTTCCTCTCTGAAACGTCAAATAAATGTTTGCATTACATTGCTGCTCGAGATTTTTTTTTAAATTAATTACTCATAATTAAAAGGTAATCATTAAATTTTATTTTGATAAAGTGGTTAACAGCACTTTAAACTATCGTTACTTAAAACCAATGTCGTTATGAAAGACACACACTGTATAGACGTTTTAAAACCTTCCACAATTATATCCGTCTCCATGCCAAATGATGGACCTGAATAGTTTTTAAAGCATACGTGCTCTTTTGCGGTCTCTTTTTTCTTTTCAGCTCGCTCACAGGTATAACAATACTTATTCCGTACACCTAAATACAAGATTTCACCAGTTTCTTTTCCAATGATAGCACCCGCCCCTGACAAAGAAGAATAGTTCGTCTTGTAAGATGACCTCTTGCTGTAGCAGCCATCCGCTATTACGTCAATAATAGGAGTTCCATTTGCACTGATTCTACCCTTTAAAATTGCTATGTTTCTTTCGTTCTCGGCTGCTCTGTCCATTGAATCTTGTGCAACTTTCCTCCAATTTTTTGATAGAACATCGTGGGTCTCTTGGTAAGTTTTTTTCGAAATCAGTGGGAGATTTAACGCGGCTGAAAACTCCTCCAATTGAGAACGACCGCCGCCGATAGAAATGATTCCTGCCACAGCACAGTTATTTAAGGGTAGATAGTTTTCATCATCAGCGTCATTATTAATGAAAAATTTCCTTTTGCACATTTTACAAAAAAAAGTAAACTTCGACATAAGCCCAATTTGCTTTTCATTTATCAGTTATATGCAACTAACATCGCAACCCAGGGGGCCATGACTAGACATTTCTTTAATCCCATTAAAAAAGTGAGAAACGTTTACAATGCGACGAGTAACTTTCAATTCTGGCAGTTCATATTGATTGACTGTAGTTGTTGTGTGAAGATTGTAATCGTCTTCATCATCCTGGAACAAAGGGAATACTTATAATTATATCATTCTTGATATTAGACACAGGCATGAAATTATTTATTTATTTTTCAAAATGATCATATTATACAACACCTACAGTTATAGTTTCTAATTATGTATGGATCGAATTAAGAACATGTTGCGTCCATAAAACATGGGCGCATGAATGAGCAACATGCAATACAATAGCTTGATCAACAGGAGGGCCTAGAGATTGAGCCAAACGGCGCGGCGGCCTATATATAGATAAAGACATGCCGTTTCTCGGAGCCTCGATTGATGGTGTGTCTGGTGACACTATTATTGAAATAAAATGTCCAATAATTGCAAACCGATTAGGGCCTGCGAAAGCGAAAAAAATATAAAAGTAGATTTAGATCCAAAGGACCCGAATGAATAAATGTATAATTCCAGTATGATCATTTTAAAAAAAAACAACACAAAGCAAGATTTTCTGACTGACCGGTTCCTTTTTGTGTAGATAATACAAATGTCACATAATGTATTTTGAGCAATACTACTACTACTACTCATTGGCGCACCGACCCAAAGTGAGTCCTGGCCTCCGACACGACTTTACGCCAGTTGTCTCGATCTAGCGCAGTCTCCCACCAGTTAGCAGCTTGGAGATCGCGCAGGTCTGATTCCACAGCATCGCCCCAGCGACACCTTGGACGACCTATTGGCCTGCGTCCCGCTACGCGACCCAGGTAAGCCAGCTTAGCACCGCGATCCTCATCCATCCTAACAATGTGGCCGAGCCAACGGAGCCGGTGTGCTTTCGTCTCGCCGATAATATTGGGTGCAGCCACTATCTCCTCAATTTCGGCGTTCTTACGGACCCTAACACTACCGTCTTCCATCCTAACTGGACCCAAGATCTTCCGTAGAATTCAATCTTAACGCTTGGTTAGCATCTTGCATAGCTTCGCCATACATTACAATCATTTCCGCTAATTCTTGCGAGGTATAAGGCGAAGGTCGAGGCATTTTGGCAAGAAAATTATGACATGACAATTTCATGAAAAAAGTCATTTAAACATTTTACGTCAACCTACCTGCATCCTGTCATACCAGCCAGTGCACTCAAAAGACTAATGTAAGTAGGTAACTTCTTCTTAACAAAGAAGGCGGAATAAGATAGGTAATCGCAGTGTTTTCTTAGTGGATAATTCAGTAAATAAGTTAACGTCGGCAACAGTTCAGAGTTATTTTAATGTTTTGATCGAATTTAAATGGAAAAGAAACTAGCTCTTCCTCTCTGAAACGTCAAATAAATGTTTGCATTACATTGCTGCTCGAGATTTTTTTTTAAATTAATTACTCATAATTAAAAGGTAATCATTAAATTTTATTTTGATAAAGTGGTTAACAGCACTTTAAACTATCGTTACTTAAAACCAATGTCGTTATGAAAGACACACACTGTATAGACGTTTTAAAACCTTCCACAATTATATCCGTCTCCATGCCAAATGATGGACCTGAATAGTTTTTAAAGCATACGTGCTCTTTTGCGGTCTCTTTTTTCTTTTCAGCTCGCTCACAGGTATAACAATACTTATTCCGTACACCTAAATACAAGATTTCACCAGTTTCTTTTCCAATGATAGCACCCGCCCCTGACAAAGAAGAATAGTTCGTCTTGTAAGATGACCTCTTGCTGTAGCAGCCATCCGCTATTACGTCAATAATAGGAGTTCCATTTGCACTGATTCTACCCTTTAAAATTGCTATGTTTCTTTCGTTCTCGGCTGCTCTGTCCATTGAATCTTGTGCAACTTTCCTCCAATTTTTTGATAGAACATCGTGGGTCTCTTGGTAAGTTTTTTTCGAAATCAGTGGGAGATTTAACGCGGCTGAAAACTCCTCCAATTGAGAACGACCGCCGCCGATAGAAATGATTCCTGCCACAGCACAGTTATTTAAGGGTAGATAGTTTTCATCATCAGCGTCATTATTAATGAAAAATTTCCTTTTGCACATTTTACAAAAAAAAGTAAACTTCGACATAAGCCCAATTTGCTTTTCATTTATCAGTTATATGCAACTAACATCGCAACCCAGGGGGCCATGACTAGACATTTCTTTAATCCCATTAAAAAAGTGAGAAACGTTTACAATGCGACGAGTAACTTTCAATTCTGGCAGTTCATATTGATTGACTGTAGTTGTTGTGTGAAGATTGTAATCGTCTTCATCATCCTGGAACAAAGGGAATACTTATAATTATATCATTCTTGATATTAGACACAGGCATGAAATTATTTATTTATTTTTCAAAATGATCATATTATACAACACCTACAGTTATAGTTTCTAATTATGTATGGATCGAATTAAGAACATGTTGCGTCCATAAAACATGGGCGCATGAATGAGCAACATGCAATACAATAGCTTGATCAACAGGAGGGCCTAGAGATTGAGCCAAACGGCGCGGCGGCCTATATATAGATAAAGACATGCCGTTTCTCGGAGCCTCGATTGATGGTGTGTCTGGTGACACTATTATTGAAATAAAATGTCCAATAATTGCAAACCGATTAGGGCCTGCGAAAGCGAAAAAAATATAAAAGTAGATTTAGATCCAAAGGACCCGAATGAATAAATGTATAATTCCAGTATGATCATTTTAAAAAAAAACAACACAAAGCAAGATTTTCTGACTGACCGGTTCCTTTTTGTGTAGATAATACAAATGTCACATAATGTATTTTGAGCAATACTACTACTACTACTCATTGGCGCACCGACCCAAAGTGAGTCCTGGCCTCCGACACGACTTTACGCCAGTTGTCTCGATCTAGCGCAGTCTCCCACCAGTTAGCAGCTTGGAGATCGCGCAGGTCTGATTCCACAGCATCGCCCCAGCGACACCTTGGACGACCTATTGGCCTGCGTCCCGCTACGCGACCCAGGTAAGCCAGCTTAGCACCGCGATCCTCATCCATCCTAACAATGTGGCCGAGCCAACGGAGCCGGTGTGCTTTCGTCTCGCCGATAATATTGGGTGCAGCCACTATCTCCTCAATTTCGGCGTTCTTACGGACCCTAACACTACCGTCTTCCATCCTAACTGGACCCAAGATCTTCCGTAGAATTCGTCTTTCCGCCACCAAAAGTTTATTTTCTTCTTTAAGTGTTAGTGTCCAAGTCTCACACCCGTACATAAGTACACAGATAGAAATAATATCTTAATTCAAAACGCAAAACTCTCTTGCACGCGGTTTCTTAAAGAGAGTAATAAATACCTTAGACCAATAAACATGACTTGAGTTAAAAATATCATGATTTTTAAAAGAAGATTTAAAATTATTTAGCTTTAACTTTACCTATTTTTAAAGCGAATAGTAATGATTTGAGTTAAGATAATAATTATTTACGGCAAAAAAGCACCAACATTTTCCTTTAAGAGTTTTATGTGTTTACGTAAGATCGATTAGTTCTTGGTTTGATGTTTTCAATCTACAGCTAAGAGCCAAAGCTAATTTAAAGAAGTAGCACCAAAAGTTAGATTTGAGATTTTTAAGTTTTTAGGCAAGAGAGATTAATTTTTGCTTTGATGTTTTCAACTTACAATCAAGAGCCACAGCTATTCCAAAGAAGAAGCACATAATTTTTGCTTTGAAACATTTAAATCTTGGACGTTAGTTACCCTGCGCATCAATAGATGTCTCTGCGTGTAGGTTAGAACACGCGAACGTTTGTTCAACGTAACTTCATGACCCTTGCCGCTTTACCCGGGCTTATTTGAGATTCACAATAGCAATCTCAGCTCTAGTTAATACGATTATAAATTGTGAGTATATAAATAATCATAATTTATATTTGTATTATCTACTTTTAGTTAAACTTCCTTTCTTGGGATTAGTCCCGAGAAACACAGTGTCTGCTACTAGCTTTTTAAGTAGTGCACTGAGACACTAAGGCGATTATCACACTGACGACGGATCCGCATGCGGCGCCGGTGTGCGAGCGAGATAGCGCTATACACATGCTGAGCGCTATCTCGCTCGCGCACCGGTGCCGCATGCGGATCCGCGCCAGTGTGATAACCGCCTTAGAAAATGTTATTGTTTGTTTCAAGTAATCGATTTCATACGCCAAGAAATTTTAGATCTTGGTGTGAAAATATCAAATTTTACATCAAGTAACACATGCTCTTGAACTAATGCGATTTCTTGTTTCCGTGGAGAAATTCAATTCTCAATTTAAATTATGAGTCTTCATCCAAGAAACAAAGTTTCTTGGCTTAAGTTCTTTATGTATTGCACTAAGACACATAAAGTTCAATTTAAAAAAAATACAATACAAAAACAAAATTCAAACGCCCTTCGTGAGAATATTAAGCTATTTTAAAAAGAAGATTTTTATATCTCGGATAAAGTATTGAATTTATTAGGTTAAGTAATAAACTTTGAAACATTTTATATCTTAAAATAAAGAATTTTATTTTTTCCTTATATGGGAAACTGGATATCTCTTGATTCAAATAGGTTTCTTTGGTTGAAGAGATTTTTTCTATCTGTGTATCGGTCGTATGACCGTCTTGTAGATACGTATCTTCGTGTCGTTTCTTAGGACACAATACACAATACACTTTCTTTTAAATGTAATATATGTATATGTGTAATAAAATATGCAGTTTTAAATTATTTTTGTCAAAGCATATCTGTCTATAATTACTTAAAAAAAAGGGAACACTGAAAAGCACATTTTTTTATATATAAGTACCTACACCACCCCTCACCCCTATCCTTATCCAGTCCCTATCCCATCTCTTTTCCTACGCCGTAAAACAGACTTCTGGCAAAAAGTAATTAATACCTAATAATAACAACATTAATAATCTGGGTATTTACTTAATTTTGACGTCGGTGCCATTACTGCCATTAATTTAAATTGGCTAACGTAATAAATGGACGACCCCTTTTTCTATTCTAAAACCTTCTCCAGAGTGTAACAAATACTTTTCTGAAAACCGCATCAAAATCGGTTCAGCCAAACGCGAGATGATCGCGAACAAACATACATAGTTACATACAAACATGCAAATATATATAAAACTAGCGACCCGCCCCGGCTTTGCACGGGTGCTATTATACATGTAAACCTTTCTCTTGAATCACTCTATCTATTAAAAAAACCCGCATCAAAATCCGTTGCGTAGTTTTAAAGATCTAAGCATACATAGGGACAGACAGCAGGAAGCGACTGTTTTATTTATACTATGTACTGATATACTAACATACAAACAAACATTACAGAATATGTGACATTTAAATAAAATAAGTTATAAGCAATTGTACCTATGTGGGCCATGCGCTTGTTCGTCACCGTCACAATATAAACACAAACTATATCTAGGTAGTTAGTAGTAACTAACTCTGACATTTTATTAGGTCTGTGGAAACGAAACCATTTCAATGTCCGTGAAAGTGGCATTTTATATTTAAAAGGCAGTAATTACATTTGAAGACGCATTATATTGTGGATCTTATTATTCCCAGCAACAAGGTGTAAAACGAAATGACAATGTGCGTAGCTGGCTGTGGCGACAGCGACAGGTGATTTTTTAGTTTCAATCGCTTACAGAGTGAGCTTGTTGCGTGATCAAAAGAACCAGTGTAAAGGCGCTTGACTATTTAGGCGCAATCGTTAAGGATTTTGAGTTCACGTTATATTGGTCTTCTCAAGAATGATAGTGCAAATTGGTAATAAATAATGCCTAGATTATTGTCAACAAAATTGTTAGATATCTTAGCGATAAAATAGAGGAGTGAACTTACATATGCAAATCAATGGCAGGATGTTGTTGTGCATGGGATGTCGATGTCGCCGACGTCAACTCCAAACGCTGTTTTTTACTGAAATCATGAAATTAAATATAGAAGAAAACCATCAAAAAACTAATTTTTTTATTGACAATTGATCGAATCCATCAGATTATCAACGAAATACTATTGTAAAGATATCGTGTAGCATGCAACATAAGGTCGCTATTGGATTGGAGAGATGAGTTGAACGCCTGCGGCCGCTGCGCGATGCCGACTAGGCGGCGGCGCGTTGAAACTTGAAAGATCTTGAGCGCTCTCGAAGCATACGAGTACGACAAAGCCGCTTTCCTCACATAAAAATGTAACATTTAGTACTCGGCGCGCGAAAAGCAAACTTTTTGGTAATTTGCGACTAAAATGCAATAAAGTGGAGTTCAGCAATTTTAAAACTATGGACCGATTCACTTGAAGGTCATAATAATTAATATCTAAATAATTTCTTACCTTGAAACTTCAACCATGTGTTTCTGTTTGTCCTGATAAAAGCGCCTTTTGGCTGGCCTTTTATGTTTCACTTTATTTCCCATTATTTACAAATGTACACAACACAACTAGACTGAGATTAGGTACCTATATTATATTTACAAGTTTTTTGCCTCTAACACTAACCTATACATACACACACAAATTTTCAATTTTAGGCCTAGAAGATCACCAAGTTTACAATAGTTTTGATGCGCAAACGAGAAGCATAGGTCCGTCTAGCACGGCGCGTCAACGCACACTGTCTATTTGTACCGGAGTGAACGAGAAACACTGCCAGCGTAGGCCGGCGGCCGGAACGAAACAATAAAATCTCGGAAAAATGTTAGTTAAAAAAATGTAACACTTTTTGAGAAATACAAATTTTGGAAGTTCTTAGTTTAAGTATGTAGAAATTTGGCTTTTAATTACAGACATATAGGTCAATAAAGTAACGCCATAAGATTGTTTTAAGGCAAATTTAAGACGTAACTTCGGAATTTTTTTTTATCGAGCCAATTTCGTCCATTCATGTTTTGAAGGCAACCAAGTTCTCAAAAATATAATGAATATTAACATATATTTTTCTTGCCTTGCCAAACCATTTAGTTAACTTTACAGCACTGTTTAAGTAACTTCAATTTGGAGGTCGTCGGCAGTATTCAGCCTCTTAAACCGTAGAGTGCGCGACTCTTTAGGCTCCAAGGTGCAAGGATGAACACCCTGCCGACGGTGAGTGATGCGGTGATAATACGTGGCCGTAGGCATCATATCAAACAGTTTTTCATAGCACAACCCGTTGTACAAGTGCACACATAAGGACGTTAAGTCTCTCTTTAGACTCAAAGGTTCAATATCGCTCGTGAATTTAGGATCTTCGACGATTCGCACATCGCGCCTTTGAACCGAGTGACAGCAGTAGGTATTAGTGGCGTACAATAACAGAATTAACTTTTATAACTCACAAGTGCGCAATTTTTTGTAGTCGGTTAGAATGCTCTGAGAACTACTCCTTATGAAAAAATATATCGGATCTTGACGTAGATTTAGGGATAAAGTAGGTTTTTGTTAGCAGGCCTTGTTAATCCAAGATAAGATTATACAAATGGCATTTTTCTTTATACCATTATCGTATTTAACTGTTTGAACATCGGCTGTTATTAAATAACTCATTTGTCAACAGCTTAATGCAATAAAATGTAAAACGTATAAAAAAAAAAATTTCCTCTAAAACATTATTCAAGTGTTTTATGATGACTGCAATGTTCTGAAAGCTTGTATAGTAGCTCTCATGTTTAATTTTTAATACGTTAATCAATAGATTGAATTTATTTCAGCATTTGAATTTTAAAAGCGTTTTCGTGACCATAAATGAAATTTCAAAAATTATCAAGTCATTGTACTTATTTTATAATTATTATAGTAATATTTAAACACCAAAAAAATAACAATTTATTAACATCTGTAAATTTTATGAACCAGTTCAATTCGTTATTTGAATTGATAGAGATTTGCGCGGGAGTCTTGTGCGTGGGCAGCGCGAGCGGATCCACCAATCACGACGCGCCGTAGCTTGCCACTGTCATGTTGGTGTGTCTACTCTCACCTTAGAGATTTAAACAAAGCGGAGTGGCCATTGACAGGCGTTCCCCTCTGCCGAATGAGTATGACCAGTGGTCATACTCATTGTATGGACTGACGTTTATTTGACGTGGCTATTTTGACGTTTCGCATACATTTGACGTTCCCCTCCCTCGCAAAAAACGGCAGACTTTTTCCGATAGAAACGAGAGCGCGTCTCGCATCCGGTTGTTTTAATAATCAAAGACTCTCACCGCTCAACGGGTCAACCGCGGCGTCATGGCGATGATCCTCTCTCTCGAACAAAATAAAATGTCGAAAATATTTGTGATTTGTGGTCAATTATTGAATTTTGACAGTGTTCTAGTGAAACAGAAAGGTATTCTGACTCTAAAAGAGGCAAGCTTTCAAAGGAACGATGGGAAAATAGCGAGTTTTGAAGGGAAAGAGACCATTCGACTTCATAGAAAATGTCGGATGGCGTACACTAATGAAAAATGCATAAAAGCCTTCATAAAACGAAATGGACAGCAAGAAACTGCAACAGAAAATGACAATTTTGATTTTGAAAATAAGTGTCTGGTTTGTGTTAATGATGCTTCCGCGGCCTTTATGGAAGCGCAAAAATAGTTGCTGGTTCAGAAACGAGTTCAAATTTCTTTTGTAAAGAAACATGAAACAAAAGAGTCCATCGAGCGGTATGGATTAATTCACAATGACGCTTGGAGTAAAGAAGTAAGTACCTACACAATTATTTATTCAAATATTGTTTAAATGTGCATTCCAGGATATGGGTCAGGCCGTAGTTTTTGCCACAAATAGCGCAAAGGTGACGTAAAATATTCTACGATTCGGTCGCGCAGAGTGACGCAAAATAGTTGAGTCGGTCGCGCAGAGTGACGCAAAATAGTTAAGGTTTGCGCATACATTGTATGATTTTGACATAATATATTTTAAATGAACATTCGATTGTTAACCGAGGGATGGAAAGAACCCACCACGGCCGAGATATTTTGGCGCTCATAGTTAGGTACAAAAAAAACACGATTTGATACGGTAAGGTTACATTTTTAATCACTGCAGACAAAAGGCTGAACGGTCCACCAAATGGAACTATAGACACATGTCAAATTGCCAAATACTAAGAGATTCCATAGGATTTGACTGAAAACGTCACTTTCAAATAGTTCCATGGTGATCCACGGTTCCATTTGGTTGATTTTATATAGCAAACTTACACCCGGAAACCGCAAACCTATGTGTGCATGAACCTTTATTCGGTAGCGCAATATCATTGGTATCGCAAAGTGGCATAATGGCGACCGTGGCGCAAAGAAAATCTATAATAACTCTATGAATAAGCTCTTTTTTTAAGTTAAAATAACCTAGGAAGATTACACACGCCTTACTTAATAGTGCACAATAACAATGACAGACATTAATTTAAAACTTTACTTGTAATCTCAAAAAATGACCGCCGCGAAAAATGTGACACTTTTCACTCCGAACAAAGTTTACATCGGTCTGACAAAAATATAGCCGCTGCCGCCTTATTGACCATAGACAAAGCTGCTTTGGTGTTGCCACTATTCAGAATACAAACACTACCAAAGCTTAAAGGCCACAAAACGGGCATGATGGTTGCGCAAAAAATAGCGCAGAGAAATGGCTGTTTTCGTTTTTTTATTTAATGTACGAAAATTAATGTACTTTCTTAGGAAACATGAAACGATATTCAAAAGGGGGCTAGGTAACTATTATTTGATAACGTCAAATCAAACAGATCATGAAAATGTTGTCTTTTTTTTAATTTTAATGGATGCGCAAAGTGCACCCGACCGAAGCGGATTTGCATTTTTTATGAAAATTTCGTTGTTTTTATTTTTTAAAGTCGTATAACTTTGCAAATATATCAATTTATTTAAATATCTCCAGTGGCCGTGGGTAAACAGGTCTTCAGAAATACAATGCTATAGTTAATTACTATATAAAATGATTACAGTCAAAAAAAAAAGTAGCGGACCGAAATCTGAACTTTTTTCGGCAAAAACTACGGCCTGACCCACATACTTTGGTAGTGACCATGGTTTGACAGTCTTAAGATAGGCACAGTCGCCATCAAATATATCTGAGCGATCAAAGTAGTAAAAAATATCTGAGCATTCACGTTATTGCCTTGGCAATAGAGGCGTTGGTCAGATATTTGGGAACACCTCGTGCGCTTTGATATATCTGATGGTGACTGACATGTACATGAGTCTACATTGCAGAAAAAGTGATGTTGATTTCATTGTTTTCGCTACTTATTATTTTCTAACCTACTTTTTACCAAACACATCAAACTCAAAGCCGGCAACCAGGTCGGTACCTATATTATCACAAGTCTCCGGGGTTTTATTTAGAATAATTATGATTTAGGGTCAAGGATATTAATCAATTCTATATTAAAGCCCTGATTTGTAAAAAGGATGTCAAATTAAGGAGAAACTGTAACTTTGGATAGTTTTTATCAATCCTTGCAGAGTTTGCATTTAAATATTGACAAAACATTGGCCCCTATCCTATGTGACTAGGTACTTATGGTCCTTATTTTGTTTTTAACCTTCAGGGAAAATATAAGGACATAATAATTAATATTATTATCTTGTTTCATCATTGTGTTAATAAATTTATTGAGTAGGTACAAATTACTTTTGGATAAAATTCTTTGTGTAGTAATTAAGTAAAACCTACTTGATTGGTTGGTTGGTCAAGAAGATTTAGCACAATGGCATTGTTGAAAAATAACAATATGCAGATCACGTTTAATGCTCACCTCTAGGGTTTTGCAATCCGGATTCGAAATGTATTATATTATCCGGATCTGGATCCAGATCCACAGATCTTCCCATACATTTCACATCCCTTGTGCAAACCCTACTCACCGCTTAGCTAACTATAATATTATAATCGAACGAGCGGAGCGTAAGCGAAGATCGTTCTTACAAACAACAACTGTCACCTGGCTACTGGGACGTCTCGGCATTTGGATGGCTTTTTGATTTAAATAGTTTGTCCGACGATAACTTTAGTAACGATTTTCCGATCTTTATGAAATGTGTTGGGGTTATAGCAGAGACCAGCAAAATTTGCGAGTTCGTATATGCGCTGGATTGAGACGGGGGTTCTGAAATTAGAAGGCCTAAAAAGGTTTTGTAAAGGGGTCCTGTTACATTGGTCATCTTATTTGCTACTTTTACGAGCAAGTATGGTTGAGTTTGGTATCAAACAAAAGGTATTAATTAACACTCTCGTCAAATCCTTATTTACTGCTTACTGTTCCATAACAATTAGCAACATAAAATTGATTTCAAAAATATTTTCAATTATATTTTGATTTTGGTGTAATATTTTGACAACTGACTTTTTTTTTAATTTATTAGACCTTTGGCTGCTAGGGCCATCAGCATACTGACATTAACACATTAGCACAGAGTAAATAATAGTATAATACAGAGAGACCTCTGTAATGTCACATAACGTCACGAATCATGTTGTCCCTTCTTAACGCATGACAAGTTCTTTTTCGCACTTATGCAAACGTATCGGATACGTCGTGTCAAATTCAATTTTTTTGATAGATTTACTTTGAGTTGTACCAGGGGGGTACAACTCAGTGTAAATCTGTCAAAAAATTTGAGTTTGACACGACGTATCCGATACGTTTGCATAAGTGCGAAAGAGAACTTGTCATGCGTTAAGAAGGGACAACATGATTCGTGACGTTATGTGACGTTACAGAGGTCTCTCTGTATTATACTATTATTTACTCTGTGGTTGTACCCCCCTGACATTAGTTAGAGAGAGTTACCATAGACGCATAATGATGGTGACCGAAACCTATATAGGTGGTTCACAGATGAGAACGACATGTCAAAGCAACAGAGCGAGCGGCATGTGAGAGGTGGCTTTAAATTTAGATGAGACAAAAACTGTCAAATCTGAAGCGATTTCGTCGCGGTAAAATTTTGTGCATCAACCGCACAATTTAATATAGACGTTTAGTTTCACCGTGATGGATAGTTGAGAAAACAATACCCGATACCTATTTTTGGTATTTGTAGTAATTATACTATTGCACATTATGGCGAAAACAAGATTTGCGAGTTCACAGTTCGGGGCGAACTACTAGTTATATACCAAAATAAAATCCATTCAACTTTTAATACCACTCCCACTGTAGCTTCGGCAGCTTATGTACAGTCACGTCAACAATATGTTTATACTTTTGCACCTTACTCCATTGTAATAAGGTCCAAAAGTATAAACATATTTTTGACGTCAACTGTACATCCTTCTTCCTTAGAATGATTTCATTACATAAAAGCATTTCTTTTAATTTAAATAGCTGTGTGTGATTTGATAAGTATACATTTGTGATATGATTTCAGATGTGATCATAAAAAATAGACTAGCATTTTATTTTTATTTTGTGTCACATCATACTTTTAATATTATCTCCTGATTTAGAGTATGCAATTATGTACAGTCAACGCCATAAATATGTGTACACTATTGCACCTTATTCCATTGTAATAAGGTTCAAAAGTGTACATATTTTAGGTGTTGACTGTACTTTATACAGGATGTTTACTACGATAATAAGGACAAATGTAAAACAAAAATAAGGTGCATTGGAATAAGATCGAATAATTGAATTATCTAGAAACTGGCTAAATACAGACCAGCAGACCACACCCATTTTTTTTACTTCCATAGCACATTCAGTCCTATTATATTTTTATACAGAACTAGCTGACCCGGTGAACTATGTGGCGCCAACTTCTACCGACAACTATGGACCTTTACTTAACTTCACTTCTATGTGAGTCTTACTTTCTCTTACCCCACTGCCACAGACTAGTACACCAGTCCTACCTCCTCCCATTATTCTCCCATTCTCTAACACCCGTCCTATTCACATTCACCCCTCCTATTCTCTTCCACTCTTCTCTCACCGACTGCAACCCCAGTCCAAGGCTTGAAATACCGATATTTTCCGGAACCGGTACCGTGGCTTTGATCCAAGGTGCCGGTACCCAGGGCTGGAAGTACCGGTATTTTCCGGAGCCGGGAGGCGGGGGGCGTCAGAGGGAAGATGGGGGAAAGGGGGGGGAAGGTCGGGGAAGACAGGGGGATTTACAATTTTGTTCCTGAGTTATGGATGTTTTCTATGTATTTAAGTATTTATATATGTCTATCTATTATATACAGGTTGGCTCATTCAAATCGGTCAGTATGGGAATGTCAGAAACTATAAGACATACGAAGATTTGTTCTTAGGATCCATGTCACCGATTTTGATAAAAAGAAAGACTGCATTCATACACTTTTTCTATTTAAATATCGATTGTGTATGACTTAAGCTGTAAATGTCTCTAAGAAACATGATGTCTAAAATGAATAAAATGCATTATTTTGACATACTTTAATTTATCATAGTAGGTGTTCGAAGTGACCACCAAGTTCAACAAGTTCAGGCATGTAAAATTGTCTCTATGGCTGTTTGTATGCACCTCTCTACTTGTTACATACACCTTATCATGTGGCATTAGCATTGCATTAAATCTTTAAGGAAGTTTTGTTGATACTATGATAAATTAAAGTATGTCAAAACAATCGATATTTAAATAGAAAAAGTGTAAGTTTATTTTTTCAAAACAACCGGGTTCGATTCCCGAGCTGGGTACAGTTTTTTTTTTCAAATGTATGAATGCAGTTTTTCTTTTTATCAAAATCGGTGACATGGTTCCTAAGAACAAATCTTCGTATGTCTTATGGTTTCAGACATTCCCATACTGACCGATTTGAATGTATATCGTCGTCTAGTACCCAAACCCATAACACCTTATTGAGCTTACTGTGGGACTAGGTTGATTTGTGTAAGATTGTCCTATAATATGTATTATGTATGTATTATTTATTTAATTACCAGTTTTAGGCCTAATATTATTTATAAAAAACAAATAACTGAAAACCAATGACTTTTGACCCCTGGTTGATGGGACTTAAATCGTTGCAAATGTGCTATAGAATTACACCCTTATGGCTGCTCTACATGAAGGCCCATCATAGGGACGCAACTATCGTTAGCTCCCTCTAACGCATAGTTGCGTCCCTATGATGGCCCATCATGTAGAGGAGCTATTACACGGAATACGGCGAATTACCAATTACCTGTATAGTAATGTAGCGTGTCTACTTAAAAACACACAAACAAAATATTTATTTAAAATAATTTAATTAGTTCTTCAGTTGCACTTAACAGTTAAAGAACGTCATACTAAATGAATGGGGACGTTAAAATAATACAGGTTGTTTTTTCAATGTCTATATTATTATCTAGACATATTGTGCGAGGTGATTATGTAGGCCATACAGAATAACTTTTTCTATGGGACTAATTCCTAAATCACAAAAAAAATTTTTGGCTGTTTCATACATTTTGGCCGACCAGATATCGACGTTTTCTATGGGGCGGCCAATATTTTTTTGGATTTCGGAGTTGATCCCGAAGAAAAAGTTGTTCTGTATGGCCTAAATAATCACCTCGCAGAATATGGCTAGTTATTGAAAAAACATCCTGTATTTTTTGTTTCATTTACATATTATATTACCTTACATCCATGAATTGTTTTCCTTTTTTTGAGCGGTGGTTTAAAGGTTAGAGAGGCATTCGCATTTTTTTTTTTACTTTCGGAGGTATTCTTTACGAAAGTGTTAATTTTATCCAATAAATGTCTTCTAACCTCTATTCTTTGACTAGGAAACCCTAAAAACAGTTATGTAAGATGAGGAATGGAGCTATTCCCACCAGTCCCCAGTGGGCACAGATGGGAATAAGTGCATTCTGATCCATTCCCGGTGAGCAAAGACGTCGAATGAGATGAGTGGTTCCATTCTATGGGGCTATTCATAAATTACGTCATTTCAAAATAGGGAGGGGGGGTCTGGACATCGGATGATGGTGGCATAACGTAGGAGGAAACGGGGCCATTCGAAGCACAATCTTTGGATGATTTTAGGGGGGGGGGGGTCAAAAATCGTCAAAAATCGATGACGTAATTTATGTACAGCCCCTATGCCCGCCTTGGTCATGCCACGACCTGTGGTTACCGGGGACATTCAGGAAGGCAACTATATTATACTCAAATAAGCTATTATTTCTGTCTCTCCAGCGGGCACAGATGAAAAGGAATCGTTTCCATCTGCGCCCTACCCCAACGGATAAGAATGCTCCTATTCCCACCTGTGCCCGCTGAAGGAGACAGATGGGAACAGCTTATTTGAGTGTGTAAATACAACACGGGCGAATATTTAAACGGCGGTTATTGTGCATTTCCCATACCATTGTGCGTGGAGTAGAAGTCAGTTCGTAAATTTATATTAGTGAAGCGGCTATACAGGATGAATTTTTTTTTGGGTCAGTGAGGGCAGCTACCAGATCCCGTGCTGTACTCGAAAATAAACAGACATAGAATCGATTGGCATAAAATCATACAAAATGTATGGGAAAAGCTTTCCTCGATTTGTGGCTTTTCTAGCCGGATTTTGTTTTGTTCCGATACAAGCTTTTGTTCTTGGATAGAAATGGGATCGAATGTCTTCAAAATTTTTTTTTTTGCAAAAGTTACCTTTTTCTCGCAACCTCTGTTTTTTCCATAATCTATTAACGCGAATCTTCATTAATTTGAAATCGAAAGCTCTTACGCGAAAATGGTCTAAGAAGATCTGGTAGCTGCCCTCACTGAACCAAAAAGAAAATCCACCTTGTATCCATCCATCCTAATCCATCATATACATTAGTATTATTAATTTTTTCGATTATCCCCATCCATTTAGTTATTATATTTCGTGTGTTTAATTTCAGGTCCTGTTTCGCATAAAAACGTGGATTTGGTGAATAGAAATGCCCGATACCACTACAACTGCTATTCGAAATTCTGCCATCCTCACAGAGCTACGGGACAGAAGCGCGGACGCCCGACAGGGGTAGAAAATTCGACTGCCATGGATCAAATCTACAAGTTTTTGGAGCAAGGGTCTGCGGAAGATAGCCAGTTCTCTTTGTCGGAAATCAGAGATGCGTTGCATAACGTCGGTTGTAATATGAATTAATGTAACCGCCAAAATGACGAAATTGAGTTAAGTATACAGTTCGACTGCAAATTTCCCGCTCTATCGAATGGTGTATATAAAATTTTGATATCTTGAAAAAAATGGCGAGTACGTTAACAAAAATTCAGCAATTTTATTCAGTTTCAACTTTTTTTTTAATGTATGTCAAGGTTTCAAAATATCACCGAAAGATATATTAACGTAAACACAAATTTGTAATTATTTTCTAATGTATTTACCTTACTTTATTAAATATCAATGATGTAAGAGTCATTTGCAATACAATGACTCTTACGTTATTCGATTTTTAAAATATATTTCATTTTTGGCTGTTACGCTAACGTCAACACGAAATAAAAAATAGAAATGACTATTACATCAAACGCCGCATGCCCGGGATTTTGTGACTATAATTTACAGGTATTCAAGCAAATCGTCTTAAAACAAAATTTCAAACTATGTATTATTATACATTACATAGAAATATTACAAAAACAACGAAATAATTGTCTCAAGTGTCTTTACTGCAAGGGAACGTTACCTTAACGCTCTAATTTGGCGGTAACGCTAACTTTCTCGTACTAGGAGTAATACGAATGACTCTTACCTTATCATTTTCTTTCGTATTCCTCACGTTTTGGTGGTTACGCTAAGCTTGTATTACCAATTTCAGTGAATGTTGTGCTTACGCTAAGTCACTGATTAGAAGTCTGGTATAGTATCTCTTTCTTTTAAAACCTTTAGACGGCGAGCGTAAGCGAGACAAAGGTATGTTTGTGCGCATAAGACATAAACGCATGCGTTTGTTTACGATTTGCTGTTATGGTCGATAAGCCAGTGCGTTTCGACAAGTCGTGTCAAGAGCATGTGCCGTAGTGATAACCAATGTTGTGTTGAAAATGAATGACTTAAGTGCACTAATTTCGCGTAAAGAGCAGCTTTTGAAAAGGAAGGAAGCTTTGAAAAGGTATGTTACATGTAGTTTATCATTATTTTCTCATTTAAAGCAAAAGATTTGTATAGATTGTTGCAGGAGGTGGTAAATTTATATCTAAATAAATGTATATTTTCTTGAGAACCAGAAACAAATAATAATTATGAAATAGTATTCATTCGGTAGAAAATCTATCAGATCTACGATTAATCAAGTAACCGGACAAGAGGCGCAAATAAAATATTATGAACCTTGTTGTAATTTAGTTGTTACACTCTATTTTAAGTATCAGTGCCGCACCGCGCCTTGCGCCGGCGACTCCCTCGCACCATTTAAATACTGGTGATAACGACTTACATGTCTTAGTCTAGAGTAAGGTTCAAATTCCTTTAATTCTAGTAAGTTGCACCTTAATTCCGGGCGGTAAATGTGAACTGTGTATTGCACAGTAGAAATTTAGTTCGGTGCAGATTTTTTAGATTACTGTTAAACTAACAATTTTCTTATTACTCTGTAAGTTATGTAAGTTGCCTTAACTTTTAATGTTGAGTTTGAAATGATTTGACTGTTACATTAGGTTTTCATAAAATGTTGAGTTACTAATGTGAGTTACCTTAACTTTTAATGTTGACTTTGAAACGATTTGACTGTTACATTACGTTTTTATAAAACGTTGAGTTACTTATGTGAGTTACCTTAACTTTTAATGTTGACTTTGAAACGATTTGACTGTTACATTACGTTTTTATAAAACGTTGAGTTACTTATGGTTGTTACTTTACTAAATGATACAGGTTACACAAATAATATTGTATGTACGTTAACATTTTCTTTAAACTAACTCGTTGAATAATTTTGATTGTAATAATACCTGTCTTACATTTTTCTTAAAAATGTAAGACAGGTATCATTACAAGTGTTTTATCTTTCAGAAGGAAGGAGCCCGAAATTGAGGATGATAAAAATAGCGATATTATAGAAGACAGCGAGACTGAGATAACCCCAAAAACTGGTACCACCAGCCATCGCAGCCAACATAATGTCATACTATATAGTACTGATGATGAACCTAGTGACAATTCAATTAATACGTCAACCATTAGTTTGCCCATGAATCACTCGTTTTTTAAAACACTCAGTGATGACGTTACAGCTGCTCCTTACAACACAAATGGTAAATTATTGCCTATTAAATTTCTTATTTTACTAGTCACCGACGGTCACATGTGTATTCTGTGTATCTGGCTGTGGCATCGTAGCTCCCAAACGGATGACCGATTTGAGTCCGGCTTTTTATTGAAAGCATTGTTTGTTGTTGTAGCAATGTTTAGTGCATACATAATAATATAATTATGGTTTCTTTTATACGGTGGATTTCTATTCCACGGTAGTCAGAGGTGTTATAATTTACAACTTAATCTTTTGTTGTATGTAATTGATATTTATTATGCGCCTAGTCGGCAACTAATAATTATACAAGTACATAATTGTGTCCACTTATTATTTTCAGTTCCATCATCCGTTAACAATTCAAGATACGACATCGAGTCAGAGGCACCTCACACTGAATATGGAAAGTATTCAAATATTCAAAACGACCCACCATTTATTGAAAGTATTGGATGTAAAAAAACTACAGAAACAGAAAATGCGAATAAAATTTGCATCATCTCTGACGTAATTATAAAACGACCGGACAAAGCAGAAATAGATAGCGGTACTTATAATTATTAACTAAGTTAAAACCCACAACTTTTATATTTTAATCATAGATTCAAGTATTTTTTATCATTGTTTTCAGCATCACGCCTCATTTCTGGTGCAGAAAACAGCATTGAATCAGAGTCACCAGCATTGAAGACTCACACTGCAACTGAATTAGATATGGGGTATATCAAGCCTTGCAGTTCAAAAGAAGTCATTCCAACTGAAATAGTTGCCAACACGAATAGAACGAATATTATTACCTCTAATGACCATAATAATATTATAAGACGTCTAAACAAACAACGCAGAGACGACGGTATGTATATAATTTATATATTTTATATCTGTATTAAATGCGTGTTATTCCGTTATCTCTTTATAAATTTTATATTTTAATTTTCAGAACCACATTCAGAATCTGATGAAATATGTGAGTCAGCATCATGCAGTTACCTGAAGGATACTGCTCATAATTTATTGACTGGAATTAATAGCAATGAAGAATCAACTTCCTCGATATTTACAACTCCTACTACATCCCATCGAGGTAAGCGTAAAGCTAATCGATTTAAAAGGGCATATATGGATTACAAGTTAGAAGAAGATCTTGATGACTTCTCATGCGGAAGCTCAGATTATTGGTCACCTAAAGAAACTGACATAGATAGTTCCTCGGAAAGAAAAAAGAGAGCAAAAAAACGGCCAAAAAGAAATGAGACAGAATTGGAACACAATATACCTGTAAAAAGAATTAAAAAGGATAATAAAAACAAGAACCGAAAACTTTCAAAAACGAAAGGTTTATGTTATGAAACGATATCTGGCACGGTTAAAGAACCTAAAAAAATGAAAACGAATCCTTGTATAGAGAACAAATGCCCAAGGAAATGTTACGAAATACCTGAGGAAAGACGACAAGCTTTGTTTGATTTTTTTTGGAGTTTGGACGACCGCAGAAAAAAGGAGTGGATAGTGCAATGTGCTGTTCAAATATCAATCAAACGTAAACGCACTGATTCCCCTATGAGCAAACGCGAAAAGACAATCGAATATTACATAAATGAAGGTGAAGGCAGAAGACAGGTATGTCAAAAGTTCATTAGACATACATTGGATGTTTCACAAACATTTATGTTGTACAATATAGCTAACTCTTCTGAGGGTATATCGAAACCAGACAATCGAACCCGTCATGCTGTGAACAAATACGATGAAGATACCCAAAACCTGGCTAAGAAGTACATAGAAGAATTACCGGTGTTACCATCTCACTATAATCGACCAGAATCGAATAGACTTTATATATCTCAGGACTTTAAATGTGTGTCCAATCTGTACCGTCTTTACATGAAATACTGCGAAGATAAGCAAGCTACATACCTCAGTGAGCGTCTATTTAGAAACCTGTTTGAAGAGTACAATATAACGTTTCACGTCCCAAAAAAGGACAAGTGCAAGCTTTGCGTTAAATATGAAAATAATACGAATGTATTAAATGAACAAGAGACTAATAAATATCAAAACCATCTCGAAGAAAAAAAAGCTTGCTATCGACGAAATGAAATACATCGAAATTTATGCAATGATAATTCAAGCGTGCTAGCAAGTTTCGATCTACAAAAAGTACTGAACACTCCCCACGGCAAGAGTATGCTTTTGTACTACAGCCGAAAGTATGCGGTTTATAATTTGACAGTATATGAATCCAACAGTCAAAATGGATTTTGTTACACGTGGGGAGAGAGTGATGGGAATAGAGGCAGCTGTGAGGTTGGTACCTGCTTGTACAAATACCTTCTAGACCTTGATAAAAGAGGAATAAAATATGTTGTTCTCTATTGTGACTCATGCTCAGGTCAAAATAAAAACAAAGTCGTGTTAACCGTGCTCAAATACTTTTTGGAAAATGCAAAAAACGTTAAATCTGTGCAAATAAACTATCTTCTGCCCGGACACACGTACATGGCTGTAGATTCTATGCATAGTGTAATAGAACGAGAGGTGCGTAATCTTATTGTATGGAGCCCAGTACAATGGCCAACTTTTATGCTTACGGCACGAAAATCGCCTCGCCCCTACATAGTTAATGCGTTGGACCATACAGATTTCATCAATTGGGAAGATTTAGCTAAAGAAGTATTTAGTTCAAAAACTACTTCGAACCCGCAGCTAAGACTAATAGATGTTAGGGTTGTTACGTTCAAGAAACCAGATGTTAATGAAATGGAAGTGAAATACACAATGAAGGATGATGGAGAAGTGTATAAAATACGGTTGGGACAAGAAACAACGCAGGTGACAGGGAAAGGAAAGGGAAAAGGAAAAGGTCAGTCAAATTTACGAATCAGGACTGAAACTCAAACAAGTTATACTCTACCAAAACTTTACACACAACGTCTGCCAATTTCTACAAAAAAATACAAGGACCTCAAAAAATTGTGCGACGAAGAGGTAATACCTAAATCGTTCGTACAGGATTATCTACAACTGCCCTATGAAGACAAAGTTGATTATTTGGACGACATCATACAGAGCAATGACACAAACGATGGTGACATCGAAGAACAAAGCGGAAAAGTTAATGGAGCTAAACCCAAAAACCAAAGAAAAAAGGCTACTAAAACAGAACACACACTAACAGCGGAAGAAAAAAAAACAGAAAGAAAACCAAAGACTCGGACTGCAGCAAAAATAACGACACAAAAAGGTGAGAAGAAGCAAGAAATGGGAAAAATAGTAAAAGCAATAAAGAAAAGTAAGAAATAGGATAAAAACACACAAATTGTTTGTTTTACTTTAGAGAAAAGAAGGTGATCTCTATATGATTAAGATTGTTTTATATTGTCTGAGTATTTTTATATATTAAGCAGTAAATAAAAGTGAGATAATTATAATAAATAAGTAGGCGTTTCTTGTTTTACTGTAGTCAAATGACTCAAATGTAAGATGATCTCATGAGGATTAAGAATTTTTCAGTTAATTTTGATTTTTCTACGTAATTTTGTTTTTTATTTATATTGTTACCAGTATAGGATAAGTAAAAACTATGTAACGTTTTCAAATTAAAAATACCGCACTATCGGTTGTTGATAACGATCTTTTACGAATGAATATTTAGGACACTAATTTAGCATCTCATCACCAACCGACAATGTGGTTGATACCTTTAGTTTGAAAACGTGATCTCAATTAATAGATTGCTACGAATTGAGCAGATAATTTTGTTTTGTTTATTTTGCATTGTTTTAAGGGAAAAATGTTGCATTCTTAAAAAATATTATATTGCGTTGTAAAATGTCAGCAGACTAAGAAAAATATTTCTTGTAGGCTTTGGTTTTGATTAAACTACATTTCTTACCCAAAAACTGTTTTTTTTCTTATCCTTATACTTACAAGCTAAATGTTTTTTTTTTTTAATTCAACCTTATTACAAGTAAATAAGTGTGAATGTTCAATACTCGACTCCTTGTAGCGTAAGTCCATATTCTGAAAACCTTGTGACTTACGTTATGCATTGTTACTTTTTTCGTGAGTTACCTTAAAATACGAGACCCACCTTTGATTTTTTTCATAAAATTCTTAACGTAACTCCATATAAAAATAAAAAAAATTAGCGTAATCACCTGCCATTTCCTAAACCATAGCAGTGGTCTCCGTGAGTTACTAATCATCAAATAGACCTCACAAATACAAGACAAATAGCATAAACATCATTGCAATAGGATAAGTAACTAAAAAGTTACTACATACTTTATGATTGCTCAATTCGTTTTTTGCCTCTCCTGAAAAATCGTCATTTGGCGGTTACAGTAATTCATATTACAACCGACGATAATTTTGAGCTTCCGTGCGATCCTGTAATAAAATACCATCTCAAACAAAGGTATGGCGATAATATAATTATAAGCAAAGGCAGCCCCACTGTAGTTTGTTTCTTAGCAGATAGTTATATCTGCTAAGAAACAAACTACAGTGGGGCTGCCTTTGCTTATAATTATATTATCGCCATAAATTGCATGATAGTTGGTACGAAAGTAGAAACAAAAATGAGAATTTAGAAAAACTACGCATAATAGAGACCGCAGCAAAGATGATATCTGATGATATTCGGTCCCACCCATATGAAAATACATACCCTGCACCAGTATATTTTTTAGATGGTGCAAAAAATGACTGCCCCGAAAGTTTAATGCGGTTTTTAGAAACGTTAATAGTGAGAAATAAATCTAGGCAGGAATCTCTTCACAGAATGTCTCTGGCAATAGGGCATGCTATCATAAGTGCTGTGCGTCCCCGAACTTTTGTGTCACCCATTTTGCTTGGTATATCGGCATTGGTTCACCACAAATATGCCTCTCGCTACTTAATAGATAAACTGAGCTCCATTGGATTTTGTGCCACTTATAGACAAACACTAAACTTTGAAATGTCTGCTGTAGCAACGGCAACCCCTGTGCGTAATTCTGAGTTTACTCAGTATGTGTTTGGTAATGCCGATGTCAATGTAAATACTTTGGACGGGAAGAACACTTTCCATGCAATGGGAGGTATTGCATGTGTTAACTCACAAGAAACAAAATTCGACAAGGTTATCCCGGTACTAAAAGATGTACCAAAAACTTTTTTTGATGATATGGATCATATCCCTATGAAGACATATATCAAGCCCCCTCAATCTGGGTTGAAACATGTTTTATTCTCGTTTAACGAAGATGAAACTGAAGTTGAAATGACAGAGCAAGATTTCTTATGGCTCTACGGAAAATCACAAATTCAACTGGATGTACCAGGCTGGCACAGATTTATGAGTTTGTTATATAATGATAACACAACAGAAATGCAGTTAACATAGAACCGCTTCCATTTTTAAATAGTCCACCCTCAAGCTCTGACACGATACTCTCTAGCTTGACATATGCAGCAAAGCAATGTAAGCAAAATAACATAGAAGCATGTGTTGTGACCTTTGATCAGCCGTTATATCAAAAAGCCCAAGATATTGTTAAATCATCTGAAGATGATCTGATTAAAAACATAATTCTCAGATTAGGTGGCTTATGGGTGGTATATTATGGGTGGTATCGGAAATATCATGCGAGGCAGCGGCCTAAAAGAACTGTGGGAGTGTATCTATGCTAGCGGATCATTGGATACGACGTTATCAGGTCATCATTACGAGCGAGCGGTTAGAGCTCATACGCTAACCTTCGTGGCACTATTTGACTTAATTTACAAAAAAATGGATTTAAGTGTACATGAAAACATTCACTTGAACTGCTTGCTCGAAGAAATCATAAATGACTATGAAGCGGAAAAAGATGATGAGGCCATGAACAGTATAAAAGAAAAATTTGCAAATGTTGTGAAGGAGATACCAAATAACGGCCCAACTGCAGAGCTCTGGCTAAATTATTTTAACATGGTTAAAATAATACTTGCATTTATAAAATCTGAACGAGTGGGTAACTGGCAATTGCATTTAAAATGTGTTAAAGCCATGATTCCATATTTTCATGCAGCTGGGCATTTTAACTATGCTAAGTCAGCCAGTCTGTATCTCAATGATATGGAGAATTTAAAAGACGTGATGCCTCCAGATGAGCACAAAAAGTTTATAGAGGGATTATTTACCATCAGAAGAACAAGTAAGCCCTTTTCTGGAACATGGTCAGACATGACCATCGAGCAAAGTCTCATGAGAACGATAAAAACTTCTGGAGGAGTAACACAAGGAAGAGGGCTTACTGACAACGTTTTACTAAAATGGGTATTAGGACTACCAATCTCACATTGTATAACAGAGTGTGTGGAATCGTTTTGCGCTGGAACGGATCGTGTGTATAATCACAAAGACGGAACTAAATCAAGAATGGAGAGAGATTCTAAAGATATACAGAAATTAATTGATTGGTTTTCAAATCATGATCCTTTCCCCACAACTAACGAAATAATGTCCATAAGTACAGGTGTAATAGGCAATAGTACTGTAAATCCCCACAAAGCACTCGATGTTGGTAAAAAAATGGTAAAAGACAAAATAGGAACTCCATACACAGATCTGAAATATTCTAGAAAAGAAACTGTGAAGTCTTTAGCAACAGTACGGGAATCTATTAAAGACCCCGAAGGAAACATACCCATTGAACCAGACGTAATATTTAAAAGAATATGCTTCACAAAAAGAACCCAAGACGAACTCAAACAATTTTTAGAGTATGAGCTAGCTCCATACCCTCTATCTCTATTCGATGGCGAAGGTATGCGTAAAAATCAAAAGTCTGCACTGTATGATATATTCGAGCCAATAAATTTCTCAGATCTTAATATTGACCGAAGTAAAATCGCTCATGTCCTTGGCGGTGGTTATTAATTACATAAAGTGATATGGCGTAAAGGTGCTACAATAGAGGAAATTGGCAAAACTTACGTGGAATATATAAGATCACATTTTTGTAATGCCACTGTGGTCTTTGACAGCTACGACGACGCACTAAGTATCAAGCAATGTGAACGACAAAAGAGATCAAAGGGAAAACTATATCCTGATATAGCTATCAATAAAAACACAATCATCACAACTACACAAGAGAAATTTTTGGCAAATACGAAAAATAAACAAAGGCTAATCCAATACCTAAATAACTACTTTATTTCAGCAGGGATAGGTGTTTACCAAAGCAATGATGACGCTGACACCATGATAGTTGATACGGCTGTTGACATATCAATATCCCGCACATATGGCCATGTGTTGATTGTAGGTGAAGACATTGATTGACTGACTGACTGACTGACTGACTGACATATCAACGCACAGCCTAAACCGCTGGGTCTAGAGTTTCCAAATTTGGCATGTAGGTTCCTTATAAGGTCTAGGGGTGCACTAAGAAAGGATTTTTCAAAATTCACCCCGTAAGGGGGTGAAATGGGGGTCCAAAGTTTGTATGGGGAAACAAGATTTGTTAGTCTATTTTATTTGAAACTTCACCGGAGTATTCCTAACAATAAATGAGTAAACACGTGTTTCAGCTTTTTTGAAAATTCAACTCCTTAAAGGGGGAAATGGGGGTGAAAAAGTCTGAAAATCAATATGGGTATCGTTTCTATGGTTTATCGGGTAGCTGATTACGAAAACAACAACCATTTTATTGTACAACGTGGCAGGTGTAAAATATCATCCCCCAGGGGGTGAAATGGGGGTCCAAAGTTTGTATAGGGAAACAAGATTAGTTAGACTGTTTTATTTGAAACTTCACAGGAGTATTCCTAACAATAAATATGTAAACACGTGTTTCAGGTTTTTTGAAAATTCAACCCCATAAAGGGGGAAATGGGGGTGACAAAGTCTGAAAATCAACATGGGTATCTTTTCTATGGTTTATCGGGTCGCTGATTACGAAAACACCAATGATTTTATGATACAACGTGGCGGGCGTGAAATATCATCCCCCTGTGTTGCGATAGGGTTGAAATTACTAAATATCAATATGGGAGTCGATTTATGGTATTTTGGGACGTTAATTAAGTACGAAAATGGCATCAATTTCGAAATTTTTGTTAAAGAAATAATTTTACCTCCGGGAAAGGACATAGGGTAGTTTCTATACCGAAAACAGCCCTTAAGGGGGTGAAAAGGGGATTGGAAGGTTGTATAGAGAATTTTTAACCGTTGAACCGATTTAAATGAAACTTGATATAATAGATAGTTTGAATCCCGGGAAACGACTAAGGGTTATTTTCATTGAAAAAATTACCCCGTTAAGGGGTGAAAAGAGGGTTGGTAGTTTATATAGGATTTTTTCACAGCTGACCGATTTAGATGAAACTTAGTACATACACAGATAGTTTGAGGCCCGGGGAGGAAAATAATAGTTTTTTTTTTCGCGAAAACTACCCTTAAAGGTAAAAAAGTTAAGGGTGAAACGGGGGTTGCAGGTTTTTATAGGGAATTTTAAACCGTTGAACCGTTTAGACGAAACTTGGTATATAGTAAGTGTGAATCCCTGCAAATGACTAAGGGTTGTTTTCGTTCCGAAAATCATCCCTTGAAGGAAAAAGGGATTGGAATTTTGATCAGGAAATTTTTAACACCTGGACCGATTTAAATGAAACTTAATGCTAATTAGCATACAGATAGTTTGAGTCCCGAGAAGGAACATAAAATTGTTTTTACCTCGAAAATCAGCCCTAAAGGTTAAGGGTGAAACGGGGGTTGCAAATTTGCATGGGGAATTTTTAAACGTGAAAGATGAAACTTTGTATAGAGATAATTTAAGTCCCGAGAACGGACATATAAATAGTTTTTATTTCGAAAATTAACCCTAACGTTAAGGGGATGAAATGGCGTTGGAGGTTTGAATGGGGAATTTTTAACAGCTGAACCGATTTTGATAAAACTTAGTATAAAGAGTCCCGGGATGTTTTTAGGGTTTCGTACCAAAATGGTAGAAAAGGAACCCTTATGGTGCGACTTTGTTTGTAAGTCAGTGACCCAAAGGCAGGCATGTAACGCCAATTTATGAATTTTAAACATTAAGGGGGGGGGGGGGGGTTGTGGGTAGGTAAATGAGAAATCAAAAAACAAATAACTTTATTGTGTGGCGTATCAAATAAAAGGGCTTAATGTGAGGATCTCTAATTAGTATAATTTAAAAAAAAAAATTGTATTATATGTATATTGTTATAAAAAAAAGGTGTAAATTAATCAATATCAGAAACTGTTCGACAGAAAAATTTGCAAAAATTACAGATATAATAGTTATTTACGTATAAATTACAGGAAAACTAATAAGAGTGCAGTCAAGCACCAGTCCGACTTAAGACAAAAAAAAATCGGGGTACGTGTCCGATTCGCACTCAGCCGCCCTATTAATTCTCATGAAATCATGCTGAAAGCGTCTTTTTTCAAAAATGTAATAAAAAAGTTATTCGTACGAAACCTTTGAGGCGCAAGTAAGACCCGTACTTGCGTGTTTTTTTTTAATTTCCTAAAATCGTTACTTAAAGTGGTGAAATGGGGGTTAAATGTTTGTATGGGGCATTTTTAAATGTTGAACCGATTTAGATGAAACTTGGTATGGAGATAGTTTGGGTCCCGGGAAGGGGCAAAATTGTATTTATCCCGAAAAACAAAGCTTACGGGGGTGCATAGCAAAGGGGTTGGAAGTTTTATAGAGAATTATTTTCAGTTGAACCGATTTAGATGAAACTTGGTATAGAGATAGTTTGAGTCTCGGAAAACGACATAGGATAGTTTTATCCCGAAAATCAACCCTTTAAGAGGTGAAAAGGGGGTTGAAAGTTTATATGGGGAATTGATAACCGCTGAACCTATTTAGATGATTTGGTATAGAGATAGTTTGAGTTCTGGGGATGGATACATAATAGTTATCCCAGAAGTCATTCCCTAAGAGGGTAAAAAGGGGGGTCAATTACTAATTCTACGCAAAGGAAGTCGCGGGGAAAAACTTTTATTCAAGAGTAGAAATCTGCATTAATCATAATGTACGCGGGCGAAGCCGCGGGCAACTGCTAGTTAGTGTATAAAAAGAAACCCAATATTTCCATGATGAAACCTGGTAAAGGCAAGACACCGACAAAATATTATAATGCCTCAAGTATAACTGACACGTTTACCCACCTAATCCCGGTAATTCACGCGCTATCTGGATGCGATACCACATCAGCAACATACAAACAAGGCAAAAAGAAAATAATGAACCTTGTCAAAAAAAGTAAAATGTTACAAGAAACTCTGGGAATTTTCAATGAAATCAATGTAGACGCAGCAGAAATTTCAAAAGCCGGACAGCAATTTTACTGCCATCTGTATGGTGGAAGGACAGACAATAACTTAAATACTTTACGGTATGAAAAATTTGGTCAGTTGATCACTAAAAGTAGCATCGATTTGGCGTCGTTACCTCCCACGAAAATGGCGATGTCACAACATATTTATCGAGTATACTACCAGGTTCAGATATGGATCGGCAATAAACTCGATCCCTGAGACTGGGGCTGGACACTCGAGGGTTCCGGGTTAGTTCCCGTTCAAACAACAGATAAATTGGTACCGGAAACAATACTACAGATAATTTCATGTAAGTGCAAAAAGACATGTAAACGAAATGTGTGTACGTGCCAAAAATCGGGCCTGAAATGCACGTCCTTGTGTGTCTTTTGTAGTGATAAAATATGTATTGGAGAGCCAGTAATTGATGAATGTGAGAGAGACGAAGATATCGAAATAGAATTAAATAGAAAAGCATATGAGACAGATGATGGTGAAATAGTACCAATTTTAGAGCAGGAACATCCAGACAGTGAAGAGGACATTGTGGCTGCGCCTAAGAGACAAAGACTTTCTAAGTGATTTGATTTGCTGTTTCAATTCTGATAATATTGTAGCGTATGCTGCTAAGTAGATACTTGTTACATTGTAACATAGCCAAAGTAGGTAAGCAGGAAAAGTGTTCAAAATGATCTTGACACTACTATATTTTAAAGCAAATAAGAGTGTGTGAAGGAAATTTTGAACACCTCACCCGCTAAGCTACTTCTGCTACTGACTGAACCAGTTGTAAATTGACTTAGTCAAACAAATAAATATGAAAGTTGTTGTCATTTAATAAATAATGTAAAGACATTAATTAGTAAACAAAGCTTTAGATGTTACATAACTTACTCAAGTGGTTTATTTAGTTGAAATTAATAAATATGAATGACTGTTATCGTTTATCGATGCCATTACTTAAGATGTTACATAATTTGTACACTCAGCAGCAGAAGTAGGTAAGCGAGAAAGGTGTTGAGAATGATATTGACACTACTTGATTACTCACATAACTTGTACTAGTTGTAAATTGACTAAATCAAACAAAGTGGATTGACTAGTAAGAATAAATTAATACGAAGGACTGTTATCGTTTCTTCATGCCTTTGTAAGATTTTTTTTACACAGTCACATTAATTTGGTGTGTACATATAGGAATACACTATGAGTTTAGGTGTTACAGTACTTGTTATAGTAAAAAGTTGATATAATCAAACAAATGAATGTAAAAGGCTGTTATCGTTTATCACGCTTTTGCTTAAGATGCTACACAGTCACGTTTGGTGTGTACAGTCCGCATCAATAGTATCTTCCTACACGACGACCGCAAAAATATGTGACACACTTATTTGTAGAGCCATAGGAGCGTGTCACATACTTCTGTGGCCTTCGTGTAGGAAGATACTATTGATGCTGACTGTACATAAAGGAATACACTCTTAGTTTAGGTGTTACAGAACTTGTTATAGTAGTAAGTTGATTTAATAAACAAATCAATAAATAAAAGGCTGTTATCGTTTATCATGCCTTTGCTTAAGATGTTACACAGTCACATTTGTTGTGTACAGTCCGCATCAATAGTATCTTCCTACACGACGACCGCAAAAATATGTGACACACTCTTATTTGTAGAGCCATAGGAGCGTGTCACATACTTCTGTGGCCTTCGTGTAGGAAGATACTATTGATGCTGACTGTACATAAAGGAATACACTCTTAGTTTAGGTGTTACAGAACTTGTTATAGTAGTAAGTTGATTTAATCAAACAAATCAATATAAAAGGCTGTTATCGTTTATTCACATCTTTGTTTAACTTGATGTTACAAACTTGTTTTAGTTCTAAATTGACTAAGTCAAAAAAAAAAAATATGAAAGGCTGTTATCGTTTATTAATTAACTTATTTGTTTGGATGTTACATAACTTACTCCAATAGTGGATGGCTGGTTTTAAATAAATCAATATGAAAGACTTATCGTTTATTAATACCCTTATACTCGTACGCTGTATTCCCATCGGCTCGTCACGTGATAAGTTGGAAATACACTCTTACACCCTTATTCATAAACATAATATCTCAGGCCTCAACTATTTATAGTTGAATTATCGAGAGCGTGGAATTGCATATGTAGTGGTTGTACCGTGTTGTGCCTCTTTGTGTGCGGATTCAAATATAGAATGCCTGTCAACAAACAATACTACTACATATACAATTCCACGCTCTCGATAATTCATCTATAATTAACGTTTTGTCCACATCTGTCCCTTTAAAATTTGTTTGTTACAAACAGACAAACCATAAATTAACTAATTGAGGCCTGAAAGACGTTTATGAATAAGAGTGTTAGTTTAGATGTTACAAAGCTTGTTCTAGCAGCAACTTATTAAATCATATAAATGGCTGTTATCGTTTACTGACATGTTCACTGCAATGACGCGTAGTTGCAGTGTCCGAGATGCAACTGGGTGGCTTGTGGTATTGAGCTCTCGATCTGTTGTGGATGCACCCTGTGCAACCTTCCAGTGTCTGCATGTGATAAAGACCGAGCATGCAATTGCCATTGACCCTGGCTGGTAAGTCAATGAATCTGTCAAGAGTTGAAAGTGGGAAAAAGTGGGAATAGTAGGGAATAGTTCCTTTCATGTAAGTATAGGAGGAGGCAACAGAAACTTGGATACTCCCACATGGATAGCCATGTGTGTAGTGTACCCGCCAGGAACGAATGAAAATACACCTATTTCCATTTGTGCCTGCTGGGAACCGATGGGAATATTTCCCTCCATATGAATATAGGAAAAGGCAAAGAACTTTCCATCTGCTACCACATAAACAGCTATATGGGAGCAGATGGGAATGTTCGCTATTAGGGGTATACCCATCTGCCCCCGCCT
Organism: Pammene fasciana; assembly: GCA_911728535.1. NCBI lineage: Eukaryota > Metazoa > Arthropoda > Insecta > Lepidoptera > Tortricidae > Pammene > Pammene fasciana. The sequence goes on from OU452283.1 coordinate 6,354,754, forward strand.
GACAAAGGTGGGCATAGATGGGATTGGGAACGACTCCTTTTGTTCGACCACTGTTCCCGCCGCGAACAGATGAGAACGCACCTATTACCATCTGTGCCCTGGGAGCGTTCAAGTATTACGTAACGCAATCAAGGGAGGAGGGGGGGGGGGGGGTCAAAAATCTTCAAAAATTGCGTTACGTAATACTTGAACGCTCCCCCTCCGGACCGGACCCGGGTGGGAATAGTTCCTTTGATGTAAGTATAGGAAGAGGCAATAGAAACGTTCTATCTACTCCCACATGGATAGCTATGTGGGAGCAGGTGGCAAGTTTTTATTCCCCTATTACGTTTCTCATATGTCCCTACCGTGCAAGACCTTCATGAAGGTCAGCAAAGATGCGAATGACTCCTCTTTTTCCACGTGTGTAGTGTACCCGCCAGGAACGAATGAAAATACACCTATTTCCATTTGTGCCTGCTGGGAAGCGATGGGAATATTCCTTTCCATATGAATATAAGAAAAGGCAAAAAAACTTTCCATCTGCTCCCACATTAAAAGCTATATGGGAGCAGGTGGGAATATCCGCTATTAGGTGTATACCCATCTGCCCCCGCCTGACAAAGGTGGGCATAGATGGGATTGGGAACGACTCCTTTTGTTCGACCACTGTTCCCGCCGCGAACAGATGAGAACGCACCTATTACCATATGTGCCCTGGGAGCGTTCAAGTATAACGTAACGCAATCAGGGGAGGAGGGGGGGGGGGGTCAAAAATCTTCAAAAATTGCGTTACGTAATACTTGAACGCTCCCCCTCCGGACCGGACCCGGGTGGGAATAGTTCCTTTCATGTAAGTATAGGAAGAGGCAATAGAAACGTTCTATCTACTCCCACATGGATAGCCATGTGGGAGCAGGCGGGAATATCCGCTTTTAGGTGTATTCCCATCTGCCCCCGCCTATTACCATGCATTACATAGGGGGGGGGGGGGGTCAAAAATCTTCAAAAAATGCGTTACGTAATACTTGAACGCTCCCCCTCCGGACCGGACCCGGGTGGGAATAGATCCTTTGATGTAAGTATAGTAAGAGGCAATAGAAACTTTCTATCTACTCCCACATGGATAGCTATGTGGGAGCAGGTGGCAAGTTTTTATTCCCCTATTACGTTTCTCATATGTCCCTACCGTGCAAGACCTTCATGAAGGTCGGCAAAGATGCGAATGACTCCTCTATTTCCACGTGTGTAGTGTACCCGCCAGGAACGAATGAAAATACACCTATTTCCATTTGTGCCTGCTTGGACGCGATGGGAATATTCCTTTCCATATAAATATAAGAAAAGGCAAAAAAACTTTCCATCTGCTCCCACATTAAAAGCTATATGGGAGCAGGTGGGAATATCCGCTATTAGGTGTACACCCATCTGCCCCCGCCTGACAAAGGCGGGCATAGATGGGATTGGGAACGACTCCTTTCGTTCGACCACTGTTCCCGCCGTGAACAGATGAGAACGCACCTATTACCATCTGTGCCCTGGGAGCGTTCAAGTATTACGTAACGCAATCAGGGGAGGAGGGGGGGGGTCAAAAATCTTCAAAAATTGCGTTACGTAATACTTGAACGTTCCCCCTCCGGACCGGACCCGGGTGGGAATAGTTCCTTTCATGTAAGTATAGGAAGAGGCAATAGAAACGTTCTATCTACTCCCACATGGATAACCATGTGGGAGCAGGTGGGAATATCCGCTTTTAGGTGTATTCCCATCTGCCCCCTCGGGAACGACTCCTTTCGTTTGACTACTGTTCCCGCCGGGAACAGATGATAGTTAGAGAGCCCACGACCAAAATTTTTGTCTCATAGCAATACGGCCAAAACCGCATCAAATCGATAGATACGATTATCCTGAACTCGAAAATACCAATATCAGACATTTTCCGCGTAGCGTTTGATCTGACCGAATTTTCAAAATTGTCAAAGAATTTTACCGAACTGCATCATAGCAATATGTCTGATTTGCAGACTGTAGTTGAATGATACTTCTGAGGTACCGGAAACATATTCTTCAGACGTTAGTGGTGTAGCGCAAACCCGTAAAATCACTTAAAAAAATTAAAAATGAGACAAAAAAAATGTCTCATAGCAATACGTCTGAAAATCTTTTATATTAGTAAATTTTGGTTATTTGATGCGAACAAAACAATTTTCAGACGAAAATGTGAACGCATTAAATTTTGAGACCGTTTTGAAAATGTTAACAAATTTTACCGATCGGTATCATAGCAATATGTCTGAAAATTGTTGGACATGATAAAATAAGTTGTCCACATGTGCAAAAAATTTATATCAGACAAATTAAGTGTAGCACCTTCTCTATCAGACAACTTTTCGATACTCAGATATCATTTAAAAATCGTATTGAGTTTTGAGAATCGTAAATACGTTGCGACCCTGAATTTATTAGATGATAATTAACAAAGAATTTACCCGAAACCGTAACATTGAAGTTGAAGGACTGAAATAAATCGCACAAAAGGAAACTGGGATGAAGTTGAAAAAAAAACGGTTTATTCAAAGTTACAAAATATTCTCGTATTCAATCGCTGTCGGATTCGGAATCGTCGTCTTCGAAATCACTCTCGACGTCGCACGGGAGATCTTCAACGTCCTCTTCTGTAAAATAAACATCGTTAGTAAAAGCACGAACTTATTTATGAAATTAACAGCAAAAGCCATGTAAACTGTACCTGTTGTGGATGATGATTTGTCGTCCAAAATAACGTCGCTCAACTCAGGTAGTTGGTTGCCGGAGAACCACGAAAACTGAAATCGTCCCTCGTCTTCATACCATCCGCAATCTGCAGGGTTCAGTTCGGTTGGCGTTTTGGTATGAGCGTTGCTCCAGACTTGTGCAATATATTTTGTTCGTAATAAATGTTTCTCCAATTCCGTTTTGCATGGTGGCAGATTGCTGGCGTCGTAATTGGATAACTGGAGATTCAGAGTTGTCGAAGCCTCGTCGTTTTTAATGACGGGATTACGTCCTTAAATTTTTAGGCCATGCTTTCGGCTTGCCCTATTTCAAAACCCTCACGCTACTGAACTAAGTGAGCGTCATTCCAACGTTTGGAGCAGCTGCCGAGTGAGCTGTATAATAGTAAGAAAGGGGCAGGAGCGTAGGTAACACGCGAAAAGCCGTACCCGCCGCAGGAGCGTAACAAGCGCTAAGGCGTCGGCCAGGCGACTCTTAAACGTTATTTTCGTTTTTGGGAGTATATGCTACACTTAAAGTGTCTGAAAACAGGTTTTTGGTAATCCTGGCAGCAATACGAAAAGTTAAAAAAAAAATATATCCGTATTGCTATGATACAGGTCGGCTAAATTTGTTGACATTTTCAATAATGCGCTCAGGCTATATGCTACGCGCAAAATGTCTGAAAACAAACTTTTTCGTAATACAATTATAAAATCTATGTACATTTTCAATATCAGACGTATTGCTATAATACCGACTGCCTTTTTTTTTTGACACAGCAGAAATGGCCTCCCACGCAGTTGCTACACTTTCGACCGTTACTACACACCTAGTCAGGTTCAGAATCATATAATCTAACGATTTTATAGGGTTTTTGCCGTATTGCTATGAGACATGGTTTTGGTCGTGGGCTCTAGTACTATGAGAACACATCACCTATTATCATCTGTGCCCTCCGGACCGGAGCCGGGTGGGAATAGTGCCCTTCATGTAAGTATAGTAAGAGGCAATATAAACTTTCTATCTACTCCCACATGGATGGCCATAACAAAACCGATGATGAACCGATGGGAATATTTCCCTCCATGTGAATATAGAAAAAGGCAAAGAACTTTCCATCTGCTTCCACATAAACAGCTATATGGGAGCAGGTGGGAATATCCGCTATTAGGTGTATTCCCATCTGCCCCCGGGCGTAGATGAGATTGGGAACGACTCCTCTTGTTCGACGTCTGTACCCGCCGGGAACGGATGAGGAAACAAGTGAACCTTCCTATTCCCATATGTGCCCGCTAGGGACCGATTGGTATAGTCAATATAGGGAAGTAGCAATAAAAATATTCCATTTGCTCCCATATGGGAATATTTTATTCTTGGTGGGTGTTTATTTTTTTATTTGGTGTATTCCCATCTGTCTCCACCACGCATGATAGCGAGCACAGATGGGAATGACATCTGCATTCTAAGTTTGTGCCCGCCGGTAACGGATGGGAATGCACCTACATATTCCTAATATTATGTTTAATACCTTGACAGCTTTTTCTTTCCCAATCTTATTTGGTTTCACCAAATCATTGTAAATGTAGGTGAATATAATTTTCGTCGAGTAGTCTCTATTTCTGCAGGACGCCGTCGTCAGGATATGAGGTTAGATGATGACAATGATAATGACAACTACTTATAAATCGTATTTTCACCAGTAGGTACATAAAATAAAAAAGATTTTTAGAATCAGCATCTAGCCGTCGACGAGAAATCGGGGAGCATAGGTAAGGCATACAAAAAAAAACCGATGAATTAGACAACCTCTTCGAAGTTTCAGCCATTTATATTATATAACTCAAGAGTAGGTACACACAACGCCTCACTAGGTATACACTTTTGAACGTTATTACAGCGGAATAAGGTTCAAAAGTGTATACCTAGTGAGGCGTTGTGTGTACCTACATGATGTCGCAGCAACAAAAATATGAGTTTTTGACGTGATAACGTCTTATAAATCGATGAACACGGTGGCATGTTTAAACAAATGTAGCGTTCCGCTGGGACCACGTGGTCAAAAATTTTATGTTTCGATTGTACCAGGGTATAATGAATACATATAGTAGGTAAGACCGTAAATCCGCTTGACATCTAGCCTAATTTCGTCAAGTCCTACAAATCGGGGCGTGGCGCAGTGGAAAGATGTCTGTCTGCTATGCCGTCGGCGCGAGTTCGATCCTCAACGAGCGGATTTAATTTTGTTTTTTTATGTTTTCTTAATCTTGCTTTTTATTTTGTTATTTTATTTTTTTATTAATGTTGCTTGTTAGTTTTATGTTTTAGATATTATTTCTTGGTTTTATTTCTTTATAAAAGTGTTTCATCACTTCTTGTATGTTTTTACTTTTACTTCTTTACATGTTACCTTACGTAATAAGTTCTTTGTACAGTAGCCATCAAATGTATAGGAGCGGTCAGGGTACTCAAAAATATCTGAACATGCACTTTATCGCCTTGACAATAAAGGCGTTGTTCAGATATTTGTGACCACCTTGGCCGCTCCTATATATTTGATGGCGACTGTCCAACCGATAAGTGGTATCAATCAGTGATCTATGCGGTAAACTCGAAACCTGGATGTAAAATAAACATTGATGGAACAAGACGAGTAATTAGTACTGTATACCACCGATAGGTGACACAGTAAAGTCGTGTCCAGCTCATTTTGAATACCCTGCCCGCTTGGCTGCTTTTGCTGCTGACTGTACTATAGTACATTACGCACCTAGGGCGGTAAAATAAAGAACGGCTCTGATCGCGGATATTTGTGGCCCGAACCGAAAGTAAGGGCCATAGACAGGCGATCTGAGGCCTTCTTTATTACCGCCCGTGGTGCGTACACAATTTTACGTCTTCTCCTGGGTGTGAAGTGAGATTTGCCGCTGCGCCCGTGGGCGTAAAATCTCACTTACCGCCCAGAGTGACGTAATATATATAATTATATAGGTAGCAATAAGTAGAACCACTTTTCAAATAATATACAATCTATTTCAGTTGATAGATTAAGAGAAACATGACTGTTCATTTTATGGAGGGACTAGAGTACCATGGACGTATAAGAGGTGGGTTGGTATTTCACAAAGGTAAGGTCTAAGAGCAAGAATTTAACTAGAGACCGCATACGTGTATCATCGTAAGGGATAGAAACACACGCAACGCGACTTATTTGGAAACGAATTTCAACTTGCGTAACTAACCTACATAATTTAGTCGGTTTCATTGTTACCCTTCAAAGAGCGGTGAAGGGAAACAAACGTTTCTATTGTACTTAGGGCCTTTTGGAAGTAATCAATAATCACAAGGGTGATTCTATGATAAGGATCAACGATAATAGCGCCTTCTCTGTCATATCTATGGAAAGTCTAATAAGACAATCCCGTTCAATCTTGGTCTACGGTATTATTATTTCCGTGTCAGGTCTATGGGTGGTATGTCTATGAAAAAAACGCATACGCGATAAGGGACAGAGAATCATTGCTTCTCATTTGCACGCGTACGAATGTCCATGCGCACATCTCTTTCATCACTGTATATGTGTGCGTAATGTTAACCCCCTGGGTCCGGCAGGCACTCACACACTTGTAAATGTTACACACTGCTATAATCTTCATGTGCATCATGGGTAAAAGAGATACACCAATATACTAAAGACGGGCGTGTAAGCGAGATTCCATATTTTGCGCATTGCACAAAGTGTGACAGAGACCAACTAATATCATTTAGAGTAGTGTAGGCGAGATAGGTAACGAATGATCGTTTCAATAAAACCAGTATAAAATAATCTACGATTACGCATAGTTGTTACGAATCTAGGGGTCTCTGCAATAATGGTTTGTAAAAGAGACGCGTTTGGTAAGCGTCTCACTGAGGTCCTGGTACTTTAATTTCCATCGCCTAACAAGCGCGCGACTAAAATACACCAATGTAAAGGTGACCTCTGATTATGCATACTTATAATGGTATGAAAGATTCACTTATACTGGACAGCTTGTAAGTGTCGGGAATCAGCAAGGTGCCTATTTGGTAATAGTGTTTGTTTTCTTTTTGCCATCAAACACGCCAGCGCTAGCGCCGGTCATGAACGCGTGAAAGACAATGGCACGGCGGACGAAGCGAAACGAGCGTTTCAGGACACAACACACCTCAGCTGAATTAAGGAAATTCATAGACAAAATGCTAAAATTTGTCTACGGTTGCTTAAATTTGTCTATGGCCTGCATACAAATTTAAGCAACCATAGACAAAACATAGACAAATTTAAGCATGTTGTCTATGAATTTGCTGAATTCAGCTCAGGTGGGTTTTGTCCCTTAGCCAAAACCTACGATCGTCATTGCCGACTAGTCGGCCGATTAATCGGCAATTTGAAAACCGATTAGTCGGCCGATTGTGTAGTCGGCAAAAACCCTACCATCTCTAGTTTTCTTATTACGTTATCACGCAAAATTATAGTCCGTAAACCGCCTTTACAGACAACCGTTTTTTTTACATTTTATACCTCAACCTGTGATGTGTCACTCAATCAGTTTCGAAATCATACTCGATTTACCTACTCGAGTATGTTTTTGCATAAGAGAAAAAGAACGTGTCACGATCATGAGCTAAGTTATCAAAGCTCAAAACTGTTCACATACTTACTGGGCAATACTATTATTAAATTTACTCTATGCCTAAAACGAAACTACCAAACGTCACAATCATGATACAATATTCGCGTACTACACTGGGTTACCATGGAAACAGCACAGCGGACAGACAACGGCGCGCGCGGACAGGCAACGGCGCGTGCGAAACGTGATTGGTCCCGCCGCTCGCGCCATGACTGCCGCCTTAATCTCCGCACGTTTAATAGTACATTATTGTCGAGGAGGTGAAGTAGCCCATTGCGGGCTGAGTATTATGTTTAAACGGACGACCGGAACGGGAGTCCGTTTAAGTTAATACGAAGCCGGCAATGGCTCTTCACGCCGAGTCAAATATAGTGCTTTTCTCAAAAATGGTGCAAGAAAATAAAAATAAGTAGGTATGTCAATCGAAATAAATTTTGTCCTTAGATTTCGCTGGAAACAAGTTATTCATTGCAGAATTCGCCTCTGCTCTTAATTCTGGAGGCGTATATTCCATATTCTCGTCACATGAAGTGGAACTCATTTTCTTTAAATAAATACTTTCACTATTACTACTATTAGTATTTCGTTTACTTCGTTAGCTACTTATAAAATTTTCATAGAAAAAGTAAAAACATTTGCTTTACCGCCTTTTACTTTTTTTTAATATTCAATAGAAGTGTATTTTTCTGCCGAAAAACGCCAATCTATTTGAGACAGCTAAAAACACGCGGTACCAACATTATAAATAATTGTAACTCGTTCTCTATTTTGGCTGTTTAGGAACTGTTCCACCTAGTTCTATAGCCGTTACTACTTAAAAAAAAAGTATGTACCTCGACAATAATGGAATTTGTATTGGAAATTTACGGATCGAAATCGAGACTGCAATTTCCGTAACTTTTTAAATTTTTAACTGACCATAAACGAAGCACTTCACCGCCTGATATTAAACCGTAAAAGTCAACCTTGCGGGACATTTTTAAGAAAATTACGTTAATAACTGATAAGTCAAAAAAAACTTGGAGCTGTTGATAGCATCGTTATAATTTTGGTGCAAGTTTAAGTAAAATAATAATGAACAGAATGCTTCGACTTGAAAATTTCGAGATTTCTTTTATGGCTATTACAGCGCGTTAAAGATTCGATTGTTCATTAAAATGTAAGCTATTGAATAATGTGTTATAAATAAAACCTGTTACTTCCCTTCTATAGTTTTTAATATATTTCCGTTACCATATTATAACACTTAAATTATCTTTTGGAGGAAGTATACTTTTTTCATTTGTTTTAAATTTAAATAAAAACGGCCATTGGTAAATCTGTTAGTAAATGTCAGGGGACATACATATAGTTAAATCCTATAATCTAATGAAAAGAAATACCACTCGAATTATCTTTTCTTGAATTTACAAGTATCGCTAACCAATACCTATATTATGCCTACAGCACCCTCAAAAACGGTTAGAAAAATATTTTCCCCATTAGTGCTCAGTGTACTCTTGCTGATAATAAAAAAAATCGGACTTGTGAGTTATAATTTTTTAAGGGCATTTTTAGCGTTCCAGTACAGGCCTATATGGTCTAAGAGCTGGCCACGTCAAATATGACACAATAATGAGAGTTTTGTAACCAGTCCAGTTAGATTGCATAACTATCCTTATTGCTAGATCCGGGCACCTGGCAGTTTTTAATGGGTGGAAATCAGAGTGACAGACCAACAAAGTTTTTAAGTTGGAAAAAAGTAATACCAAAATAGATAAAAACTACTGAAGTGGTGTCATTTATAGAGAACAGGGCCTTTACTTTAACATTAGAACAAAAAACATTGTGTTTTATTGCGGAAACAAAAACAGTAGGCGAGTAACAAAAAATTACATAATACATCATTTGGCACTACTTCCCCAGTAGAAACTTTTGGATATGATACAATCTAATTAATTACATAATTTTTCATAATATTGGATCAAATCCAGAAATCTAGGATTTGTTTTCTTCAAGTTATTTGCATTATTTGACCTCCACCACTTTACAGCTGCCAGATGTCCGGATCTAAAAATAAGCATAGTATACCAAACTAACTAGAGGGGTTTCTTCGCTCTCATTATTGTGTCATATCTGACGTGGCCAGCTCTCCGTCTAGTACTCCATCTAGAGAGAGAGTAGAAGCAGTCTCTGCCCCGGAGTGTAGTTTGACATTTAACCTTGAATAACTTCCGGCCAATCCGGCCTTTTGAATGAATGGCCAAATGATTTTCCGATATTTTACCACAATGAAGATATATATAAGTTTCCATCTTATTATCTCCGATTCCGAGGTCACCTATTAGGCTAAAATATTCTGATTACCCGTTAAATTTCTTATTAATTTTTTGTGAGTCAGCGATCGAGCGCTTACGCCTATGGCTATGACATGACATACTCGCACAGTTACAAGAATCGTCGAGTTGGTTTTCTTTTGGTTCGGGTTTTAAATAATAATAACTTAAAAGTAATGTTTTATTGATCTGCCGTCAAATGGTAAAACGCTGCAACTCGAGTTACAGCGTTTTAAGTGTTTTTGGACCAAATGATTCCTATAAAGTTCTTCTATCATACCTTGTTTTCAGATTTTTGATATCTCTTTTAATTAAGGCTGTAGAAAACTGTCAAAACGCTGCAACTCCAGCATAAGCACACCAAAACATAGCAACTGCAATTGCTATGTTCTTTTTTAGAGTCACGCTTATCTTCAGGTTAAGTAGAACGCTGCAAGATGCAGTTGCAGCGTTTTGCTTCACTTTGCTTGCACTAAAATAGTTTAAAGCTAAGAGCGCGAAATATGCCAAAACGCGGCAAGTGGAATATGGTTTTAAAGCGGAATAGTAATACCGTTTATCACGACAAATTTATTAAAATTGAGTATACGTCTTTTATTGACTACCCGCTTAATTGAATCGGTTGTCGTGTAGAAAGCACATATTTCGTTAAACAATAATAAACGAAAACATTTAAACTAAATCAGTACAAATAATTGACAGTTAAAATTAAAAAGTGGATGTATGAAATGACCAGAAAACTCAGAACTTTGTATTTGCTTAAATTAGCAACTGAACTGGATTCTCGTGAGGTTAGTTTCCGATGTTTTTTGTAATTGTTTTTACGCTTATATAGGTATTTCTTTATTATTATTTGTATTTTACCATATGCCATGCCCGTTTCCGTTATTTCTGATAACATAGGTATAATTCATGTTGTATAATTCATGCTTTGTCGATGTACCATCAGGATTAAAAATTGACTGTGGGACTAGGTTAATTTTTGTAAGATTGTCCCATAATATTTATTTTTCATTTATTTAAAGTGAGTTGCATATGGTTGCATTATACCCTAAGGCATCGCCCTAATAACGATTCAAGGCGATTCACGCGATTGTCATTTGGGACACCTATTCGAGTTCAATATGTTTGATCGTGCGTTCGTAGGTACCTACTAGTAAAATTCGCGCGAACTTACGACGATCACCTATTCGCGTTCTATTAGGACGATACCTAATACAACTTAATGAAATTAATTTAGCATATATATTTATTAAGTTGTTTTATGTTCAGTGGCACTATTGGTCTAAGAGCTGGCCACGGCAGATATGACACAATAATGAGAGTAATGTAACCAGTCCAGTTAGATTACATAACTATCCTTATTGCTAGATCCGAGTATCTGGCAGTTTTTAATGGGTGGAGATCAGAGTGACAGACCAACAAATTTTTTTAAGTTGTAAAAAAGTTATACCGAAATAGGTAAAAACTGACTAATAATCAAATAGTTTAATCATATTTCATATAATCATCCAATTATGTTTTATTTTTTAGCCACATTAATTTATATCTATACATATAATAAAGCTGAAGAGGGTCGAAAGTCTGTACATGGAAGATATTCGAAAAAAAATTGACTGGGGATACTTAGAATCGATAACAGAACACGTTTCAACAGTTTTTAGAATTTTTGTCTGTTTGTCTGTTTATCTGTTTATCTGTTTGTCTGTTTATTTGACCGCGCATCACATGAAAACGGCTGAACGGATTTTAATGAAATTTTGTATAGAGATAGTTTGAGTCCCGGGAAAGGACATAGGATAGTTTTCATCCCGAAAATCAACCCTGGAGGGGGTGAAAAGGGGGTTGAAAGTTTGTACGAAGAATTTTTTACCGCTGAGCAGATTTAAATGAAAATATTATGGAGGTAATTTGAGTCCTAGGAAATGACATAGGATAGTTTTCATCCCGAAAATCAACCCTAGAGGGGCTGAAAAGGGGGTTGGAAGTTTGTATGGGGAATCGATAACCGTTGAATGCTGGAGATAGTTTGAGCTCTGGGGAAGGATATAGAATATTTGATATCCAGAATTCATACCTTAACGGGGGATTACTAATTTCACGCAGACGAAGTCGCGGGCAAAAGCTAGTACATATAATAAAGCTGAAGAGGGTCGAAAGTCTGTACATGGAAGATATTCGAAAAAAAATTGACTGGGGATACTTAGAATCGATAACAGAACATGTTTCAACAATTTTTAGAATTTTTGTCTGTTTGTCTGTTTATCTGTTTATCTGTTTGTCTGTTTATTTGACCGCGCATCACGTGAAAACGGCTTAACAGATTTTGATGAAATTTTGTATAGAGATAGTTTGAGTCCCGGGAAAGGACATAGGATAGATTTCATCCCGAAAATCAACCCTGGAGAGGTTGAAAAGGGGGTTGAAAGTTTGTATGGCGAATTATTAACCGCTGCACCGACGATTAAGATGAAACTTAGTACATAGATAGTCTGAGCCCCGGGAAATAATATATGATAGTTTATATCCCGAAAATCAACCCTTTAGGGTGTAAAAATGGGGTTGATAGTTTGTATGGGGAATCATGGGTTGAATGCTGGAGGTAGTTTGAGCTCTGGGGAAGGATATCGAATAGTTGATATCCAGAATTCATTCATTAACGGGGGATTACTAATTCCACGCAGACGAAGTCGCGGGCAAAAGCTAGTTACACATAAAATTATTAAACTTACGATGTTATTGTTTCTTAGCAATTATTTTATGATTTAGAAAACAAAATGCCAAAACATTGCAACTAGAAAAGTATTGTGGCAAAACGATGTAACTATGGAGTTACAGCATTTTGTTAAGACATATGATACAATATTTTTCAAGAACTGTACTGGCAAAACACTTTTTGGCTAATATTTAATTAAATATGCTTCTTCACTACTATTTTATTTGTCGGCTATATAAAACGTATCATTACATATAAACTGTAAAAATTTCAACTCCGAAAGTGTATAAATAATAGGTGTTTCAAAGGCAGAAATGTTTACACCTTTAAATGCGTTTTTCTCGAAACTACGTTTTTTGACATGCAGCGTTTTACCATTTGACGGCAGTGATTTTTAGGGTTCCGTACCTCGAAAAGAAAAAACGGAACCCTTATAGGATCACTTTGTTGTCCGTCTGTCTGTCTGTCTGTCAAGACCATTTTTCTCAGGAACGCGTGGAGGTGCCAAGCTGAAATTTATATCAAATAATATTGTCCCTTGGAGCTGTGAAAAAATCAAACTTGAAAGCCAACGCAAGCACGGAGGTTGACAATATTGTATGATCTTGAGATAAGGTGCTAGATCTACATGTTTCCTCTTTTTAACCGACTTTAATTCCATTGAGGATGGAGGTTTGCATTCGGTTTGGTGTTTTTTTTTTATGTATGTTCACCAATTACTTCGAGACCCGTCGTCTGATTTGAGTAATTATTTTTTTGTTTGAAAGGATCTACATCCAAGGTGGTCCCATATTAATATGGAGCTGTTCTGATGATGGGATCTATGAGGAATTGAGGGAACTCCTCAATTTTTAAGCTACTCAAGCATTTTCTCACGAAAACCGCCAATTTGATGGAGTGGTACTGATGAAGATGATTGTTTTCGTGATAATGATGAAGATTTTTTTATGTAGGATGTTCAGCGATTACGCCGAGACCCGTGGTCCGATTTGGACAATTCCTTTTGTTTTTGTTTGATAGGAACTGCCTCGAAGATGGTTCCACATTAATCTGGTGCTGTTCTGATGATGGGATCCGTGGGGGATTGAGAGAACTCCTCAATTTTTAAAGGCGTTGATTTGGGTGTTTTCTTAAGCAACTCGAGCATTCCCTCTTGAAAACCACCAATTTGATAGAGAGGACCTAATGATGAAGTACACATATTATTATGATACGTGGACCTTTTCTTAGATAGAATGGGTGTATTATGAACTTTTTTATATATCTTTACCGATTATTCCGAGACTTGTTGTTAAATATATAACCACTAAAAATAGAAAAATAAAAACTTTTTACAAAAAAAAGATAAACCGACTTCAAAAAGGATTAAATGAATCATTATACTATTTATATGCGTTACCAACTGATATGTTTGAAGTCGGTGCCAAGCCACAAAATACAAAACCGGTCTTATCAGCTTCAAGTGTGAACATCACAAAATATCGGTACTAATAATGCAAAGGTGAATGCGATTCCATATGTTACATTTTCATGTCTAAACTACTAATCCTATTTTGATGAAATGCGACAACGATATATATATATATATATATATATATATATATATATATATATATATATATATATATATATATATATATATATTCAGATACACGTCTGCTTTGTCAATAATCAGAAAAAGGCGGCAAATAGAAAAAAAAATGTAGACGCGTAAGATTGACCTTCCATAGAAAATTTGAATATTGTGCCTTTTTTACTGACACGGCGTGTGTACTGGGTATATGTGAGTATAGAAAAATTAATCGAGCAATTGACTTCCTTTATACTTCGGATTAAACCTTAGATGAAGAAGGATAAATAATTCAAAGCGAACCACGGGCTTCGTTTGACATACGGATAGTCCCAACAATGTGTTAACAAACAAACATAGGACGTATGATTATACTTTCTGTACCTACTTGCCTAACAGTTAACGCATGGTCGAAACGAATGTATATCTACGTGTGATTCATACCGTATTAGATTAGTTATCTAGTAATAAATAAAATAATTAAAAATTAAAAAACACGACTGCGTTTGTTTTAAATGAACTGAAAAGTTAAAAATAAGCTCTAAACATGATTGAGAATGTCTTTGAAACCTTATGGTTGAGACTGTACCTTCCGACACCCTGATGTACGCTGGATCTTTTAAAATACATATTTTACTTCGATCGCAGTGGGGGGACCTTTTAAACTGTATAACACAATACCCATAAAAAGGTCCCCCGACTGCAATCGAAGCAAAATATGTATTTTAAAAGATCCAGCGTACGTCAGGGTGTCGGAAGGTACAGTCTCAACCATAAGGTTTCAAAGACATTCTCAATCATGTTTAGAGCTTATTTTTAACTTTTCAGTTCATTTAAAACAAACGCAGTCGTGTTTTTTAATTTTTAATTATTTTATTTATTTAAAACCTTTTTTAAGCGAACTTTGGATTAGTAATCGAAAGTATAAAGACGATTTTTTTACATTTTTTCACTTAAAAAGCGCTGGTAGCCTGGCTGGCAGTAAGACGTCCGGAGGTCTCGTATTCAACCCTCGGCTTGTACCACAGAGTTTTTTGGAACTTATGTACGAAATATCATTTGATATTTACCAGTCGCTTTTCTAACTAACTAACTATTTTGGCTCAACGATCCAAAGAGAATCTTGGCCTCCAAAATGAGAACACACCACCTATCTCGATCCTGCGCAACTTCTTGCCAGTTGTTGACGCGAAGCTGCAGCAGATCCGCCGCCACACTGTCCCACAACGATATCTGGACCGACCCACCGGACGGCGACCAGTCGGTCGTCCCAAGAACGTTCTCTTGACAGCCCGATCCTCACCCATTCTCTGTAGGTGACCGAACCAGCGAAGTCTGTGGGCTTTTGTTTCACCGATGATACCAATATTCGGACCCAAGTCTAGCCACCAACTCTTCGATCTCGACATTCCTTCGTGAGTCGCTTTTCGGTGAAGTAAAATATCGTGAGAAAACCGAACCTAATCCCAAGAAGGCCCAGTTTTCTCCTCTGTGTTGAAAGGAAAGATGGCAGTCGCTTTCGTAAAAACTAGTGCATACGCCAATTCATGGAATTAGGTTGTCAAGCGGACCTCAGGCTTAAATGAGCCGTGGCAAAAAGCCAGGATAAACACAAGGAGGATGATGACTTTTTAACATGTACAATCAGCATCAATAGTATCTTCGTACACGAAGGCCTCAAAAATATGTGACACGCTCCTATGGCTCTACAAATAAGAGCAGGTCACGTATTTTTGCGGCCTTCGTGTAGAAAGATACTATTGATGCTGACTGTACATCCGTATTTACTTATTTTTTAGGATCCAAGAGGCTAATTGCATGACCTTATACGTGACTTAGCGCGACATGAGTTGGCATATATCTATGGCAATAAACTTCTTGGTGCCAAGATCGAAACCAATTTTGTTCAGCGTACCTAGTTTATTTTAGCTTGTGGTCTGTGTCTTCAATAGACAATAACACACAGTGTGTAACAGAGGACACGCCAGTCTACTTAACCTCTCTACGCATAAAACCATACTGTCCTAGCCTCCAATTTTTCTCCCAGAACTACACCATGGCTACGCTACAGTATTGTTGAATATAGGTAGTTTTATCATCAAACTCCACAAGAACTAGCTTCTTTGGCTCAAAGCGGCGTAGTGCAGCACATTTTTTTACGGTACTGGACGTGATGTTGTAAAGAAGTATCTTAATACCGCGAAGTAGAACATTTCATTACATTCAGAGCAAGGACGCGTCATACTACACGTAGTTGCATTGCATTGTCCGCGAGGCAACCGGATGGCTCGCGGTATTAAAGGTCACAGCTCATTAGAGCGCCTCGGCAGCCGACCCACACTGCATCGTTGCTCAGCGTCCACTCGTTGTCGAGTTGTTGTAGTGAGTGCATGGCCATACAAATTAGAATAACTAACCGCTCGAGGTGAGGCTGTCAGGGGCGGGTGCCGAGGCGCTCTAATGAGCTGTGATCTTTAAGCTCCCTACGTGCTGTGGAACCACCCTATGCAACCCGAAATGACCCATGTTGGACCTTGGCTTTTATCCTCCTCCCCTCAATTTCCAGTACTTTATGTGATCCAGAACGAGCATGCAAATGGCCATGTGCACCGGCTGGTCGGTAATCGTTTCGTCAGCTGTTAGAAAAATGAGGGGGGGGGGGGGGGGCGATGAAAAACTAAGTACAACGTGGGTCAATTTGGGTTGCATAAGTTGGTTACACAACACGTAGGGAGCTTATATACCGCGAGCCATCCGGTTGCCTCTTGGACACTATAACTACGCGCCATTGCTTTAACTAATATTATTCCTCCCAAGTCTCTAATACCTACTTATTACAATTAAACATGTAAGTTTTATATATCTTTCGACTCAATTTCCAACCTATTGTTTTAATTTAATTTCTAAAATGTTCGTATTAACGAAAGAATATTTTTATATATGTATCATATACATTTTTGTAATCAGCGTGAAAAGCTCTTCATTTTGATACCCCACTCGATAGGTTTGCAAGATTTTTTTTTCTTAGGGTTGCGCAATTTTGAATATTTTTTCCGCCATATTGTCTTTACGGTGACGTCACATAGCCTATGTTTCTTGGGATAACGTGACGATTCTAATGATACCCCATACATCTAAATCGGTTCAGCCGTTCAGTTGTTCTAGTGGAACAAAGAATTTTATTTTAGCCACATACATACATGAACCCTGAAAACAATACACTCCTTTTTTTGGGCAGTCGTGTAAAAATAACAATTCACTGAACACATCGCCTCGTTCGTATTAACTCTTCCAAATTTGGTTTGGCACCGACTTCAAACATATCAGTTGGTAACGCATATAAATAATATAATGATTCATTTAATCCTTTTTGAAGTCGGTTTATCTTTTTTTTTTGTAAAAAGTTTTTTATTTGCTCTATTCTTTCAGGACTAGCTGATAAATTTGACATAATGAGATTGACATGTAGAATTGTAGATCTATGTCCTTCTCGAGGTTGGATAGAGTTGTATCCTTTAGGGCTGCTCTAGATAGAGAATCGGCAATATATAGATAACGACCAGGTTTGTACATCACATTAAGCTCATATGGCTGAAGGCAAAGCATAATTCTCTGCAGTCTAGCAGGAATATCATACAAAGCCTTTTTAAACAATGTAATCAATGGCTTATGGTCTGTTTCCACATTTACTATCCTACCATATATGTATTGGTGGAATTTGGTACAACCAAATAGTATAGACATTGCCTCTATCTCTATTTGAGAGTAATTTTGTTGACATTTGGTTAGAGAAGCAGATGCACATGCTATTGGTTGCTTATCATGAAGCAAAACTGCACCTAGAGCATCCTTCGAAGCGTCAACTGACATACCATTAGACCTACTTAAGTAAGGGCTAGAAGTATTATGCCTGGAACGCTTGTGGTGGCCAGCCACGCACGCCACTGGTCAGCCGCTACCGCTCGCCATAGTCTGGTCGCCCAACTCCATGGCACGCGCCAGACGCAGCTTCGGAAGTCCTCGCAATGCAAAAGCGGTAAACAACAAGGAAATATCTGTCAACAATTTTTGGCTAGCCAAACTGTACTAATCTCGAAACTGTAATTCAAGGCCAAAAAAGTTACTACAATGTTGCCACTGCAGTAAAATGTTTGTACAATGGTATATGGAGTTCAATGCCCATCCAGGTGAACTATTATTTTATCGTGAACTGAACTACTGTAACGACATGGATTGGTGTTGTATTGACACACAAAAACTAATAGGTATTGACTCTGGAACCTATACTTTCATTAGTGACGCTCATAAGTGTAGACGATGGTAAGCCCACTGTGTTATAACGCAATCTGTGTTAGCATCTGTACGTGATGTATATGTTAATTATAATGTGACATGGTCCGACCATTTTCCACTCATGTTAAAGTGTAATTTAAAACTACTTACACCCAAGTTATATAGATCAGTTGACGTATCTAATCAACTCATAATATGGGGAGAGAGAGGGTCGGAACAAATAATCAATTATAACGAAGAGTGTAACAAGTTGTTGAAATGTATTAACTTTCCTACCGAGTTTACGCATTGTGCCGATAAATACTGTAGTGAAGTTAGTCATAGGGAGGTCCTGGACACTTTGTATAAAAGTATTGTGTCTGCCCTTTGTGTGGCTGCGATGCGAACCACAAGGAGGAAGCGTAAGCCAAAAAAGCAGGTAGTAGGATGGAACAGGCATGTCAGCGATGCGCATAGGGCGGCGAGAGAGAAATTTCGTGAGTGGACACTTTGTGGTAGACCGGAAGTTGGCAGGTTATTTAATGAGATGTGTGAAACGCGAAGAATATTCAAATCTCGATTAAAATGGTGCCAAGACCATCAGGCCCAAATAAAAATGAATATTCTAGCTGCACAGCACACCAAAAAGGATTTTCGGTCATTTTGGAAAGCCACAAACAACATGAGATGTCGACCTTCATGCCCTGTGAGTGTTAATGGCAAAACCGACGCCAAAGACATAGCTAACACTTTTAAGGATCATTTCATGGTTAAATCTCCTCTTGGACTATCGCAGGCTGGAGTGAGCGATGCTGAGCCCAACGACGTGGAACCTGGACCTGGATACTCTGCTAAGGATGTAGCCAAGGCTATTAAGTCTATCTCGCGAGGCAAATCCCCAGGGCACGATGATCTCAGCATCGAGCATCTCCAGAATGCGGGTCCCCAGATATCAAGAGTGTTAGCTTTGTTTTATACGCTGTGTGTAAGACACTGTTATTTGCCCGAGGACATGATGAGGACTGTAGTTATTCCTGTACCTAAAAATAAAACTGGAGAATTGTCCGACATTAATAACTATAGGCCTATATCCCTCGCGACTATTATTGCTAAAGTATTTGATGGTGTGCTTAATGTACAGTTAAATATGTGCGTGAGTATAAGCCCCAACCAGTTTGGTTTTCGACCGGGGTTATCAACAGAGAGTGCAATACTGTGCCTTAAGCACACTGTCAAATATTATTTAAATAGGAAGACGCCTGTTTATGCGTGCTACTTAGACTTATCTAAGGCTTTTGACCTGGTTTCCTATAATATCCTATGGCAAAAACTGGGAGCCATTAAACTACCTAATGAGACCATACAAATTCTGAGGTATTGGTATGGAAATCAGGTCAATAGCGTTAGATGGTCAGGTACTTTATCGGACCCGTACAGGTTGGAGTGTGGGGTGAGGCAGGGGGGGTTGACCTCGCCAACAGTTTTTAACATTTACCTAAATGAGCTTCTCAAGGCGCTCAACAAAACGCATATCGGCTGCCATATTGATACAGTTTTTGTTTGAATAATTTGAGTTACGCCGACGATATGGTTTTGTTGAGCGCATCGGCTTGTGGTTTGCGAAAACTTTTGGATGTTTGCCAGTCCTACGCTATCCAACAGGGGCTAACATACAATGTAGGTAAAACTAAGTTCATGGTGTTTGAACCTACTGGTTACTCCCATCAGTTTGAATGGTAGTCCACTGGAAAGGGTGAGGACTTTTAAATATCTAGGCCATATTGTCACCTCAGATCTAAAAGACGATATGGATATTGAGCGTGAACGGAGGGCCCTGTCGGTTAGGGCAAACATGATTGCACGTAAGTTTGCGCGCTGTACTGGGGAGGTGAAATTAACTCTTTTCAGAGCATATTGCACTTCCCTGTATACGTGCAGCTTATGGACATACTACACGCAGCGGGCCTATGGGGCCCTTCGGGTCCAATATAACAACGCGTTCCGGGTGTTGGTGGGGCTGCCCTGTTTCTGTAGCGCATCGGGAATGTTTGCTGAAGCGCACATAGATTGTTTTTATGCGACTATGCGCAAGCGATGCACATCCCTGGTGCGCCGGGTGCGGGCCAGCCCCAACCCCATCCTGCGCTCGATAGCCGAGAGGTTTGACTGCCCATATTTGAGGCATTGTGATGATATGCATATTTCTAGAAGTCATAGATATACCACCCATAGATCTGACGCGGAACTAATAATACCAAGATAAAACCGGATGGTCTTATTACACTTTCAATAGATACGGCAGAGAGGTGCTATTATCGTTGGTCCTTGTCATAGTTTCTATTACCCTCCACGCGTTACTTCTAGCAGTGGAGGGTAACAAACAGATATAATGCGCGATTTCTTCAAGAATTTCTGTGATTGCTACGAGAAAAGCTGTTAGTTTTCCTAGAAAGTTGTGTCGGCTAAGGAAAAAATTGGTAAATTGTTCTGTTTTATGCTGTAGAAGTGATTATGGGCATCTA
Organism: Pammene fasciana; assembly: GCA_911728535.1. NCBI lineage: Eukaryota > Metazoa > Arthropoda > Insecta > Lepidoptera > Tortricidae > Pammene > Pammene fasciana. The sequence continues at coordinate 6,375,537 of OU452283.1, forward strand.
TATATCTATCCCATACGGGGGTACACGTGTGCGGTCTCTAGTTAATGCTTGCTTTGAGCTAGAAGTACATACTGTGTTTAACCCTTACAAAGGTACTTCTAGAAACATGACACAAAAGTTATAAATTTGTATATAATATTATCTGTTGTTATGTAGATACTAACATAGATGTAAGTACTTACTAACCATAAATATGAGTCTACTACTCGAAATAAATAAATGATTGATGATATATTCCCTTTTTTATTAAAAACACGCTAACATAATTTATTTGTTGGTAATTTCAATCCTATAATTTGAAGAAGTAATTGTATTTACTTATTTTACATAAATAAAAGACGCCCTAATAAAAAGTTAAACATCCGTGATTTTTGGTTGCAAAGCTGGTATTGCACTTGTATTACTTCGGGTATTCATAACATTTGGTACAATAATTTACGACTAAGTTAAGAACTACATCAAGTCAAAAACGAAACCTTATCGTGTTTAATATGTTCGTTAGAATTGTCTCCGTGTAAGTTTACTGTTGAAAGTAGAGTACAGTCGGCGACAAAAGTTCATACCTACCTTTTTTTTACAAAAACCTTATTTTAACTAGTAGCCCGCTTCGAACCGAGAACTCGTGATTTACATGCAAACGAGTGGACCAATATAACAAGACACTTTATGATGATTTTTTCGCGCCTTCTAAGCTCCATAACGCCTTGATCAATCTGGTCATATTTGAACACTCAAATTATATTATTTATCTATGCTGCATCCCCAAAAAATTTTTATGAAGTTGTCGTGGAACAATTATTAAAAATCAAAAATCTATCGAAATGCAGTGACGTCTAGGTAGCCAGCTGACAGTTCCGTTGTATCCGTACGTCTGTAAGTACTTCACTTCGCTTACGCTCCACTCTTTAGATAATGTCACAGAATAAATAATATGATAATGTTGGCCAATATAAAGCAGCATATTATAAAAAGGTTGGCGAAACCTGAAAAGTTTACTTGACAGTGACATAAGCGACAAAGATGGTTATGACACTGATGTATCTGTCGTAGATTTTTTGGCCTTGAATTCCAGTTTCGAGATTAGTTAGTAGTAATATTTATTAATTCAAATTAATAATGCTGGGATTGATAATTTGTAGACGGAACTACTAGCGCATACTTTTCGATAGACCTTTTTAGTTGCATATTTCAGCATCATCGACGATGCTGTAATGGAGTTTCGTATAATATAGCACGGTCGGGGAGGAGGACAAGGTTTATACATAAAAAATAAAACTTCCAAATATTGATTAAATCCATGTATTTTCTATCTGATTAGCTAATCAGTGAACGCCTGCATCATCAAGTCGAATTGACTAAAAGTTATTCTGGAATATAAATTGTATTATTACAAACATATAATATACAGGACGTTTGGCAGAGGGTTGGATGAAAAGAACAGCGGAGAAGTGAGGCCATATGCTACTTACTTAGCCCTATAAATCGGGCCTAGGCCCCAAAGTTTAGGAAACAAAAAATTATTTTGTTAGCTTTCATAAAAATTCCGAAATGCATCACTTAACTTACTCAGGCTAGGTTATTTATAATATTTTTATAAAAGTGAAATACAAAATACATCTAAAACATACAAAAACAATAAAAACATTATAAAAACCTAACCTAAGGTGCCGCTGGCAACGGAGCAAGGCCCAGGCTGCCGGGGGTTAGGGCCGCAGAGAAAGGAACCTCCGGACTATGCGCGCCGTGTCCAGGATCACTGCCTTCTGGATCTGACCCTTGATCCAACCACTACCCCTTAGCAAAAGTCTCTCAAGATGTTGGTCGAGACTCTTCGCTATGAGACCCTTCACAGGAACAACTATCGGTACAATGATCGCTGAATCAACTTCCCACATGGCGGTTACCTCGTGAGCGAAGTCTATTAGGTACTTGCTGGACTTGTCTTTCTCGGCCTTCACGAGGTTCACGTCACATGGGACGGTGATGCCGACGAGTATGGCTCGGCGTTGCAATCGATCTATTATCACGATATCAGGCTTATTGGCTACAATAGTCCTGTCTGTGATAATCGATCGATTCCAACAGAGCGTAGCACGACCATTTTCGAGGACTGGCGCAGGTGTGTGCTTGTACTACGGCACTTCGTGGTCCACAAGACCGTATAAGAGAGCAAGCTGCTGGTGTATAATCCTGGCTACGAGGTTATGTTTGTGCACGTAGTTATTATCATCCTTTATTTATCTTTTTTTATGAGGTTAGGCCTTTTTACGATATGAATATAAAAGTAAAATAAAATACAGCATACAAAAAAAAAACATAAAACATAAACACATTATAAAAAACCTAACCTAGGGTGCCGCCGGCAACGAAACAAGGCCCAGGCTGCTGTTGGTTAGGGCTGCAGAGAGAGGAACCTTCGGACTACGCGCGCCGTGTCCAGGATTACCGCCTTCTGAATCTAACCCTTGATCCAACCACAACCCCGTAGTGAAAGTCTCTCAAGATGTTGGTCGAGACTTCGCTATGAGACCGTTCGCAGAAACAACTATCGGCACAATGATCGCCGAATTAACCTCCCACATGGCGGTTACCTCGTGAGCCAAGTCTAGGTACCTACTTGCTGGACTTGTCCTTCTCGGCCTTCACGAGGTTCACGCCACATGGGACGGTGATATCGACGAGCATGGCCCGGCGTTGCGATCGATCTATTATCACGATATCGGGTTTATTGGCTACAATAGTCCTGTCCGTGATAATAGATCGATCCCAATAGAGCGTGGCACGACCATTTTCGAGAACTGGCGCAGGTGTGTACTTGTAGTACGGCACTTCGTGGTCCACAAGACCGTATAGGAGAGCAAGCTGCTGGTGTATGATCCTGGCTACGAGGTTATGTCTGTGCAAGTACTCGCCGTTAGCAAGATGAGAACAAGCGGAGATGATATGCCTGAGTGACTCTCCGGGACGGCGGCATGCCCGACAAATGTCGACCGTACCGTCCTTCAGGATATATCTCCGGTAGTTATTGATCATGATAACTTCGTCCGCAATTGCACAGGCAAAACCTTCGGTTTCTCCGAAGAGGTCCCCGAATCGTAACCAGTTCACCGACGCGAGCAGGTCTACGTCGGGTCCCGTGAGGGTCTTGTAGAACCGCCTGTGAAGGAGCTACACGGGCGGCCCGCGTAGCTCCTTACTCTTCCATACCGCCCTGCGGTCCTCGGTGCTTAGCACCACAGGTTTGCGCCAGTTCTCGTTCGCCAAGGAGAGCGGCGTAAGGCCCTTATCTACTGCCATCACATCACGATACATCCCACACTCGTTGTTAAGGAAATAATTCTTGAGATTGTACACCTCAAGGTTGTGGAGCTTTTTGGCGTTTAAAAAGCCGCGACCTCCACAATTTCGTGGGATGTACAATCTCATAACAGACGAGCGTGGGTGAAGCATACGGTGTGTGGTGAGCAATAGACGGACCCTCCGATCCAGGGCATCCAGCTCGGTCTGTGTGCACCTTAGTATGCCAAAGGAGTAAGGGCATCACCCAGGCGTTGAAGGCGCGCACCTTGTTGCCACCTGACAAAAGACTATTGAGTACTTTTGTCAGCCGAACGAAGAAGCGTTCCCTCAATGCCTGTTTAATACCTGCATCCTTTATTTATTATTATTATTATTTGTATGTCCTTTCCATATCTTGGTACCATGTGGCCCCTGTCCTTTGGTAGGCTTGCGTGGGGCCGAAGCCAACAGCGCAGAAGCCCTTTCAGACAATTTAATCTAAAAGCAAGGGATACACGTGGCGGATACCATCTCCGAGCCCACAAAGACTATTGTAGTGCAGCACTTTTGTGCTGCGATGGGAACTAAGGTCATAGGCTATTGATTTGAATGTTAGATGGGTTGGATACTGGGTTTCGGGAGGAGACTAGCGGACACCTGCCGTGCCAATCAGTCTCAAAATTGTAAAAGGCAGGTGTAGACTCGCCAACTCATTGAGTGGGCCCCGCAATGGCGGCACAACCGGTGCGACAACGGCGCAACACTTGAGAGTGGCTGTGAGGTTGTCGAGAGGTGATTCTGCGGTAGCCAGATCCCGGTGTTCCGTTTAGCAGGCCGCCGGCGATATGACATTTTACAATTCCAACCTGGAGCATAGGTCCCGCCCTTGCGACTCCACTCTGACCGGCCAGTTAAGGCAAGCACAGAGGCGAGGGCCAGATGGAAAGGGCCCTCTGTAATAGGGGTCCGCGGTGTCGCCACTCACCGTCAGCTCGCCACAAGCTGCCCCCGCGGGTTTATTATTATTATTATTACCTTGAGTGTCGTTATGTTGTATTAAAATGGATATTTGCTGTAAATTATTGTGAACAAAGAAACTGCAGCCCTTCAAAGTTTCTGAAAGATGTAAAAAAATACCTAATGTCCAACTTTGAATTGCATTAAAAAAAGAACTAAAAGACATCGAGCAGTTCTTATTTCAGAACAACATCTCCAGCTTTTGCCCTTTCCAACGATATGCTAATCTTTTAATATTTTTTAGCCGGAGACTTTTATCAAAAACTTAAGTAAGAGCTATTGACAAAAAAAACGAAATAAAAACCACAACGACACTCAAGATAATAATAACAGTAAAAAAATGATACTTACATCTTTATTTTTATAAGTTATTTGACTTTAAGTGATGCATTTCGGAATTTTTATGAAAGTTAACAAATTTTTTCTCCTAAACTTTGGGCCTAGGCCCAATTTATAGGGCTAAGTAAGTAGCATATGGCCCCACCTCTCTGCTGTTTTTTTTTGTCCAACCCTCTGCCAAACACTATGTATATAATTTATTCGTAGGTTCTACAACGACACATTACAGAGACGGGATTTGTTTCGCCAAAGAGTATCTATTTTATAGAGACGGACAGTCTAATAATATTTTGAGGCTCCAAGTATGAAGCGCCATCTGAACGAGAGAAATCCAAAAGGTTTTCCTGAAAACTTTTTGTAATTTGTTTCACTTGTTGGTTGTGTTTTTTTCTATTTGTATTTGACATTCTAAATGGGATAAATAAATTGTATTTGTTATACTCTTTATTCATTTTTTGTCTTAGTGGTAGGTTTTTTACAATATTTTTATAAAAGTAAAATACAATAATTCATCAAAAACATACAAAAACAATAAAAACATTATAAAAAACCTATCCTAGGGTGCCGCCGGCAACGGAGCAAGGCCCAGGCTGCCGGTGGTTAGGGCCGCAGAGTGAGGAACCTTCGGACTATGCGTGCCGTGTCCAGAATTACCGCCTTCTGTATCTGACCCTTGATCCAACCACAACCCCGTAGCGAAAGTCACTCAAGATGTTGGTCGAGACTCTTCGCTATGAGACCGTTCGCAGAAACAACTATTGGCACAATGATCGCCGAATCAACCTCCCACATGGCGGTTACCTCGTGAGCTAAGTCTAGGTACTTGCTGGACTTATCCTTCTCAGCCTTCACGAGGTTCACGTCACATGGGACGGTGATGTCGACGAGCATGGCCCGGCGTTGCGGTCGATCTATTACCACGATATCAGGCTTATTGGCTACAATAGTCCTGTCCGTGATTATAGATCGATCCCAATAGAGCGTGGCACGACCATTTTCGAGAAATGGCGCAGGTGTGTACTTGTAGTACGGCACTTCGTGGTCCACAAGACCGTATAGGAGAGCAAGCTGCTGGTGTATGATCTTGGCTACGAGGTTATGTCTGTGCAAGTACTCGCCGTTAGCAAGATGGGAACAACCGGAGATGATATGCCTGAGTGACTCTCCGGGACGGCGGCATGCCCGACAAATGTCGACCGTACCGTCCTTCAGGATATATCTCCGGTAGTTATTCGTCATGATAACTTCGTCCGCAATTGCACAGGCAAAACCTTCGGTTTCTCCGAAGAGGTCCCCGAATCGTAACCAGTTCACCGACGCGAGCAGGTCTACGTCGGGTCCCGTGAGGGCCCCGTAGAACCGCCCGTGTAGCTCCTTGCTCTTCCATACCGCCTTGCGATCCTCGGTGCTTAGCACCACAGGTTTGCGCCAGTTCTCGTTCGCCAAGGAGAGCGGCGTGAGGCCCTTATCTATTGCCACCACATCACGATGCATCCCACACTCGTTGTTAAGGAAATAATTCCTGAGATTGTACACCTCACGGTTGTGGAGATTTTTGGCATTTAAAAAGCCGCGACCTCCACACTTCCGTGGGATGTACGTATTTATTATTATTAGTTTCAATATTAACAAAATAATCTATATAGGTATATTTTCCATCACACTTGCAATCAACGTCGTAGCGGGAGTTGTGGTAATAGCTAATTCCATAGGGAGTTGTGAACATTTTAGCATCTTATTAAACTATTTTTGTCGTGTTATTTGGGGGGTAAAACATTGCCAACTCAAGTAACAAATGCTCTCGTTCTCGCTCTTGTGCGCTTTTCTTAGTCATTAGCTTTAACCGCCAAAGATGTCAAATCACGCGAACGGATAGCCCTCAGCGCCAAGCGCGTGATATCAAGTCCAAAATATAAGCGAGCGCTAGCGCTGAAGGCAAGATTTTTTCGTCCTATGCTTGGCAGTCAAAGGGTTAAGCTCTCGTGCGCAATATTTCTTAAAACTATGGGGGGTCGTAAACATACTATAATCAACAGAACACGGAATTTTCTGTGCAACATTTAACAACTCCTAGGGAGAGAACACCAATGTTTATCAATATATCGATATTATTACCCAAGTAACACAGGAAGCGTTATATCCGCATAAAGTCTTATATACGTTGAACGAACATCTTGAGGCATTATATGATGCTTTACGCTTTATGGTATATCTAAATGCTTTTGTAAATCCTTCAACTTTAGTGCAGCAAACCACAATGCAACTAACTGTACAGCTTCCAGCTGTTTTAGGTATTCTTAGTGCCTTAGGCTCTACAACAGCATTAAATGTCCTATCATTATACAGTACAGTTAACAGCTCTTTAAACAAATACAAATGAGTTATTGTAATGCGCAAAGCTGTATAGATTAGATTAGATTAGATTTATATTAATAGGGGATATTACTGCAATATTCTGCCACCAGAGTACAGCACTAGCACACCGGTAAATTATAGAGTTTTTAATACATACTAGGCCTTAAACAGTTTTTTTACAAGTTATCATAGATAATTTATAACGAATAAATATGTCATTTGCGCACCAAGGCGGTTTGTTTACAATAAAGGGCCTATCGTGAAACAAGAGAATCGAAATTTTGACATGTGCCTCTCTATCGCTCGAATATGAAAGAGTGACAGAGAACCAGGTAACGAAATTCCTATTTTCGTGCTTCGTGGTAGGCCCTATGGATGTGCTAGTGCCGCCCCCTGCGCAGAGTTTTGCGTAATATTCCCTATTATTGCACCACACAATGAAAAATTATTACATGACCAGATTCATAAAGATAATAATGGTAACAACAGGCGGTCTCATCGCTATTAACGATCTCTTCCAGACAATCTTAGGGTAGCAGGAGATAAAAAAGAGAGTATCATAAACAGGTAGTGCTTAAACATTAAAGAGAGTTAAGGAAAAACTACTTACACATGTAAATTAAAGCAGATAAGCGGCTTATAATCAAAATATTTAAGTAAACATATTGTGATAGGCAGATGCGCATATCTACACGTAGTCGACGTAAGGCGCGTAAACCACGTAGTACAGATAAAGCACCTCTCCATACGAGAAGGGATTTCCTCTCATGAACACGTAGAATAAGGATATATAACGTGAGAAGTTTAGTCATGGGGGATTAGAGATAGTAGAGCCCACATACACCTCTGAAGCCGAATAACTGTGTTTTCATCACAACCCTCCACCCCGGCGCTCTGCCTATTTCATGGCGACCGTGACAGGACCCTGAGGAATATTCGACAGGGCGCTGGGGACCGTGACACCGTGATAGCGTGACGTCGTGACAGCGTGACGTCGTGACATGATGACACCGTGACTCTTGAGGTTGCTGCGGGTTAAACAACATGGACGACGAGGGCTGTGAAGAGGACGAGCCGATGGCGTCAAACCACTAGTAATGCCGCGGGTGCCAGTGAGTTGGAAGGGTGGATTGGATAGCATAAAAGGTCATCGTAGCAGTCGTCAATATATATATATATCGGAACTGCTTCATTGGAATCGACGGAGGTTCAGATGGCAGTGTCTTCAGCTACACGTCCGGTTACGCGTGGCGTGGCTTCATTGGCATGGCGGCCGGTTGGGAACTGGGAGCTGGCGATGGGAGCGTTCGAGGAGGTGAAGTTTTTTTTAGTGTATTTCGTGTTATGAAAAAGTTTTTTTGTTATGTGAGTTATTTTATATAATTTTATACTTGGTTGACTTTATGGATTTATTAGAAGTAGGTATTCTGTGTTGTAAGAATATAGATAAATTGTTAACAGGAGTTAGTGTAGGCATTTAGGAGTTCAAGATGTTGGTAAAGGATTCGGAGCTGTAGAACTTTTTAACGTTAAAAACAGCAAAACAGTATTCTAGGGATTAGAAAAGTTTGATACGGTATCGAAATTGGCTAATTTTACTTTTAATTTAATTTTTATTTTTTATGTCTGTGAGAAAGTGTTGTAGTAGGCATGGGAAAATAGGGATAGTGATTAGGGCGACATTTTCATTCTCAAAATGACGATAATAAATACGAATTTTGCTTACGGCAACTATAACAATAATGTGAGTCAACAAGGTCAGCAGCGTACAGCGACAGCGATTTCGCGAGTAGGCAGAAAAGCGCAATGTCAATGTTAATGCGCACATGACTTAGATAACAGATGTGATGGATAAGAGTTTTATATATAATGAAGAGTAAGTGAAGGTTCAAGTGGAACGGTAGGTACTGTCCAACAATGTTGGTTATGTTGTGAAAAATGTTAAATTGATGTGAATCAAGATTCTCCATGGACGAAGGCACGCTTAGACGTATCGTTCCGAGACTTGGTTAAGTTGTGGAAAATGTTAAATTGAAGGAATCAAGATTCTCCATGAACGAAGGCACGCTTAGACGTATCGTTCCGAGATTTGGTTATGTTGAGGAAAGATAGTAGAGTTAAAATGATTTCAATAGGGAAAATATAGATGAAAGAGTGTGTCTTGTGCGACAAAAAATGAAATACCTATTTAAGTTATACACGGAAAAGAGACAAAATGAAATACCTATTTAGGTTATGTATACAAGGAAAAGGAAAAAAAATGACGATTATGAAATATGTAGGAGGAACGAACACGGAACTTACTATGACTAAATTATAACCCAACCATTGTTAAGTTTATAATAATTGGTAGTAATTAAGGACAAATGTTAGAATAAACTAAAGACGCACATTGAGCCCCATAGGATAAGTATAGCATAAAATTTCCTACTTTAAAAATAATATAGACTACTTAGTACATAAGAATAGAGTTAATTTACAAATAGTGTTCTTTTCAGGGGGAGGGAACCCCTTACCTTTTCAGGGGAGGTGTGATAGGCAGATGCGCATATCTACACGTAGTCGACGTAAGGCGCGTAAACCAGGTAGTACAGATAAAGCACCTCTCCATACGAGAAGGGATTTCCTCTCATGAACACGTAGAATAAGGATATATAACGTGAGAAGTTTAGTCATGGAGGATTAGAGATAGTAGAGCCCACATACACCTCTGAAGCCGAATAACTGTGTTTTCATCACAACCCTCCACCCCGGCGCTCTGCCTATTTCACGCCCAAGCCAAAACTAAAATAAATTAAAATATATACATAAATATATCATCATAAAATCATATACATAAACATACATACATATTTTTATTTATTTAAGCCATTTAATTCCTTAATAATTACTTAGTTATACATATTTCATTCACAAATCAAAGTTAATACTTACAATATTACAAAATTCAATAAATAACTTTATCAAACATTTTTTTTTCATATTCAACTAGATAATAATTTCATGCAGTAGTTTTATACATTTAGATTATTAAGGACCTCATTATGAGTAAAGGCCTCCTCCATTTTACTCCACATTTCCCTGTCTTGGGCTATTGTCAACCATTCGTCGTTCGTAAGTTTTTTCAGTTCGTCTGTCCATCTTTCCAGTGGGCGACCTGATTTTCTTTTACCGGGAGGTCCTGCCCAAGTAGTGACTCTCTTAGTCCATTTTTCGTTATTCATGCGTGCCACGTGACCAGCCCACTTCCATTTCAGTTTCTGGCAGTGTGATAGTGCGTCGATAACTTTTGTCTTTCCCTTATTGTTGTATGTCGTTGTCTGTCTTTAAGTTTTAGATTCAATATGCTCCGTTCCATGGCTCGTTGGCAAGTAATTATTTTTCTTTTCGTGTATGTGTTATGATCCACGTTTGGCTGGCGTAAGAGAGACAAGGTAAAAGACATGAGTCCAAAATTCTCTTTTTTAGTGACCACTGACAAATGACCGCAACCCTCCACTCTCACATACATATACTCGTATACAATATGCAATGGCAAACTAAGGAAGTAGCCCAATAAGCAGGTTTTTTTGATGTGCAAAAGGTGGAGGGTAAAATGTTTTAATTTGTATTGCTGAAGTACGAGTATTAGTGCCCCTTGTACCTCGTGTGTTCATAAGTTTTGAGACGACGATAAAGTCCAGTAATGAAAATTAAATAAATAATTATCGAATAGCTTCATATTATTTTTCTTCTTATTTTGCTTCATATTATTGATCAAAGATCAATGCCCATAACTTCTACAAATAGTTTGTCCGACAGTTTTACACTTGGAATTGGGCAGTTGGGCACCTTTCCTCGAAAATGAGGAAAAAACTTACCTTCGTATGAAAATATCCTCCCTAACGCAATACAGGCATGGTAATAGAATATTGGTTATTCAGCATAGAACTCGATTTATTTCTCAATATTTTGATGTATAATTTAATATTTCATCCATTACAGTTTTATTATACTTCCGTTGCTTTCTCTCTACTAAACGTAAAATTTTAGGATTCGTGCCTTCACCCCCTAAATATCAAAGTATTAAACGACTAGAATGATAAACACAGAAGGCCATTTTAAATAAATTCAATATATTTTAACTACTTATAGCATGGTTGTTAATTTTTAAATATTTATATAATCGTATTACATTTTAGTAACTGAACTGTTTGAGTTTACATTCGTGTGAAAACTTATGAACACACGAGGTATACAAAAAGAAACCGCAAATCGATGTACAGTTTAGCCATTTGGCACACACATACTAGAGGTCAGAACAAAATTTTTGATCCGCAGTTCTTGAAATAATTTCCCTTATAGAGGAAAGGCCAATTCGTAGGAGCTATCTTATTTTCAATGTTCGTAGGACCCAAAAGGTTTATACCAACAAGTGGTATCGTTGGAATCAGCATGAGCTACTGATTATGAAAATATCTCTTGTCACTTCATAAAGTGGTGGAATGAGTTTTTATGACGTCACAAAGATGGCGCGCGACCTAGGGTTAGGTTTTGTCGATTACTTCAAAAACTATTTAGTCGATTTAAGCAAACAAGGTGTCATATGATTGATATTTTCATGCTTAATAAAATATGTAAATCTATCTTCAACCAACAAGTTAAATAAAAGCCAAATTTATTTTTATTTACATTTCTAACACGCATTAATTTACACAATTAATAATGTTAAACTTTATTGCACAATAATTAAAAAAATAAGTCCAAAAGGCCCACTTAATGCTTTGAGGCATTCTGTTCCAGTCAACCATAGGGCAAAACAACATTTTGCTATGATGTGTGCAGTGAGATAAAAGGATTGTGAAATTATTAGTCTCTCTCACGGCCGTACTATCCTTTTCCCGTAGCCGTTCAAGCTATTTTCGACGCCCTCTAATTCTAGTATTGTGGTGTTTGGTGGTAGCTAGAAGTCTAAATTTTCAGTGAAAAAGAAGTCATAACACAAAATCATTTAACTTATAATTTAAGAATGATTGCAAGTCAAAGTTCCTTAATTTTGTTACTGACTGACTATTATATGACAGATCATACGAATTCTAACTCTAGCTAATCCACAAGCTCCAAATTTTGAATACATCTAGTATAAGAGCTATAAAGCCTCTGAAAATTTTAACATACTGCAATGTCAGCCGGGTTGCCTAGTTTTACAAACCTTACAAGTACATTGCAATCCCATATAAAAAACTGCAAAGTTACATATTCAGTTGATAACATTTTGATCTTTTTTTGACCATAGTAGTTGATAGTAATATAAAGGCAATTTTAGGTGCCCATTAATACCTTTGGATGTGGGCATGCGTATGGGTTCATGGGTGAGAATAGGTATGGGAATGTGCATGGCAAGATCGTGGGAGGAAAAAAAGGAGCCCTACTTACAAAAAGGAATGAGATCCCATTAAAAACATTACATGTGAAAAAAACACAAGACTGGCAATACTGTTCTTAGACCGCAAAAAGTATCGATATCTAAAGAAAACCAAGCAGGTGTCCTTAGAACTCAATCCCCACTGGAGTTTACTAACAACAGTTCGTTGTGGCCGTTTCAATATTAGATGTCTATATTTTTATAATAAATAAAATGATTTCGCAGTTGAATAGGACAATTAAATAGAAACGCAATAAAGCCTATCTAACGATATCGGATTATGTACCTAATTTACCCGAAGATATACATATTTTTAGCTGTGCGAACGCCAGATTATTATATTCCATACAACCTTTGGGTGCTCGACATAATGCAAAATAATAATTCGTTCACTCCGAACTTCTCTGTTTGTATGTTAGTTGTTGGAACTCCTTAAATAAGTTAACCTTGATACTCGCACTAGGCATGCCTATATCGCGGAGACCAATATCACATGTTATGACAATATATGCTATAACCGGTTGACAAATTAAAGATTTATTTTTTAAAGTATGATGTTGTCTACAACCAACACAATACATAAGTATACATATTACTTAAGCTAATTTATTATAACTATACTTAAGTAAAAGTGCATCAAATTAACTCTCAGCTTATTTTGACTATCACGAAGGACAATTTTTTTCCAAATTTGGATAATATCTTCAGTATATTCATAGGTTAAGCTGCCTAGCCATTGCTTTTGCTTTTGTAGTGACTTATTTGGCTTTAATTATCTTTAATGTTTAAGTGTTTAGTCACGGAATTATAAACAAAACCAGATATATACGGTTCTAATCGTTTTGCAAGGGCAGTATTCACGGACGGAACCTGTGTTCGATACACTCTTCGTTTCAAGTATTTGCTTGTGCTTATCAACAACAATTTTGAGTAGGTAAATTGACGAACCGTCAACACTTCGGACTTTTTATATAGTAAAAGTGTGGAATACCGGAAGGGTTTCTTTAACATTTTTTTAAGGACAGCATGCTGTGTTCTGTCGGCCTCGATAATAACTGTTTTACAAGACCTGCCCCAACAGCGTAAACAGTATGTTATTATTCTATTATTCTTCTTGTAGGGCTATCAGTGTGCCGCTTCGACCAGATTTGATCTATTTTGGCAGCCCTTTATAATTCATTACTAATTCCCGTTGAGTCTAGAAACTTCCAGATTCTTTGGGCTGTAATGTGTTGTACCTACTCGGGTTGCAGTACATGCCTCCCTAGGTAAAACCTAGGCTCCCTAGGCTAAACAGTATGTTAAAAACACACTGTAAAATACACTACTTAATGATAAAAGGTATAATAATAAAGCTAAATAAAGGTAAAGATTATTACATATAGGTACACATATACTACATATATAACATATATTAGCTACAAATATTTCTTTGCAATGTGTAGAGTTAGAAATTAGGACTTAAATATGAGACTAATAATTACACAATCCTTTTATCTCACTGCACACACCATAGCAAATTTCTGTTTTGCCCTATGGTTGACTGGAACAGAATGCCTTAAAGCATTAAGTGCGCCTTTTGGACTTATTTTTTTATTATTGTGCAATAAAGTTTAACATAATTAATAATGTAAACTAATGCGTGTTAGAAATTTAAATAAAAATAAATTTGGCTTTTATTTAACTTTTTGGTTGAAAGTAGGCTTACATATTTTATTAAGCATGAAAATATCAATCGTATGACACCTTGTTTGCTTAAATTGACTAAATAGTTTTTTAAATAATCGACAAAATCTAACCCTAGGTCGCGCGCCATCTTTGTGACGTCATAAAAACTCATTCCACCACTTTATGAAGTGACAAGAGATAGTTTAATAATCAGTAGCTTATGCTGATTCCAACGATACCACTTGTTGGTATAAACCTTTTCAGTCCTACGAAGAATTCTCCCCTTCAACTTGGCCACCCCACTATTAGGGTTCCGATAGGGTTTTGAAAAAAAATCCCATACAAAAAAAATATGAATCAGCACCCCCCTCCTAAGGGATCTTTTTTAAGAACTTATTATTATTATATGGAGCCTATTGTGTCCCACTGCTGGGCAAAGGCCTCCCTCAAATCTTTCCACCGATCCCTATCCTGCGCTGTGTCTGACCATTCCTTTAAAAAGGAGTCTAGTTCATCCCGTCATCGCCTGCGCGGTTTACCGCGTCCCCGATTTGAGCTCCCACTGTGTAGTGGTTTTGCCCCACAACTCATTCGGCATCCGGTAGACATGGCCAGCCCAGTCCCACTTTAACTTCGCCGCCTTCCGAGCTACATCAACGATTTGGGTCTTGGAGCGCAGCGTGGTGTTTCGGACTCGATCCACGAGTTTTACACCTAATATGCTCCGCTCCATGGCACGTTGGCAAACCCCGAGTTTGGACATCTGAGCTTTAGTCAAAGACCAAGTCTGTGCACCGTAGGTGAGAACTGGAAGTATACACATGTCCATGAGCTTCCGTTTGAGTGACATCGGAAGATTTCCTTTCATTAAGTGTTTCATGGACCAATAGCTCCTCCAGGCATTTTCAATCCGTCTTTCGACTTCTTTTTCCTGTCGCGCCTGGAAGGAGACTACTTGGCCCAAATAAAGGTATTCATGGACAAATGCCATATGTACTCTATTTATCTCGATCCTACGTTGTGTGCTGTTTGTCATGAGCTTGGTCTTCGACATATTCATCTTCAGTCCAATTTCGAGGCTTGCGGTGCTTAGATCTTCAAGCATTTGTTGTAGCTCGGAAGCAGTTGAGGAAAAAATGACAATGTCGTCGGCAAATCGGAGGTTGGTTAATCTACGATTTCCGACGACAAGCCCCTTCTCCCCCCAACTAGGCGCCAGTTTCTGGAAGACTTGTTGCAAAGTGCTGGTAAAGAGTTTCGGCGATAGCGGGTCTCCTTGCTTTACTCCCCTGTCTATTTTGAAGGATGGACCAGAATATTGCATTTTTATGGCGGCTGTGCTATTTGTATAGATGGTGTTCAGAAGTTGTATGTAAGATGGATCTATTTCTTGTTTGAACAGGGCTGTGAATATAGAGTCGTGAGTGATACTGTCAAATGCTTTAGAATAATCTATGAAGGCTATGTAAAGTGGAAGTTTGTGTTCTTGGCATTTTTCGATTATTTGGTTTAGTGAATGTAGATGGTCGGTGGTAGAGAGGCCGGGTCTGAATCCTGCCTGTTCAGGTGGTTGATGGCGATCTAGGTGGCTTGAGATACGGCTTTCTATAACTTTAATGAAAATTTTGTACAAGTGGGAAACAAGGCTGATGGGGTGATAATTACCTATATCAGCCTTGTCTCCCATTTTGTATAAGAGTATTATCTCGGAATGGCATATCTTTTAAGAACTGCGGATCAAAAATTTTGTTTTGACCCCTAGTATGCGTGTGCCAAATGGCTAAACTGTACATCGATTTGCGGTATTACTGTAAAATTAGACTCGTTCAGCGTCGACTATATAGGCTAGTTGTGAAAATTTTAAGTTTTCGACCTTGAGGGGTCGAAGCGTTAGCCGCCATCTAGAATTAAAGGGGCCCAAGTTATGATATTTTTTATATAAAACTTCAACAGTTGTTTTTATGACAAAAGTGTTCATGAGAGGTTAAAGATAATAAAAATTTGAATCAATAATATATACATGTTAATTCTGTAGGTCTTATAGATAGAAAGTTACACGAGGGAGAAAATTTAATATTTACCAAAAATCATCAAATTTGTTATTCATAAAATTACTTATAAAATGTTTAGAATTTATTTATTTTTTCACGAATTATTTTTGAACTTTTTATGCTTAACCCGTTTGGAGCGCCAGGTAGGTAAATATTTTCCGCGTTGGTATTATCACTTTTATCAGTCTCATTGCAATTAGAATTTTTTTAATTTTCATTGGTTCATATTTACAATACAATACAATACAATACAAATACTCTTTTTACTTCTCATGCTCGTAAAGTTTCACTTTATGCTGGGTATAGGCGGACTAAAACTCAATTTTATGCACAAGTGCATAAAAAATTGCCATTGTCAAAATAGCCTTAGAAGAAGTCAATTTTTTATGCACTTGTGCATAAAATTGAGTTTTAGTCCGCCTATACCCAGCATAAAGTGAAACTTTACGAGCATGAGAAGTAAAAAAATATAAACACTTATGAAAGAAATTCCTATTCTTTTTATTTCCTCACAATCGAAGTAAAAAGTAGAGTGTATAACTCATCCATAAAACCCATTTTACGCTCGTACTTTATATCCATACGAGCGAGCTTGCGAGCGAGGATGGATATATGGAAACGCCTCGCGTAAAATGGTGCGTTTTATGCACTTGTTGTACAATCTACTATTATTGAACACCTCAAAAACAAAACCAGTACAGGAAAAAAATATAAAATTAAATTAGAGGTAAACAACAGGCGGTCTTATCTACTGAATATATCTCTATATCTATGAAATTTGGCTTACTGCTTTAGTACTAGTATATGATTACGTAGGTACAATTTTATCTCTGTACTTGCAATACATATAGACACTGAGCTACAGGGGCGTCAAAAGTGGATCGAAACGGTTCGTGTAAATAGTGCACGGCATGCGCGCGGCCTGTTGCTGGAACTTGGCCTGCGCACCTGTGATATAAGCGGGGTCAAACTGGAGTTGAGCAATTTTTTTTTTGGAAATTTACTTTTTTAACCGCCTGTAATTTTGTATCTATAAGACGTACAGAAAAACGATGTATACGTTTATGATTTCAAATTTTAAGACCTTTATACTTTCCATTGACACTTTTGTCATTAAGGCAACATCATCATCATCTATTTAAGAGGTTTGCTCTTGTCGGTGGAGTAACCGCCACTCATCTCGCCTCTCCGCAATTGTTTTAAGCTCCCGATAAGACACTACATTAGCCTTTTCTTTAGCCTGGGTTATAAACGCCCGTCTAGGCCTCCCACGGCGCCTTCTTCCTTTTATTTTCCCTTCTATTATGGTTTTAATGTAATCGTCGTGTCGTATTAGGTGCCCTAACATATTGCCTCTCCTGTTCTCATTCGTCTTCATAAGAAATCTCTTCTCTCCTACCAAATCTAGAACTTCTTTATTCGTCCGTCGTTCTGTCCAGCTGATGCCTTCCATTCTTCGCCAACACCACATCTCAAATGCACCCAGTCTCTTTCTGTCTTGCTTTGTTAGAGTCCACGTCTCGCTTCCATACAGCGCTATGCTCCAGATGTAGGTTTTTATGAATCGTTTCCTGATGTTTCTGGATATCTTGGCTCTGAATAAGTGTTTTTTGCTATTGAAAGCTATTTTGGCTATGGCTATTCGAGCGATTATATCAGAGGTACATCTGGAGTCCCATGTTATTATACTGCCTAAATATTTAAATTGCAAATTAAGGCAACAGTTGAGGTTTTATTTAAAAAAGATCAAATTTGGGTCCCTTTAATTCAAGATGGCGGCTAATGCTTCGAGTTCGACCCCTCAAGGTCAAAAACTTGCATTTTTCATAACTAGCCTATAGTTAAACAATACAAATTAAAACATTTTACCCCCCCCCCCCGCCACCTTTTGCACGTCAAAGCCCCTCTTTTGTCCCCAAATGATTGGATTAAAGAGATAAGTTCTTTAATTGATCTTTAAAACTATGAAGGGACTTTGCACATCTAATGTTTAGCGGAAGAGCGTTCCACAGCCAAACTGCTCGGTAAAAGAGTCGGTATACAATTTTGTTGAAGATGAAGGGGAGCAAGAAGATATTTCCGTGAAAGCCGAAAGATGAGATATGTAAAACGTTCTTTAAGATATGGAGGAGAAGTAGGATTAAATAGAACATCATAAAGAAGAGTAAGAATATTAGAATTACGACGTTGTCGGATAGGAAGCCATTTGAGCTGAACACGGAATTGGGAAACATGGTCATATTTACGCAAGTCAAAAATAAATCTGATACCAAGATTTTGAAGACGCTCAAGTTTATTAAGCTGGGCCTCAGTGAGATCGAGATAGCTGACGTCAGCATAGTTCAGTATGGGCAGAAGGAGAGATTGGGCGCGCGCGGGCTAGCGCAATTTTGGTCGAAAAAGGCAAGAGATTACGTAGTCTGCGAAGTGAACCCACGGAAGCAAACATTCTCCTGCTCACCTCGCTCATCCTAGCTATGCAAAATAAAGTGTGATCCATTAGGATTCCAAGATTACCTTACCTGGTTTGAAAAGTAATCTGGACACCATCAAATGTTATGACAGGTAGTATAGAAAAATTAATTCTAGAGATGAGTTTTGAACTGCCTACAATTATCGCTTGTGTTTTAGTTGGGTTGACCTTAAGACCGTACTGCCTACTCCAGTTTGAGATGCATTCTAGGTCACGATTCATGGAGTAGATAACCATAGGTAGATCGCTAACGGACCCTTGGGAATAAATTTGGAGGTCGTCGGCATAAAGGTGGTAAGATGAAGAGTAGTATAATTGTTGATCTATGGCTGGCTCTACATGATGGGCCATCATAGGGACGCAGCTATACGACGGAACGAGATGGCAATATCGTTAGCTCCCTCTAACGTATAGCTGCGTCCCTATGATGGCCCATCATATAGAGGAGCCATATGAGTTTAATACTGCTAGAGGCATTAATTAGCATTTTAACGGCCTCCTAGCCTAGTTGGCAGTGACTCTACTCTATGAAACAGGAGGTCCCGGGTTCAAATCCTGGTCAGGGCATTTATTGGTGTGCTAATCACAGATATTTGTTCCTGAGGGTTCTCTGCCTTTTCGCCGAAAATTGTATTGCCGAATTTCATTTGCCAACCAACGTTTCGCAGAAGTTTCATTTGGCCGAATTTCATTTCCCAAATTTATATAATCCAACCTAACCTAACCCAACCTAGTATAGTAGGTTATTTTCATTTCCCAACTATGGGGTTGGGAAATGAAATGGTTGCGAAATATTATTTGATAGCCACTTGACTGTCCGACGATAGCATAGTATCCGAAACCAATATGCTTTTAACCGTCCGCGGGAACCTTACTATCCAAAGGGGTGGATGAAGGAACGTGTAATGATGTAAGGTAGACCGAGTAAATATACACCAAACTGTAATGATCCCTAACCTGAACTACCTACTTGACTTAAACTAGTTTTATGCCAGTTACTCGTACCTGATGTCCTTGTATATTTTCCTTGTATATTTGGCTCGTGATCTTCCAGTGATTAGGAAAGCTGTGTTCGTTGTAACCTGTCCTTACATAGTGTAGCTTGTCCATGTCTCCTCTGTCCTCCATCATACCGCTTATCATTCACCTGTTTCTTAAAGATTCTATGACCATACGGTCATTAAGTATCTCTAAACCTATATGGGAGTATTTTCATGAAGATCGTCATTGTACAATGTCAGTTAGTCCAAGTAAGTATACAAATAGAACAATAGAACCTTAAGATAGAAATGGTACAGTCAGTATGTCTAGTTATCTCTACTCACAGATCCTCAAACTATTTATGCGTCATAATCCCTAGAATTGGTCTCTGTACATTGGGAGAATAACTAATACCTTGTAGCTGTCGTACGGCGTGATTATCGAATAAATATACAAGAGTCACCCCTATTGTAGAATATGTGTCAGACTGTACCTAGAAAACATATGACCATTTTCCTTATCTTATACCTACACCTAAAGTATCTCCTACCTTACGGTAGTATCCTCACTTTACTTCATCACTATTGGCCTTATAGGTATACTACCGCTGACTATCCACCGTGTCTCACTTAGTTATCAATAAAGTTAGGAATATCGGTTTTGTGGTAACTCCACTTCGCTGTCTTACCTAGCTAGAAATATAGCCTAAATATCGGAACCGCAGGTCGTCCGCTCTCGTCACCCAAAGGTCAGTAAGGAATGGAAGGAGGACCTTAATATTGTATATACGCAAATACACAATATTTTCGTAAATCGGGACTTCATATAGTATTCAAACATTAGGATCTATAGAGAAGGTATGGTACTGAAAGAGTGATAATATAGGAGTAGAAATAACTTAATAAAATAGGAAATATATATGAATAGGAATGTTGAATGTATTAAGGTTGATTTTGGATCTTGCGGTTTTTGGAAATAAACAAATGAGTGTTGCTTGTTCTACGATTTATTGAAGACTGAGTTAAATACTTATTTTACATGATATGCATGTGTGTGGGCCATACACACATATAAGATTTACTAAACGGCTTTAACATACCGCCCACCAAAAGGATATTGATTATCCTTTTTTAAAATATACTTGATCATGCAAAATTTATAATATAATATAACATTAAGTACTAGAGTTCTTATCCAGGTTTGTATATCTATCAAAATTGGAAAGAAATCTACCTACATTTAGAACAAGAATAATAATAAATCTATTTTATAATAGAATTAAATATACATTTCTGAATGTTATAACTTAATATAACTTTCATTTACAATTAAACCATAATTTATTTGACAAGTTTAACTATTCGGAGATATCAATTGGAAAGAAGCAAAGTTTACTAATAGATCGTTTTACAATATTTTGACCACTCTTGACACTGTACACTCGCGTTAGTCCGTCACTTCCAGGGTGTTTTTCAACAATGCGGCCCAACAACCATTTTCCAGGAGGTAAGTGTTCGTTTTTTATTAATACTATCTGGCCAATATTAAATTCCGGTTCTTTTCTTGTCCATTTAGTTCTTTGTTGAAGTGTTGATAAATAATTTTGCTGCCATGCATTCCAAAAATCATTTAACATTTTTTGCAGGTGTTGCCATCGAGACAAAATGTTCGTGTTAACATCTGAGAAGGTTGGTGATGGTATGGTTATCGGTGCTTCTCCAATTAAAAAGTGTCCCGGGCTTAAAGGATCAGCGTTTTCGTCGTCGTCTATGGATACGTACGGTCGAGAATTGAGACAGGCTTCAATATCACAGAGCAGACTTGAGAATTCCTCAAAGGTAAGATGCGAATTCAGGACTCTTTTAAGATGAAACTTCATGGACTTTACTCCACTTTCCCACAATCCACCGAAATTGGGACTGTAGACTGGTACAAAGTGCCACTGGGTTCCGTCTTGTGCCAACTTGGTAGCTACCTCCGTATCAAAGTCCAATCTTGCTTCTTCAAATGCATCTTTCAATGCCTTATTGGCTCCGACGAAGTTTCTTCCCTGGTCACTCCATAGATGTGAGCACCTTCCTCTTCGTGCAACAAACCGTCTAAAGGCTCCAATAAAGGCGTCCGAGGTCAAATCTCCGACAAGTTCTAAGTGTATAGCCTTGGTAACCATACACACAAAGATAGCTATGTACGATTTCATGGTTCTTATGCCTCTTCATTTTGACATGAGTGTCTGATAAGGACCAGCGAAATCAACGCCACTGTTCAGAAATGGACGTGCAGGGGTAACGCGTTCCTTAGGCAAATCTCCCATTAGTTGCTTCTTGACAGTGGCGCTTTGTCGTGCACATATCAAACATTTGTGAATATAAGATCTGACCGTTTGTTTTAATTTTAGAATCCAGTATTTATTCCTTAGATAGCACATCATCAATTGTTGTCCACCATGGAGCGTTCTTCGATGAGCATCAGCCACAAGTAAAAAGGTAAGTCTATTTTTATTGTCAAGTATTATAGGGTTTTTACTGTCTTCGCTCAAATTTGCATGTCTTAGTCGACCGCCCACCCTGAGTATATTGACTTCATCTAGGTAAGGATTTAATGATTTCAGTCTACTGTCACATCGTACATCTTTGTTATTTTGTAATCGTGTTATGTCATCATTAAACTCCTGTTGTTAACCCAATTGAATGCAAACCGTCAGTGAATTTTGTAACTCTTCTGTTGTTAAAGTTGGATTCGGAATAAGCTTCTTGTAATTTAAAAATCGTTTGCAGTATGAGATTGTCGTTACAAGTTCTTTTAAATCGTCAAACTCGTCGAATTGGCTCACGATTGAATGTTTATCATCGTCTTGTACTTTTAGACTTGTGTGAAAGGTTCGTTTCATTTCCAAGTCTGTGGTCGTTTCTGATCTTTGAAATGGAATATCATCAGTTTTTAGCCATTCCGGCCCGTTCCACCATAAATCATGTGAAATGAGATCTGGCAACGGGGCCCCACGCGATGCAATATCAGCTGGGTTCGATGGCGATGTTACATGATACCACTTATCTCCGAAGTCATCGAGAATAGCGACTACTCGATTTCTGACGAAGGTTTGCCAGCGATTTGGATCGCCCTTTAGCCACGACAAAACTATTGTTGAGTCACTCCATGCGAATACTTGGCTCTCAGGGATTCTCATGGCTTCTCTTATTTGTTTTAGTAGCTTGGCTAGCAGTGCAGTCCCACAAAGTTCTAATCGTGGCAACGATAAAGGCTTCACAGGACTTACACGAGCTTTAGCAGCTATTATACTAGTCTTGATTTCGCCTTCTTCAGTTTCTACTCTTAAATAGGCGACAGCTGCATAAGCATTTATGGATGCATCAGCAAATCCATGTATCGTTGTTTTGTCTAGTCTATGTTTAGTTGTGTGTAACCATCTTGGTATATTTATTCCTTTTAAGTGTTGGAAAGTGTGTCTTATTTTTAACCATTCTTCTTTTATTTCAGGTTCTACTTCATCATCCCAACTGGATCGGTGTAACCACAGTTTCTGGATAAGCATCTTTGCTTGCACTATGCTTGGTGCTAACCACCCTAAAGGATCGAAGAGTTTTTGTGTTTCTGCGAGTATATTTCTCTTCGTAATAGTTGTTGGCTGCTGGGGTAGTGCAAGCTTGTACTGAAAACTGTCTTCTCCCATGTTCCAAGAAATGCCCAGTGTGCGTACTGTGCCATCGAGTTGAATGGCCATGTTTACATTGCAGTTTCTCTCATGTGCTGGGAATTGCTTCAAAAACTTGGTGCTGTTAGATGACCATTTCTGCAGATCGAATCCTCCGTTTTTTAAAATCATAGATACATTTTTTGCTACATCTACGCTATCTTGACCCGACATCAGGTCATCCATATAAAAATCCTCCTTGATTGTTTTAGCAGCTACTGGATGATCTTTTCCTTCATCTTCTGCGACTCTGTGTAACGTTTTCACAGCTAAGTAGGGTGCAGATGCTGTTCCAAAAGTGACACGAAGCAGGCGATACTCTTTGATAGGATCTCCTGTGGATTTGCGCCAAAGTATTCGCTGTAGATCTGCATCTTGTTTTGTAACCAAGATTTGACGATACATTTTCTGTATGTCTGCTGCAAAGCAGATTTTCTTCATACGCCATCTCATGATTCATCATCATCATCATCATTTTAGCCGTTTGTCGCCCACTGCTGAGCATAGGCCTCTCTTCGCGTACGCCATTTGTCCCGGTCCTGGGCTAACCTCATCCAGAAGTGACCTGCAATCTTTCGAATGTCATCTACCCAACGAGCCAACGGACGCCAAGGACTCCTTTCATCCGAAAGTGGTAGCCAATCCGTCAACATTTTAGTCCACCTGCCTTCACCCAGCCTGGCAACATGTCCTGCCCAATTCCATTTGAGTTTGGTAATAGTATCTCCCACGTCTCGCACCTTGGTGCGACGTCGGATCTCTACATTCCTAACTCGGTCTTGAAGTTTGATGCCGAGCATGGCATCTCATGATTATGTTTCTTAAATCTTCTTGGAGCTGTGGACCCACCAAGTAGTTCTTCGTTGAGTGAAATGTTATTTGTGCCTTTAGACGAAGCGTCAAAGACGGCTCTTACCTTTGACGTGTCCTTGTCATTTCTGATCACTGCGTGATGTGGGAGGTACACTGATGGGTTGTCTATTTCAGTATCTGGAACTTCTTCCATGTGCTTGAGTGTTGAGTATTCTTCTATGACTTTTGTATATTCATTTTTGAATTCTTCGTCCTTTTCAAATTTTCGTTCTAGTTGGTTGAATCTTCTTAGTGCTATGTCCTTTGTTTGTCCTTCCGTTGATTGTATTTTCTCTGTCTTTATAGGTAGTTTCACTACATATCTTCCGTCTTTTGTTCTGGTAGTTGTGTTTTCATAGATAGATTCACACAGTTTCTCATCCGCTGTAAGTTCTGGTTTCTCTGCTGAGTCCAGTTCCCACATGTTCTTTACCAGAAGGTCTAAGTTGAGGGTGTGATGCATGACAATAACATTTCGTGTAGCTTTTCCAGCAGAATCTCCGAATATAATCCATCCAAGGCTTGTATATTGTGCACACGGTGAGCCTGGCGGATCCTTGATTAGATTGTTCTGCAGAATGTGTGCATAAATCTTAACGCCTAGAAGCAAGTCAACTCGGCCTGATTGATGGTAGTTCGGGTCTGCCAAGTCAAGTCCCTGAAGATGCTTCCACATGTGTTGAGTGTTGGTGATTGTTCTTGATGGGAGTTCTGTAGTTACTCGTGTGGGTAAAACAAACGCCTCGATGTTTAGGTTGAAATCAGCTTCAAATCTTGACATAAGCTCATACTGTACCATGCTGTTGACAGTTGATTTCATTTCTTCGAGTCCTGTAACTGAACCTCTTACAGGTATCTTGCGTAGTTTCATCATCTGTACAGCTCTCTCCGTAATGAAGTTCTCCTCTGAGCCTTGATCAATCAAAGCTCGTAGTGTGACCACTTGTCCCATCTCATTTTTAACCGGAACCAGCGCTGTAGCCAATAAACCAGTTGACCTTTTAGTTACAAAATGCGTTGCTACACTGATATCTTCTTCTACTTCTTGAACTCCTTCTTTTTGTGTGTCATCCTCGTTGTTTTCCTCCACGTGACTGAGGTGTGTTTTTAAATTTTCGTTTTTAGTGTGATGCAGTAGAGAGTGGTGACGTTTGTGACAGATTTGGCAGGAAGTTTGTAGACGACACTTGAACACGGAGTGGCCGCTGAGGAGGCAGTTGTAACATAAGTTGTTTGTTTTCACATAATCAGTTCTTTCACTTACGTCCATATTTGCAAAATCCTTGCAATGACTCAGCGTGTGGTTATCATTACACTTGATACAGGTTCTGCTTGCAGATGCTGGTGTCGTTGTATTAAAACCACTCTGAGTATCAGAAGATGCTGGCGAAGTTAAATGGAAGTTTTTTTGGGTAGTCGGTTTAGAAGTTGAAGGAGCAGTCGAAGTGGCATGGTGGATAAATTCCAAGGTACGAAATTTGGTTTCAAGAAAAGTCTTCATTTCCGACCACTTCGGTAAGTCATCAGGTGTACTCTTGAAAGAATATTCTTCCCAGTCCTTGTGAGTCTCTGTATCAAGTTTCATAACAATCAAATGCACAATCATGGGGTCCCAGGATTCGACGGATACCTTAAGATTGGTTAGACTGTTTAAACACTCCGTAGTTGTGTCTAAAAGTGATTTTATTTGGTTAGCAGTTTGCCCATATATCTTTTTTTGCGAGAATAACCTTTTCATAATAGCATTAACTATAATTCTTTTGTTTCCATAACGATTCTTCAAAGTCTTCCAAGCTTGTTCGTAATTAGCGCCTGTTACTTGTATATTCTTAAGCAAAGCTTGTGCCTCACCACTGACACTATTTTTCAAAAAATGCAACTTCACGACGTCGGTCAATGAGCTGTTGTTATGTATAAGTGACTCAAATATGTCTTGAAAGGTTGGCCAATCTTCATAACTACCACTGAAAATTGGTGGCTGCACGCGCGGTAACTTTACCTTGTCTCCTGTGATAGTTACAGAAGTGTCAGAAGACATATTATGATTGCATTGATTACTCGATAATGATGACAACATGTCCTTTATATCTCCACTCAAACACATATATAAATCTTCGTAAATGTAGTAATCTTCATTCACTAAATAAGGTATGTCGATTCTCTTTTCTGCCGGCGTACACTTGAGAAGGTCTTGATGGGCATTTTGAAATATACTCCAGTACTTGTTCTATGCCTTTTAATCTCGACTCAAGATAACCCTTTGTAAGCCGCGCTTTAGGACATTTTTTTAGATTTGTTTGTGTTTTTTGTAGTATAGTTGCCGTGTCTTTCAATAAACTAATTAATTGTTCCGTATTAGACATTTTGTTTCACTAAAGTTCACGTAAATATCCTTATATCACTGAAGAAAAGTTCACACTTTGTAATGTTTAGTTGCACTCTAATGTTCCGCGTAGCTTTATAACTTTGTTACTTGCTATTTAACTTGCTATTTAAATATTTCAACTCAATTGCAAAGATCGCAAAATGTTCACTATGAAAAAACAGTTCGCCGGGCTTCTTATCGCTCTGGAATGCAGTGCTTTTGTTCTCGGACACCGGCGATCTCCAGGTGGCTTCGTTGCTATCCGGCTCGACGTGGACCATATGTTGAATGTATTAAGGTTGATTTTGGATCTTGCGGTTTTTGGAAATAAACAAATGAGTGTTGCTTGTTCTACGATTTATTGAAGACTGAGTTAAATACTTATTTTACATAATATGCATGTGTGTGGGCCATACACACATATAAGATTTACTAAACGGCTTTAACAAGGAATAATTAATAGAATAGGGAATATATAGGCGTAAGAATACTTAACTTAATTTAAGGAGCTACAGCCCCTGGCTACAGGCCCGTCTCCTCTATGGTCATAGGTACTTCAATCCATAGCCCCAGATATATTTTATCTCATCGTCGCGGCGAACTACAGGTTGTAGGGCTGCTTTACTGCACCTACCACAGTTATTTGAACTAAACAATTGTACTAGTATTTTCATCTCACTACTTCCATAAATATATCTTGTTTGACAGTTTTTTCATGGGAACTCTAATGACAGTAAATTTGAATTCGAAATTCGGAGAGTATTCATTCTTCTAAAGCATAGACAACAGTAGACTTCTAAAGGCACATATACATTACATAATAAGCAGTGAGTGGTGGTAAAATATATAAAGGAAACCTAGATTATAATTTAACAATTATTATCACCTATATTGAACGGGTAAGGAAGGCGGCCCGTTACAAACGGTTGATTTCAGAGCCATCTAATGTAATATTTCGGCATTATTTACTAATTTTCTTATGCAACAACGTAGCCTAACCAAATAGTTCACACCTAAAAATATAGATGGCAGTGTACACAAGTTGCTTAGATAATAAAAATGTGGATGCGCAGCGCGGGGCGTGCGTCGCTAAAAAACCCCGGACGGTTCAGAGGAAAACAGTCTCGCGGGCCGGACGGACAAGTGGGTAAAAGTTGTTCGGACAAATGAAACTTCTGCGAAAAGTTGGTTGGCAAGTGAAATTCGGCAATGCAATTTTCGGCGAAAAGGCAGGATAAAGCAGGGGGTTATGAATGTTTTCTATGTATTTATTATTTAAGTATTTATCTATATCTATCTATTATATATATCGTAGTCTAGTACCCACGACACAAGTCTTATTGAGCTTACCGTGGGACTAGGTTGATTTGTGTAAGATTGTCCCATAATATTTATTTATTTTTTAAAGGCTTATCAGGCTATTACAGACCGGGACACCATTTTGTAAATATATTATAATCTAAAAATAGTAATGCAGACCTATTTTTTAAACGCTACAGACCTATAAAATAATGATAATTCTATTTTAATTTGATACTGCCCAACTAATACTATTTTGATAATTATACAACATTCTTTTTATACTCGGCGACTGTAATACTCGAATTGAGATTGTGGTGGCGGAACTACTAGCGCATACTTTTTGATAGAGCTTCTATTGTCGCATATTAATAATAATAATAATAATGTTATTTATCTCGGGTCTGTTTTTACAAAATTCGGCTTCGCCTCATTTTGTAACTTCGACCCTCGAATCTTAAGAACCCTCATTATGTAACTGTTGCACAAAATACTATTCTATACTAAGGATAGGCAATTGTTTTGGTTATTTCACACATATCTGTATATCACATTTTATATCAAAACTACAGTATATCGAAAGCGCGTAAAAAAATTGAATGAAACTTATATACACATTTACAGTAAACTACATTGCGCAGTAATATTTGAAGGATATACCATAAAAGATCAAAAACTTTTATAAATTTTGTTACCATGCAAACAAATATGGTGTCATGTCACTCATTCAGGTATGTACCGTCTTCGTTCATTTTATATTGCGTGACAAAGTAGTTGAATCAAAACGTTCAATGTATTAAAACATTTGTTCCGTCGGTATTAGAGACGTTTCTGCAATGATGTAGGGATGCTTTAGTATAATGCTTCTGTAATGCGATTGGCAACTTAATTGAGCTCGAGCTTACTTATGCTTCTTCAATGCGATTGGCTAGTTGTAGTGATATTAAGTAACCTATATAGGATCTCAAGCCGGATAATGTGTGCCCAATATCCTATATAGGATCTCAAGCTGGATAATGTGTGTCCAATGACCGATATAGAAATCTCAAGCTGGATAATGTGTGCTCAATAACCTATATAGGATCTCAAGCTGGATAATATGTGCCCAATAACCTATATAGGATCTCAAGCCGGATAATTTATGCCCATTTAAGAGCTATATTAGCACTATAAACTTTTGTGCTGCTACTATAGAACCAACTCAAAATGCTAAAAGCATACAGAAATGCTGTAAGAAGGTCGTTATAATGCTTCAAAGAGGAATCCTCTTTGACTGCTTTGATGTGTTACTTGTGCAATCTCCTCTATTGTTTTTATTGGTTACTAGCTGTACCCGCGTGGCTTAGCTCGCGTGCGTTGCAGTAGGTTCTGTCACTTTTCATTACCCTCAACCCTCAACAGTCCACTGCTAAACGCTTTCTACATGTCAAATTTCATTAAGTCAGTTTAACAATTTAGCTAATATTGACTTCTTCCATATAACTTCGACATCCCAAAAGATCGACCGAAAGCGTCCGCGGCAGAGAAGCATGTGAGCGGGAAGATCTGGAGAGCTAAAAGCAGAGCTGTTTTTGTAGAGTCGAACGGCCAAAGTATCTCAGTAGAAAATGCAGCAGGAGGTCAGAGATCGAACACAAATTAATGACTAAGTCTTAAAGGTAAACCCGAGGGTGGAAAGACCAATAATAAAGAAATATCGAACAGAACTTGATGTTAAAGTATCAGTGAAATGGCCCCCGAGCCGCCTTTCACGTAGTTAATTCCATCAAAACTGTTATTGCTTCCGTCTTAAATATTCAACTTAATAATTTTTGGTAATTATAGTGGTAAACTCTATTAAAACATTTTTATTCCCATCTTTAATATTCAACCTTACCATTTTTTGGTAAAAATAGCAAAGGTACGGTATGTTTATCTTTTTGCGTGGGCTCCTGCGAGCCTCCCTTCCCTTACCGCCCATCAACCAAAACTCTTTTTCTCCCATCTTAAATGTTCAACCTAACAATTTTTAGTATAATTAGCAATACTACATTAGCAATAGACAAGGCTATACAGGGCTGTTTCTGGCTGGCCCAAGAAACAGGACCCCCATTTAACATGAATAAATAGCCCGTAGTTGACTTTCTAGTATCTAAGCCGGGGCAAAATCTGAGTCAGAATAACCAACTAATTCTGTTTGTTTCTCATATTTAATACAGATATCTTTTGTTTTCATCAGATATTTGATTATTCGTTTCAGCTGAGCTACATGTTGCAAACTAGGATTGTTTATATATCTACTTAAAACATTTACACCAAAGCATATATCAGGCCTAGTTGCATTTGCCAAGAACAATAATGAACCAATGGCTTCTCGGTATGGAAAGTCAATCCTATCGTTATCATTGTCATTCTTTTGAATGGGCACATTGACATCTACAGGTGTATTACATGGCTTGGCAGTGCTCATATTGAACTTACTTATTATTTGCTCAATATATCTTTTCTGATGGACACAGATAGAGCCATTGCTCTTTACAATTTCCAATCCTACATATTTATTTAAATCCATTTCTTTAATTTGGAACCCTGTTTTCAAATGACTAACAATTAAATCTAACACTCTACTAGATTCAGACATGACCAGAGCATCATCAACATACAAGATCAATAGTGCTTTGGTTTCCTCAAAATTACCTACAAAAACACAACTGTCCGCTTGTGATTGTTTGAAACCAAATTTCACTAAAAAGTCTGTAAATTTCTTATTCCAGCATCTGGAAGCTTGCTTCAGTCCATAAAGGGACTTTTCTAACTTACATATCTTGTCAGGTGCTGGTGCTCTTACACCTTCTGGCACTTCCATAAATATATCTTCTTCTAGATACTCCATATAAGAAAGCTGTTTTTACATCCAATTGCTTTATGTTCCACTCCAATTGAGCAGCAATGCTTAGCAATATTCTAATTGACTCATATCTGGTGGTTGGTGAAAAAGTTTCAGAATAATCTAGTCCTTTAATTTGTGTAAAACCACGAGCACAAAGGCGGGCTTTATATCTCTCTACTTCACCATCTTTATTTCGTTTAATGTTGAACACCCATTTAGAAGTTATAGTTCTATGATTTTCTCGGTCGACAAAACTCCAGGTGTTATTCTCACAATGGGAATCCAGCTCTTCAGATATTGCTTTTAGCCAATCTTGACACTCTGGGCTACTGACTGCTTCATTGTATGTCATAGGCACATCTAACTCCATCAGGTTCAATTCATATACATTATTATTCCGTGGTCTCAAACAATATGGCATCTCATTCAAGGCTTCTTGATCAATTGGATGAGGAGGTACATATGACTCATCATTATCATTATCATGAGATGATACATAGGAGTCGTCATGTTCATTTTCTTCCTGTATCACTCTTTCTACTTCTTCGCATTGCACTCTTTCCATCTCTACTTGCTCTGATGTGTTTTCAGTTTCTTCATCAAAACTAAATGAAATTTCAGCTTCATTTCTTTCATAGTTGAGTGTGTTTTGTTCATCAAAAATGACATTTCTTGACACTGTCACTCTTTTTGTTTGTGGGTCATACATTCTATAACTTGTGTGTTCATATCCGACTAAAATCAATTTCCGGCTTTTACTCTCCAACTTAGTTCTAA
Source organism: Pammene fasciana (assembly GCA_911728535.1). Lineage (NCBI taxonomy): Eukaryota > Metazoa > Arthropoda > Insecta > Lepidoptera > Tortricidae > Pammene > Pammene fasciana. The sequence goes on from OU452283.1 coordinate 6,406,978, forward strand.
GCTGATCTGGTACATGAACATACCCCACACATCCAAACACTCTTACATGTTCCAAACTTGGTTTCATGTCAGTCCATAGCTCATAAGGTGTAACATTTGGGGTTTGACTTGAAGAGGTGCGATTCAATATGTATACCGCACAGCTGACTGCTTCTGCCCAAAGATCAAGCGATATGTCACGAGCATATAGCATAGAGCGAGCACTCTGCATTATGGTTCTCATCTCGCGTTCCGCGCGTCCGTTCATTTCTGGTGTATATGGAGCAGTAAACTCATGACATATGCCTTCGCTATCAAGATATTCTTTAAATTCCTTGTTTTTAAATTCACCACCGCAGTCTGTGTGCAGCACACGCACACTATGCAAGAATCTGTTCTTTATTATAGCGTTGTATTTCTTGAAATATTCAAGTGCGTCACTCTTGTTCTTAAGAAAATACACATGTCTATAAGCAGTGGCCGCATCTTTGAATAAAATGAAATATTTCATACCTTGCACTGAGGGCACGCTGATGGGCCCACAGAGATCACTATATACCATGTCACCTGGCTGCAGTGGACCTCTGCTGGACTTCTGGAAAGGTCTCCGGGCTTGTTTTCCGTAGGCACAACCCTCACACACAAAACTGTCAAAGTTAGATAAGTCCACTCCGTTTATCACATTGTTATTGCACATATTTTTAATTTCTTTGACATTCAAATGTCCCAAACGCTCATGAAGGGTTTTCAAGTCCAATTTTTGCCATAATTACACTGGGGTAGCACTGTCTTCACCTTCAATTCATATAAGTTATTTCTTTGTAAAGAAGCACACATAACTATTTCACTATCTTTGTAGACGAAGGCATCAGTCCCCTTTTTATTTATTTCATATCCCTGTCTGGTAATAACTCCTTCAGACACTAGGTTTCTATGTATTTGAGGCACATATAAAACATCTTTCAAAATACAGGTCTCCCACTGACCATCAACCCATTTGTTTAACAGGATGTCTCCCTGCCCGGCAACTTCTAAGATTTCCTTATTACCCAATTTCAACGGAGAACCTCTATACTCATGGATTTCCGTAAAATAGTCCTTCTTAAAGGAAATGTGCGCTGATGCACCACCATCTAGAATCCACTTATGATCTTCTTGAGGTTCCTTCCACTCACAGTGAGTAACATTGAAGGCCAACATGTCACCTTTCTTTTGATTTTTCTTAGGAGCACGACATTCTTTGGCAAAATGTCCACGGATCCCACAGTTATAACAAGGGTATCGATGACCCTGGTGTTCCTTATTGGAATCATTCTTACTTGAACTAGGAGTTGGCTTTGTAGAAGTGAATTCTCTTTTCTTCGCTTGTTTAGACACAAGCAAGGCGGTTTCGTTTTCATCTTCGACATTCAAGCTCGCCTCCTCGTCCAGTAAACGAGCTGTCAAATTTACTATAGTTTGGCTCTTCGGATCTAGTGACATCCATGCTTGACGTAAAGATCTGAACTTCGAGGGCAGACTACCTAAGATCTTTGTCATAATTGCAGTATCACTGATACTTTCTCCACTTTCTTTGAGCTGTTTAGCCAAACTTTCAACTTTAGCAATATGCTGCGCTATACTATCTGTAGGATTCATTTTATACTGATAGAATCTCTCGTGAATCATCATTTTCGTTAGCTCAGACTTTTGCTCATAGATAGATTCGAGTTTACTAAGTATTTCTAGCGCAGTTTCGCAATTTTCAATCAGCGCAATTTGATTGAGATGCATCGCCGATGTCATAATGAACATCGCCATCCCATCATTCTTGTTCCATTGTGTAGCATTCGTTTCCGTTTTACTTCTTTTATATTTAAACCTTTCGCACGTAATGCACACATTATTTGGAATTTCCATTGTTTAAAGTTGGTGCCATCAAATTTTTCAACTTTTCCGGTAACCTCCATTTTTGTTTTTCCACACGCACCGTGTTTTGTTTTTTTTCAAGAGGCACTTTTAGCACTGAATTTACGCACTACTTTACCGTCTTTCTATGTTTCACTGTCACTCGCGTGGGCTCTGGGCCCATAACCACTTGAATAAATAATAAAAACACAGATCCATTCGTATTAGAATAATATATTGTATTTTAATCGAACACCGGTAAGTAAACAGCAACGCTTTCGCCCGAACGTCAGCCATCGAACTACTAGCGACATGCGGACAACACAGGAACTAAATATAAAAACTAAAGTGCTGTCTATGACAGATTGCATTCAGCCAATATCAAATTTCTATATTCAATAAATTGATATTAGGTAATAACATATTAGGGAAAAAAATCATCGATACGATGATAGGACAACAACAATTAGGACAAATGAGCATTAGGGCAAATGATCATTACGACAAATAGCATTAGGGAATACAAAAATAGGACAAAAAACTTTAGGGATTCAGATATAGATCCCCAAAAGTGACCCCCTAATATCACTTGCCCTAACCGTTTTGTCCTAATTGTCATTTGCCCTAACAGTCACTTGTCATAATGTAATGAATGTCCTCATGCTCATTTGTCCTAAACAATTTTACCATAATGTTCAAATTTCCTCATTTTATTTGCCATACCATTCGAAACCCCTAATGACATTTGTCCTAAAACCACTTACCCTAACCGTTTTGTCCTAATTGTCATTTGTCCTAATGGTCAATTATCCTAACAGTCACATATCATAATGTAATTTATGCCCTAAAAACAAAACTGCTCCCTGTTGTATATTCGTATAGATACCCAAGCAGCACACTAATGCTGTATAGCAGCTGAATAATGGATTACGATTACGCTTAAAGCTGAATAAAAAAGCTGCATCATAGCTATATACGAGCTTATTCAGCTTTTATACCTCTTAAATGGGCACAAATTATTCAGCCTTAAGTTCACATGGCTGCTTAAGAGCGTTGTAGCAGAAATTTAACAGAGTTATAAGGGATAACAGAGTTATAAGGGATAAGAGACCGCCGGATACCCTTTATTCAGAAAATATACCATATGTATACCCTAATACTCGGATAGGCTGACGTTTGCCTAAATAAAAGAATAATAACATGTATTTGAAGTGAAGACAGTAGTGAAAGTGACAACAAAACTTTTACGCCGCCATCATAACAGAAAAGTACTCAAAAAAAAAACATTGTTTATCTACATCCATACCCTAATATGTCTATTTTATGGTCAGGATCGATGAGCAAACGCCCTATATTTAGGTATGAGTATCTGTGGCTGCATCTTAATGTTTACATTTTAGTATCGGTAACCGATACCTTAATTACGTTCAAAATTCGAACGTCTTCTTAAAGTAAAAATTAGTAGTTAGAACAAATGTGTTATCTGTAACGATGTTATTATTATCAAATAATAAGCAAAAATTCGATATCATTATAAAAATCCGGGTGCGGGCATGCGCCGCCCGACCGCCGACACAATCGAGTTGGTCATGGCGATGGCGTGCAATCCGTGCAATTGCAGTCATTCAATCATCATTTCGGGTTTATAATATGTGTGTAGATAAAGCAGTGTATGCAACTGTACGTAATTAGGCCTTAAAACACTCGTGTGATCTTATTATGAAACTCACTTCGTTCGTTTCATAAAACCACACTCGTGCTTTAAGTACCCCTATTACGTAACAGTTACATAAACTACTATATCAGTGTTGGGCAAAAATCATTTAATGGAATCATTCAGAATCATTCCAACAATATGGAATAATATATTCTTGCGCTTTTTATTTTAAAATAACATGAAATGGAATAAATCATGCAATTTTTATTTCAAATGAAGAATAAAAGACGGAATAATTATTCTAGAAATGGAGTTATTTAGAATAAGATTTTAGTGGAATAACATGTTATTTAGAATAAGAATGAAGTTTGAAGTTGTCGTTAGGTCAATCTTGCGAGTCGATTTACTACCACTTTTTTACGTTCAATTTGGCTCAAATTTTGTATGCTTGAGTATTTTTGGTGACTGTGCAATATTATGGTGCCATGGCGCAGCACTTTCAGAGTTCGTGTTAATGGGAAGGGAACTGCAATATCCAGTGGCATCACATCACAACTGTCCACTAACATAAGTAACTGATTCGCCATTTAGTTCATCCATGATTATTCAGAACTTTCACAAATATCTTATCAACTACTATGAGTGCCGACAGCGATACGATGCCAGAGATGTTAAAAATAGGTTGTGAAATGTATTTAAATAAAAAATGCAAATACTTTGATATTTTACCTATTTCAAATAAAAATACAAAATAGTTTCACAAAAAGGTATTTAAAATACAAAATGCAAAATAGGTATTTTCAAAAAATAAATAAAAAAAAAGCCCTTTATTCTACCATAGTCCATAACTTTTACATATAATTTGCATGCATACTTAAATTTCTACTAGTTAGTTATGGAAGTCGCCTCTTTGGCGTAGGCCTCTCCCAATGTTTTCCAATTAACCCTGTTTTTTTTTTTTTTGTTTTGTTTTTTTTTTCAAAATACCTTTATTCAAATAAAATACCTTTTTACAATTTCACTAGATTGCGGCATCTTATTGATCGATCGATTAAATTTGTAGCACCAAATTATATAGGATAATTAAATAATAGGATTGTGACTGCGGCATTTGTTTGATTGATTGAATTTGTTGGACTTACTTCGGCCGGCAAAGTATCAAAATAAATTATATGCGATTGTTGCCAAGGTATATTATAGAGTAGAGCCTATTGGCGCCTCACACACCTTACCCGGACTGGACGAGCATGAAGTTATCGAACGAGCGGAGCACAAGCGAAGCGAAGTTCTTACAAATAAGTTCTGGCTAGTGGGACGTCTCGGCATATGATGGCTTTTTGATTTTGAGCGTTTGTTCCGCGATAACTTTAGTAACGTTTTTCCGATCTTCATGATTTTCATAAAATTTGTTCGGGCTGTAGCCTGTAGCAAAGATACGAAAAATTTGAGAGTTCGTTAATGAGCAGGATCGATAAAGGAGTCATGGAACTAGAAGGCGCGAAAAAATCATCATAAGTGTCTTGTTATATTGGTCATCTCGTTTGCAAGGAAATCGCGAGTTCTGAGTTCGAGGCGGAATACTAGTTATTTTAAACTAAAGTATACTTTTCGGCCACCAAATGAGGCCGAAAGAGAGCGTAAAAGAGAGAGCTGCGTCTCGTTTTGACTAAGGACTAAATGACATCATCAGACAATAATGCCAACATGACAACAAATAAAAATGACAATTTTGTAAAGCAAGTATCTCTAGAGTTGAAAGCGTTGAAACACGCGTTCGCACAAGAAGGACATAATACAGTTACATGCAAAACGACTAATTTATAAACTCTTTCAAGATGGCTGACACCATACCGTAGCTAGGCTATAACTATATAATTTAGTCGGTGTCTTTGTTGCCCTTCTAAAAGCGGTGGAGAGTAACAAACGTTTATACTATGTATTGTACTTTTAGTAGTAAACAATAATTACAATGTGAGAAGAGTCTTGTCTTGTCAGAGGACAAGGACCAGCGATAGTAGCGCCCTCTCTATCATACCTACTGAATGTTGGTTAAAACCATCCCGTTTGGTCTTCGTATTATTATTAAGTGGTGATAGTCCTCAGCCCGCTGATGTGAACAGACGTGTTATTTATTATTTTACAATTTAAAATCGAGCGCAATATTTATATTGACCTCGATCTTAACAAACTGTGTCACGCGTGTTAATGCAGTGCAAGTAAATATGACTTTATAGTTTTATTAAGTTAGACAAAATGGGTGATACTAGTGATAGCCCTTCTAGACGAAGTCCTTCAAATACCGGAAAAATATGCAGCATCTCGACGGAAGGAAAATTGAACTCTGACCAAAAACTAAGAGTCCACAACCTTTGCCGTAAGGTTTCCCATGGCACCGCAAACCTAGCAGTAAATTACCAGGCACTAAAGCAAAAAGCATTAATCAATCAATGCAATCTCCAAGCCCTTCAGGAACAACAAGACCTCTCCGAATGTATCCGAGCCCTAAAGAAATCAATTGATAACAGACCTACCACGGCCACCACAGATGAACTTTCCTTCGCTGATACGGTGAAAACTAAAAACAACATCCAGATCCGCCCTAGTAACTTGAGCTCAGTGGCAATTTACCCTAAAGACCAAACTAGAACAAGCGAACATACAAAGAACTTAGTCCAAGAAATGATTAGACCCCAGCAACTGATATTGCCAGCATGTCAGAGCCCTGCGCAAAGTAAGAAATGGTGGCGTTATCATTAGCACGGAATCCAAGGACGACATTGAAAAATTAAAAGAGAAATTCAAGGATACATCTCCTGACCTCACAATTGACGAACGTTTTAAGCGAAGGCCGAGGATCGTAATAGTTGGCGTTCAGTCATCTCTACGAGAAGAAGAGTTTTATAACTGCTTTTTTGAACAAAATCTTGCCGAAAAGCTGCCTAATTCAACACGCGATAAAATTTTGAGCAATATTAAATTAAGTCATAAATCGGGTAAGAAAGAATCTGAAACTTGCAACTACATTATAGAAGTGCCAGCCCTTATACGCAAGATTCTAATAACCCAGAGCCGTGTTTACATCAATTGGTCATCTTGTCCAGTGAGGCACTTCACTATTGTCACTAGGTGCTTCAAATGCCAGCAGTACGGCCATGCCGCTAAGACCTGTAAGCAACCAGACCAAACGTGCGGACATTGCTGTAGCATAGGACACGCAGACAAAATGTGTCCATCAAAAGACAACCTTCCCAAGTGCGCAACATACAAGCTCTACAAGAAGCCCAATGACCATAAGACTGGAGACCCTGACTGTCCCGCTAGGATAATGGCCGAACGACGCTACATTTACTCAATTGATTACGAGGGGATTTAAGTACTAGGATTGTACTATATATTCTTTGCCGTCAATTGTATAATTTTCATCCTATCATTAATTTTATTGTGCCCTACTATCCATAAACAATTACAGTGCAAAGTCTACAATTATTAAAAATTACATATTTAATCGATTGACCTAGATCTGTAGATGTAGACGCTGAAGATGTGATAGTTGCATTTAGTAAACACGGTAAACAGCGTAATACGCAAATTTTATTTTCACGTGTCACATAACTATTTTGTAATATTATACTACATACCTAAGTAATTACTTTGAATATTCTTTGTGTATGATTTTAATTTGTATTATTTCTCTAAATTAGCATATGTTCTCTCTGCCTGAGATACAAGATTAGTTCTTAGTTCAGGCGCGTAAAACTATGTACGTAAAATGTAATATGTAAGCACAATGTAACAATAGCAATAAGGATTTAATAAATAAATTATTATTTCCTTTATTTATCTTTCGTCTTAGGTTAGGTTTTATAATATTTTTACAAAAGTAAAATACAAAAATACATCAAAAACATACAAAAACAATAAAAACATTATAAAAAACCTAACCTAGGGTGCCGCCGGCAACGGAGCAAGGCCCAGGCTGCCGGTGGTCAGGGCCGCAGAGAGAGGAACCTTCGGACTATACGCGCCGTGTCCAGGATTACCGCCTTCTGTATCTGACCCTTGATCCAACCACAACCTCGTAGCGAAAGCCTCTCAAGATGTTGGTCGAGACTCTTCGCTATGAGACCGTTCGCAGAAACAACTATCGGCACAATGATCGCCGAATCAACCTCCCACATGGCGGTTACCTCGTGAGCTAAGTCTAGGTACTTGCTGGATTTGTCCTTCTCAGCCTTCACGAGGTTAACGTCACATGGAACGGTAATGTCGACGAGCATGGCCCGGCGTTGCGATCGGTCTATTATCACTATATCAGGCTTATTGGCTACAATAGTCCTGTCCGTGATAATAGATCGATCCCAATAGAGCGTGGCACGACCATTTTCGAGAACTGGCGCAGGTGTGTACTTGTAGTACGGCACTTCGTGGTCCACAAGACCGTATAGGAGAGCAAGCTGCTGGTGTATGATCCTGGCTACGAGGTTATGTCTGTGCAAGTACTCGCCGTTAGCAAGATGAGAACAACCGGAGATGATATGCCTGAGTGACTCTCCGGGACGGCGGCATGCCCGACAAATGTCGACCGTACCGTCCTTCAGGATATATCTCCGGTAGTTATTCGTCATGATAACTTCGTCCGCAATTGCACAGGCAAAACCTTCGGTTTCTCCGAAGAGGTCCCCGAATCGTAACCAGTTCACCGACGCGAGCAGGTCTACGTCGGGTCCCGTGAGGGCCCCGTAGAACCGCCCGTGTAGCTCCTTGCTCTTCCATACCGCCTTGCGATCCTCGGTGCTTAGCACCACAGGTTTGCGCCAGTTCTCGTTCGCCAAGGAGAGCGGCGTGAGGCTCTTATCTACTGCCACCACATCACGATGCATCCCACACTCGTTGTTAAGGAAATAATTCCTGAGATTGTACACCTCACGGTTGTGGAGATTTTTGGCGTTTAAAAAGCCGCGACCTCCACACTTCCGTGGGATGTACAATCTCATAACGGACGAGCGTGGGTGAAGCATACGGTGTGTGGTGAGCAATAGACGGACCCTCCGATCCAGGGCATCCAGCTCAGTCTGTGTCCACCTTAGTATGCCAAAGGAGTATGTGAGTAGGGGCATTACCCATTATTATTATTATTATTTGTATGTCCTTTCCATATCTCGGGACCATGGGGTCCCGGACCTTTGGTAGGCCTGCGTGGGGCCAAAGCCAACAGCGCAGTCGCCCTTTAAGACAATTTAATCTAAAAGCAAGGGATACACGTGGCGGATACCATCCCCGAGCGCACAATATGATACATCCGGAGGTGGTCCCCGCCAGGTGCAAAGACTATTGTAGTGCAGCACTTTTGTGCAGACTGGATACTGGGTTATGGGAGGAGACTAGCGGACACCTGCCGTGACAATCAGTCTCAAAATTGTAAAAGGCAGGTGGTGACTCGCCAACTCATTGAGTGGGCCCCGCAATGGCCGCACGCACGGTGCGACAACGGCGCAACACTTGAGAGTGGCTGTGAGGTTGTCGAGAGGTGAGTCTGCGGTAGCCAGATCCCGGTGTTCCGTTCAAGGGCCGCCGGCGTTATGACATTTTACACAACCTGGAGCATAGGTCCCGCTCTTGCGACTCCACTCTGGCCGGCCAGTTAAGGCAAGCACAGAGGCGAGGGCCAGATGGGAAGGGCCCTCTGGAATAGGGGTCCGCGGTGTCGCCACTCACCGTCAGCTCGCCACAAGCTGCCCCCGCGGGTTATTATTATTATGTCCGTATATTTATTTTCTTTCTTAAGTTAGGTTTTTTACAATATGAATATAAAATTAAAATAAAATATACCATACAAAACAAAAACAATATAAAACATAAACACATTATAAAAAACCTAACCTAGAGTGCCGCCGGCAGCAGGGCAAAGCCCAGGCTGCCGGTGGTCAGGGCCGCAGAGAGAGGAACCTTCGGACTATACGCGCCGTGTCCAGGATTACCGCCTTCTGTATCTGACCCTTGATCCAACCACAACCTCGTAGCGAAAGCCTCTCAAGATGTTGGTCGAGACTTTTCGCTATGAGACCGTTCGCAGAAACAACTATCGGCACAATGATCGCCGAATCGACCTCCCACATGGCGGTTACCTCGTGAGCCAAGTCTAGGTACTTGTTGGACTTGTCCTTCTCGGCTTTCACGAGGTTCACGTCACATGGGACGGTGATGTCAACGAGCATGGCCCGGCGTTGCGGTCGATCTATTACCACGATATAAGGTTTATTGGCTACAATAGTCCTGTCCGTGATAATAGATCGATCCCAATAGAGCGTGGCACGACCATTTTCGAGAACTGGCGCAGGTGTGTACTTGTAGTACGGCACTTCGTGGTCTACAAGACCGTATAGGAGAGCAAGCTGCTGGTGTATGATCCTGGCTACGAGGTTATGTCTGTGCAAGTACCCGCCGTTAGCAAGATGAGAACAAGCGGAGATGATATGCCTGAGTGTCTCTCCGGGACGGCGGCATGCCCGACAAATGTCGACCGTACCGTCCTTCAGGATATATCTCCGGTAGTTATTGGTCATGATAACTTCGTCCGCAATTGCACAGGCAAAACCTTCGGTTTCTCCGAAGAGGTCCCCGAATCGTAACCAGTTCACCGACGCGAGCATGTCTACGTCGGGACCCGTGAGGGCCCCGTAGAACCGCCCGTGTAGCTCCTTGCTCTTCCATACCGCCTTGCGATCCTCGGTGCTTAGTTAGCACCACAGGTTTGCACCAATTCTCGTTCGCCAAGGAGAGCGGCGTGAGGCCCTTATCTACTGCCACCACATCACGATGCATCCCACACTCGTTGTTAAGGAAATAATTCCTGAGATTGTACACCTCACGGTTGTGGAGATTTTTGGCATTTAAAAAGCCGCGACCTCCACACTTCCGTGGGATGTACAATCTCATAACGGACGAGCGTGGGTGAAGCATACGATGTGTGGTGAGCAATAGACGGACCCTCCGATCCAGGGCATCCAGCTCGGTCTGTGTCCACCTTAGTATGCCAAAGGAGTATGTGAGTAGGGGCATCACCCAGGCGTTGAAGGTGCGCACCTTGTTGCCACCTGACAAAAGACTATTGAGTACTTTTGTCAGCCGACCGAAGAAGCGCTCCCTCAACGCCTGTTTAATACCCGCATCCTCAATACCCAACGACTGTGACATACCAAGGTATTTGTAAGTTTCTGATTCAGAGATAGATCTGAACGTCATCGTCTCAGAAAGCTGTAAATTTGTTGAATTTACTACTTTCCCCCGTTGTACATGCATAACCGCACATTTATCAACACCAAATTCCATCTTGATGGAGCTACTGAAGACTTCAGTGGTTCTTAGTAGCTCCAGCACGTCCCGGTTATTTGGTGCAAATAATTTGAGATCGTCCATGTACAGAAGGTGAGATATGACTTCACCCTCTCTCCGAAGCCGGCAACCTAGCCCCGAATCCTTCAGCAGGGTGCTGAGCGGATTTAGAGCTAGGCAGAACCACAGGGGACTCAGACTGTAGCCCTGAAATATTCCTCGCTCGATCCTTATAAAGTCCTGCGGGCCAGGGGGGTCAACCCCGCCTCCTGGTTAAAAGATAAAAAAAAAGATAAAAGATATTTATTCTTCAATTTAGGCACATTACAATGCACCTAAATGCAATGGTTGACGAAGGACTGTGGTCCACTGCCTCATACACGCGCCAAGGAAGGATCTTAAGGCTGCATCAATTTTATACAGCTCTAAGATCCTCTCCAGCCATGAATGAGGCACTGAATCATAGGCCTTCTTGTAGTCAATCCAGGCGGCTGAGAGGGCCCCCCTGTTCCGCCGGACTCGTTGGAAAATGGTCATGTCTATGAGGAGGAGCTCTTTAGTACCACGGGACCCAACCCTACATCCATTTTGAGCGGAGGCCAAAATGTTGTTTGCGACCATATGCGCGTTTATTTTTGCTCTCAAAATGGATGTAAGGAGCTTGTAGAGTGTAGGCAAGCACGTGATGGGTCGATAATTTTTCGCTTCCGTGGTACTACCGGACTTATAGAGCAGGAAGGTTACACCAGTTGTTAAGGAGGGCGGAAGGGAGCCAAGTTCGAGGGCTTGCTGAAATTGCGTTGCCAGCCGTGAGTTCGAGCATCGAAACCATTTTAGCCAGAAGTTGTGCAATCCATCCGGGCCAGGACTTTTCCAGTTCTGAGCCGTACGGATTGCACAACTTACGTCATCGGGGCTGATGGTAATAGCCCCCATAGGTTCGATGGTCTCGCACTCACGTTCGACAACGCTCATCCACTCGCCCTCCGTGTGTTCAACGGGCGCCGACCAGATGCTACGCCAGAAATCAGACATGGCAGTAGCATCCGGCAGTCGCACGTCGGACACACGGGGGTCAGCTTCCTCCCACCTTCGGTATACCTTCCTTTGGTCACTTTGACACAGTCCAATCTCAGACTCTCTTTTGGAATGTCCAAGTTGGAAGATGTCAATTTAAGCTTAACTGGTAAACTGACTTTATGAAATTTGACATGTAGAAATCGTTTAGCAATGGACTGTTGAGGGTGAAGAAAAGCGACAGAACCTACTGCAACGCACGCGAGCAAAGCCGCGTGGGTACAGTGAGTACAATATAAAGGTTTTCGTAACTAAACTCATGTCAACTTACACCGATATCTCGAACTTTTTTATCATCAACCGTTGACAACGCTCGATTTATCAATAACATCGATAAACAGTGGTATTTTCTCGCAATCGCACTGAAAATTCTGGGCCCTGATATTTAATACATAATACGTACTGCAATTTTTTGGCCTAAATAGGAGAAGAACCACGAGGCGAATGTATCAGCATCAAATTCACCATCCTCCTGCGTCCTGAAGGGGGGTACATTCTGAAAATATAGTCAAAAATAAGTTATAATTAATATCTAGTTCCTTCTCCGACAATAAGGGCCATGTCCAGGATTTCCGAGTTCTGAATTTGACCCTTGATCCAATCACAACCCCGTAGCGAGTCTCACAAGATGTTGATCGAGACGCTATGAGACCGATCTCAGAAACAACTATCGGTACCATCGCCGAATTAACCTCCCACATGGCGGTTACCTCGTGAGCCAACTCTGGACTTACTGGATTTGTCCTTTCTCGGCCTTCACGAGGTTCTCGTCACATGGGACTAATAGTGATAATAATAGTACTTCGCGGTCCACAAGACCGTATCAGAAAGCAAGCTGCTGGTGTATAATCCTGGCTACGAGGTAATGTCTGTGCAAGTACTTCCCGTTCGCAAGATGAGAACAAGCGGAGAGGATATGTCTGAGTGACTCTCCAGGACGACGATATGCCCGACAAATGTCGACCGTACCGTCTTTCAGGATATATCTCCGGTAGACATAACTTATTATTATTTATTTATATTTATGAAGGGAGTTAAATGCCCAATAATAGCACATTGTTATACAAACCTTGGAGGAGTTCGTAACCTGCGGAATATAAGTGCTCATTATTTATAATGATATTTACTATTATAATATTTATCAATGGGAAAAGACAATAAGGCTTAAAACTCCTTGGTGTATGGAGTAATTATATAGTTATAGATATATACTGGTGTATGATCCTGGCTACAAGGTAATGTCTGTGCAAGTACTTCCCGTTAGCAAGATGAGAACAAGCGGAGAGGATATGCCTGAGTGACTCTCCAGGACGACGATATGCCCGACAAATGTCGACCGTACCGTCTTTCAGGATATATCTCCGGTAGACATAACTTATTATTATTTATTTATATTTATGAAGGGAGTTAAATGCCCAATAATAGCACATTGTTATACAAACCTTGGAGGAGTTCGTAACCTGCGGAATATAAGTGCTCATTATTTATATAGTACATTACTACAGAGGCTGGGAAGTAGGGGGTTGCCGGCTGGGTTATATAGACGGCCGAGCGTAGCGAGGCCGGATAGTTACGAGGCTGGCAACCCCTTTTCACGCCGAGGTATGTATAGTGCTTTTCTCAAACATGCAATGAAATAAATATAAAAAAATCCAAAAAAAAATATTTTTTTTTTAAAAACAAAAAAAAAACAATAAAAAAACAAAAAAAAGTTTTGCAAAAAAAAATTTTCAAAAAAAAAGGAAAAAAAAAATTTAAAAAAAAACAAAGAAAACTAATAAAATAAATATAAAAAAATCCAAAAAAAATTTTTTTTTTAAACAAAAAAAAAATTGCAAAAAAAAAAAAATCTAAAAAAAGGAAACAAAAAATAAAAATAAAAATATTTTCAAAAAGAAAAACAAAGAAAACTAATATTATGATGATTATTGTTTTTTTTTTTAATATGCATAAGTAGTGGCAGAATGTCAAATGAACCAAAAAGTAAATATCGCCTATAATGGCTGAATGCCATGATTCTGTGCCACAAACATATGTGGAAAAATTTATTTCCCGGCTTCCGGCCGTCAATTTTATATGAAAATCTTTACCTGTTCTCTGGAGTTGATCCGCCCTAAACGTGACACTTTTAAGCGTATTATGACGCACATAACGAAGACATTTCATTGCATGTTTGAGAAAATGATATTTACTATTATAATATTTATCAATGGGAAAAGACAATAAGGCTTAAAACTTCTTGGTATATGGAGTAATTATATAGTTATAGATATATGCTGGTGTATAATCCTGGCTACGAGGTAATGTCTGTGCAAGTACTTCCCGTTAGCAAGATGAGAACAAGCGGAGATGATATGCCTGAGTGACTCTCCAGGACGACGACATGCCCGACAAATGTTACCGTTTTTCAGGATATATCTCCGGTAGACTTAACTTATTATTATTTATTTATATTTATGAAGGGACTTTGTATCCTGCGGAATTTATTTATTGTAACTTGTAACTACAAATAAACAATAACACACAGACACACAGACAGCACCCGACACGCAGACAGTAACCGTGAAGCATACATTTTACTGCGTAACCGATGTAATAAGATCTGCGATGCGCGTGCGCGGCGACGTTATATCCAATTAAGTCAATTGAGGACTCCTCCTACTAAACTATGGAAATTTTTGAAGTCACTTGGGGTGGGCAGAAGCCAGCAAAATTTTTCTGGTGATCTCGATATAGATGCCAGTAATCAATATTTTAGTACTTTTCCAGTTTCTCTCGATCCGGCTGTTAAACTGTCTACGTTGTCTCTTCTTGCCAATTCCCCGCGCTTTGAGTTTTCAGCATTCGATCTCAGCAAAATCTCAAATAAGGAAACACTTTCCCTTCTGAAGTCTGTTAGGGCGAGGGCCGTCGGTGATGATGGCTTGGGCATAGACATGCTCATGCTTGTAGCGGATTTCATTGCTCCTATCCTTTCAAATATTATAAATTTTTCCTTGTCCTCAGGTACATTTCCTGCAGCGTGGAAACTAGCACATGTTATCCCTCTCCCTAAAACCCCAAATCCTATCTCATTCTCTCAATATCTCCCAATTTCAATCCTTCCTGTCTTGTCCAAACTTATAGAACACCATATCAATCGTCGCCTCGTATCCCACCTTAATAGTAACTCCTTATTTAATCTTTTCTAGTCAGGTTTCCGCCCCGGGCATAGCACTGCTACCGCTCTTGTTAAGGTCACCGACGACATTTGTCTTAATATTGAGAACAAGAAGATTACTATCCTAGTTCTTCTCGACGTTAGCGCTTTCAATACAGTGGATTTTGACATTTTGCTTGGGATACTTAAGACTTTAAATATGGATCATATTACCCTTTCATGGTTCCGTGACTACCTTTTCGGCCGGCGCCAGTGCGTTAGATTTGATGACAAGTTCTCCGACTGGTGCGAACTTTCCGCTGGCGTGCCACAGGCAGGAGTGCTTTCCCCACTTCTTTTCTCCATTTTTATCAATGGAATCACAGCATCACTTAGTTCCTCCTACCATCTTTACGCGGATGACCTGCAGATCTATGCTGCTGCTTGTATTGATGACTTCCCTTCTCTAGTAAACCAAATCAATGCTGATCTTGAGTCTATTTGCAGCTGGACCTGTAGTTTCGGTCTTAAGGTGAACGCAAATAAGTCTCACTATAATCATTGTTAGTCCTTACTACATTGGTGAGCTCTCTGATATGGTGATACCCGACATCCTTTTCGACGAAATTCCTATCCCTTTCTCCTCTACAGTAAAAAAATTGGGTATCACCATGGATGAGAAACTTTCCTGGTCTACTCACATCACACCACTGAGATTAGTAAAAAGCTCTTCAAAGCATCTGCAAAATTTCCTTCCGGTTCACACTAAGCTGATATGACTCTTATTTGTTTATTTATTTTAACTTTATTGCACAAAAGAAACAACTTAAAGTACAAAAGGCCTTAAGGCATTCTCTACCAGTCAACCATAGGGCCAAACAGAGAAACGCGAAGGTGGGTACAAATAAAAAGCTTTCAAAAAGCGACAATTACGGAGGTAAGACTACCAACTTATAGCATTTAATTAATAAACTATACCTTATCTTATAAGTACAATATTTACCTATAGAATACATAATATATAATATTATACATATATACATAAATATACTGGTACATGTGCGTTAAGGGTTGTACACCAAAAAAAATTTTTTTTCTTCAATACTACAAGAACGTGTTGTTGTGAAAAATATAGTTATTTTTACTAGAATCTGGCGGAGGTAACAAAAAATATTGTATTTTGTAAAATTATGTTTGTAAACGTTACTGGACGAGTCTAGTTAAACGCAAGCGTAATAAATACAAAATATTTGTGTTATTTACAATATACATATATCGTAATCTGAACAATGACGCATTGTATTACAATTTGAAATACTGATTAATATTTTCACGGAATACCGCTAAGGCGCTCGTGGCCTAGCGGGTAGAACGTTAGACTTTCAATCGGGAGGTCTCGGGTTCAAATTCCGGCTGGGGTACCACTGAGCTTAAGCCTACGGAAAATCCTGGATTTCGGTTGCAGAGCGGTCCAAAAAAAATGTATACACACATAACTTTTGTTTAGTGGATACATGTCAATTACAATCATCATATATATAAAATCGTTAAACCAGAACGGGATAAAAACGAGCGAAGAAGCGAGATAGCGCCTTACAAATTTCTAACAAATTTTTTGACACGTATCTCGAATACGACGCACGTATGATAAGAAAAAACTATTCAAATCTATAGTCTATATATAAGAATAGAACAAGAACTAAAAAACTACCTGTTCATGCAAATCACATGCATCGTGTATGTTGCATTGCACCCCAAGTATTGTATTCGTTCATTCAGCAGATCTGTCAATGGGTCTGTGACAGTTTTGAGAGCGCGGCCGCTCGTTCAGTTCGATCTTGGACGCGTCACGGACAGACGTTCTCTCCTGGGGAGAGAACGGCTTCCAAATGCCGCCATAGCTTGCGGGCCGCGTGGGTTGATTCGAGCCCATTTAGTTAGAATTAAGTACTTAGTTAGTTCATTTATTAGCGTAAGGTGTAAGTGGTTGTGAAACAAAAATAAAGCGTCGACTGGTGATTTTACGTTTTATTCCACTTAACCTTCCATCGTTCCGTCTACGTGGCGTCAGCGGGAACGAGACAGCGTGTCGACGCGACCTACATCGTGTCCAGGGACGATAAACCCTGGTGGTGGCCCATAAACCTACGTATCCAGGCTTCCAGTGACGCACCAGAGGAGCCGTGGTCAAGTATTCCTTGTTCCCAAGCTAGCTAACGCAGCGGTAAAGCTAGTTTTAGCTACACTACCGCTTGCGCTGCGTATTTTTTTAATAATTAGCTAAATAAATTTTCATAAATTCGTTAATTTTACGACCATCGGTCATTTCCGGCAGCTCTCGGTTCGTTTCGCTAAACTTGAAGTGAGTTTAAGTAGCCCATAATTATTTGACGTAAGTTCAAGTAGCCTAAATTATGTTCGTCATGTTGGTATCTAGATATCTCGGTGGTTTTTTACTCGAAATGAAATTAAAAGTGCTGTCAACCCATTGTCAACCTTAGTCTACACAAGTGACTTATGAAGGTAAAGCATAGGTAAGGTACCTACTCTGTGAGAAATGTCAAATGAACATAAATTGATGTTTGTGTCATATCATAATTATTGTTTGTTTAAAATATCTACATTCTCGGCCGCCTGAAATGATTCCTGCAATAATTATAAGTGATTATAGTGGAAATACCAAGAATTACTTGTATTAACTTAGCATTAGAGACACTGCGCCTCAGGTAGGCCGAGATGAAGTGTTTCATCAGGATCACGGGCCCCCCTGTCGGCACGGTTGGTCGAAACTACAGGGGATCGTAGATCTGGAGCGTACCTCTCCCGCATATATTATTAGCTGTACAGAGAGTTAACGCTGCCAGCGTAATGGGGACCATACCGCAGGCGGACCGACGTTTTAGACTCGGAAGACTCCGTTGCATATTGGTGGATGCCGTGGCATGCCGGCGCCTACCACCGCGGTATCCTCTAAGGTCAATACCGCGGAGAGAAATCCTCCGTGATGCTCCGAGGTTGGTGTCAGATCATTAAAATTTAATACCTTATTGTATATTGTTAGCCAGGTTTTGGAACATCACCGAGATGACAGCACACCTGTCATCGGACCGAGCTGTCAAGAAAGATTTCCGCGCCATCTTTAGCGTTGATCTGAGCGTTGTCGTGTATAAAACTTATAATTAAATGTTTAATCCAAGACTCGGTGCTTTTACTGCTAATATTTCAGAAGTGAGATATAAGTTACTCATGTTCACAAGTTATTTTCGTACGAAATGGTAATATTCGTAAGTAGCGTGAAGCGTCATTGAGTCACAATCTCGCAATCGCACGTCCATTCGCTTTGGCAGCAGATAAAATGCACTGGCTTGGATTACGATGATATTTATCACCGATTACTGATAATTACACGTGTGCCTATGAATACTGTGATAATAAAAGCCTACTGGCATATTGAGAAGGTAATGACGAAGTCATTATAAAGGTTGGTAAGTTACGCGCAGGTTAGTCGAGACAATCGACGCCGAAATCATGATTGCCACAAGTTTTACAATAATTGGTACTGATTCCTAAATGCAGGTATGTAAATTGTTACATTTACGAAGCATTTCAGGTGAGAAAAACGTATCAAGTAACTCCATTTAACTTTGTCACTTGTTTTGACTTGTTGTTGTCTTGATTGATTTGTACTTTAAAACGTGATAACAACAATTTCCGTGATTAAAATAGCTTATGGTTGTTGATGTGTCCATATACTTAGTTTTTCATACACTTTAATTTGTAAAAATATTCAAATTCATCTGCCAAGGTTGCTTAAAACAAGCAATAGAATAATAATAATACCAGCTTTGTATGGTTGTGCTCTGTGTTTGAATTTAAGTTACAGATTGAAAATAGCTAGTATATGACATCTGTACGAGTATTCCAACTTATTGGATATTTCAATGGATCATGGGATAAAAGGAGCCGGAGTACCATGGAGTCAGATGGATATCTTCAACATCAACTCATTGGTGATGTTAACCAAGAATGTGCAAAGTATGCTATCGGAGGTGCTGTGCTACATACATGAAGAAACTAGAAGAAATACCTAAATGGGAAGAAATTCAGAAATACAATAAGTTCCATAACATTAGTATGGCTTGCTGAAGCGGAGCGGAGTGACCGGGGCAATGAATAAGTGATCACTCGACATGATCAACCATGCCGCAAGTATTGAAATTCATACTTAATAGTCAAATGGTTCTAAATGGTAAGAAAGGAATGATTATGTTAAATTAACTTCTGATAATGTTCAGTGGATGTGATTCCTGCTCTTACATTAGGTACCTATTGTTTGAAGCAAAAATAAAAACAGACATGATTAATTTTATGATGAAAGTAAAGTCTGTGTAAAGCTAATTTATTATAATCTAGCAATCTTTATTTTGATTGAATTTTAAACTGTATTAGTGCCATAAAACCTTCCAAGTTTCAGTTGGTATAATAATGATGATGATGATTATTGTCAAAAGTAGTAATGACACATTGTTATTAAGTTGAATAACCGTGGTAATGATGGGGAGGTGTGGTGCAGAAAGTATCAATGTAAAGATTGGAATTAGACTGTTTCTTATTGCCTTGTCTTGTGTTTTGTGTGTATTTATATGTTCACAGAATTACACAGATAAAACATGTGTACTACAATATTGGATATCTGGAACTATAGAAGCATTTTATAATATGAAGTTCACACAAATAGAGATAAAAACAAAATCAAGTTGTGATATTTGTTATGCATGCCAGAGACAAGTTGACAATAGAGACTGGCAATACAGCCTATGTAATATATTGTTTTGTGTTGTGTGTGTTATACTATGTTCACAGATCTTCAGAGATAAAATAATAGTGATTTCTTCAAATTATATAAACAATGTTAATCACTGATCGGTTTTATAACATGAAGTTCACACAACTGGGGATAAAAATAAAATCAAGTTTTGATATTTGTTATGCATGCCAGAGACAAGTTGACAATAAAGACTGGCAACAAAGCCCATGTAAAATATGGAGTGGTGACTCACTGTTTCTTATTGTTTTGTGTTGTGTGTGTTATGTTCTTCTATGTTCACAGATCTCGACAGATAAAATATTTGTGATTTCATCAAATGACACAAACAATGTTAATAGCTGATTGGTTTCATAACATGAAGTTCACACTACTGGGGATAAAAATAAAATCAAGTTGTGATATTTGTTATGCATGCCAGAGACAAGTTGACACTAAGGACTAGCACAATCTTCACAGATAAAAATAAATATTAGTGCAATATTAATGTCCTCAAAAGATACAAAATGATACAAGCTGCTTGATTTCATAATGTGAAGTCCACACAAGAGAAATAAATAAAGTCAAGATGTGGTATTAATTATATATACCAAAGATCAGGTAACAATGAAGACAGACAAGTGATTGAAAGGTATAATTTTATTATGCGTACCAAAGACCAGTTTACAATTGTAATGGGCTGAGGTGGGGGTGAACAAAATTTTAAAATTATAAAATGGTAGAGGAACTAATTTAGCCCAAATCTCAAAGTTGGTTCAGAATCCCCAATTTACACCTACTGCAAAAATATGTTACAAAATGTGCTCACGGCTTAAGACTCTATTAGGTCGCGGGTAGGCCTCCCTTGGAGCAAGGAATCTAGATCCAGTATTTAAATTAGGACGCCCTAGATCTTAGAACCTTGACAATCGTATGACAGATCCAAATAAAAATGCCGATTTTACATTAACTTATTTATTTATTTATTAAGGTCACATGACAAACCACTATCCTTAAAGATTTATATCCCTAAACACTGCTATCTCGCACATCAAGAAATACACAATTTAAATATATGAGCTTTGACAACTAATGGTCACCGGCTATATCTGCGACATAACTTTTAATGGTACAGGTTTAAGGTTATGTTAATCTATAAAATCTATAATTAATAACTACATATTATGGAGGCAGGCCGCTGCATCAACCACCTGCCGTTCCACCTTTATAACAAAAGATACATGTTACCCGGGGTGTTCCCGGGGAAATACAGCCTTTAAACAAGGACGGTCCGTTTACAATTAGATAAAATTAACTTACAGTTTTATCCGGCTATTAAAGCGGTGATTATTTAGACTACGGCATCTTACAACGAATGCTCGATGAACCGGGATGCTCTTTGATATCTGGGGCGCGTCCGGCCATCAGAGTGTAAGTCGTCAGTGGGCCAATCCCGAAAAATAGGAACTCGACCAGGGATACGGAACCGAATCTGGAACTTGAGCCAGGAACAGGAACAAAGAACTGGAACCCGAGCTCGAAATAGGAACCATATCAGGAACCCTGGAATGAAAATATTCCAGTAACAAATTGCATCATTCTTTAATTAATTAAATTTTAAATGCTTCTACACGAAAACCTGAAGATTAGCAAGAATAGGCTTATTTAACTTACCCGTGGTTAACGGGGTTCCTTTAAATGTTGCACGTCATGCAGCACGCGGTCAGGGTTCTCGGCCACGACCCGACTCGAGATTGCTGTATATGAACAAGAAAGAATATTTTAGGTTATTGAAATACGAAGAAAATCACTTTCTACACAATCAGTCACTTATAAACCACGAAAGAAACTTACCACACCACAATTATGTGGGGTTATACGGCGAAAGGAATGTAGGCCGACATTGGTTAGGCGAGTTACGCCGTTACAACCATGTTTAACCAGGCTAAAACCAAGAAAACGAATACGATTAATTACTGATCCAAGTATGGAAAGACAATCTTTCTTAAACTCCAAATTCTCACCATCTCGACCAACTCCACGGTAAAAAAGAACAAAGAAGCTTATTGCTTCTAACGGGACACGAATGATCTGAACCTCGCAACCAATGACATTGCAAGGGCAAGTTTGAATGAGATACACGTTTGAACGGTGTGCTCGAAAGTTTATTTATTAAAACATATTAGTAATTAAATTAAAGCAAACCTTTTAAAAGGTAAAAATATAAATTCAACAATTTGCTAAAGAATTCATTCTTTAACCGACGTTGCGTCAACGCGACTAAACCAATGATTCAAACAGCACTAATCTAGAACTGTCACTGATGACAGAAACGTCATCGCTCAATATAAACATTAGAAATTCGATACCTGTAATGACCGAGTTATATTGAAAATAACCATTAATATCACGTGAAAATATCTAAACAATGTGTACGTGCTACGACAAACACGACGTGTACCACGTACATATGATGGTACGCATGAATACCTGCAACACAATGGAAATTGGATGTACGAAACACTCAGCATTTGCCATGTAAGTAATCGCGATCTATCGCATCTTGGACCTTCGATCTGCCACATATTCAATGCAGAGGGTCCATACCTACCTATCTTCTTCTACCTAGCGTTTATCCCGACTTGGGGTCCGCTTGACAACCTAATCCCATGAATTGGCATAGACACTAGTTTTTACGAAAGCGACTGCCATCAGACCTTCCAACCCAGAGGGGAAACTAGGCCTTTTTGGGATTAGGTCCGGTTTCCTCACGATGTTTTCCTTCACCGAAAAGCGACTGGTAAATATCAAATGATATTCCGTACATAAGTTCCGAAAAACTCAGTGGTACGAGCCGGGGTTTGAACCCGAGACCTCCGGATTGATAGTCGGACGTCTTACCGCAAGGCTACCAGCGCTTGTGTCCATACCTACCTATAAACAAACAAATTACCACTATACTTACCAACTGTCCGCTAGAAATCAGTCAGTTTATAACCTATAAAAATTTCATCTAAATTACATACTAAAACCAGCTATGAACACTCTAAAGTGTTACACAATGAGGACTACAAATGATGGAAAGGTATAATTTTATTATGCGTACCAAAGACCAGTTTACAATGAGGGCTGCAAATGATTGAAAGGTATAATTTTATTATGTGTACCAAAGACTAGTTCACGATGAAGACCGCACATAAGGCAAAAGTTAAATTTATAATGGTGGTACTTTTGGAGTTGCCATGTAAATAAATTTTATAAACCTTACAAGGTTTTTATAAAGGTGTTTGGTTGTTAGTCTGATTTTGACAATGTTCAATTCAAATATAGATGAATTTATAATTTCTAATAATACAAAAAAAACATGTCATATTGTCACATCAATGTCAATATTTGAATAAATAGGCCGAGGCGAAGAGCGGTAGGGGTTTCATAGAAGTTTTATGGGACTTGTATTGTTTTTCACTGGAGCCACAGAGTTGTATTAAGGGTAACCCTAAGCCATTTGAGAACTGTTTAATATTTACTGGTAGTCTTCTGTGTCTGTGTGTGTGTGCTAACATTATATTTGCAGATAAGGTATTTGTGACAGTATGCTGATCTGTGCTAAGGACTAAATGATGCAAGCATGACAAGTATGAAGTTGGCATTGACTGTCCTCGTAAGGCCCAAGGTCCTACTTGTAGTACTTATTGTCTTCGATTAAATTTGAATCATCCATTCTATTTCCATAGAGTTGCATTTGTTTTGTAGCGTTCGATTTTGAAACAAAATAAAATCGATTCTTGTGTTCTTGGTTTAAATTTCAGTGGCAAGTTTTCGATTTTTCATTTGTATGGCTGTGCCGCAGGAGGATAAATAAAGTTGTCACAAGGGAAGATGTAGATCAAATTGATCACTACCTGGCGTTAAGTATCTATCACATTTGAATTAAATTTAACAGACAGGAATAAAGGGTAAGAATGTGACACAGTAACAGACTGTAGTATTAAACAATTGATAAAGATGAACATGTGCAAGTATGTCATGTGGTTGGCTGTTGCTGCTAGCGAAAAATGCAATCGGCGCGTGGAGTAGCAGTATGCAAAATCAGGCGAGTGGCCGAAGCGCGATGAAATGTTTGCAATGTAAAACTCAGCAGCATGAGGTAAGCCTGTAGTCTCACTGTCACAACGCCGCTGTGCGTTGATGTTTTTATTCTTGACGTATTATTCTGTGATGCCTATAGTCACGAGATCACGGCACCTACGGGTGGTAATGTCTGGTCACGGCGCCTTCGAGCGGTGATGTTATGCTGAGTGGTGACGGCGCCTATGAGCGGTAACGTTTTGGTCACGGCCCCTACGGGTGGTAATGTCTGGTCACGGCGCCTTAGAGCGGTGATGTTGTGGTCGATGGTGACGGCGCCTACGGGCGGTAATGTTTTATCACGGCGCTTTCGAGCGGTGATGTAAGGGTCACGGCGCCTCCAGGCGGTGATGTTATAGTCACGACACCTACTGGCGGTGATGTTCAGGTCACGGCGCCTACGGGCGGTGATGTTCGGGTCACGGCGCCTCGAGGCGGTGATGTTATGGTCACGGCGCCTACTGGCGGTGATGTTATGGTCACGGCGCCTACTGGCGGTGATGTTCGGGTCACGGCGCCTACAGGCGGTGACATTAGTAATCCTAATTGTAACAAGGAACGCATTGATGTGTGTTACAGAGATACAGTGCATGATTGCTATCATGAGCTGCATTAGAGGCGGCAATGGACGTGAAGCTATGCGCCTGTCGTTCGGCTGAGCCACAGCGAGCCGAACGAGCGCGATGTCTTCTAAGCTGACTGTGCGTCGAGCAACAAGCATGAACTATCTACAACCCTGGCGTGAACTGTGAGCTCGTTCCTTGCTTTCTTTACTACACCATTTTTGTAGAGCGTTGATTGCCCAAATTATGCGTAGTCCAGAAAACTCATAATTTAAGCATCGAAAATACGATACAGTAAATTCAGTGAATCATAATCTATGAACCTGGGAAAATTAGCTATGTATTTAATACATTTTGAATGTAGGCCACTTCCAAGTGTGTGTCTTTAATGTAATCCAAGAACGAATTGGTCAAAACAGGTTGTCATTAATGACACATTATAAATCCATGGGAACATTTGCTCATTGGGTATAAATTAAAGGTCATTCATTAGACGTTCCCGTTGTTGATTATAAGACTGCCTTTTAAAAGAAAAGGAGTGCGTTACGTACGGGTTACGCATTTAAATTGAATTCGATCGGTTCACAGAGCTGGTTAGTGGCTGAGTTCAGCTGCGAAGGTTGAGGTGATGAAGACCAACGTGGCACAGATTGAACTGCTCTTCGTGGGTAGTACGTATAGATAGCAGCGGCTGCGCCCGCGCACCCCCCGGTATGATGATTGTCATTAAAGCAGTGTGCAAATAGCTACGGTGCGTTTCACTCGTGTCCCATTACATACCAATTGGCGGCGATGGCTGGTACTTTTGGATTGATTTCGGTTTTTAACCATGAAACCCAAGAGTGGAGAACCTACAAGAATAGACTAACTCAGTGGTTTATAGCCAACGATATTAATGACGACACGGATAAGGCTCAGGTGAAACGTCGAGCTATCTTGATAAGCGCACTCGCCGAATCTACCTACCGGTTGGCAAGTAACTTAGCGTTACCCGGTTCGTTAGAAGAAAAAGGATTTTCGGATGTGGTGAAGATTTTGGATGCACATTTCACACCTAAACGCTGCGGGTACGTGGAGCGATTCCATTTTTATTCGGCCACGCAACAAGCAGGCGAAGGCCACGTGCAGTGGGCTGCGCGTCTGAAAGGCCTCGCCGCGCATTGTGATTTTAAAAATATGGAGGACGCGATTCTCGACAGATTCGTGATGGGTATGCTTCCCGGTCGAGAGCGTGAGAAGTTGTTCGCGCAAAGTGTCGGTGAGCTCACGTTGTCTAAGGCGATAGACCTGGCGGAGAGTTGATACTCTGATGAGTTGCTCGCTCCGGTGGCGCTGCCGCCGGCCCCGCTGGAGTTCCAGTGGCTACAGAAGCCAGTGGGCTATTCTAGATTGAAAAAGCACCTGCGCGCTCGTCCGCGTCTTCGTCAAACGTCCAGTGTTCGGTGTGTGGTAGATATAAGCATAGTGCTACAAAATGTCGTTTTAGAAATTATAAGTGCAGAAAGTGTCAAGAAAAAGGGCATTTAAGTAACATGTGCAAGGCGGTAAAATATATCGAGTCGGAGGAGGTGAACGAAAGTGATGACGGTGAGTTTTTTAATATTCGGTCTTAAGATGGAGCACCAATGGTCGAAACAATAAAAGTAAACAACATGTTGATCAAGTTTGAAATAGATAGTGGGGCCGCAATCTCAGCAATTTCAGATGACGCCTATAAAACTTGGTTTCGCGACGTGCCATTGTTACCTCCAAAGAAAAAACTATTCGGGTACAATAAAACGCCAATAAATAGTTTGGGCATAATTAATTTACCGTTAAGTTATGACGGCCGTAAAAAGACGTTGGATATCTATGTAATTCCAAATGGAGGACCACCCCTCTTAGGCCGAGATTTTATCAGTAAATTCGAGCTTGAATTAACACCAATAACAAACCGATGTTCTGAGACAGCAATTAATTTTTGTTCGGATATAAACACGGTAGAACAAACTCTGGCTGATTACAAAGATATCTTTGTAGACCGTCTGGGCTGCTTTAACAAATACATGATAAATTTAAGCTTAAAAGAAGACGCAAAACCCGTATTTATTAAAGCACGTCCGATTGCATTCGCTCTTAAAGAAAAAGTGGAGAAAGAAATCGATAGATTAGTAGACTTAGGTATTTTGGAACCAGTGGAGTACTCCGAGTTTTCTTCGCCTATTGTGCCTGTCCTAAAACGTGACGGTTCGGTGCGCATCTGTGCGGATTACTCGCGCACTATCAATAAACAGCTGATCGCTGAGACTTATCCGCTTCCAACGGTAGATGAGTTATTCGCTAAATTACACGGCGGCGTGCAATTCTCGAAGTTAGATATGTCTATGGCGTACAATCAGTTCCCGATAAATGACCCAAATAATATAACATGCATAAATACAACTCGCGGCTTATATAAATATAAACGGTTAATTTTTGGTTTGACAAGTTCACCGGCTATTTTTCAACGCGCCTTAAATACGCTTCTGGCAGGATTAGATGGTGTATTGTGTTTTCTGGACGACGTGTTGATTACGGGGCGCGATAAAACGGAGCACCTGCAAAGGTTGAATGATGTGCTAGCGCGGTTCAAGGACGCCGGGTTAACATTGCAAAGAGACAAGTGCGAGTTTTTTAAAGACGAGATATCGTATTTAGGGCACGTAATTAATAAACACGGCATCTCGAAATCGCAAGAAAAGGTAGATGCAATTATTAAAGCACCGCGACCGGAGAATGTAGCTCAGTTACAGTCGTTTTTAGGGCTAGTTAATTATTATCGTAACTTTGTACCAGACGCATCTAGCATTTTAAGTCCCTTATACGATTTAATAAAAAAAAATGTTAAGTGGTCGTGGTCATCGATACATCAAAATGCATTTGAAACAATTAAGCGGCGTTTAGCCTCCGATCAAGTTTTAGCGCACTTTGACCCTACGGCGAAAATAATAGTAACGGCCGATGCATCCCCAGTTGGCCTTGGAGCTCTCTTATCGCTAGTAGGTACAGACGGAGTCGAGCGGCCTGTTTCTTACGCATCGCGAGTACTGCGAGATGCTGAGAAAAACTATGCCCAGATTCAACGGGAAGCAACGGCAATCATTTTTGCAATTAAAAGGTTCCATCATTATCTTTATGGTAGGTCGCAGCCTTTTATCCTCCGCACAGACCACAAACCGTTACTTTCTATATTTGGGCCTCAAAAGGGTATCCCGGAGGTGACGGCAAACCGCCTTCAGAGGTACGCAATTTTTTTATCTGCGTACAATTACGTTATAGAATACGTTCGAAGTGAGAATAATAGTGCAGATTATCTATCGCGCGCTCCGCTCGCACTTAGCAACAACGCGTCGGTGCCGGGCCGTGACGTCACCACAGCTGGTGCAACCGATGACCGCGCGGCGTACATCAACTTCGTAGTAGATGGGCCTGCCTTTAACTATTGAAGATTTGCGCCGCGAAACGTTAAAGGATTCGGAATTGCAAAAGGTATGTTATTTCGTTAAGAATGGTTGGCCTAGGAAAATAGGTAATAATAATTTAAAACCATTTCATTTATGCAGAAATGAATTATCGGTCGAGAACGGGTGTTTGATAAGAGGGCACAAAATTGTTATACCGCCATCGCTTAGGGAGCAGGTATTGCAGGAGGTTCATAGTTCTCACCTAGGAATAGTTAAGTGCAAATCCGAAGTTCGTTCCAAATTTTGGTTCCCGGGTGTCGATCAAGCATTAGAGAGAATCATCGGGGCTTGTAATATTTGCATTCAGCTACGTCCTTCGCCGCCGCGGCTGACAATAGTGCCATGGCCATACCCAGAATACGCTTTCCAAAGATTACATATTGATTTTCTCGGTCCAATAAATAATCACTCGTATTTAGTAGTCGTGGATGCATTTAGCAAATGGGTTGAGTGCTTCGATATGAAATCAAACACTTCGACGCAAAGTGTTATCGAAAAACTCTGTGAAGTAATGTCTCGTTTCGGTACTCCTCAATGCCTAGTAAGTGACAATGGCACGGCGTTTACGTCAGATGATTTTAAGCAGTTTTGTTTGCTTAACAGAATAAAACATTTAACTTGCGCGCCTTACCATCCGGCTAGCAACGGTCAGGCCGAAACTTATGTAAAAGTTATTAAGAAAGGTATAAAATCTGTACTCATGTCTAATGTTTCTAACAATAAAATGAACTGCAAATTAATGAAATATTTATTTGACTACAGAAATTCCATTCATTCGACCACTGGTACTTCACCGGCACAGTTAGTGTTTGGAAAAAAACTGAAGTCCAGATTAGACTTATTAACGTCTACAAACTCACCGCCGCTTTCGTCCACCGATTTCGCCTCGTCGGTTAAAGATAAACAGTCCTCACAGGTTAGTTATCACGGCGGCGCAGAAAGATCCGATTTTAATATCGAAGACCAAATACTATATAAAAAATATATTAATAAAAACAAATTTCACTGGAAGAGAGGAAAAATTACAAAATTACTGGGAAAACGTTTGTATTTAATAGAAGATCTAGATACTCATAACATTATAAAAAAACATATAAACCAAATTGTTTTATATAAAGGAGAACGACTCAGTTACCCCACCCAGGACTGTATGGTGCCGACTACACACAAGGTGACGGACACGCAGGAGCCTACCGTATTTCTGCCTGTGTCCTTTCTCAGGCCAAGCACCTCCGCAGGCGTCAGCCAGCCAGGCCCGACGCCGACTCCGCCGACGCTTCCAGAGGAACCTGAAGACTCGGACACGTTTCATCCGGCAGTGGGGGAAGAGAGTGAAGGTATATCCGCAGAGGATCAAAATATTCCCCAAAAGGGTCAATGCCCCGCGCAACCCGAGAACTCGGGTTCCCAAGAATCCAATGACCCGAAACCCTTGCCACCGCGGCAAGCTAGACTTAATTTAGATTTTAAGAAATACTTTTAAGGTACCTAAATATTGTTAAATAAAGGTGGAGGGATAGTACGTATAGATAGCAGCGGCTGCGCCCGCGCACCCCCCGGTATGATGATTGTCATTAAAGCAGTGTGCAAATAGCTACGGTGCGTTTCACTCGTGTCCCATTACATACCAGTGGGCGAAGAGTTTGGTCAGATGGCCGAATCTGTTAGCCAGGTTTTGGAACATCGCCGAGATGACAGCACACCTGTCATCGGACCGAGATGTCAAGAAAGATTCCCGCGCCATCTTTAGCGTTGATCTGAGCGTTGTCGTGTATAAAACTTATAATTAAATGTGTAATCCAAGACTCGGTACTTTTACTGCTAATAATATGAAATAGGAATAAATTATATAAATTTATGCAAAAAATACAAACATGAGCAAATCGAAAGGTTGAGTACTTAGAAAAACAAACTTTTGGGTACACATGTTTTATTTAAAATCAATGGATCTAATGTAAAAGGTAGTTCTTTCCTTTTTTTATTGAGAAATAAGCGAACTAAGTTACAGTATACAAGTGATACAAATAAGAAGTATGACAGTCATGAACCCTAGTAGGGTTGAATGCTGAAGGTTACCTAATGATAGATAACATAATAAGGTGACGGTAATTGAGTAAACATAAGATCAACTCTTTATTTTACATACGCGAGTCAAGCCGCGGGCCCGTCTTGTATTTTATAGTTATCAGTACAATTCGTATAACGACTTTGATATAACCAGAAAAGTTTTGTTATGTTTACAAAGTGTTTAGTCGTCACATATACAGCAAGACAACACTGTAGAGATAACCGGATTCTGGTTACCAGTACGAGACTTTTTTTCAGTGTATGTAGGTAATACTAGACTTGTTCTAGTAGGTGCTTATGAAGCAAGCGTTTGAAAGCTAGCTTGCTTGGGGTCTGTCTTATCGTCAGAGGGAGCGCATTCCAGAGACGAATTGCCTGAACGGCGAAGGAAGATGACAGAAAACCACTATGGGGAGAGAGAACTAAGAGCTTTAAGGATCGGGAGGAACGAGCCCACAGCCCGGGCGGGGTGTCACGAAATTAAACTTACATTTGAGATAACTAGGAGCAGAGGGCTCAAAAAGGATAGAATAAAAGCAAACAAAGAACTCTGTAAGTCCTGCGCTGACGAATAGGAAGCCAATTTAGTTGGCGGCGATAAAAAGAAATGTGATCGTATTTGCGTAACCTGAAAATGAACCGCAAACCATTATTAATTAAACGATCGAATCTATTTAAGGATTTTTGGGACATGTTCGTAGTGCACACATCAGCGAAGTCTATGAGTGGCAGTATTAGGGCTTGCACAAGTAATTTTTTCGTAGACACGGGAAGAAAGTTCTTGAACGGATAAAGTCCACGTAAAGTTCCAGTGACCTTTCGACTCACTTCCAAAAGCTGGCCATCCCAGGAGAGAAATCTATCTATTATGATGCCGAGATCTTTTACCTCATTCGAGACTGGGATTACCGAGCCTTCAAACATGATCGGTGCTACACAGAGATCATCAAGCTTTGAAAGTTGACGCGAGCTCCCCACAACGATGGCCTGACATTTTGAGGAGTTCACCAATATGCCGAACTCTCTGGACCATTCGCTGATGTACTTCAAATCATCGTTAATGGTTACTATAGCAGAATTAACATCCTCGACCTCTGCCTGGGTGTACAGCTGTAAATCGTCTGCATACAGGTGATAGAGTTTGACCACTGAAATTTTACACAATCTTTTGGCGGGAATTTCAAATAATCTTGGGCTGGTATCACTTAGTATAGAAGGATTTATAGTTTTGATACTAGAAAATATTTTTGATTTTCTTTGCATATGTAAGGTACCTAAGGAAATAAGTTTATAAAATATACGTTGATGTGCACTCATTAAAACCAGCTTACATTAATTCTACCACCACGTAAAGTACACTCAACAACAAATACATATATGTTTACACTTTCTCACCATATACCATAGTAACAAGGCGAACAATGAAATGTATAGTGTAAATAGGACCTAGCTCGATAATGCCATAATATTAAACCATCACCAAAAAATTACATAAGTACAGTCGCCATCAGATATGTCGGAGTGGCTAAGGTGGTCACGAATGTCGGAACAGCCCCTCTATTACCAAGGCGATAAAGTGCATGTTCAGATATTCGAGTACCTTGGCTGCTCCGATACTGATACCTTCCTTCCCATACTGTGGTCTATGTGATCATTGAATTACGTTACTTTAGGTTAGATTTAGGTCTGATGGGTTAATTATGTATAGATATTTCGTCGACACGTTGGCCTCTCATTTTTATAAACTTATTTTATATTTTTTTTATAAAATTACTGCTGACTAGTCACTCCACAGATTTCTTCTAAATAAGGTTTTCAGTTAGTAACTCCTTACGTTCCAAACTGCGAATGTTTTAATTTTATTGATATTTTCCAGAGCTTCTAGTATCTTTACACGCTTGCTCTGTTTATGAGATTCAGGTATTAATACAGTCATGTATTCAAAGTTAAAGACAAATGTTACAACTCGTACTAAAGTATCAAAATATGTATAGAGCACCAACCGACTTTTGTTTACTACATGTAAACATTGCAGTTTTTCGTTATAAAAAGCTTCACCTCGACTTCGCACATGGTCGTAATTACTTACGAGCTTAAATAGTATGCAGACCTCACTCGGTATATAGTCATTATTTAATATAATTTAAAATATCCCTTCTAAACACACATTTGATTTGAACAAGATTTGACTGAATGACATGTATTGACAACTGACTTTTAGCTTTTTTTAAATTCATAGACAATTGGTGATACAACAACGAAATATCTGTCAACAAAATTTGGTTAGCCAAACACTAAGAGCTACTAATTTTAGATGTGATTAAGTTAATAAAGACAGAAAATAAAAGTAGAGACAGAATACCACCTTGAGGTACCCCGGTACTCAGATCAAACCATTCCGAGGAGGAACGACCGACATGTACAGCCTGAGCTCGGTTGGATAGATAGGAGGCAAACCACGCAGTCGTTTCTGAGGAGAACTTCAGATGAGAGAGGGTAGCAAGAAGAAGGTCGTGGTCAACTGCGTTGAACGCATTAGAAAAGTCGATTAGGTCTGATGTCCTCAGTGACCTTAAGAAGTGCAGTACTGGTGCTATGACCAACGCGGAAACCAGACTGGTATGGGGACAGAAGAGAGTTGGCGTTAATAAATTTAGTCACTTGATTATGAACCGCGGCCTCAGTTATTTTAGAAAAGAAGGGGTGTTTACTTCCGTGCTGTTCACATTCAACGAAAACGCCAATGTAATTTGTCAACACAATTTATTTCAAAAAAGGTAGACATGATTAAATGTTTAACATAAAACTATATAAAATTAGGAACTGAATGACGTTCGCTAGTTTTCAGGCAGTACAGAGCCATCTAGCGACAAATTGGAACAATGAGGAATTAATGGAGACTTCTAATATTTTAGAGTAAACATGTCGTTGTCTAGTTTGCAGAGTGAACAGCGACATCTAGCCAACTTTTTAGATATTAAATTATAATGCTGTTGTTAGCACCAAGTTGTGACTAATGTACAACGAAGTATCTAATAAAAATTAATATTAACACTTTAACATTCCGCCCACCAAGGACAGAATGTCCTTCTCTAGCAAGACCGCCCACCGTGACGGTCCTGTCTACATTTTATTCTACAAAGGTAATTTAAGTATTTTCATTCACATGCAGATGCTAAACATACCTCACTAATTAGAAACAGGCAAAATACACAACTTAGAGGTAGGTCGTTTAATTATGGAATTCCCACATTTCAAGGAGACGACTCTAGTTAAGTTGTCCGCACCAGGGAATTTCTGAATGATTCTACCAAATAGCCATTTGGTTGGGGGCAAATCATCCTCTTTTACTAAAACGATATCCCCAACTTCTGGCTCAGGAGTTTTAAACGCCCATTTATACCTATGAAGAAGATGGACTAGATATTCGTTAGACCATCTACGCCAAAAGCATTGCAGCATCCTCTGAGTTAACTGCCAACGTTTTAAGGAACTGATATTAGATTCTTCATAGTTAACTTCTGGTATTGTCACTAGAGCTTCTCCCACTAAAATTATTATTTTTACTATTTTTTTGTATGTATGTTACTCGATATCTCCGTGAATCGTGAACCGATTTTCAATTTTTTTGTTAATCCAACAGGTATAACCCCTAGATGGTCCCATTGTCACCAAGTAGGGGTCTGATGATGGGATCCTGGAGAAATCGAGGGAACTCTTCAACTATTATAGGCACACCTATAGTGATTTCACTATTTTTTTACAGCAACTCGGCCACTTCCTCTTGGAATAGCGGATCCTAAGTGAAGTCGGTTCTTTTTTGTTTATGTTTAAAATTATTTTACAATTTTAGTGTCCTATTGCTATACTAGATTTTTTGATTGTTTATGTGGCTTTAGAGACCTTTGGACTATTATTAAGAAGCCTCCTTACAAATAGCCACAAGTCATCCAGGGCCCCATAATTGCTGAGTTTTGACTAAAGAGTGGTTAAACGTATTTTGATACTACTGAGACTTTAAGTCGTTATAGATCCTTAACGGTAAATTTAAATGAAAAATGATGTACAAAACCTGACAATTATTTTCAAATCCCTATCGAATGATACCCAACTCGTTAAGGAGCGTCCATTTTTTATTTTTTACAATATGGCGTCTGATTGCCGCCATATTGAATTTGGATTGCTATTTTGTTTTTAGTGACACTTGCGCAATCAAGACGAATCGATTGACGTACGAATCATCTAAATCGGCCCACTCGTTTTGCTTCTAGAGTGCCACAAAGGAACAAACATACATATATAGACTATTAAACACTATACCCTCTTTTGCGTCGCGCAGTCAGGTAAAAGTAATGTATGTATGTTCGCCTCAAATTGTTACACACGCCACTCACCTTTTTTGAACCCTCTTATACAACTATTGCATAAAATACTATTTAAACATCATGTTTCTTAAAGACATTTACAGCTTAAGACCTACACAAACGATATTTAAATAGAAAAAGTGTAAGTTTATTTTTTCAAAAAAACCGGGTTCGATTCCCGAGCTGGGTACAGTTTTTTTTCAAATTATGCATTACACACACCATTAATAAAAAAATACGTAAAAAATATATACTAAATACTTTTGGCAAAAAACGGCATCTTAAGTTTTCTTTTCTTACTCGATTGACAGTTTTTACTTGATTTCTTAAAAAAATTGTATGGAACATGAATATTTTAATGCATATATATATTACTGAATAAATAACAAGTACTATAAAAAAATTGACATAGATACCTCTAATACTTCACGAAATATGAAAATTTGAATGCGAGTATACATTGATTTATTTATTTAATCTTTATTGCACAAAAGGAAAAAACTTAGAGTACAAAAGGCGGACTTAATGCTATAAGGCATTCTCTACCAGTCAACCTTTAGGCGAAGCAGAGAAATTAAAAAAAAAATCTTTAAAATAAATTTCAAAAAATTCTACGAGCTAAAATATATGACCAATTTCAATTTTTAATGTCTCAAATGAAAGCTTATTATATTTATTTAAGAATAAAAACTAAAGTTATTATGTTGCTTATTAGATATGGCGAATTATTATAAAAAAACTTTAGCTTTAAGTCTGATAGTGATAGATAACAAATCCGAACAAATCTTTGCGTTTACTACTCACGTTGAAACAATAGGTTAATTTGAAATAAAAGACTGTGTACATAAATATTTTTTTATTGAAACTTAAAAAATGTCCTCTTGGGGTTCACCGGAACATGTAGAACTGAAAAATAAAATGTATTTTGAAGTACTCGTACCATTAAAATGCTAAATAATCACTGATCATACATGGACTGGTTGCTGTAGATTACCGGTGAGTTATTTTTGTGCCTAGTTGATTATCATTAAACCTACAATTTTGTGCCACATCTATAATCAGTGCTCAGCATGCATAATAACACTTTTTTTTTTTTTTTTGTTTTTTTTGTCGGTGTGAAAAATGCTTTACGCATCCCCCCGGGGCCTGGGGACGGCCCATAGTGGGGGGTATGTGGGACTCTCCTGAGGGAGGGGAGAGGCCTACCCACTAAAAACACACCGGCGTCGTCCGCACTACCGTTAAGGGGGAACGTCACGGGATAACTTGCGCATTCGTCCGCGACATCCCCCGGTAGCCCAGCCGGTATTGCCGGGCACCCGCGCCTTGGGAGAAGAGAGCCATGACGCTTGACTCTCTTCTCAGACGGGTAGGGCCAGTTGGTGTGTGGGTCCCCAGCCCACGGGCCCTACATTGGGGAGGAGCTATCCGATGGCTAAGGCATATTGCCTACGCCTCCTCCCAAGCCGCCTACGCCGAAGCGGTGGCGCATCTGCGCTATTTTCGCGCTCCCGCTCCGCTGCCTCCTTCTGCGAGATTACTTCCTCGCAGAAGGTCGCCATCGCTCTCCAATATCCGTCGCTGCCCAGCATTGCTCCGACAATGCTGTGCAGCGAGAGATCCCGCACCCCCAGTGCTGCCGTCAGCATCGCCCTCTCCGCATTCCAGCGGGGACACTCCTCCAGCGTGTGCTGGGCCGTGTCGTCCACCGCTCCACAATCCAGGCACTGGGGCCCCAACTCCCTCCCGATTTTATGCAGGTAATGTCCGAAACACCCGTGTCCGGTCATCACCTGCGTCATCCTGTAGGTGAGGGCCCCATGCTTCCGGCCCAACCAGCCCTCCAAGTGTGGGAGAATAGCATCTATGGTGCGGGTTCCATAGAGGCTATCCTCCAGCGCATATTTCCAGCGCTCCTGGAGTCTATCCAGAGCCCGTCGCGCCGCCCTCTCAATTTCGTCTGGGTCCGGGAGCTCACCCCTTTCCCGAGCCTCTGCCCTCACCCTGTACCTCTCCGCCAGCACCTGAGCATCCAGCTCCCACGGCGGGATGCATAATAACACTGCATTGACAATTACATCAACTTACTTTTGATTTCTACAGCCACCTTTGCATGATTTACACTGGGCTGTGCAAGGTAAGCTGACGCGACGACACCCACAACGCATAGTTTCGCAGCCAGATTTGCAGCCACAATGGTCCAAAAGGTTTAATTGTGACCAACACTTCTTCGGACATGGATGTATTGGTGTTGTTAATATTATATTTTACGCTATTAAAAGATGAAGGCCTTCAAGAACTATGGTTATTAACAGGAACAGCTAAAAAACTCCGATACGTGGCCGAGCATAGCATAGCTAATACATTCGGTCCAGACAAATCTACTGCACTTCGAGGATTTCATGCTTTTACAGGGTGTGACACAACGTCCTACTTTAATTCAAAAGGCAAAAAATCAGGCCTCAAAACGTGGATGTCTCACCCTGAAATAACTACAGCTTTCGCATGTATTTCAAGCCCTCTGGAAACCCTCACTGAAGAAGTAATGGCTCAGCTGGAAACGTGTGTACCTACATATTTAGTTTTAGTATGAATTGATCCTAGATTTGTGTTATTGTTTTGCTATAGTTAGTTACAATTTGTTTCCAGATTTACGTGCAAGTTATAAGATAGCCAAACGGAACACGTAAACGTAAATGAAGTTCGCAAACATTTGTTTGCTTCAAAAAACAAGCTCGTGTCAAGTCTGCCACCTACATCAGCTGCTCTCTATAAACACGCACTTCGAGCAGCTTATCAAGCGGGCCATATATGGGGAAACGCTCTGAAACCAGAAGTTTCCATACCATGTCCATCTTCTTGGGGATGGACTAAGGAAAACGAGAGTTGGATTCCAGAATGGTCGGCAGTTACAGCGATTTGGTCACAATTAAACCTTTTGGACCATTGTGGCTGCTAATCTGGCTGCGAAACTATGCGTTGTGGGTGTCGTCGCGTCAGCTTACATTGCACAGCCCAGTGTAAATCATGCAAAGGTGGCTGTACAAATCAAAAGTAAGTTAATGTAATTTTCAATGCAGTGTTATAATGCATGCTGAGCACTGATTATAGATGTGGCACAAAATTGTAGGTTTAATGATAATCAACTAGGCACAAAAATAACTCACCAGTAATCTACAGCAACCAGTCCATGTATGATCAGTGATTATTTAGCATTTTAATGGTACGAGTACTTCAAAATACATTTTATTTTTCAGTTCTACATGTTCCGGTGAACCCCAAGAGGACATTTTTTAAGTTTCAATAAAAAAATATTTATGTGCACAGTCTTTTATTTCAAATTAACCTATTGTTTCAACGTGAGTAGTAAACGTAAAGATTTGTTCGGATTTGTTATCTATCACTATCAGACTTAAAGCTAAAGTTTTTTTATAATAATTCGCCATATCTAATAAGCAACATAATAACTTTAGTTTTTATTCTTAAATAAATATAATAAGCATTCATTTGATACATTAAAAATTGAAATTGGTCATATTTAGCTCGTAAATCTTTTTGAAATTTATTTTAAAGATTTTTTTAATTTTTCTGCTTCGCCTAAAGGTTGACTGGTAGAGAATGCCTTATAGCATTAAGTCCGCCTTTTGTACTCTAAGTTTTTTCCTTTTGTGCAATAAAGATTAAATAAATAAATCAATGTATACTCGCATTCAAATTTTCATATTTCGTGAAGTATTAGAGGTATCTATGTCATTTTTTTTATAGTACTTGTTATTTATTCAGTAATATATATATGCATTAAAATATTCATGTTCCATACAATTTTTTTAAGAAATCAAGTGAAAACTGTCTATCGAGTAAGAAAAGAAAACTTAAGATGCCGTTTTTTGCCAAAAGTATTTAGTATATATTTTTTACGTATTTTTTTATGAATGGTGTGTGTAATGAGCTTTCATTTGAGATATAGAAAATTGAAATCGGTTTATTAGTTTAGCTTGTAGAATTTTTTAAAATATTTTTTAAAGAAGTGGCGCCATCTCTGTTCCTAATGCGTGAAACTGCCGCTGCTGCGAGTGAAATCGCTTAGTTTGGTTCTTACTGTCACTGTGCAAAGCGGCATGCTTTCTTCATGAAGTGCAGCATCCGGCCAAAAAATGATCATAACAAGTATGACTAGAATGCAGTTTTTCTTTTTATCAAAATCGGTGACATGGTTCCTAAGAACAAATCTTCGTATGTCTTATGGTTTCAGACATTCCCATACTGACCGATTTGAATGAGCCACCCAAAGAAAGTACAATAATATTTAATTAATAAAAACAGATAAAATTCAATATTAACTCCAAAGTTGACTTGTTGATTTTTCAACACCTACCCATCAAAAAAAAAAGACTCATGCTCGATCCCTTCTGTTACCGCTTTTGGACTATTGTGACATTGCTTTTTTGGACCTAAGGGAGGAATTACTTGATAAGCTGGAGCGCCTGCAGAATGTATGCATCCGGTATGTTTTTGGGTTACGGAAGTTTGACCACATCTCCGAATTGCGGTCTAAGCTCGGTTGGCTCCCCAGCGCAGGGATGTGCATGTTCTATGTCTTCTTTTTAACACCCTTTTTAATCCGTCCTCCCCACAATACCTCTCTAAAAAATTTCATTATTTGGCCGATGGTAGTGGTCACCGCTTGAGGTCGAGTGCGAACCTCACTCTTGCTATACCGCTTAAGAAGTCCAGGTCGTATTCCAGTTCTTTCACAGTACGTGCTGTGCAGTTGTAGAATGAGTTGCCCTTGTCCTTTAGACAATCCCAATCGGTTGCATCACTGAAGGGAAAGTTACATAAATTATGGCTTCCGAATGATCTGTGTTCTAGTTCAGTAGGTACCTAGTATTGTATATATTTAATATATCGTCGCTGCGCGTGCAAAAGTCGCCATGTGTTTTTAACCTACTTTACAGAAGACACAAAAAACTATTTTTTTCGATACTGCTTTCACATAAGTACATGAATATTTTTTTGGTAAAAATAAGCACTCTTTACATACTTTACGTGTGTTCTGGAAAAAAAATCGTGTTTAAATAAATCAAAATAAATACATGTTGATAAATCTGGCACATAGCGATTTTTGTTTGAGTCATAATAATCTCTATGTGTCTTGCCATCACATAGCTATATTAAATTATTTAGGAGCGTATTCAATTTGTATGCGTTATTGTCACATAGTCATTTTATGAAATGATATTAGGTATTTTTTTAAAACCTGAAAGTTAAGGTTAGACAAATAGTTATAATGAAAAATCAGTAAGTACGATCAATCTTCGGATTTTCTTGTTACTTTCATTACCTATCTCTTTCTATAATATAATAATATAGTGATGCAATGTTCCCTGTATCCAAGTATGTGTACTATAGAAGACTTCATGAAAGCTACTTCCCGGAGATAAGAGGTGGCAAACCATTTAACCATAATTGGTAAAAAATTAGGTTTAAAGTTTTGATCCCGTAGAGAGTAAGAAGAATAACT
Organism: Pammene fasciana; assembly: GCA_911728535.1. Taxonomy (NCBI): domain Eukaryota; kingdom Metazoa; phylum Arthropoda; class Insecta; order Lepidoptera; family Tortricidae; genus Pammene; species Pammene fasciana. The sequence continues at coordinate 6,446,981 of OU452283.1, forward strand.
ATTTAGTGTATGGTACATTTTAATCTTACACTATATTGTCAAAGTACCCGTTTATTTACCAAAATAATTCGATTGAACTGCCAGCGATGGCATTAATGGTTTACTAGAAAACATGTTTATTTTACTTGAAGGTAGATACAAGCAGATACAAGTGTAACATGCGGTAGACTGAATATAGGGACTATAGACTAATCTCGCTATGTACCGTAAAACAACGTCTCGCGTGGCGTCTACGAACATAATAGCGATCCAAACTAGTACAAAAATATCGCTATGTGCAAAATGCTACATAGCGGGTGAACATTTCTGGTTAATTTATGCGGAAAATATCGCTAAGTGTCAAGAATCACATATCAGGCGCATTCTAAAAATGGTTTTTATGGAGACCGAAAATCGTTATGTGATTTATTTCACTTAGCGATTATAGTAGGCGCATTCAATGTATGGGCATCACATAGCTAGATTTGTCAAATCCTGAAATACTGAAATTAGCCTGACAGGATTTTCGGAGCATATGTGTATTGAAATAAGGATCATAATGGCATTAAAAACCAAAAATCGTCAAAATTCACATAGCGACTTTTGCACGCGCAGCGACGATATATTTATATATAACAATTGGGACAATTGTTACTCGCGTCCGCAGGAATAGCCTACCACAACCCTGCATGTGTCCCCTGGGTGGTGCTAAATGAGTAACGCCTTCCAAAGGCAACACAGCAATCAGAGAGATTTAAACACTATGGCGATCACAAATGCCAGCGATTCTACAAATGCGAGCTCATCCAAAAAGTGCACTCCTCGGAGTCTTCGTACAAGGGATGTTGGACCCTCGGTACGCATCCTGCAATTGAACATAGAAGGAATAAGCTTAGCTAAGAGTGACTACCTGACGAAGGTATTAAATGAGTACAGAGTTGATATTGTTAATCTCCAGGAGACTCACACTAGGGATGATGTAGATTTCGAGAGAAGGGTAAAACTAACGGGCTACACCTTAATTTAAGCCGTCCATCACCCTAAACATGGCATAGCCACTTTCGCCAAGTCAGACATCTCTAAAGTTCATGTCGTCTCCGCCAGCGCTAAAGACTCTTTGTACTACATCGTCGTGCAAGTAGACAACATCTCCGTAACCAATGCTTACAAACCTCCAAGTATCCCATGGCCACCCGAATTGCTCCCTATCCAATTGCACCCGAGCGTATATGTTGGAGATTTCAACAGCCACCACACAAGCTGGAAATACTCAGCGAAAGACACAAATGGGGAATGTTACATGTTACATGTTAGCCCAATGTGCGGAAATGAACAACTTGCACTTGGTATTCGACGCAAAAGATAAGGGTACATTCCATTAAGCCAGATGGAGAAAAGACTATAACCCCGACCTAATATTTGTGTCCAAAGACTCGTTGGACCAACCACTTCCTTGTAGTCGTGTGGTACTGTCCAATTTTCCGAACAGTCAACACAGACCCGTGTTCTTAGAGATCGGCCTTAGGATTTGTAAAATACACGATAACACCACACAACCACACTCGCTCCTGACACGACCGCTCGGCGCCACAGCTATCAGCAGACTACCCCCACTCCCACAGTTGCAGTATACTACATCCCTTCCTTATTAACAAAATAAAATAATACTCATTTACTTAACATTTAATCATTTAATTAAACGTAAATCATTACATTTTAATTACGGTATAAGGATATTGCGCGCTATCATAATCATATTAATCTTCATTTTCGTCATAGTCCGGACGCGTCGCGTTTTCACTACTCTTATTGACAACAGACCATTCTCCAGCTTCAACTCTCTTTAGGTGCACTACATTTCTGCGGTATTCTTTTCCAGTCGAATCATTCTTTACCTTTACATCGCCACCGCTCACGTCTGTAACTGTGTGGGATTCAGGGTTGAAGTTGGAAGTAAGTTTGTTGTCCCTTATCAGGTTTTTGACGTATACCTTTTCTCCTACTTCAAGGCTGCTGTCTACAGCCTGCCTCTTCCTATTCGCATATTCCAGACCCTTTTCTTTTTTTTTCTTTATCCCTGTCCCTTACATCCGAATCAATTATTTTGTACTCCATATAAGCCGCTGTAAGTATTTTGTCGCGCGCGAGTCGCGAAACTGCATTCGAAAGAAAAGTTCCGAAGGTGTTTTAGCCGTCGTGATGTGTGGAGTTCTATTGTACATAATGAGATATTCAAGAACGTCATCTTTCCACTCCCTTTTCTCTAATTGGCTGATCTTCAACCGCTTAAGGATGTCCCTATTCTGTCGTTCAATTTCGCCGTTCATCAATGGCCAATAAGGAATCGTATTGTACATTACAATATTACATTCCTTACAGAAAGTCTTAAAGGTCTCGCTGGTAAACTGTTGGCCATTATCACATGTCAGTGTCGCAGGGTAGCCTAACCGGGAGAATATTTCTTTTAATACTTTAACCGTGGTATAGCGGTGATATTTCGCATGATCTTGATTTCCTTGTAACGACTAAAGTAGTCAATGAGGACGAGTAAATAATCGTTTGATGGCAGGGGTTCTAAAAAATCTACCTCGACATCAATCCATGGTTCGACCGGAAGATGTCGTCTCTTGATTGGGTGTGGGGGATTAGGCCCTGAAACAAGTGTGCATCCTTTACAGGCTTTGACACGATTTTCCGCATCCTTATCTAGGTTTAAAGATATTTATTCTCAAAAAAGACATACAAGTCACTTACATGAGAACAGCGTTTTAGAAAGAAAAAATATTCTTATTATTATTATCTATCTTTGGCCACCACACTTTAGTTCTGAGACGAGTCTTCATGGCAACAATACCAGGATGACCCTGATGAGCAGCCTCCAGCACTCTGTCTCAAAGTTCTCTGGGGATAATCAACTTGCTACCTCTTAAAGCAATATTTCTTTGAAAACAGATCTCAGCTTGAAAAGCTTTATACGCGTTTACAGAATCATGCCATTTGTTTTCGTAAATTCCTTTTGTGAGCGCCGTTATTTCTTCACCTGTAGCATAGACGGTGTCAATTTCTTTTAAGGGGACTGCTATCGGTCCGCTGTATTCAACGATAGCATTTATATAATTATCATTGTCAAATGGCTCGGGACTGGCTGCTGACTGGCTGATGACTAAGTCGAGAAATTGAGTCAGCAATATTATCCTTGCCTGGCCGGTAAATTACTTTGTATTTGTAAACCTCAGTTCATTCCGGTTCCGACCATACAACAAAAAATACGTGTGCTAATCAGTTGAGTCGATATCTGTTACCGTTGTGCAAACATAGACTTTATTTCCATATACATAAAATGCATTCTCGTTATAAGCAGTGAATAAATTAATTATTTTACCTGTTAGCATTTTTCAACAACTGTGCCCTTTGTTTCGTAATAGTTTAGCTTGGTTCAGTGCAATTACATAATGAGTTTAACTCGTACGCCACCACCCGAAGATTTCTGCCCAATAGGTGGCTCACAGCCTGACCTATCTAAATTAAGGGATGATAGTGATCCACAACACAATATCACTCTTCGCAATAGGAAAATGCCGAAGCACGAATTTAATATCAAACAGGATCTAGCGGATCTCCGCGCCGAAATTTTGACAACGCTTGCTTCTGTCCAAAAAACGCAAAAAGAAACAAGTGAAAATATGCAATCGGTACAACGTGAGTTCGCAGCCGACATAAAAAATCAAATATCTTCCATCAAGTCACAAACGGAAATGTTTTTACAAGAGCAATCTCAACTTAAGTGCGAATTGGCAGACTTAAAGGACAGAGTTTCTTCCATAGAAGACAAAAGCAGTTATTTAGATGGGACTTCCAAAAACCTTATTGAAATTAGAGAAACTGTCAAAAACCTAACAGCTGAAAATAATACCATCAAGCAGTTTGCTTTGCTAAATAATATCGAAATCTCACGTGTCCCATTCGTGAAAGGTGAAAATTTGTTCAACATTCTTCGAAATATATGCGCAAAGGTCGGTTACACCCTCCAAGAGACTGACATAGATACGATTCACCGAGTTCGCCGATTTCAAGTGGTACAAAATGATTCGCAAAGCAATGTGCGCCCACCCGCCATTATCGTTAAGTTTACCCAACGTAAGCGCAAAGATGAGTTGCTAGCCGCCGTACGTACGAGACGCGGCCTCACAACAGCTGATATTGAATTGCCCGGACCAGCCTCAACTCTTTATTTAAGGGATCATTTAACGCCAGCAAACAAATTATTGTTGAAACGCGCTAGGCAGTTCAAGGCAGATCACAATTACACATTTCTTTGGACGCGTGACTGCAAAATACTTTTGCGCAGGAATGAGGGTTCAAAGGTCATCCATATTGCTGACGATTCTACACTGCAACGCCTGTGACAAAATGATTTACTGTTAACCGGGATAAATTTATGCTCATTAATAATAATAATTAAAAACCATGCTACTTATACATCTTCTACATACCACATCGTAAAATCTCAGCTATTTTGCTATGAACGTTTTGTGTGCGCTTTCTATGAAGTGATACAACTATCGACTTATTATATGCACCTAAAATTTATTATAATGATAATTAAAAAACATACTAATTATACATCACCTACTTGTACATACCACATCTTTAAATGTCAGCAATTTTGTTATGAAAGCCTTTTGTGTGCTTGCTATGCGATGAAGTAATACAACTATCAACTTATTATATGTACCTAAAATATCGCTATATCCATATCCATGTTTACGCTTTCCGATCAAACTCCTTTAAGACCGGACTCTCAGTGGAGTCCCGTTTGCAAAAATTGCGGACCTCATTGTGACTTCTGATATATATTGTATGGATCCCAGACATCCAATTAACAGATGTTGCCAACCAGTTTTGTGGTCCTCACAAATTTTATTAGTAAATTACAAAGATTTTTGGTTTTAATTATAGAATTTCATTAGCAGATTAGTACTTATGGGTGCCTATATGTGTCATAAATAAAATACAAGCCACCAATAGATAACTTTTATTTTGATGAAATATTACGAAATTTACGATAAAAAATTTCATCACAAAAAATCTTGTTGGCCGCACGTGTACTATGGCCCCCCGTAGTATGCAAAACTTCCGTGTCGGGGGGAGGGCGGGTGCTCCCCCCCCCCCTCTGTATACGCGCCTGATTGACATGGTACAAAAATTGAAGAAGAGAACGCGGAGAGCAATGAGGGTAGCGTTGAGGAAGGACGACTCTCAAAGCTGGGATGCATATAAAATTAGGATTAAGTACCTATACAAAACTGAACGAGAAATGTAGCTGGGAGGGCTGTAAAAAGTTTACGGAGGAAAACAGCTATTCGGAGGGGCACGAGTTGTACCTAAAACTGCCGGCAGGGAAACGATCGTGTCAACTGGGTAGGCTGAGAGTGGGGGCTAGTCAGGGAACCAGAAAAGATACGAGTACTAGGCATCATGCTGAAATCTCACTTTCTGGACTGTGGGAAAGAAGGTATCATTTCCATTCTTGACAGCGCGTCTCTTTGTATGAGTGCATGACTTTTATCCTGGCAGCTCCCTCTCCATTCTTTGCTTTTACTCTGTACCACTGCTCCGTGCCTTTCTCCTCCACTCCACCTCAATATGAAGTGATTTCATGCCCAGCATTACCTCCATTGCATGTATTGGGGTCGTTCTCATTGCCCCCGTTATCATCGATCAGATAGATATGCCAGTGTCTGTACCTTCATTAGGTCTCTTTGGTATTCTTTAACATGGGTTCTGTGCCACTAGACTATAGCCCCATATAGTACTGTGGTCTCCAAAGCACTCTCTACCCCATCGACGAGCTGGCAACGTCACAAGCGCGCGCGGCGACTCTAGAGCACCGGTAAAGGGGCGGGGGTGGACTGAATGACAAAGGACCATGAGCGCGCGCGGCAACATGGCTTTTTATAATGTCGAGGGTAGCAGATAGACGAATCACAAAACATTTTCGCAGTCCGCTATTTTTGCAAATGAACATCTCATTGGAGCCTGCTCTATTTGTACTCGCGGCGCCTGCCTTGCATCCTTGTTATTTACCTATACCTTTCACGTTCGGTTTGTATGTTACCTGGTGTACCTCTCGTCTCTGTGTAACTTTGATAATGCAAAATGTACGTATTTCAATTCTTTACGATAATGGCCAGTAGTATTTTAAGTGGTTATTACCAGAACGTTAGGGGCCTACGTACAAAATCACATGACTTTTTTTCGCAAGTATCTCAGTCCAATAACGATTTAATTTGCTTAACTGAAACATGGCTTACACCAAATTTTTTCGATAGGGAGTTTTTTGTCGTGTTTACGTCGACGCATTAGAGGAAAGTCGTCATTGCATTGCAGACGCACAAAAACAAACAAATTTCAAGATGAGCTCGATTTCAAACTTGGAAGTTTTTGCCGGAGGCAATTAGAACGCATATAAGCAACAACTGGAGTGCTTCTTCGTTCTAAATGACATAGAGGACAGTAAGAAACTGCCGCTCCTGATCACAAAGCTCGGAGCGAATGCCTACGAGCTCCTGACAACCATATGCACACCAGACTCACCAGTTACTATGACATACGAGCAAGTGTGTGAAAAATTACAAAAACATTACCATCCAGTAAAAAACTCTGCTTTGGAACAGGCAGAATTTAGAAAAAGGAACCAGAAAAAAGACGAAAATATTGATCAGTATATACTGGAACTTAAGAAAATATCTAAAAATTGCAACTTCAAAAATATAAATGATGAAATTAAGGAACGACTTTTAAATGGCACTCTGCATGATGCTGTGAGATTTAAAATGCTTAAAAATGCTGACTTGACATAAGAGAAATTAGTGGAAACTGGAAAGACTGTTGAGGCAGCATATAACTTAACATATAAAAAGGAAGAAAAAGAGACTTAACCTCAAATGTTTAAAGTAGATAGGAACAGAGGATATGGTCCGAGACCTGGAACCAGCAAGCCGCAGACAGGGGGAAGTGCTGGAATTTGCTTCTGCTGTGGAAAAGAGGGACACATGAGGGCCCAGTGCACCCTGCGAGGGAAATTTTGCAGTGAATGTGGCACTAACGGGCACACTTATAAAAGGTGTAAAAAAAAAACAGGAAATTGGAGAATGAAAACATTAAATGCTGATGCCGCAGATGAGGTGACTACATACAATCACACTGTTAATGAGAAGAACGAGTGTAAAGAGGAAAATGACATTGAAGAACCAGAACTCTGTGATATGTTTTGTTTCAGTGAGAAAGAGAGGATTCCATCGGCAAAATTAAGTGTACAAGTAAGTGGACAGTTGTTGGACTTTGAGGTGGACACTGTAGCCGATGTGAGTACTATCCACTGATTTTGATAGGCAGAAATATTTTCCAAACTTAGAATTAAAGCAACGAAATGTAATTTTTACAAACTTTGACCAATCAACCTCAACACCATTGGGTGTTTTGGAAAATTTGAACTTGTTGTATGAAAATGTAAGTGTGGATAAACAAGTATTGTTTATTGTAAAAGACGGATTGCCTAGAATTATAGGAAAGAACTGGCTGTCTGCCCTAAAATTGTGGCCGCCTAGGTTTAAACAAGAAACACTAGGTGAATCTAGTGAATTAGAGTCAGCTATCAAGTCTGAATTTCATAGTATTTTTGAACCGGGAATGAGAGATTACAAGGGAGAGCCAATTCATTTCGAAATGGAGCCTGGAGCCAAACCAATTTTATGCCGGTGCGAACTGTGCCATTTGCTTTTAAAGAGAAAGTCAAAGATGAGATTGCTCGGTTAATTAAAAATAAACGAATTGTACCTGTTGAGTATGCAGATGGTTCGGTTCGCTTATGTGGTGATTTCCGCATAACAATTGGTGGATTAAATTAAATTAAAAAATTTGAAAACCTACCATATGATTAATATTATTTAGCGGTGCGCTTTTTTGTGCTTTTCAGTCACGAGCGCTTGGATTTTGGTGAAAGGAACTGTATGACTGATTCTGCGGCTGTAGCCTAAGGATACCAATATAACGCTCAACAGTAGAAAGGAAAATAGCGGGAAAATGGGAAATTCACACTCACTTACTTGAAAAATGTCCGTTTGGGAATGCCGGCACGTGTGTTCCTACGATCATCGCAGGAAAGCTGACTTTTTCACCAAGGCCTTGGACTTTTCTCGTTGTCTTCAACAAACACTCAACACACACGTTTATTATACGGATTGTTCGATTACCACACGAATTAATTAGATTTTTATGGATTAATGACGAGCGGATTCAGCACGGATCGCTCAAGTCGCCATATTGAAGAAGTGGCTCCGCTAGGTGTCGCTCGAAGCACGAGTACGAGCGAGACAGCCATATACCAGAGTGTGAATATGTGGGAGCGGGTGAGGTATAGGAGGATTTTTTAAGAGCGTACAAAATTTAATTATTTGCAATAACGAAACTTAACATCCCCCCGGGCTTGAAGGATTCCCTTCAAAAAAAAAGAAAGAAAGAGAAAAAAAAACATCTTAATGTAGAAATAGAAAATATATTAATACTAAGTACCTATCTAGTTATGCTTGATTCAACTATAGACTAAATATTAACGAAAAGAGTTAGTACTAATAGAGTGAGCACAAAATGAAAAAAAATCTACTGCGTAGGCAGTGGGCATAACCGCACTATAGGTCGTTCTAATTTAACTCCTCGCGTTTGCACCTCCGCAACTCGTATGACTCCGTCTCGACCAGGAAAAACGCGCGTTATAACGCCAATAGGCCATTGCAAGGGCGGTGCATTATTAACGTTGATAAGCACAACAGTTCCTACAGTTAACGGCTTAGCTGGAGTATTCCATTTTTCCCTGCTCTGCAAGTTGTGAAGGTATTCCGTTCGGAAACGTTTCCAAAAAGATTGGACAATTGAATCTAACAACGAATACCGGGTTAAAAGGTCCGTTCGTTCCTGACTCAAATCGGCTGCGGGTAAGTGCTGCAAGGGTGCAGTACATATGAAATGAGCGGGGGTCAGCGCAGTAGGTTCTGATGGGTCAGAACTCAAAACGTAGAGAGGTCTACTGTTCAGCTGACTCTCGATCTGATTGGTCACCGTTAATAGTTCCTGATAGGTCAAAATTTGTTTACCTATGACGCGGTGAAGATGCGTTTTAAAGCTTTTAATGTTACTTTCCCAAGCGCCTCCGAAGTGAGGTGCGTTGGGAGGATTTAAGCGCCACGTTATACGATGCTTTAAGAGCTCCTCGCGAAACGTTTTATAATAATCTTCGGTGCGAAGAAAAGAATAAAGTTCTTTAAGATAAGCCTTAGAGCCTACAAAGTTGGTTCCATGATCACTATATAGCACCTGACACGGCCCACGGCGGGAAATGAATCTCTTGAAAGCATCTAAGAATGCCTCAGAACTGAGTGACGTGACGAGTTCAGTATGAACGGCCTTTGTCACCATACAGATGAAAAGACACAACCATGCCTTTTCGCTTTTTGCCCCACGCCTTCTGACCATGGTAATGTGGAAAGGACCGGCATAGTCGACCCCCGTGTGCGTGAATGCTTTACTTTCGTTTACGCGACACTCTGGCAGGTCTGCCATAGAAGGAAACGTATTGGTCGGATTGACTCTGAAACAAGCGTTACATTTGTGAAAGCGCTGTCTCACAATTCGACGTGCTGACAAAATCCAATATTTCTGCCTCAAAATAGAAAGCAAAAGTTGCGGGCCAGCGTGCAAGTTTTCGCGATGGAAAAAATCTATTAAAAGTTCAATAAGATGCCCTTTCTTGGGCAACACTGCAGGATGTTTACTACAATAATCCAGCGAAGAGTTGCCTAGACGTCCTCCCACTCGCAGAACGTCATCAGCGATAAAAGGAAATAATTTGCGAAGTGCGGATGAGCATACCTTGCCATTTTGAATATTGCGTATATCATCGGCAAATGAAGTTTGTTGAATGACCTTGACAACGAATAATTCTGCCGAATCCAGGTCAGAGGCGGTGATTTCACCACCTCGAGGTAGTTTTTTGACGAATCTTAAAACATGGACTACTGATTTAAGAAACCGGTGCCATGAAGAAAATCTTTCACCTAACTCCAGAAGCCAGTGACTGCTGTTGCTTTTATTAGTAGCAACCAAAGAGACAACCTTTTCCTCGGAAAGTGCCTTAGCTGTGGGCGAGAACTTAGTTATAGGCCATTCGTTAACTGGTAAAGATGCCCAGGACGGACCGCTAAACCAGAGACCATGGTCCTTTAAGCGGGAGGGAAGAAGTCCACGAGACAAACAATCTGCAGGGTTCTCAGATCCGGACACATGATAGAAATGCTCCGGTGCGTAATTTGCCTGACATTGAGCGATGCGGTTAGCCACATAGGTAGAGAACCTATGCGGTGATGAGTGCACCCAGCATAAAGCGACCTCTGAGTCTGAAAATGCGTAAACATTATCAATGCTGTGGCGTTCTGATAATGTGTCATGTACGACACGAAGCAGCTTTGACATTAAAACAACTGCACAAAGTTCCAATCGCGCAACAGTCACCGTCTTCACCGGCGCTACTTTTGACTTGGAGCAAATTAAGCGAACGACGGGATGTTGATTGTCCGTAACGACGTGTGCGTAGATGACACAGCCGTACGCTTTTTCACTTGCGTCAGCAAAGGCAATAAGCGTTACCTTTGAGGTTTTTTCAATGCCGAGATGCCGAGAAAATCTTATGTCAGAAATAAGAGGCAGTTCGCTAACAAACTGGTGCCATAAACACAAAATGTGCTGAGGCGGCACATCATCCCAATCCTGTTTCAACAGCCACAACTCCTTTATTAGGAGTTTCGAATAAAGAATAGCGGGCCCTACTAGGCCAAGAACGTCATACAAGCGGGCGGTAGCAGAAAGAATAGCTCGTTTCGTGCCTGTGAGCGGAGGAGGTGAGACAGTGAAAACAAATTCATCAGACCCCGGAAGCCATTGAAGCCCAAGTATCTTAAGAGAGCCGCTGTCATCGAAAGAGACTGATTCAGACTGGCGATGGGTTGCGGGAATGTGTTCAAGCAACTGAGGAGAGTTGCTAGTCCATTTAACTAAATCAAACCCACCAGCCTTAAATAGACTAATTAACTGGGTTGCTGTCACAACTGCTTCCTCGTTCGAAGAAGCAGAGGAAGCTAGATCGTCCATGTAAACGTCTCGTTCGAGGACATCGGCTGCGAGCGGGTACCTATCACGTTCATCGCTAGCGAGCTGACGAAGTGTGCGCAATGCAAGGAATGGAGAAGATCGAAGACCGAAAGCGACACGATTAAAACAGAAGGTACTTAGCGGTTCTTCGGGCGAAAAGCGATATAATATCCTTTGAAAGGAGCGGTGCGGAGGATGTACTTCGATACATAAGTACATTTGCCGAACATCGGCGAAAAAAGCTATGCGGAATATGCGGACGTTCAGCAGAATCTGAAAAATATCAGCCTGCAAATTGCAACCGGTATGAAGAAGGTCATTCAAGGACAGACCGCTGTCCGTCTTACAACTTCCATCTAGGACCAAGCGCACTTTAGTAGTGGTTTTGTCGTTGCGAATTACCGGGTGATGCGGCAGATGGAAACCTGGGCCGAGGAGTTCCTCACGAGGAACCAGAGAAATAATTCCCTTGTCCAAATAATCGAGAATAATCTCATTATAACTTTTATGAAGTTGCGGGTTGCGAGAAAACTTATTTTCGAGCATTAAGAATCTCTTTTTTGCGGTTAGAAACGAATTGCCTAAAGCGTTAGGACTTTCTTTGAAAGGTAGGTCCACAGCGTATGAACCGTTATCGTTACGCGTTGTAGTTGTAGTGAATATTTCTTCACATGCCTGATCGTCAGGGCTTAAAAACCTTTTATTTGGAACTTCTTCTTGAGCCCAAAACTTTTCCAAACATTGGTTAAGCGGTTCATGCGTGAACGCACAGAAGGCGCGCGTCTCGGATTGCGGTGATGACGGCCAATCGCTGTCTCCCATAATGATATAACCTAGAGTAGTCTCTATGGCTGCCGGTAAGCCAGCGTTACGAATTTTGTGATCAAGTAAAATTTTGCAAAAGAAATTGACACCTAAGAGCATGTCAATAGGTCCGGGTTCGTTAAAGCTATCGTCTGCCAGGGGCAAATTTTCAAATAATTTTATTACCGATGAATCGAATGGCTCCTCCGGTAATTCTGAGGTAATCCTTTCAATTACGAGCGGTTTTGCTGAGTAGACATGAGGATTGTCAAACCTAGAGCTAAACATTACCGATGCAAGACCAAATATTTTTTCTGAAATATTTCCGATACCTTTAACGTTTGAATAACGATTTTTATTTGAAATTGGCAAAGATAAACGTTTGCAGCAATCAAGAGTAATATAATCCTTCTGCGATCCAGGATCAATCAAAACTCGCAAATATTCACCAGAAGCATGATTCGCTTCTAAAAGTTTAACTTTTGCCGTAGCTAAAAAGGTTAAACAGTCCTCGTCATCAGATTCCGCTAACTCGCTACTACAAGGCGCGGACGCTACATGGCTTAAAGTGGATCTAGGTTGCAATCGATTTTCAACCATATCTTCTTGAGCGCGCGGTTGCGTTTCGTTTGTTGATTTATTGTCACCTGATGTGCAAGCGGGTGCCGAAGGCGGCACTAAACTGGAAGAACAGTTTTGTGGCGGCGTTAAACTAGACTGTTTGTTTACCGGCGAATTGAAATGAAGCAGCGTATGATGTCTAGATGCACACACACTGCATGTTCGTTGAGAACTACAAGCGGAAAACTTATGTTTGTAACTAAGACAATTATTACAAATTGAATTCGATTTTACGAATTTATACCTTTCATGCGGTGTCATTTTTGTAAAAACGGTACACTGATACAAATGTTCATGTTTATCGGTTTTACACAATTGACAAATTGATGTGTGGGCGGGTCGACCGACAAAAGATTTGGTTTGGACGTTTTTTGGAGTAGGTATTTTATCATGACTAGACGGTTTAGACGCGGGAAAAGTTTGTTTTGACGGCGAGTGAGGTATGACCTTGGTCTGCTCTTTGATAAACTCAACAAGATTAGCATAAGATGGGCACTTTTCTTTACGATAAAACATTTCGAACAATTTAACAGATTCCGAATCCAATCTTTGTAATGCGAGATGTAAAAAGAGGAAATCTGCCAAGTCATTTAGCTTGAGTGCCTTTAGCGCCCTTACAGATGCATCGAATTTGCACAGAAAAGCATCCAAATTTGCTTCCGACCCGGTCGGTATAGTTTTAAAATTCAATAATTGATTAGCGTAGCCAGTAGCCAGCGCGCGTTTATCCTCATATTTATCAATAAGAGCCTGCCATATAATGAGATAGTTCTCACCTGTGGCAGGCAGTCCGGCACACACGGACTTCGCCTTGTCAGTTAGTTTACCTACTAAAAACTGCACGCGTTCGCTGTCAGATAGACGCGGATTGTTATGAATGACACTTTTGAATTGCTCATAAAATAAAGGCCAGTTCTGAATCTCCCCGTTAAATGGTAACAATTCAATGGCGGGCAACTTATGTTTTACGGCATAAGATTGACTTTTTTGTACCTCATTCATACGATCTTTTATGTCAACATGCACACGTTTTATTTGACAATACATCTCATCAAAAGAGATCAAAGATTGGTAATTAACCGTAGCATTAGGTTTTTGTTGGATTAATCGCGCGTTATAAGTGTCCAAGACACGTTCAAAATCAGACCGCAATTGGTCTAAACCTGTGACATTATTCAAAAACAAATTACGTTGTATTTCATCTTGTTGCGCCTTAAGTGATAAGGTATAAATATTTTGTAAACGCATAAAATACGCATTACGTTTACCTTCGAGGATGACAAGTTCACCGGGGCCGGTGATGGCTGCATCTTTGGTTTCATCGGTCATGGTCAAAACTTGTTACTAAGCGGTAATTTACAACAAATATACCTACGGTAATTAATAAAAACAGCGTACAGAAAGCGGCGGTAATTATTCAATACGCGCGGTACCAAATTAAACCTTAGTACAAATGAAATAAGAGCGAGTTGAAATGTTAAAATTATTTCGCGAAATTTAAACAACTAAGTAATGAAATTTATGAATCCACGTATTACAAAGACAGATACTCGATTCGAAATTGAAAGTATTTAAAAACACGTAAAATTATAAAATTAAATGTGGTTTGCGGAAGAAGGTCGTAACTGTATACGCTACAAGCAGCGCTTACGACCTTTTACGTGAACTATGCAGTCGAACAATCCAGAACGAACGAACCTTCAGATTTCGGGTAGATGCGATATAACTATGCGAAATACTTGTGTTTGAGCGAAACTAATGTATTCTCGAACAACTGCGTTTCGAATTGGTAAAACTAGGTATTTACACTTATAATGCCGATTTGCGGAAGCGAAAAACGAAATATCAAATTAGTTACCTGCGGTGCGGGATTGATAAATGAATGAGAAAAAAAGAGAATAACTAATTTGATGAATCAAGCATAAAGTATGTACTTAGCCCAGATTTATTTTGAAGTGAATATAAGTAGTGTGATTTGAGAATTAGATTGCAAAACAGACTAATTGAATAATCCGTGATCGAAGGACCATAACTTGGTGGATTAAATTAAATTAAAAAATTTGAAAACCTACCATATGATTAATATTATTTAGCGGTGCGCTTTTTTGTGCTTTTCAGTCACGAGCGCTTGGATTTTGGTGAAAGGAACTGTATGACTGATTCTGCGGCTGTAGCCTAAGGATACCAATATAACGCTCAACAGTAGAAAGGAAAATAGCGGGAAAATGGGAAATTCACACTCACTTACTTGAAAAATGTCCGTTTGGGAATGCCGGCACGTGTGTTCCTACGATCATCGCAGGAAAGCTGACTTTTTCACCAAGGCCTTGGACTTTTCTCGTTGTCTTCAACAAACACTCAACACACACGTTTATTATACGGATTGTTCGATTACCACACGAATTAATTAGATTTTTATGGATTAATGACGAGCGGATTCAGCACGGATCGCTCAAGTCGCCATATTGAAGAAGTGGCTCCGCTAGGTGTCGCTCGAAGCACGAGTACGAGCGAGACAGCCATATACCAGAGTGTGAATATGTGGGAGCGGGTGAGGTATAGGAGGATTTTTTAAGAGCGTACAAAATTTAATTATTTGCAATAACGAAACTTAACAACAATAAACAAACATTTGAAAATAGATCACTACCCATTACCAACAATTGATCAAATTCTAATGAAATTACAAGGTAACAATTTTTTCTGTGAGTTGGACTTAACGGAAGCTTATCTTCAAGCTCCATTAGATGAAGAATCACAGAAGTTGGTAACAATTGTCACTGAGGAAGGAATTTTCAAATATTTGTTTCTACCTTTTGGTATGAGTACAGGACAGGGTTCTTTCCAAAGACTTATGTCTCAAAAACTAAGTGGATTAGAGGCAATTGTGTACATAGATAATATTTTTGTTTATGGTAAAACATTAACGGAGACATATACAAATCTGAAATTGGTATTACAGAAATTAAAACAGTCAGGACTAAAAATGAAATTGGAGAAATGTAAATTTTTCAAAGAAAAGTTGAATGTTTTTGGATTTGAAATTGACAGAAATGGTGTTCAGATGATTAAAAGTAAAATCCAGCCTTTATTGGTTTTACCACCATGCTAAATCGTCAAAATGCTAAGATCTTTTCTCGGAAAAGTAAATTACTACAATAGATTTTTACAAAATATGGCTACTATATTGAAGCCGTTATATGACTGCTTAAAAAAAGACAAGTTTGAGTGGACACCTGAATGTGACTGTGACCGCCGCGACGCGGTAGACTCCGTACAACTATTTAAAGTAATTCACTCAGAATTAGACGCCCCTGCGTTATTGCATAAAATAAATCTCAGAGTTCCACGCAGACGAGAGCGCCAGTGTCGCAAAAAAGACGGATGTTAGGATAATTGATCATTAGGGCAAATGACAATTAGGACAAAACGGTTAGGGTAAGTGATTTTAGGACAAATGTCATTTTAAAATTATAAAATGGTAGAGGAACTAATTTAGCCCGAACCTCAATTTGGTTCAGAACCTCCAATTTACACCTACTGCAAAAATATTTTATCAAATGTGCTTACGGCTTAAGACTCTATTAGGTCGCGGGAAGGCCTCCCTTGGAGCGAGGAATCTAGATCCAGTATTTAAATTAGGACGCCCTAGATCCTAGACCCTCGACAATCGTATGACATGTTCAAATGAAAATCAGATTTTTACACAACTATTTTTATTTATTAAAGGTCACTTAATAAACTACTATCCTGACGGATTTAAATATCTAAATACTACTGTCTCACATATAAAAAAAAAAAACAAATTTACGATGCACCTATGTGCGCTTTGACAAAAAAAAATGGTCACCGGCTATAACAGGGACATAGCTCTAAAGTATAAGGTATTACGTTGCTTAATTATATTCATGCATCTTTCGGATTATATGTAATGCTTAATTACTAAATATTGTGGAGGCAGACAGCTGCATCAACTCCCTACCATTCCCTCTTTATATACAGGATACATTTTACTCGGGTGTTCCCGGAGAAATACAGTTTTTTAAACAAGGACGGTACCTTTATAATGAACTAAAATTAACTCACGATTTTTCCGGCTATAATGCGGTGGTTCATTTGTTTTATTAAGACACCTTACAATGACACATGTCCGGAGAACCCGGCGCGTCTTGCCATTCGGTGAAATCCGCAATTGGGCCAATCCCGGAAACTAAGATGCATCCTCCAACATGATGTTGAAAACCGGAACGACTCGGCATAAGGAACTGGAGCTTGAACTGAAATGAAAAGAAGCTGGTACTATGAAATGGAACCGAAACTGGAACACTATCTGGAATCGAATCTGGAATTGGATCTGGAACTAGGAACCCTGGAATAAAAATATTCCAGTTACAAATTTATATCTTTCAAAAATTTATTACTTTTAAATTTTTCTACACGAAAACCTAAAGATCAGCAAGAATAGTTTTATTTAACTTACCAGTGTTAGCTGGGTTCCTTTAAATTCTTCCCTTAACGCCCCATGCTACATGACACGTGGAGGTTAGGGATCAACGGCAACGGCATGACCCGAGATTGCTGTATATGACAAAAAGATATTTTAGATAAATGAACTACGAAGAAAATCACTTTCTACTCAATCCGTCGCTTGTAAATCACGGAAGTAACTTACCAAACCAAAATTATGTAAGGTTAGCAGCGAAATATGATTAGGCCGACATGGGACCTGCGCGCAACTCCATTGCGACAACGTTTACCCAAGCTAAAACCAAGAAAACGAATATCATTAATTAATGATCCAAATATGGAAAGACAACGTTTCATAACTTCAAAATTCTCACCATTTTGACCAATTCCACGCCGGTATAAAAGAACAAAATGACAAATGGCTTTCGCCGTGAATGATCTGAATCTGAACCGAATGAACGAATGACATTTGGATGGCGAGTTTGAATGAGACACACGTCTGAACTATGTGCTCGAAAGTTTATTTTATTAAAACACATTAGTAATTAAATTAAAGCAAACCTTTTAAAAGGTAAAAATATAAATTTAGCTATTTGCTAAAGACTTCATTCCTTAACCGACGTTGCGTCAACGCGACTAAACTAATGACTCAAACAGCGCTAAAATAAGAGCTGTCACCGATGACGGAAACGTCATCACACAACATAAACACTCGAATTCCAATCCCAAACAATGACCGAATTTATATCCAAAACAACCTTTAAAATCAAGTGAAACTATCTAAACAATGTGTATGTGCTACGGCAAACACGTAATGTATCTCGTACCGATGATTGTAGGCGTGAATACCTGCAACACAATAGAAAATGATGTACGAAACGCTCCGCATTTTCCATGTAAGTAATCGCGATCTTCCGCATATTTAGACCTTCGATCTGCCACATATTCAATGCAGAGGGTCCATACCTATCTATGAACCAACAAATTACCACTATACATACCAACTATCCGCTAGCAATCAGTCAGTTTATAACCTATACAAATTTCATCTTAATTACCGACTAAAACCAGCTATTGAACACTCTGAAGTGTTACAAGTTGCATATTTTGAAATTGAGTACTCGCAATAAACTCAAAACCTAAAGGGTACTTCCCGTAAGCTCAGAATCTTGAAACTTGGCACGAAGAAATTTTATATAGCACAGACAAAGATAAAATTACGAAAAGTAGAAATTTTAGCAAAATCATACAAAAAAATATATTTTAAATTTTAAACTTACTACCATTTTCCTCGTAAACGCGTGAAGTTATTAAATTTAAATTCATGTCAAATACTCAGGGTTATAGTACCTTGCAGATGTAGCAAAACCAAATCTTTTTGTCAACGCAATCAAAAAAATAGCAATTTAAGTTGCATATTTTGAAACTGAGTACTCGCGAGAAACTCAAAACCTAAAGGTTACTTCCCGTAAGCTCAGAATCTTGAAACATGGCACGAAGCAACGTCATATAGCACAGACAAAGGAAAAATTATAAAACGTTGTCATTTTTGGTAGAATCATACAATTTTTTTTTTAATTTAAACTTACTACCTTTTTTCTCATAAACGCGTAAAGGTATTAAATTGAAATTCATATCAAATACTCAGGTCTGTAATACCTTTCAGCTGTAGCAAAACCAAACTTTTATGTCAACGCAATCAAAAGAAATAGCAATTTAAGTTGCATATTTTGGAGCAGAGTACTCGCAAGAAACTCAAAACCTAAAAGGTACTTCCCGTCAACTCAGAATCTTGAAACTTGACACGAAGAAATTTCATATAGCACAAACAAAGGTAAAATTACGAAAAGTAGAAATTTTTAGTAAAATCATACAAAAAAAATTATTTTAAATTTTATACTTACTACCATTTTCCTCGTAAACGCGTGAAGTTATTAAATTTAAATTCATGTCAAATACTCCGGGTTATAGTACCTTGCAGATGTAGCAAAACCAAATCTTTATGACAACGCAATCAAAAGAAATAGCAATTTAAGTTGCATATTTTGAAACTGAGTACTCGCGAGAAACTCAAAACCTAAAGGGTACTTCCCGTAAGCTCAGAATCTTAAAACTTGGCACGAAGCAACGTCATATAGCACAGACAAAGGAAAAATTATAAAACGTTGTCATTTTTGGTAGAATCATACAATTTTTTTTTAAATTTAAACTTACTACCTTTTTTCTCATAAACGCGTAAAGGTATTAAATTGAAATTCATATCAAATACTCAGGTCTGTAATACCTTTCAGCTGTAGCAAAACCAAACTTTTATGTCAACGCAATCAAAAGAAATAGCAATTTAAGTTGCATATTTTGGAGCAGAGTACTCGCAAGAAACTCAAAACCTAAAAGGTACTTCCCGTCAACTCAGAATCTTGAAACTTGACACGAAGAAATTTCATATAGCACAAACAAAGGTAAAATTACGAAAAGTAGAAATTTTTAGTAAAATCATACAAAAAAAATTATTTTAAATTTTAAACTTACTACCATTTTCCTCGTAAACGCGTGAAGTTATTAAATTTAAATTCATGTCAAATACTCCGGGTTATAGTACCTTGCAGATGTAGCAAAACCAAATCTTTATGACAACGCAATCAAAAGAAATAGCAATTTAAGTTGCATATTTTGAAACTGAGTACTCGCGAGAAACTCAAAACCTAAAGGGTACTTCCCGTAAGCTCAGAATCTTAAAACTTGGCACGAAGCAACGTCATATAGCACAGACAAAGGAAAAATTATAAAACGTTGTAATTTTTGGTAGAATCATACAATTTTTTTTTAAATTTAAACTTACTACCTTTTTTCTCATAAACGCGTAAAGGTATTAAATTGAAATTCATATCAAATACTCAGGTCTGTAATACCTTTCAGCTGTAGCAAAACCAAACTTTTATGTCAACGCAATCAAAAGAAATAGCAATTTAAGTTGCATATTTTGGAGCTGAGTACTCGCAAGAAACTCAAAACCTAAAAGGTACTTCCCGTCAACTCAGAATCTTGAAACTTGGCACGAAAAAATTTCATATAGCACAAACAAAGGTGAAATTACGAAAAGTAGAAATTTTTAGTAAAATCATACAAAAAAAAATATTTTAAATTTTAAACTTACTACCATTTTCCTCGTAAACGCGTGAAGTTATTAAATTTAAATTCATGTCAAATACTCAAGGTTATAGTACCTTGCAGATGTAGCAAAACCAAATCTTTATGTCAACGCAATCAAAAGAAATAGTAATTTAAGTTGCATATTTTGAAACTTAGTACTCGCGAGAAACTCAAAACCTAAAGGGTACTTCCCGTAAGCTCAGAATCTTGAAACTTGGCACGAAGCAACGTCATATAGTACAGACAAAGGAAAAATTATAAAAAATAGTCATTTTTAGTAGACCATACAATTTTTTTTTTTAAATTTAAACTTACTACCTTTTTCCTTATAAACGCGTAAAGGTATTAAATTGAAATTCATATCAAATACTCAGGTCTGTAATACCTTTCAGCTGTAGCAAAACCAAACTTTTATGTCAACGCAATCAAAAGAAATAGCAATTTAAGTTGCATATTTTGGAGCTGAGTACTCGCAAGAAACTCAAAACCTAAAAGGTACTTCCCGTAAACTCAGAAACTTGAAACTTGCCACGAAAAAACTTCATATAGCACAGACAAAGGAAAAATTACGAAAAGTAGACATTTTTAGTAAAATCGTATAATGAAATATTTTTTTAAATTTTAAACTTACTACCTGTTTCCTCGTAAACGCGAGTATTAAATTGAAATTCATATCATATACTCAGCTCTATAATATCTTTCTGCTGTAGCAAAACGAAACTTTCATGTCCACGCAATCATAAGAAATAGCAATTGTTATAGGTTTTTACGGAACCCTCGGTGCGCGAGTCCGACTCGCACTTGGCCGGTTTTTATTTAGATATTAGCTTGATAATTTCAGTATTATACCAGACTGGATAACATTTCGACATCTTATGTGAATATAAGTGCTAGTTATTTGTAATGATATTTACTGTTACCTATAATATTTATCAATGGGAAAAGACAGTAAGGCTTAAAACTCCTTGGTATATTGGATAATTATATAGTTATAGATATATGCTGGTGTATAATCCTGGCTACGAGGTAATGTCTGTGCAAGTACTTCCCGTTAGCAAGATGAGAACAAGCGGAGATGATATGCCTGAGTGACTCTCCAGGACGACGACATGCCCGACAAATGTCGAACGTACCGTCTTTCAGGATATATCTCCGGTAAACATAACTTATTATTATTTATTTATATTTATTAAGGGAGTTAAATGCCCAAAAATAGCTCATTGTTATACAAACCTGGGAGGAGTTTGTACCCTGCGGAATATAAGTGCCGGTTATTTATAATGATATTTACTATTATAATATTTATCAATGGGAAAAGACAATAAGGCTTAAAACTCCTTGGTATATTGGATAATTATATAGTTACAGATTTATGCTGGTGTATAATCCTGGCTACGAGATAATGTCTGTGCAAGTACTTCCCGTTAGCACAGGACGACGACATTCCCGACAAATGTCGAACGTACCGTCTTTCGATATATCTCCGGTAGACATAACTTATTATTATTTATTTATATTTATTAAGGGAGTTAAATGCCCAAAAATAGCTCGTTGTTATACAAACCTGGTAGGAGTTTATATCCTGCGGAATATAAGTGCCGGTTATTTATAATGATATTTACTATTATAATATTTATCAATGGGAAAAGACAATAAGGCTTAAAACTCCTTGGTATATTGGATAATTATATAGTTACAGATATATGCTGGTGTATAATCCTGGCTACGAGGTAATGTCTGTGCAAGTACTTCCCGTTAGCACAGGACGACGACATGCCCGACAAATGTCGAACGTACCGTCTTTCGATATATCTCCGGTAGACATAACTTATTATTATTTATTTATATTTATTAAGTGAGTTAAATGCCCAAAAATAGCTCGTTGTTATACAAACCTGGGAGGAGTTTGTATCCTGCGGAATATAAGTGCCGGTTATTTATGATGATATTTACTATTATAATATTTATCAATGGGAAAAGACAATGAGGCTTAAAACTCCTTGGTAAATGGGATAATTATATAGTTATTGATATATTAAAAATATTTATAACGGGTTACTCACGTAATTTTTGTCGATTTTTGCTCGACATGTTTCGATCAATTTACGATGATCATTCTCACGAGCGGCCTTCCGCGACGGCAGCGCGTCGGCTACTGCGCGCCTGCGCGCGGTGTGCCCTGCTGCTGGTGGCGGGAGGCGGCGAAACATGTCGAGCAAAAATCGACAAAAATTACGTGAGTAACCCGTTATAAATATTTTTAATATGTTAGAGTCTCACGAAAGTTTTATAGTTATTGATATATGCTGATGTATAATCCTGGCTACGAGGTAATGTCTGTGCAAGTACTTCCCGTTAGAAAGATGAAAACAAGCGGAGATGATATGCCTGAGTGACTCTCCAGATTCTGAATAAAACAATTGATTCTGATTCTGATTCTGATTCCAGGACGAGGACATGCCCGACAAATGTCGACCGTACCGGCTTTCAGGATATATCTCCGGTAGACATAACTTATTATTATTTATTCATTATGCCTATCATAAAACGGGGTGAATAGCCATGATTTCCGACTTCTTGGACGGTTTTCGTCACTGAGCGCACTAATATTTAAAAATATTTTTTTTATTTCTGTTTGTGAGTTTAATGTGGTATTTCCAAATAGTTTAGAGAAAATCGAAGGAAATACCTGACTTTAGCATAAGTAGATATTGCAGATTACAGGGTCGGTGGATACGACAAAGGGGTGAGTATAAAAACCGGCCAAGTGCGAGTCGGACTCGCGCACGAAAGATTCCGTACCATTATCTATAAAAACGGCAAAAGGATCATGTCTGGCTTATGGGAGCCTCCTTTAATATTTATTTTATTTCTTTTTTATTATCATTTGTTATAATTATCAGAAATACATTATGTGCTAAAATTTCACCTATCACGTTTCATTAGATACAGCCTGGGGTCAGACGGACAAACAGACAGACAGACAGACAGACAGACGGACAGTGACTTCTTAATAATAGGGTCCCATATTTCCCCTAATAGTACGGAACCCTAAAAATGCAGTGTCGTAAACATAACTATTAGATTAGGCACGGACCTCTTAAACAGTAATATTAGTAGTGTTACATATAGTCCGAAACTATTACTGTTAGTATGCGTTGTGTTATTATTTTATATTTCTTTTCTTCAATTTAGTGTTGTCTCTTGGGCCCTCGCTGTTGTTAACCGACTTCAATTCCATAGAAGGAGGAGATTCTGCATTCGGTTTGATGTTTTTAGGGTTCCGTACCTCGAAATGAAAAAAACGGAACCCTTATAGGATCACTTTGGTGTCCATCTGTCTGTCAAGACCATTTTTCTCAGGAACGCGTGGAGGTATCAAGCTGAAATTTATATCATATACCCAGGTCTATTGTCCCTTGGAGCTATGAAAAAATCAAACTTAAAAGCCAACGCAATCAAAAGATACAGCCGTTTGTGCTGCAAATTTTAGTTTTACGGCATTCGCAAAACCTACGGGGTACTTTCCGTGAACTCAGAATATTGAAATTTGGCACGAAGCAACGTCATATAGCATAAACAATGGAAAAATTACAAAAAGTAGTCATTTTTAGTAAAATCATACTAAAAAATATTTTTTGGGGTTCCGTAGTCAACTAGAAACCCTTATAGTTTCGCCATGTCCGTCCGTCCGTCCGTCCATCCCTCGGCGGTCTAGCTCAGTGACCGTTAGCACTAGAAAGCTGAAATTTGCTAGCGTTAAGCGCCATCTAGCGATGAGTAGATGAAATAGAGTTGAAAAATATCATTTAAAATTTTCTGAAGATGGAAGAAGTTATGTCCTCACTCCGTAAGCTCCGACAAGACGTGGACCAACAAAAAATTACAATAGAAAAGAATGGAGAGAAAGTTACTGAACAGATAACAGAAAACATAAACAAAACTTTTGACACAAAATTTAAAATATGGCATCATGGTCAAGAAAAATTACTGCAAAAGATAGAAAAACAGGAACAGAGGCTTCATACCCTAGAAAGGCAAGTAAGGCAGAGAAATTTGGTATTTTTCGGCATCGAGGAAAATGAAAAATCTTACTCACAGCTAGAAACGAATATAATTGACTTCATAAATAACTTCCTTTCAATTAAATTAAACAACATAGATATTCATGAAGCGAGGAGAATCGGCAAAAAGGCAGAAAACCCCCGTCCCATTACTGTTACATTTACCACATTGGGCAGCAAAATCAAAATATTGAAGCAAAAAGGACTGCTAAAGGACACTGCTTACTACATAGAAGAAGATTATCCACAACACATCCTAGAAAAAATAAGAGAGCTTCAGGAACAAGGGCAGGTAGAGAAAAATAAAGGAAATGAAGACATTATAAAATATGACAAATTAATTGTGCTACAAAATAATCCTGAGACGGAATCAAGCTCAGATACTAGAAAACGGAACATATCCATATCACCTCAAAATAACTTAAACTCCCAAAATTACACTCAACAGTCTCCACATAATATTCAATTGGCAAAGAAAAATAAAACCGTAGTAACGCGGAATACACCCATAAGCTCACCCAGTACGTTACAAGGACCAGTCAAACCAGGTATCCTTAACTTCCTTACTAATAAGCAATCAAACAGTAGGCAGGACGGAGATGAAAATAGAACCGAAGACAACTTAAACGCCTAGTAATTAGCACCTCTCTCAGAACACGTATTATGTGAAAAACAAAACCTAATAACACCACAAATCAATCTTCCAAGCCGATTGGTCGCCGTGGAAGATTACGACCGAAACCTTTCATAGAAATCATCAGAACTTATAAAACTCAGCAGAAGAAGCTCTCACCAGCTCTATATATTGACATACAATGTTAGAACTCTATCAACACACGAACGATTAATTGAATTAAATGAAGCACTAGCGAATATAAAATATGACATCATAGGTTTATCAGAAATACGACGCCTCGGCAACGAAATTTCGGAATACGATAAATAAACATGCCTTCTTATGCCTTTTTAAAATGGTGTCAGAGTAAATCTGGTAAACATAATAAAAAGACGACATTCCGCTCGTTCGATAATACTCACTGTGTGTGCACGCTTTTCAGTTATTAAGGTATGATAGAGACGCACTCTGTGATAACATCATTTACGCTACAGTAAACCATAGCCAAATAGCACTAGACCCTACTCATAGTGTTGTGTTCCTGCTGGTGAGTAAGGTTGCCAAAGAGCTCAAAGAGGACCCAGTGTGTTGACGACGAGAGGCCTCTCTCTTGCTCCTTTAGCCGTCAACACAGCGAATCCTCCTGTTTTTAAAGGGTCGGCAACGCGCATGTGACACCTTTGGAGTTGCAGGCATCCATAGGCTACATTAGCTGCTTACCATCAGGTGGGCCGTATGCTTGTTTGCCACCGTCGTTGTATTAAAAAACACGATAATGTAAGTATCTGCTTATTTCCTTAAAAATAAAATTCAAACCTATTCATTACGAGTATTCCACATAGTGCAAGAGTGGCTGGGTAACAAAATGCCTCCTGATATGTGGGGTTGGAAACGAGGAGCTGATGGAACCCTTGATCCAATTATAACCACTGATCCTCCAGCTCCTGACACCGTGCTGAATTAAATTTTTTGTCGCTAAAAATGCGGTAGCACTGGAAATTGTGGATGTCGAAAGGCTGGTATTACAAACGGTGTACCTGTACATTTTCTAGAAAGAGAAGACGAAGATTACGATATCGAAGATGATGAGTAAAATAAAAATGACGATCTCATATGTTTTTTCTATTTTTAAATATATATAATATGTTAGCCTCTTTACGTCCCACTGCTGGGCACAGGCCTCCTCTCATACCCGAGAGGGATCGAGCTATAGTCCCCACGCTGACCCAAAGCGGGTTGGGAACATCACATACACCTTTGAATTTCTCCGCTTTATCTATCTATATCTTTGTTAACTTAAACACTCTGTAGCTCCTAAAGTATTGATCGTAGAGTAAACTTTTCCGCCATATTGTTTTTACGGTGACGTCACATAGCCTATGTTTCTTGAGATAACGTGACGATTCTAACGATACCCCATACATCTAAATCGGTTCAGCCGTTCAGTTGTTCTAGTGGAACAAAGAATTTTATTTTAGCCACATACATACATGAACCCTGAAAACAATACAGTCCTTTTTTTGGGCAGTCGTGTAAAAAACGAGCTCGCAGCTCCCTCTATTACGGTTTCTTTCAGCCTCATTTTGTGGCCCTTATGATGATATTGATGATTTTTTCACGTCATGACCCCTCGATCGATCCTGATGCTCGTAAACGAACTCTCAGATTTTACGTATACTACATAGACGTGTGCGCCGCGCCGGCGTGGCGTAGCCGCGCCGTGGGACCCACGCCGCCGCCGCCGCCGCGGATTTCAAAATCCACGCCGTGAGCCAAAATTTCAGGATTCGATAAAACTTTGCCAACGCCAATGTCCGATCAAGGAAAGTCAGATGAACATTTAACGACGTATATTTATGAATTAAACCATAAAAACATCTACAGATAGAAATAGTTAGGTTTTTTCACGTCATGACCCCTCGATCGATCCTGATGCTCGTAAACGAACTCTCAGATTTTACGTATACTATACTACAGCATACAGCTACAGCCCGAACAAATTTCATGAAGATCAGAAAAACGTTAATAAAGTTGTCGCGTAACAGACTCTCAAAATAAAAAATAAAAACATCGAATTGCCAAAACGTCCCAGTAGCCAGAATTTGTTTGTAAGAACTTCGCTTCGCTTACGCTCCGCTCGTTCGATAACTTCATGCCCGTCCCGTCCCGGGTAAGGTGTGTGAGGTGCCTAATGGGCTCTATACCCTGGCAACAATCGCATATAATTTATTTCGATACTTTGCCAGCCGAAGTAAGTCTAACAAAAATCTATCAAATAAATGCCGCAGCCACAATGCAATGTATTGTGATCGATCGATCAAATGCCGCCTTCTAGTGAAAGTGTAAAAAGGTATTTTATTTGAATAAAGGTATTTTGAAAATACCTATTTTGCCTTTTTGTGAAACTATTTTGTATTTTTATTTGAAATAGGTATCAAAGTATTTGCATTTTTTATTTAAATACATTTCTCAACCTATTTTTAACATCTCTGTGTGCCACTAGCGTTCCTGTATGCGAGTGTGATTAAATGTGTCTCACAATTTAAGTACCTTGGCCACTGGTTAACCGATGACTTGTCAGACGGAGTAGATATTGAGAGGGAAAGAAGATATGAAAAAAGTGGCTGGTGCAACTGGCCCTTAGTGTTGCCAGTAAAACATTATTCGAATTTCTCATATTTTTCGTAAATTCTGGTTTGTTTGAATGCTATGCTATATTATAGGTATATCATTTATAAGGAGGTTTTAAAGTTCGCGATATTTAATTTCGATTTAATTTCGACCTTATTAAAAAAATAATGAACTGATTACTTCCATAGTTGATATACAGAGTGTTTCCTGTAACATGAGCAATAAATTAAAACGTAGATTCTGCTCCTCAAACAATAAAACTTTTGTTCAACAACTTTTAAAAAATATGAATTTTGTAGATTGTCTCTTTTTCATACAAACTAAATAGTATTTTTAATGTACGTTAAAATCCGTCCAATTGACATTGCTTGTCAGCCTTGTCACCCTACAGACATAATCAATTTCGGAATACATTGCGTGTTCGAATAATCTTTAAAGTGAAATAAAAATCAAACCATAAGTTATTTTTAAAAGTTGCTGAACAAACGTTGTCTGGTTTGAGGATCTACGTTTTAATTTATTGCTCCTATTACCCCGGTATGCGGGTTTGTGTCGTTATCCAATATGAAAATGTTATCAAAATTGGAAAAAGTAGCCATCATTTTGAACATAATTATTGAACCCTTTTCTTTCAAAATTGAAATCGGGGGTTTCGTGTAGTTCAAATGCAAAAATGTAGTTTCTTGTTTAAAGAGCACCGATAACAATTTTGATAGCAATTAACGAAAAAGTTCTAAGTGGAGACACTTTTTTCATTTAACTTTAAGAAATTACACATTTTAACAAAGATAACTGATGTCATTTTATTATATTTGAAAATATTTATCGATTATTTCGAGGAAATATTTTCATGTTGTAGCAACACCGAACTGTACGAAACGGCGAATATCATGATATCCATGACAGACAAAGATGGCAATATTGCCTTGCGCAATCGTAATACCCTAGCAGAAAAGAGATAATCATACTTCGATAGTTCATTTTAGAATATAAACACTCCGTTTTTGCCGGTACGTCGTGATACGAGGCGCGTGGCACGCATTTAACGTTGTGTTGATATGAAGTTTGCTTCTCTTGTATATTTACCTTAATGTATCAAAATCGTTAGTACTACAATCTGATAACTATAAAATATTGTAATTGACATGCATCTAGCAGGCCAAAGTGATGTGTGTGTATATATATGTCGACGCGCAGGTGAAATTAAAACTCAATTGAAATAATAATGACCTTATTGAAACTCCTTAGGTGCTTAGGTTAAACAAATTGCAAAGTAATAATTAAAGACATTGTTTACACATTTATTTTAAAATGTAGACGGCGACTACTCGGCTAAGGGCCGCAATAAACATGTCAAATGACAAGTGGATACTTAGAGATCAGCCTGGCGTCAGGATTGTTTTTATAACGCCTGAATGTGTTCTGTTGGCCGTTACTAAGTTAAGCTTTAATGATGTTTTTGGAAATATGGTTGTAGAGTGCATGGGCCACTCGGTTATGGGCTTATGGGATTCGATGGCGAACGGACGAAACCAACAGACCTCATTACGCCTCGCGAATAAGTTCATTTCTCGCGTTATACTTACGTCCTTTATGCTGTACCACCTAGTACATTGCTTAGGCATTCCTGACTACCTATACCTAAACTTATGTTTACCTCCGCGCCCGATATATATATATTAAAGTATTCAATTCGCAAAAACATTAAGAGTCTAGGTACTTACTAGCCACAAATTTTTCAGCTTTTTTTTGCTTTAATCTTAGTTTAAAATTATTAAAACAAATATTTGACATTATTTTCGTGGAACAACGTATTTACACTGGCCACTTAGCCATCATTTTAGTGTGTGACAACTCACTGTTGTCAATCTCAATGTACAGCATCTTATTCGAAAAAAAAACGCATACAAAAAGGAGATATCTATCTTCTATCTATATAAATAAAAATGAATTGCTGTTCGTTACGTTCGAATCGCTAAAACTCGAGAACGGCTGAACCGATTTGGCTAATTTTGGTTAGGGTGTAGCTAAGGGGGGGGGGGGGGGGGGGGGGGGGGCTGGGACTTATCATTATGACACCTATTTTGAATAATGCTATCGTATAGAAGACGCTAAAATAAGCATGTTTTGTATCGGTGACTTTTCTCTAAACTTGATAATTACCGAGATATTGATAATTACCAAGCGCGCGAAGCCGAGCGAGCGAAGCGAACTTGCCGCGGCAGCGGCCGGCGAGCTCCAGAAGAATATTAATTTTCAAGTCCCTAGCTTCGTAGTGGCCAAACTTGCAACTTAGGACTGCACTTTAGTTCTTAAACGGGCAAGTCAATCAAAAAATTGTAATCAATAAAAGATGCTTATCTAAATGTGTGGAATAAAGTTTTAATCGAAAAGATAGCGAAAATGCGAAACAAAAAATTCTATGAAAGTCCTGAAATCGGCCCCCCCCCCTTTTAAACACTCTAAGTATAGGTTTTTACGGAACCCTCGGTGCGCGAGTCCGACTCGCACTTGGCCGGTTTTTATTTTGTTTAAAAGGAACTACCTCGAAGATGGTCCCACATTAATCTGGTGCTGTTTTGATGATGGGATCCATGAGCAATTGAGGGAAATCCTCAATTTTTAAAGGCATGTGTATAGTGATTTGGGTGTTTTCTTGAGCTACTCAAGCATTTCATCTCGAAAAACCCCCAATTTGATGGAGTGGACCTAATGATTAAGTCCACATATGATACGTGGAACTTTCTTTAGATTGAATGGGTGTATTATGAACTTTTTGATATATCTTTACCGATTATTCCGAGATTTGTTGTCCGATTTTGATAAATATATGTATAATCACACAAAGTGGAAAAATAAAAACTTTTTACAAAAAAAAGGATAAACCGACTTCAAAAAGGATAAAATTAATCATTATATTATTTATATGCGTTACCAAGTGATATGTAACTGGTCAGTTCTCAAAAATTGGCACCGACAGGTGAAAGTTTTGTCTTTTTAAAAAAGTCACATTTTTAATTTTATTTTAATTGGGATCGTTAGAATGCATATCAAATATTTCAAAAATGTCAAAGGGAAGGGAATCAGATGTTTATTTTAGGAGTTATAGCCGTTTAAAATTCAGGTGAACGACGTCACATTCAGGTGAAAGTAGGGGTCACAAAACCGGTTTCACCGAAACCGATCGCCGATCGTGAAAACCGGTTTTCAGATTTGGAAAAACCGGCTTTTCAAGTTTTTCGGTTTTACACTTGTAAGAGTATTAGTACATTAATTACCTGCGATTAAATAAATACGCCGTTGGTCATTGCAATTTGTAAAAGTTCTACCTTTTAGTTTATCAGTAAACATAAGTACTAAATATAAATACATACACACATATAATCACGCCTGTTTCCCAGAGGGGTAAGCAGGTAATCTAAATACACTAAATATGTATAAATGAATTAACGAATGAAGTATATTGAATTATTAAGCGTTTTCGAATGTTATATATTAACTAAACGGGAAAAAGAATTGAATTTATTTTCAAATATATGTTTTAGACTGTATATATTTGGGTATTTAGGGTCTTCGTCGGTTAGTCAGCACGCTAAATGTCGCTTCTATATATGTATTAATATTTATATAATATGTTTAAGTGACCCTTTTTCTGTTTTTGTTAACTGCCTGCACTTACAACCATTTCCGTTTATCCCGATGGTTGACTGGTAGAGAATGCCTTTAGGCATTAAGTCTGCCATTTGTACTTTATATTTGTATTGTGCAATAAAGTTTAAATAAAATAAATAAATAATAAAAATACTCTTTACATGGCACATGCCGAAACACGATTGCTAAAAATTGTCCCCACAGAAAAAAAACCGAAGTTGGGTCAGCTTTCCCCTTATTTTCCTTCATCATCATCATCATCATCATCAGCCCTTTATCGCCCACTGCTGAGCATAGGCCTCTCTTCGTGTACGCCACTTGTCCCGGTCCTGTGCCAATTTCATCCAGAAGTGACCAGCAACCTTCTGAATGTCGTCTACCCAACGAGCCAACGGACGCCCGGGGCTTCTTTCATCTGAAAGCGGCCACCACTCCGTCAACATTTTAGTCCACCTGCCGTCACTCTGCCTGGCAACGTGTCTTATTTTCCTTATCTTACATAAACTATAAGATAGCAATACCTATTAGTAAGTTTAAAATATGATATTTTGGTTTATCTAAAAACTCCCACAAGCGATATTAGACAAACTTTATAGATTTGCGCATTTATTGTTATTTGTTCAAAAAGTCTGAATCGTTGCAATGCATCTCTTTTTTTCGTGCACGGGCGCATATATGTACAGTCTAAAAACATATATTCTAAAATAAAATCAGTCCCTATTCCCGTTTAGTCAATACAGCGCTCGAACAAACGCAGAGAAGGAGGTTCCGGAAGATGTTTCGTTTTAAAATGGTTATTTTATGAAGAGTTTTGTTTCTAATAATGAAAAGATATATAAAAAGTCTCCTCTGTTGTTTAATCGTTCAATATTAAGGTATAAATTCATAAAATTCCGTTTTTTCACTTCTTACATATAAAACCGAAAAATCATCGAAAAACCGGAAAAGCCGGTTTTGCTAATATACAAAAACCGAAACCCGGTTTTCAAAAAATACTAGCAGTTTTGTGACCCCTAGGTGGAAGACTAAATGTGCACAGGTTATTGATAACAGAAGCAGGTCAACGACAAATAAGTACAAATTAGAATGAAACATTGACAAACGTCGCTAACCTGTATCCGTAGTCCATTACCTGTCTATTTGTGGTCATTAACCTGACATGGATATCATTCACCTGCCCACCAAAGACATATTTTCCCTTTATTCATATATAATTAAAAGAAACACAACAAAAATGCTTTAATTGTTTAATTTAAATAATATTTTTTTAAACGAAAAATAAACCGTCTCGTCTCATAATATTTTTAAAATAAAAAATGAACGAAAATGAGTAATTACAAAGTCGAAATTATTTATATTATAATTTCTTGTAAGTATCAACAATTATTATTTATTAATCAGCCTTATTGATATCACGTCATTAATGATGATGTAATCACCGCTTAACAGTCTTTATGGTTTTTATTATTTATTTTTCCGTTAACTTATTTTGATCCTTATTTTTGTTAGCAAATTTGTAGCTTATCATTTTGTTGGACCTTAAGTATGTCTATTGTACTGAGCTAATAGATTAAGCTCCCATTGCATGAAACCTTACCTCACACGGTGGCAGAGCAGACACATACTACAGCGATAGATAATACTTAGGAACACTGGACTATAGTAGGTTGCCATGACACAGCCTGGAAGAACATAGTTTTTTTTGAATTTTAAAACGTCAATTTTTACCAAAATTTACATCATAAGGTGGCAGATTGAAACCTTTACCCATCGAAAGAGACCCCTTTGGTGACCCGAACCCGCATAGGTTGCCAGCCCTAAACCTGGTAGATTTCCAGGTCAGCCATGTTTTATGAGGCCAAAAAATGGGGTAATTTACCTCATCAGGTGGCAAGCTGAAATTGATGCAGATCGATAGCCCTTGGCGTGCCATTCACGAATATATAGGGTTGCCTGCCATCAGCCTGGTAGTTTTTCTGGTCAGCCTCCTTAAAGTATCGATTTAGTAACTTGGACCAACGAGAAATTCATGTACAGACGCTAAAATTCGAGGAATATTTTAGTGCGAACCGTGATATTTAATTAAAATCTATATATTGACAGTCTTGCAATGCATACGTGTTGAAATAATAGGGTAAATGAACCAGTTCTGGTCATTTCTTACTAATTATATAGATGACTACCGAAAAACTTAGACTGCGGGTAATATTGAGGACGCCGCGACAATAAATCATCAGTGTGTGACGTAAAATTGGTTAATCACCTCATTTCCGCAATCTCCTATTACTGCTTCGCTTAAATATGCTCAATCTGTGGGTGAAAAAACACCCTGACTTGGGTACTTTGATTACTGCGTGAAGTCATAATATATACCACCGACGCCTACCAGAGCACTCCTACTACTGAAGGGTAAACATCCTTCATGCGCATAGACTATAGGGCTGCTATCCCCTGGAAATAGGCCGCGCCCGTGCATCCCGTATCCGTCATGACAGTATTTTCAAATATGGGAAATAAATGTTTCCATTTAAGTTCAAAGTTCACTTAATGTTAAACGTGACATATACCTAAGATCTACGTACGGTCACGCTGGATATTATAATTATGTAGAAATCATAGGACATCATTAATCACTAAGTATTTTGTTCTTACCTCTTTTCCATTTCAATTGGGATTGGGCCTCTTCGTATGTAGGCACCAGGACTTTCAGTCTTGGGTATTCGATGGTTCGTTATTCAGGGCCGAACCCGCATAGGTCGCCAGCCCCAAGCCTGAGAGATTTCAAGGTCAACCATGTTCCATGAGGCCAGTAAATGGGATAATTTACCCCATCAGATGGCAAGATGAAACTGATGTAGATCGATGGCTCTAGGCGTTCCATTCACGAGAATATAGGTTTGCCTGCCATCAGCCTGGCAGTTTTTTTGGTTAGCCTCCCTAAACTATCGATGTTAATATCTTGGAAACAAGAGAAATTCGCGTAGAGATACTAACATTCAAAGTATATTTAAATGCAAACCTTGATATTTAATTAAATCTACACATTGTGAGTCTTGCACTTCATACGTGTTGAAATAATAGGGCAAATGAATCAGTTGTGGGCATTTCTCATTGGTATTTTCGGTTTTTAGGGTTCCGTAGCCAAAATGCCAAAAACGGAACCCTTATAGTTTCGCCATGTCCGTCCGTCCATCCATCTGCGGTCTAGATCAGTGACCGTTAGCACTAGAAAGCTGAAATTTGGTTTGAATATGGGTATTAACCAAACCAACAAAACGATGGAATAAAAACGGGAAAAATATATTTTGTTAGGGTACCTCCCGTACACGTGAAGTGGGGGGCGAAATTTTTTTTCGTTCCAACTAAGTTGTGTGGGGTATCGTTGGATAGGTCTTTTAAAAAAAAATAGGGTCTTGTAGAGCAGTTTTTGGATAAAACTAGTACTTTCGGAAATAATAGCTCCAAAAGTTTAAAACAGGGCGTCCATCTAACTTTTGAATCGTGGGTCCTAAAATTAAAAAAAAAACATGAAACTGAGGCCTAATGAGTACCTTCAATGAAAACTATATTGAAATAAATCGGTTGAGCCGTTTTTGAGTTATCATTCAAAAACCCATAGTGAAAGGACATAAGTAAAAATGACGTAAGCGCCGCCAAATTTCCCGTAAGAAATGACCTTTTGAATTAATGGTCTCAGTTTACTGAACCCTACACTGAGCATGGCCCGACATGCTCTTGGCCGGTTTTTCTTTCAATGTAGTGATCCTACGAACTTCATGGTTTTTTTACATTTCGTGTTCTTGAGATCCCTCGCTACACTCAAGATTCGAACTTAGAATCACTCGCTTCGCTCGTGATTCAATTATAGAATCTTTCGCTTACTCGGGACTCAAAATCAACACTCGCAAAAAAACCAACTTTCCTCTCTTGTTGCACGAATAACTATTTCCAGTTTTTATTCTACCATTTAGTCGGCTTAGTTCATGCACATATTCAAACCAAATTTCAGCTTTCTAGTGCTAGAGGTCACTAAGCTAGACCGCGGACGGACGGACGGACGGACGGACATGGCGAAACTATAAGGGTTCCGTTTTTGGCATTTTGGCTACGGAACCCTAAAAACCGAAAATACCAATGAGAAATGCCCACAACTGATTCATTTGCCCTATTATTTCAACACGTATGAAGTGCAAGACTCACAATGTGTAGATTTAATTAAATATCAAGGTTTGCATTTAAATATACTTTGAATGTTAGTATCTCTACGCGAATTTCTCTTGTTTCCAAGATATTAACATCGATAGTTTAGGGAGGCTAACCAAAAAAACTGCCAGGCTGATGGCAGGCAAACCTATATTCTCGTGAATGGAACGCCTAGAGCCATCGATCTACATCAGTTTCATCTTGCCATCTGATGGGGTAAATTATCCCATTTACTGGCCTCATGGAACATGGTTGACCTTGAAATCTCTCAGGCTTGGGGCTGGCGACCTATGCGGGTTCGGCCCTGAATAACGAACCATCGAATACCCAAGACTGAAAGTCCTGGTGCCTACATACGAAGAGGCCCAATCCCAATTGAAATGGAAAAGAGGTAAGAACAAAATACTTAGTGATTAATGATGTCCTATGATTTCTACATAATTATAATATCCAGCGTGACCGTACGTAGATCTTAGGTATATGTCACGTTTAACATTAAGTGAACTTTGAACTTAAACGGAAACATTTATTTCCCATATTTGAAAATACTGTCATGACGGATACGGGATGCACAGGCGCGGCCTATTACCAGGGGATAGCAGCCCTATAGTCTATGCGCATGAAGGATGCTTACCCTTCAGTAGTAGGAGTGCTCTGGTAGGCGTCGGTCGTATATATTATGACTTCACGCAGTAATCAAAGTACCCAAGTCAGGGTGTTTTTTCACCCACAGATTGAGCATATTTAAGCGAAGCAGTAATAGGAGATTGCGGAAATGAGGTGATTAACCAATTTTACGTCACACACTGATGATTTATTGTCGCGGCGTCCTCAATATTACCCGCAGTCTAAGTTTTTCGGTAGTCATCTATATAATTAGTAAGAAATGACCAGAACTGGTTCATTTACCCTATTATTTCAACACGTATGCATTGCAAGACTGTCAATATATAGATTTTAATTAAATATCACGGTTCGCACTAAAATATTCCTCGAATTTTAGCGTCTGTACATGAATTTCTCGTTGGTCCAAGTTACTAAATCGATACTTTAAGGAGGCTGACCAGAAAAACTACCAGGCTGATGGCAGGCAACCCTATATATTCGTGAATGGCACGCCAAGGGCTATCGATCTGCATCAATTTCAGCTTGCCACCTGATGAGGTAAATTACCCCATTTTTTGGCCTCATAAAACATGGCTGACCTGGAAATCTACCAGGTTTAGGGCTGGCAACCTATGCGGGTTCGGGTCACCAAAGGGGTCTCTTTCGATGGGTAAAGGTTTCAATCTGCCACCTTATGATGTAAATTTTGGTAAAAATTGACGTTTTAAAATTAAAAAAAAAACTATGTTCTTCCAGGCTGTGCCATGGCAACCTACTATAGTCCAGTGTTCCTAAGTATTATCTATCGCTGTAGTATGTGTCTGCTCTGCCACCGTGTGAGGTAAGGTTTCATGCAATGGGAGCTTAATCTATAATAAAATCCAATTGTAGCTAGAGAAATGAAAAAAAGAAAAAGATTTTTTTTGTGATTTATAAATATATAAAAAAATAAAGTAAACATGAATGTAAAAGTGTCATATTTTGTGAGAACGAGGCCCGATATGCTTAGCATCATTTTGCGTCCAAAAACCTGTATATCATCGATTTTTTTAACACAATTCGTACATAAAATATAATTACCGTAAGCATTTTTTTAAAATATCGTTACCTGGAATATGGCAAGTGAACGACGTGTCGGTAACCTGCCACTGTGTCCACCACCTGGTTATATTGGACAGGTAAAGGACACATATAGCAAAAAAGCTACAATCCTTTGAAAAATGCCGCCTAAATTAACATGACAGTAAACCTGTTTCATTTAATGCATAATACGAGTATTCTCGATCTTAAAACATATGATTAAGGGTGTAAAAAGTATAATTTTTGTCATCCACCTTCCACCTGTCGCTGAATGTCGCTCACTTGTCAATTTTAGCCGGGTGAACGATGCACAAGTGGCGGACAAAATGACAGTTATTTCTTCAAAACTCGCAAAGTATTTACTTTATGAACTTAGTATGTAGGCACCCGTAAATAGGCAATCAATAACGTTACATATTTTACAGATAATGCTCACACTCCCACAATAACCGAAATATAAATGACAGAATAAAGACTACTTCCCAAGTAACACATCAAAGCAGTAAAACGCCCTTCTCACAGCATTTCTTTATGCCTTCTGGTTCTATAGTAGCATCATAAACGTTTATAGAGCTGATTTTGCTCTTAAATGGGCACACATTATCCAGCTTGAGATCCTATATAGGTTATTGGGCACACATTATCCAGCTTGAGATCCTATATAGGTTACTAGCTTTTGCCCGCGACTTCGTCTGCGTGGTATTAGTAATCCCCCCTTAAGGAATGACTTCTGGATATCAATTATTTTATACTCTTGCCCAGAGCTCAAACTATTTCCAGCGTTCAGCGGTTATTGATTTCCCATACAAACTTCCAACCCCCTTTTCACCCCCTCTAGGGTCGATTTTCGGGATAAAAATTATCTTATGTCGTTTCTCGGGACTCAAATTATCTCTATACAAATTTTCATCTAAATCGGTTTAGCGGTTAAACATTTTCCATATAAACTTTCAACCCCCTTTTCACCCCCTCCTGGGTTGATTTTCGGAATGAAAACTATCCTATGACCTTTCCCGGGACTTCAACTA
The DNA here is from genome assembly GCA_911728535.1 of Pammene fasciana. Lineage (NCBI taxonomy): Eukaryota > Metazoa > Arthropoda > Insecta > Lepidoptera > Tortricidae > Pammene > Pammene fasciana. The sequence continues at coordinate 6,485,083 of OU452283.1, forward strand.
TGTTTGTACCAAATGGCATCAAAATTCTTTCAGCCGTTTTCACGTGATGCGCGGTCAAATAAACAGACAAACAGATAAACAGACAAACAGACAAAAATTCTAAAAACTGTTGGAACGTGTTCTGTTATCAATTCTAAGTATCCCCAGCCAACTTTTTTTCGAATATCTTCCATGTACAGACTTTCGACCCTCTTCAGCTTTATTATATGTATAGATTGGGCACACATTATCCAGCTTGAGATCCTATATAGGTTATTGAGCAAATATTATCCAGCCTGAGATCCTATATAGGTTATTGGGCACACACTATCCAGCTTGAGATCCTATATAGGTTATTGAGCACACATTATCCAGCTTGAGATCCTATATAGGTTATTGGGCACGCATTATCTGGCTTGAGATCCTATATAGGTTATTTAATAGCATTACAACTAGCTAAGCGCATTAAAGAAGTATAAGTTAGCTCGATTAAGTTGCCCATCGCTTTACAATAGCTTTACAGAAGCATTATACTAAAGCATCCCTAGATCCCTACATCATTGCAAAAATGTCTCTAATACCGACGGAACAAATGTTTTAATACAATGAACGTTGTGATTTACCTTCTTTGTCACACAATATAAAATGGACGACGACGGTACATAACTGAATGAGTGACATGACACCATATTTGTTTGCATGGTAACAAAATTTATAAAAGTTTTTGGTCTTTTATGTTACTATATCCTTCAAATATTACTGCGCAATGTAGTTTACTCTAAATGTGTATACAAGTTTCATTCAAAATTTTCAGGCGCCTTTGATTTATTGTGGTTCAGCTATAAATATTATATAAAGATATGCGTCAAATAACCAAAACAATTGTGTGATCCTTGTATAGCACGAATCTTGCATAATAAACATAATAGTGTTGGTTGAGCAGTCTTAAATTAAGTTATTTTATTATTACAATGGTATTTTCCTTTTATAAAAAGTCCCGAATGTTTTAATTTTTAGGTTAAAAATTATTTACGAAATGGCGTTGGTCTATAGCAGCCCAGCGACCCTTTAAAAAAGCTAATTAAAGCCTACAGCAGTATAAGTATTGACACGTAAAATTTTATCAAGCCAGAGGCCAGAAAGAAGACTTAAAAAAGCTATTGTAAACCCTAAGGTACTAAAAACAGCTAATAACAAGGTAAAAGCTGTACAATTGCGTTGTGTGTGTGACATGCAGAGTTGCCAACCGTACTAGAATTCTCGTACAAATACAAGATTTGTAGTCTTCTGTACGAGGTACGAGGCAGTGTTGGGCGTAATTAATTACTTTTTGTAATTATTTACCAATTAAATTACATGTAATTCAATAACAAGTAATTGCAATTACATGTAATTGAAATAACTTGTAATTGGTAATTGCAATTACATGTAATTTGTAATTGCAATTACTTTTTGCTCAATTACTTTTAACTGGAACTTCTATATCGATATCTCTCTAACGATACATGTTAGAAAAAAGTTTACTTGACAGTTTGTGCTAATTTTTGCGCGTTTTTTATACTGAACTGAAAACAAAATATTGTTTGGTCCAAAATTATCTAAGTCCTGAAATAGATTCGTTCGACCATTGTGTTTGAATATAACGTTTAAACGAGCGATTTTGGGAAAAAGTTTATATTACGTTCTGTGCTTGTTTTTAAGCATTGTTTTCGATAGAAAAAAACAAAAACCAAAAAGTACCTAATAATTTTTTTTTAAGGCGATTTCTCTAAGTCCTAGATAGCACCGCCGTCTAACACATCGAGTATATCGTTGAAAGAAGCGATTTTAGGGGAAACTTTATATAACATTTTGTAAGTAATTTTAAGCATTGCTTTCGATAGAATAAAAATATAACCAAAAACTATGAAAAACATTTTTGATGGAAATTTCTCAATCCTTGAGAACTTCGCTTCTGATCCATCGAAGTTAAGTATATCATCGAAAAGAGCTATTTTGGGGAAAAGTTTATACGACATAATATGCTTCTTTTTAGGCATACCTTACGACGCAATTGAAAAAAACAGTAAAACTTAAAAATAATATTATTGTTATAAATTTCTTTAAGTCCTAGAACAGCAAAACGTCAAAATAAAATTATTGTTAGAAATTTTCTAAGTCCTAAAAACCATGTGCCGATACTGCCGATGGCCATTGATAGGTTAAGAGTTAATATTGCATGTTTCTGAAATGGGAGATTTGTTTAAAATTTAATTTTACAATTTTGTGATTCTTCTGATACGCACTAAAATAATAACTAAGATAAAGAAATTTGTAATTATAATTAAGTATGTCGATTGCTCAATTATATAATTTGTAATTGCAACTACTTTCTGCTCAATTACTTTTCACTAAAACTTTCGATATCTCTATAACTATACATCGTAGAAAGAAGTTTATTTGATGTTTTGTGCTTATTTTTGTGTGTGTGTTTTACGATTGAACAGGAAACCAATAATAAAATTTAAAAAAAATTTTTTGCTCCTGAATTCTTTAAGTCTGGAATCGATTCCTTCTAGCATTGTGACTGAGTATATCTTTGAAAATAGCGATTTTGGCAAAAAGTTTATTAAGTACTGTTTCGACAGAACGAAAACAAAGACCAAAAAGTCAGATTTTTTTTTATGGCAATTTCTTTAATTCCTAGTTAGCACCGCCGTGTAACACATCGAGTATATAGTTGAAAGAAGCGATTTTGGGGGAAACTTTATATGACATTTTGTGATTTTTTTAAGCATTGCTTTCGATAGATGAAAAATAAAAACCGAAAACTAAGAAAAAATATTTTTGATACTAATTTCTCTAAGTACAATGATCCATCGAAGTTAAGTACATCGTTGAAAAGAGCTATTTTGGGAAAAAGTTTATATAACATAATATGCTTCTTTTTAGGCGCACTTTACGACGCAATTGAAAAAAACGGCAAAACTTTAAAATAATATTATTGTTATAAATTTCTCTAAGTCCTAGATAGGACCGCCGTCTAAAACACATCGAGTTGAAGTATATCGTTGAAAGAAGTGATTTTGAGGAAAACTTTAAATGACATTTTGTGATTATTTATTAAGCATTTTGTACGACCGAATAAAAAAAAACACTAAAAAGTGAGGAAATAATTTTATGAAAAATTTCAAAGTCCAAAATATACTCGAACATTGTGTTAGAAAAAAGTAATTTGTAATAGAAAAAGTAATTAATTACCAATTTTAATTACAAAATGTAATTGGTAATTGAAATTACAAATTACATTTTGTAATTGAGGCCTCAATTACTTTTTCCATGTAATTGTAATTTGTAATTGCAATTACATTTTGTAATTGCAATTAGTAATTTGTAATTCAATTACTTTTTGCCCAACACTGGTACGAGGACACCATCGATCTCATACACTTTTGTACGAGATTTTGACTCATACATTTTTTTACTATGGGTTTTCATTTTATCCACAAGTACACGCTGGCGTGATGTGCTACATGATGGCTCCTCTACATGATGGGCCATCATAGGTACGCAGTTATGGGTTAGAGGGAATCCCGATCAGGGCATTTATTTGTGGGACTAAGCCTTTAGTCCGCATTTTGTACCTACTTTTTTATTATTGTGAAAAAAAAACATTAATTAATAATAACTAGTTGTTCTGTGAACCGTAGACTTCGGAGCATTTCCCCCCTTTCCCCCTCCCTTGAAACTTTTTTTACAACAACCTCTAAGGAAGTGTGGGCTTGACCTTTTACCCGAAAATGATTGAAATCCGTCCATAAATAACGAGAGGCCAATTTCCCCCCTTTTCCCCCTCATTTTCCCCCCAATAAAAAAAATGGCTTGACAAATTTTGGCAAATAAATCAAGGAACGTACATGCCAAGTTTCATCGAAATCGGATGAAAAATGCGACCTCTAGACCGACACCGAACAACCAACCAACAGACCAATACACACACATGTCGATGGTCTGTATTATGTTCTTGCCACACTTTTGATGAGTTTAAATAATTATTCATGAATAAGTAAATAAGAGATCTTTATTTTTTCAATTGACATTAGTGAGTGAAAACATAGTTCCTTTTTAATGACATTATAGAAACTTCAAACGTCTCTTCACAATAAGTTTATAACTAAAGGAGGTTGCAGCGTGAACATGCCGCCCGCCAAGAACTAATGTTCTTTAGAGCAGGCTCTCCCGTACAACGTCGTATGAATAATTATTAGACCGCGGTTTGACTTGTGATCCTTGTAGTACTACTCCTGGGCTTCAAGAAAGTCCATGTTGCCAGGCTGGAGAGTGGTGCCGTTTCCCCCACCACCCCCCTGAACATCCCCACCCCACATTTTCAAAAACCACTCAAAAACCTATCGTGTGTGGTATCATATGAAAGGGCTAATATAGGCGGTTCTAAAAATATACAACATCATTACATTTCAGCCATTTTTTTTTTTTATCTCAAATGATTTATTTAACGTAAAATAGTGTTACAATTTTAATTAATCATTAGCCAACAACAAGAACGTGGCATTAGTGCAGGGCAGAGGTAGACGGGCTGGGTAGGGCAGCACCGTCGATGAAACTGAAGAAATGTTGGGTGGATTTGAATCTGTGCCGTGTCCCACGGATACACATGCTGGTGGCTCGGATTATCGATATTATAATTTTGGATCTTAGCCAGCCTAATACAATACTAAGGGGTCTCTGCCACCGGTCAGCGATGGCTTCACCGAGATGTTTGATAAAGTTGGACATTTGCGGAGCGAATACTTCATCGACGGATGTAACGAGGGGAGTGAAGCTTGCGTGACTCTTTTCACAGGCGTTCCAGTATTTTCTTTTTTCTCTTCTTCGGCGGATTTTAGGACAGATGCTACCGGGCGTGAGATGTAAGAGGGAGCGTCGGTGTCTACGACACGGATATCAAATAACGCCTCCCTCTGTGCATCCCAGACGCCGCGGCAGCAGAGGTCCCCGCGGAGTCCACTGTCGCCTTCGGTGATGATGGGTTCTTTGACTACATTCCCCCAAATAGAGGCGGTTCTAAAAATATATCACATCATTACATTTCAGCCATTTATTTTTAATAAAACAAAAATAATTTTCAAAACATACCAAGTTTGGGCTCTTCCAGATATGGCTGATTATTTTTTTGTACAATATATCACAAATGATACTTGATACCCTCATATCTAACGCCAAGAAAGCAATTTTGAAAATAACTTCATTTAGAATATTTTTTTAATTTTTCAAAATTATCAAGTAACGCAGTACAAAATGTACTGGAGTAGGGCTATAGTAGAACTCTACTTCAGTACATTTTGTACTGCGTTATTTTGTAATATTGAAAAATAAAAAATAAATTCTTAATGAAATTATTTTCAAAATTGCTTTCTTGGGGTTAGATATGAGGGTACCAAGTATCATTTGTGATATATTGCACAAATAAAAAATCTGCCATATCGTATCTGGAGGAGCCCAAACTTGGTATGTTTTAAAAATTATTTTTGTTTTATTAAAAAAAAATGGCTGAAATGTAATGATGTGATATATTTTTAGAACCGCCTCTATTAGCCCTTTCATATGATACCACACACGATAGGTTTTTGAGTGGTTTTTGAAAATGTGGGGTTGGGATGTTCAGGGGGGTGGTGGGGGAAACGGCACCACTCTCCAGCCTGGCAACATGGACTTTCTTGAAGCCCAGGAGTAGTACTACAAGGATCACAAGTCAAACCGCGGTCTAATAATTATTCATACGACGTTGTACGGGAGAGCCTGCTCTACTTAATTTGTGATTACAATGGATAACTGAAACATACATTCTCGTACAAAAACTAAACAAATAAACAAACTTTATAGCAATGGTTACCTACTCTGCTAACGGTAAGATACAAAGTTTTGACACAGGTCGTTTAATCAAAGAGTTTTTATATCGTAACGTAACAACTCTCGTAACGTTGTCCACTCCAGGATGTTTATCAACAATTTGACCTAACAACCACCTTGCTGGAGGCAAGTCAAGCTCCTTAACAAGAACTACATCTCCAATTTTTGGTTCGGGTACAACCTGCGTCCATTTGTATCTTTGCATAAATTTTGCAAGATATTCTTGTGACCAACGCCGCCAAAAGTCTTGTAACATTCTCTGTAACAATTGCCACCATCTTAAGGAACTTATAGGCGACTGTTCATAATTTTTATCTGGGATAGTCAGTATAGGTTCACCTATAAGAAAATGTCCGGGTGTTAAAGGCATAGGATCGCCTTGGTCTTGAATGTATGACATTGGTCTGGAATTTAAACAAGCTTCCGTCTGAGCCAGCACCGTTGATATTTCCTCAAACGTCAGCGTGGAGTTGCCCATAACTCTCCTCAGATGGTATTTACAGGATCGTACACCTGCCTCCCAGAGACCTCCGAAATTGGGCGCTTGTGGTGGAATGAAATGCCACTGTGTTCCATTTGTCGCTAAGCAGTCAGCAATCTCTGGTAGGAATCTTGATTTTTCTTCATTGAACAAATCTTTTAACTCTCTGGCTGCTCCCACAAAGTTTGTCCCGTTGTCACTGTATAAGTCACTGCAATGGCCTCGACGTGACACAAACCGCTTGAATGCAGCCAAAAATGCCTGTGAAGTCAAATCGCTCACTGCTTCTAAGTGTATAGCACGAGTGGCCATGCATACGAATAAACATATGTATCCTTTGTACGATTTATTACCACGACCTTTGGATACTCGTATGTTTATTGGGCCTGCGTAATCAACCCCTGATATAAGAAACGCTCGACTCCTGGTCACTCTTGGTGAAGGCAATTGTCCCATAAGTTGAGGTTTGTTGGTTGCTACGTATCTGATGCAGGTGACACATTTCCTACAGTATAACTTAACTAGTGATTTAAGTCCAATGATAAAATATTTCTCCAGAATCAAGTTCATCATCAGCTGTGGTGCTCCGTGCAGTGTGACCTTGTGTGCATTTCTAATAACGAGTGGTACTATAGGATGCTTCTGGTCTTCACTTAATTCAGCATAATACAGCCGCCCACCAACTCGGAGTAGTTCCACATCGTCGAGTTGTGGATTGAGTGAAGTAAGTACACTTTTCTTGTTTACTGCTTTTCCTTGCTTAACATCATGCAACTCCTCGAAAAATGCTTGACTTTGGCACCTTTTTGTTATTATTACCAACGCATCATCAATTTCTTTTTTCAGGAGGTACTTATGTTTTGGTTCTCTTTTCTCAGAAACCTGCGGCAGTATGCTATGACTCTCAGTAGCTTCGTCAGTGATGAGAATTTCGCCCATATATCTTCTTCACCAGGATCCACTACTGAAGTAGCAAGGTGAGTTTTGATATTCCTTTCTTCTAAATTTGTGTTCAAATCTTTTGGATGTGGATAATGAATGACCTTTTCATTCAACCATAAAGGTCCACTTAACCAGAGATCTAATCCAATCAGGTCTGATGCTTGAACTCCACGTGATGCGCAATCTGCTGGATTCTGTTCCGATTTGACATGTGACCACTGGTTACGGTCAGTCACAGTTAGGACCTCTGAACACCTATTCCCGATGAATGTTTTCCAACGACTAGGGTGACTGCTCAACCATGCAAGCACTATTTCAGAGTCAGTCCACGCGTGAATATTTGTCTTTGGTATATCCATAACACCTGACACTTCAATCATCAATTTGGCCAACAATACAGCACCTGATAACTCCAGTCTCGGAAGACTGAGTTGCTTGATTGGGGCAACTCTTGTTTTTGCTGTGAGCAAACTGACGTGAACATCTCCTTTTGCGTCTGTCACTCGTAAGTATATTACTGCTGCATATGCCGAAATTGAAGCATCACAGAAGCCATGGAGTTCTACTAACTCCGCATCAGTCTTGTAGTATACCCAACGCTTCAACCGAAACTGTGTCAGGTCAGAAAGACCTTCTCTATACTTTATCCATTCTTGCAATAACGATTGTGATAATTCCTCATCCCATCCAATACCCGCAAGCCATAGCTGCTGTATAAATATCTTTGCTTTGATTATACTCGGTGCTATCCAACCTTGTGGATCATACAACTTCGAAATATCCGAGATAACCTTCCTTTTGGTTACAGGTGCAGACATCGGAGGTAACTGAACTGCGTACACGAACTCATCGGAACTACGATTCCAGGTAAGTCCCAGTATCTTATTTGTAGCATCTAGTTTGACTTCTATCTTTTTATCATCTTGCTTTCCTAAATTCTCTTGATGTATTTGCTTTAACATTGCTTCACTGTTGCTTGCCCATTTCTGTAATTCAAAACCGCCTCTTTTGAGCAACTCATTCATTTGCTTGTATATCTCGATTGCTTCTTCTTTGCTCTCGCAACCAGACATCAAATCATCCATATAAAATTCATCTTTTACTCTTTCAGCTGCGAGAGGTAAGTCTTTTCCTTCATCCTTTGCTACTTGTATCAAGCTTTTTACAGCGAGATAAGGTGCTGAAGAAGTTCCAAAAGTAACACGAAGTATCTTATATTCTTTGATGTCATCTTCTGGTGTTTCACGCCACAGAATGCGCTGATACTCTGAGTCCTCGTCATTAACCTTTATTTGGCGATACATCTTGACTATATCCGCAATGAAGCAGATTGGATACATGCGCCAACGCATTATTATGTGTCGTAACTCCGGCTGCAATCGAGGGCCTACCATCAAATCGTCGTTCAAAGATACGCCGTTCGTACCCTTGCACGATCCATCAAAGACAACACGAAATTTGGTTGTCTGTCTGTCCTCGCGAATGACAGCGTGATATGGTATGTACAATCCCTTTGCTTTGTTATCATGAATTTCCTTCATGTGATCTAGTGCTAAGTATTCATCAAATACTTTCTTGTATTCCTGTTTCAGGCGCTCATCCTTCTGCACCCTCTTCTCAAGATAGTGAAACCTTTTCAATGCAATGTCCCGTGATCCACCATCGGCGCAAGCTGGGTCACTATCACGAAATGGAAGTTTGACCACATATCGACCATCTTCATCTCGTGTGGTTGTTGATTGGAAGATATCTTCACACCGCTGCTCTTCGACTGAAAAAATATTCTTTTTGTTGGACGGTTCAGCTTCTATCTCCCAGAAGGACTTGAGCAGTTCTTCGATAGGCTCCATTTGTATGTGCATAGATGTAACCTTTGTGATGTGTGTGTTTTGGTCCGATTTGTTTGCTCCACTTAAAATCCATCCCAGGGCTGTATTTTGCGCTATTAAAGACCCTGAGGGAGATTTGATTAGACCATTCTCAATAATTCTTGCATTCACCTCCGCCCCTAATAAGATATCTATCTTATTCGGAGTGTGATATTCCGGGTCGGCTAAAGTTATGAGTTCTAGCTCCGGCCATGAGGTGATTGACACAGCAGTTGATGGTAAGTACTTCGTCACTTTGTCGAGTACGTACGCTGAAACTTGAAACACGCAACCTGGATTGAGACGTGAACTGATTTTAACCTCTACCTTGGACCTTGATGAAGGGCCCTGTTCACCTCCCAACCCTGATGTATCCGCCCTGGTTGGTGTGATTTGCAATCCAAGCAGTTGAACTGCTGCCTTAGTGATAAAACATTCTTCAGACCCTGGATCTATAAAAGCTCGCAGGAGTTGAAATTCGCCACCATTTTGTGATTCAGCGTTCACTAATGCTGTTGCTAATAGCCTCTGAGGCCCTACACCCTTAACAAAATGGCTAGCGATGTGTGCAGACGTTGATAAATGCTCCTCCTTTGATGACGTCTGTATTGGTGCTTTGACTTGACTCACAACATGTGCTACTTCATTGTCAATTGAATGATTCGCGACATTTGTCTGCGATTCGCCTTTTAAATGTAATAATGAATGATGCCTTTTGTTGCATATTTGGCAAGAACTGGTGTTTTTGCAATTTTTAACCAAATGACTGCTTCCTAGACAATTAAAACATAACCTGTTAGTTTGGACAAAGTTACGCTTGCTTTCAAGATCACTGTTAATAAATTCCTTGCAACTCCTAAGATGATGATCTTGTTTAAACAAAGTACAAATTGACTGAGCTACATGTAACATGTTAATCGGGTTGGGTTTATTTATAGGACAACTGTAAGAATTAAAGTTGCGTGGTTTTTGAACAAATGTGTTTGATTTTGAATCTAAGAATTCCAACGAATGGTATTTTGTTTCCAAAAACTCTTTGAATTGTTTAATTGTTGGCAATTTATCCGAACTCGATACCAATTCGCTGACCTTAGCCTCCCATTGCTTCCTACTCTCAGAATCTAATCTCTGGCTAACTATATAAATTATCATGACATCCCATGTACCAGTGTCAATACCTAAGCCTTTTAAGGCATTCAAAGTTTCTGTTGTGACATCTAGTAGTTGCTTGATTGCACTGGAGGACTCGGTTGAAATGCTTTTTTGACTGAAAAACCGTTGTAAAATGCTATTAACCAAATATTGTTTATTATTGTATCGGCTTTTCAAAAGAGTCCAACATTGCTCGTAGCTATCATTAGTTATAGGTATATGTCGCAACAATTGTTCCGCTTCTCCCTTGAGATGTCCCTTCAAGTAATGTAATTTCTGTACATTATCAATTTCATTATTGTCGTGGATGAGTGATACAAATAAATCCCTAAAACTCAGCCACTCTGTATAAAGCCCAGAAAACGTCGGAATGGTGATCTTTGGCAAACGGACGTGATTTGTCTTTGAGCTTGAAGCTTGAGTACATGGCGTCGTAGTATTGAAGTTACTTGAATTTGGTTTTAATTTGCTCAGTGCATCTTTCAAATCACACTTATAATTCAAGTAATTATCATCCGTCACGTCGTATACTTCACTGGTGCCATACACAGACTTGTCTAGGTCGGCAGTTGCATAATTTTGAACTAACTCGTAATGTCTTGTAGAGAACCTTTGCCATAGCGATTCTAAGCTTTCTAGTCGCGTTTCCACATATGACAACGTCACTCGTTCCTTGGGCGACTTTCGAAAATTTGTATGTGCCTTCGCGATGCATACGGAAAGGTCTACAAGCACCTTTATTTCCGCGTCCATATTGACAATAAAATAATGAGTTGAACTTAAAAGTTGAACGCTCGTAAATTTATCCGGTTCGAAGGACCATGTCGATGGTCTGTATTATGTTCTTGCCACACTTTTGATGAGTTTAAATAATTATTCATGAATAAGTAAATAAGAAATCTTTATTTTTTCAATTGACATTAGTGAGTGAAAACATAGTTCCTTTTTAATGACATTATAGAAACTTCAAACGTCTCTTCACAATAAGTTTATAACTAAAGGAGGTAAATAATAACTAGTTGTTCTGTGAACCGTGGACTTCGGAGCATTTCCCCCCTTTCCCCCTCCCTTGAAACTTTTTTTACAACAACCTCTAAGGAAGTGTGGGCTTGACCTTTTACCCGAAAATGATTGAAATCCGTCCATAAATAACGAGAGGCCAATTTCCCCCCTTTTCCCCCTCATTTTCCCCCCAATAAAAAAAATGGCTTGACAAATTTTGGCAAATAAATCAAGGAACGTACATGCCAAGTTTCATCGAAATCGGATGAAAAATGCGACCTCTAGACCGACACTGAACAACCAACCAACAGACCAATACACACACATCAATCTGCCAAATCGTCATACCAGTGAGAGACCCCAGACCCAACACGCACCCGCGCGCCCGTGCGCCTTATGAGTTAAAACGGAGACGTTCGTCGCCTCGCTTCGCTCGGCTCCTGAGTCAATGACTTAACGGCCGCCTCCTAGCCTAGTTGGTAGTTGGTTGGCCTACGAAGCATGAGGTCCCGGGTTAAACGGCTATTAGACATTGCAACCTGCAGGTCCCAATCTGTTGTGTACCCTGCCTCTCCCTAACCCATCCTTCAGCTCCCTACGGGCCCTACCTTTAGGGTCAAAACACACCTAGTGGAATCACAGTGGAATTAAGCCAATTCATAGACAAAATGCTTAAATTTATCTTTGGTAGCGGAAATTTGTCTATGGTAGCGGATTTTTTGTATGGAAGCCATATACAAATTTCCGCTACCATAGACAAAATTAAGCATTTTGTCTATGAATTGGCTTAATTCCGCGAGGAATTCCGCTAGGTCTGTTGTGACCCTTAATTTCACCTACCGACCTGACAAATTGGGCCCTGCAGGTTGCAATGTCTAATACCCGTTTTATATTTTATTCTTTTCGTTACAGCAATGTTCGATGATTTTTAAAAATGTTTGATGTACTGAACCCACAGGGCGCGAGTCTTACTCGCACTTGGCCGGTTTGTTTGTTTTTCTTATGTACGAGGTTTGAAAGCCAAAATACGAGATTTTTAATCTAACACGTCTGGCAACACTGGCCGGGAACAAACGTCAAAATGATCTAGCGTATTTAATAACAAGTTATTGTGTAAAATGCAAATATCTCAATGTAATTAAAGTGTAACAGTGTTATCTCTAGTGTTAGTTTACTCTAAGGAGCAAATTATTATGACTACAAATGATAAGCTGACTGTCAACGGCTAACGTTCCAAGATTTAAATTTACACTGAATATGCCTATATTTCATCGAAGACATACAGAGGAGTATTGTTTTTAACCGACTTCAATTCCATTGAGGAAGGAGGTTCTGCATTCGGTTTGGTGTTTTTTTTTTATGTATGTTCACCGATTACTCCGAGACCCGTGGTCTGATTTGAGTAATTATTTTTGACGTGATAACGTCTTATAAATCGATGAACACGGTGGCATGTTTAAACAAATGTAGCGTTCCGCTGGGACCACGTGGTCAAAAATTTTATGTTTCGATTGTACCAGGGTATAATGAATACATACATATAGTAGGTAAGACCGTAAATCCGCTTGACATCTAGCCTAATTTCGTCAAGTCCTACAAATCGGGGCGTGGCGCAGTGGAAAGATGTCTGTCTGCTATGCCGTCGGCGCGAGTTCGATCCTCAACGAGCGGATTTAATTTTGTTTTTTTATTTTTTCTTAATCTTGCTTTTTATTTTGTTATTTTATTTTTTTATTAATGTTGCTTGTTAGTTTTATGTTTTAGATATTATTTCTTGGTTTTATTTCTTTATAAAAGTGTTTCATCACTTCTTGTATGTTTTTACTTTTATTTCTTTACATGCAGGGCCGGATCTAGGGTAGAGCGAGTGGAGCGGCCGCTCTAGGCGCCGGTTGGCAAGGGGGGCGCCAAAATGGCAAATGAGAAAAATAAAGTTTTAAAACACGCGAGTGTGGCGGGGGCCCCAAAATACGCTTGAAAACTTCAACGAAGGGCGCCAAACCTCGATTTCGCTCTACCCTGATCAAGGGCTCGGGCCGGCACTGTTTACATGTTACCTTACGTAATTAGTTCTTTGTACAGTAGCCATCAAATGTATAGGAGCGGTCAGGGTACTCAAAAATATCTGAACATGCACTTTATCGCCTTGACAATAAAGGCGTTGTTCAGATATTTGTGACCACCTTGGCCGCTCCTATATATTTGATGGCGACTGTACAACCGATAAGTGGTATCAATCAGTGATCTATGCGGTAAACTCGAAACCTGGATATAAAATAAACATTGATGGAACAAGACGAGTAATTAGTACTGTATACCACCGATAGGTGACACAATAAAGTCGTGTCCAGCTCATTTTGAATACCCTGCCCGCTTGGCTGCTTTTGCTGCTGACTGTACTATAGTACATTACGCACCTAGGGCGGTAAAATAAAGAACGGCTCTGATCGCGGATATTTGTGGCCCGAACCGAAGGTAAGGGCCATAGACAAGCGATCTGAGGCCTTCTTTATTACCGCCCGTGGTGCGTACACAATTTTACGTCTTCTCCTGGGTGTGAAGTGAGATTTGCCGCTGCGCCCGTGGGCGTAAAATCTCACTTACAGCCCAGAGTAACGTAATATATATAATTATATAGGTAGCAATAAGTAGAACCACTTTTCAAATATACAATCTATTTCAGTTGATAGATTAAGAGAAACATGACTGTTCATTTTATGGAGGGACTAGAGTACCATGGACGTATAAGAGGTGGGTTGGTATTTCACAAACGTAAGGTCTAAGAGCAAGAATTTAACTAGAGACCGCATACGTGTATCATCGTAAGGGATAGAAACACACGCAACGCGACTTATTTGGAAACGAATTTCAACTTGCGTAACTAACCTACATAATTTAGTCGGTTTCATTGTTACCCTTCAAAGAGCGGTGAAGGGAAACAAACGTTTCTATTGTACTTAGGGCCTTTTGGAAGTAATCAATAATCACAAGGGTGATTCTATGATAAGGATCAACGATAATAGCGCCTTCTCTGTCATATCTATGGAAAGTCTAATAAGACAATCCCGTTCAATCTTGGTCTACGGTATTATTATTTTCGTGTCAGGTCTATGGGTGGTATGTCTATGAAAAAAACGCATACGCGATGAGGGACAGAGAACCATTGCTTCTCATTTGCACGCGTACGAATGTCCATGCGCACATCTCTTTCATCACTGTATATGTGTGCGTAATGTTAACCCCCTGGGTCCGGCAGGCACTCACACACTTGTAAATGTTACACACTGCTATAATCTTCATGTGCATCATGGGTAAAAGAGATACACCAATATACTAAAGACGGGCGTGTAAGCGAGATTTCCATATTTTGCGCATTGCACAAAGTGTGACAGAGACCAACTAATATCATTTAGAGTAGTGTAGGCGAGATAGGTAACGAATGATCGTTTCAATAAAACTAGTATAAAATAATCTACGATTACGCATAGTTGTTACGAATCTAGGGGTCTCTGCAATAATGGTTTGTAAAAGAGACGCGTTTGGTAAGCGTCTCACTGAGGTCCTGGTACTTTAATTTCCATCGCCTAAAAAGCGCGCGACTAAAATACACCAATGTAAAGGTGACCTCTGATTATGCATAGTTATAATGGTATGAAAGATTCACTTATACTGGACAGCTTGTAAGTGTCGGGAATCAGCAAGGTGCCTATTTGGTAATAGTGTTTGTTTTCTTTTTGCCATCAAACACGCCAGAGCCAGCGCCGGTCATGAACGCGTGAAAGACAATAGCACGGCGGACGAAGCGAAACGAGCGTTTCAGGACACAACACACCTCAGCTGAATTAAGGAAATTCATAGACAAAATGCTAAAATTTGTCTACGGTTGCTTAAATTTGTCTATGGCCTGCATACAAATTTAAGCAACCATAGACAAAACATAGACAAATTTAAGCATGTTGTCTATGAATTTGCTGAATTCAGCTCAGGTGGGTTTTGTCCCTTAGCCAAAACCTACGATCGTCATTGCCGACTAGTCGGCCGATTAATCGGCAATTTGAAAACCGATTAGTCGGCCGATTGTGTAGTCGGCAAAAACCCTACCATCTCTAGTTTTCTTATTACGTTATCACGCAAAATTATAGTCCGTAAACCGCCTTTACAGACAACCGTTTTTTTGTTTGAAAGGATCTACATCCAAAGTGGTCCCATATTAATCCATGAGGAATTGAGGGAACTCCTCAATTTTTAAAGGCACATGTATGGTGATTTGGGTGTTTTCTTAAGCAACTCAAGCAATTTCTCACGAAAACCACCATTTCGATGCAGTGAACCTCATGATGATGATTGTTTTGATGATAATGATGAAGATTTTTTTATGCAGGATGTTCAGCGATTACTCCGAGACCCGGGGTCCAATTTGAATAATTATTTTTTTGTTTGAAAGGAACTACCTCGTAGATGGTCCCATATTAATATGGTGCTGTTCTGATGATGGGGTCTATAAGGAATTGAGGGAACTCCTCAATTTTTAATGGCACATGTATGGTGATTTGGGTGTTTTCTTAAGCAACTCAAGCATTTTCTCACGAAAACCACCATTTCGATGCCGTGGACCTGATGATGATAATTGTTTTGATGATAATGATGAAGATTTTTTATGCAGGATGTTCAGCGATTACTCCGAGACCCGTGGTCCAATTTGAATAATTATTTTTTTGTTTGAAAGGAACTACTTTGAAGATGGTCCCACATTTATCTGGTGCTGTTCTGATGATGGGATTCATGAGCAATTGAGGGAACTCCTCAATTTTTAAAGGCACGTGTATAGTGATTTGGGTGTTTTCTTAAGCTACTCAAGCATTTTCTCACGAAAACCACCAATTTGATGGAGTGGACCTGTTGATGATGATTGTTTTGATGATAATGATGAAGATTTTTTAAATGTAGGATGTTCAGCGATTGCTCCGAGACCCGTGGTCCGATTTGAATAATTCTTTTTTTGTTTGAAAGGAACTACCTCAAAGATGGTCCCACATTAATCTGGTCCTGTTCTGATTATTAAAGGCACATGTATGTTGATTTGGGTGCTTTCTTAAGCAACTCGAGCATTCCCTCTTGAAAACGACCAATTTGATAGAGAGGACCTAATGATGAAGTCCACATATGATACGTGGACCTTTCCTTAGATAGAATGGGTGTATTATGAGCTTTTTTATATATCTTTACCGATTATTCCGAGACTTTTTGTCCAATCTTGATACCACCACCATATAACCACTAAAAATGGAAAAATATAAACTTTTTACAAAAAAAAGATAAACCGACTTCAAAAAGCATAAAATGAATCATTATATTATTTATATGCGTTACCAACTGATATGTTTGAAGTCGGTGCCAAGTCACAAATTACAAAACCGGTTAAATCAAGTGTGAACATCACAAAACATCGGTACTAATAATGCAAAGGTGAATGCGATTTAATGTGTTACATTTTCATGTCTAAACTACTAATCCTATTTTGATGAATAGCGACAACGATATATATATATTCTGATACACGTCTGCTTTGTCAATAATCAGAAAAAGGCGGCAAATGGAAAAAAATGTACACGTTTAAGATTGACCATCCATATAAAATTTGAATATCGTGCCTATTTACTGACACGGCGTGTGTACTGGTTACATGTGAGTATAGAAAAAATAAACTAGCAATTGAATTCCTTTATACTTCGGATTAAACCTTAGATGAAGAAGGATAAATAATTCAAACCGAACCACGGACTTCGTTCGACATACGGATAGTCCCAACAATGTGTTAACAAACAAACATAGGACGCATGATTATACTTTCTGTACCTACTTGCCTTACAGTTAATGCATGGTCGAAACGAATGTATATGTACGTGCGACTCATACCGTATTAGATTAGTCATATAGTAAAAATAACAATTCACTGAACACATCGCCTCGTTCGTATTAACTCTTCCAAATTTGGCTTGGCACCGACTTCAACCATATCAGTTGGTAACGCATATAAATAATATAATGATTCATTTTATCCTTTTTGAAGTCGGTTTATCTTTTTTTGTAAAAAGTTTTTATTCACATTTATAAATATACTTAAAGCCTTGCTTTCAGTCTGATTGTCCAGAATAAATTATCAATGTTCTATAGGCACGCTAGTTCCTGTTATTAAAAACAGTGGTGTATCCTACCAAAGTAGCATAAGGGAATGCTAATCAACTCAGCAATAACACAGATGTACTCAACAACCGCTATTATAAGTGGACATTCAGTAAATTATAAAGTTGTTTGTGTAAATTCTTGCTTAAAAGCTAAATTCAAATACTTCAATTCTTGTTTTTAAACACTTTGTTCTGTTAGTATAATTCTTTGTTAATCATACTTGCTAGGCTCAGATTTCTTACATTGTCAATATGTTTTCAGGACAACCCTCTAAAATGACAACCCACAGGGATGTTTTGGTTGCTAAAGTCCAGCAACTACAAAAAGACTTAAGACGGCCACTAAGCTTAAATAATGACCGACTCCTACAAGAACGGGAAGAAAGTGAACAGGAAATCGAGTGCGTTGTCCGAGCAAACACAGCTCTCAAAACTGCAAACACACCCCAAGCCTGCCCTTAGTCTGGATGACCAGGAGTCAGCGCTGGATTTGTTGCTGTAATGGTCATGCATGCTCAATGTGCACAAAATATTTTGAAGAAAAATCACAATGTCGCGAAAAATCCGGTAAGTTGTATTGAAACCGTGTTATTGATAGATTTTGAGTTGATTTATGTAAATATTAAAATATTTTGGTGATTACTGCGGTATTGCAATGTTTTATTGAAGTTAAAAATTTGTGGGAAATATAGTACTACTGACCGTATTGGATTGCTATTTTGTTACATGTGGGAATTATGATTTGGTTCCTACTTGAGGCTGCAGTAATCAACTCATATATAATATATACGCAAGGTATTCATTATGTTCGTTTCTATTTTTACTAATAATGTAAATGTGTGTTTCCTCTTTTACACTTAAGATGCTGAACTTATACAGTGTGTGGCCCAAAACACGAGCGAAAAATTCAAACGTAGATTGTACTCCTCAAACAATGAAACTATTGTTCAACAACTTTTAAAAAATATGTAGTTTTTAGATTGTCTCTTTTTCATACGAACTAAATATTATTTTCAATGTACGTTAAAATCCGTCTAATTGACATTGCTTGTCAGTCTTGTCACCATACAGACATAATCAATTTTGCAATACATTGCGTGTTCAGGTAAACTTTAATATGTACTAAAAATCAAACCGTAAGCTATTTTTAAAAGTCGCTGAACAATTGTTGTTCAGTTTGAGAAGTAGAATCTACGTTTCAATTCTTCGCCCGTGTTATGGGCCACACACTGTATATGCCAAAATTCATACAGAGATACTTTTTTTCCAGGTGAAAAATATAGAATAGTTCCATGCACCCGGAGTTGTAAATAATTATGTATTGTTACATAGGTACTCATACTAATTTGTGTACGTATTTTGTTCCAGGACACTCAATAACACTCATAAGGATTATCGGTTAAACCGGACGTGCTCTTATGGATAATTTTATCAGCCGAGAACGCCAGTCACTTATATTTAAATATAACAAAGGAGGAGTATCATCAGTGCCAGAAGAGTTGCGCTTTTCAGATGTTGGAAATCATATGCCCAAACTTGCCATAATATAAGATGCCGTTTCTGCATCACACGAGCTAAAGAGCAGGGATCCTATTTTTTGCAGGCTATGCCTTGTTCCCTTATGTGCTGCTCCATGTTTTGACAAATTTCACTCACAAAAATCTTGCCCGGTTAAAAAGTGTTCTTGTGATATAAATAAGTACCTATAATATATAATACTTACTAGAAGGAAACCGGTCGCCAATAGAGGTCTAAGGGAATATATTTCAAAATGTTTTTTTTTAATAGAAAAATAAATAATTAATAAAATCTAAGTATGGTGTTTCAATCTCCTACATGCATGTATAAATATACATATAATTTGAATACTCTAATATAAACTCTCACGTTATGCCCTATTAAGGGTTATACAGCGTAAAGCATCATATAATGCTATTGTATAGCCTAAGGCACTAAGAACACCTAAAACAGCTGAAAGCTGTACAGTTGCATTATGGTTTGCTGCACTATAGCTGAAGGCTTTACAAAAGCATTTAGATATGCCCTTGTACAACCGTTATACAGCGTAAAGCATCATATAATGCTATTGTATAGCCTAGGGCACTAAGAGCACCTAAAACAGCTGAAAGCTGTACAGTTTCATTATGGTTTGCTGCACTATAGCTGAAGCTTTACAAAAGCATTTAGATATGCCCTTGTACAACCGTTATACAGCGTAAAGCATCATATAAAGCTATTGTATAGCCTAAGGCACTAAGAACACCTAAAACAGCTGAAGGCTGTACAGTTGCATTATGGTTTGCTGCACTATAGCTGAAGGCTTTACAAAAGCATTTAGATATGCCCCTGTACAACCGTTATACAGCGTAAAGCATTATATAATGCTATTGTACAGCCTAAAGCACTAAGAACACCTAAAACAGCTGAAAGCTGTACAGTTGCATTATGGTTTGCTGCACTATAGCTGAAGGCTTTACAAAAGCATTTAGATATGCCCCTGTACAACCGTTATACAGTGTAAAGCATCATATAATGCTATTGTACAGCCTAAAGCACTAAGAACACCTAAAACAGCTGAAAGCTGTACAGTTGCATTATGGATTGCTGCACTATAGCTGAAGGCTTTACAAAAGCATTTAGATATGCCATTATACAACCGTTATACGGCGTAAAGCATCATATAATGCCTCAAGATACTCGTTCAACGTATATAAGACTTTATGCGGACCTTAAGCTTTAAATAAGTTAACTATCCATGTTATAATGCTTCCTGTGTTACTTGGGTTACCCATTACAAACTCCAGTTTTCGACACTTTGTATAATATGTTTTATTAGTTTTATTACCACGGTCCGGTGCACACGTTTTGTTCCTATAGTTCGTTTTTTTTGGATTAGAAAAAAGTTGAAAGGCGCATGTACAGAGTTCTTTATCAGGCACGATACGGCATGATACATGTCACAAGTATCAAAGTGTCAATGCGGCCAATAAAACATATTTAAATATATTTGTATTTATAATAAAGCCATGCGTAGGTATTTGTAAATGTTAAATTGAATAATATTAATTATTTTACAGTATTGTAATAGTACTCATTATTACGAAATAATTTATTCTTATCATTGTTAATGTTTTAGTGAATGTTGCACGATAAAAAACCTGGAGAAAAAGAGGTTCGAAACATATGGTTTTCGATTTATAACGTATACGTGTGTCACTGTCAGTTTTTCAATTGTCATATGTCTCTAACGTGATAATCAAAACGAAATTGTGTTTTTATTGCTGTTATCCTGGATTATAATCTGCAAATTGAAATTATTTATTTACAAATGTAACTCTTCATCATGTTAACTAATTGTTTGTTGGTGTGCTTGCAGTGTGTTTAAATTGAACATTCAAACAGAACAGGTTAGAACAGGTTGGCAACTTCTGTTACTATGTTTACTGAATTTCTAATCTCAAAAAAAAAACGAAATATAGCAGGTGATTGCTGATTACTGAAGGCTTTTCGAATCGTGCGGGGTGAGGCGGGATAGGTGAAATAGGGATTGCACGGTAGTTGTGAGTTTGCCTCGACAAGTGGGCGACAAAAACAGGCGTGGACAAACTTAAAATAGGCAAATAACGTGGAATATAATTGTTATATTATTATATGAGTGTCTAGTTTTAAAAGTTAAGGATATACGCAAATAAAAGAAAGTAAAAAAGTTAAGTAAAGTTAAAGATTTGTGTACCTTTAACAACATGAAACATCGATACTTCGCAAAAGGACACGGAAGTTGAACGACAGAACTAAGTTACAAATATTGTTATTTTTATTAATGTACAATAAATAGATTTCAAACCATCAGGCCTCTATGTAAAAAGTGTCTCATATCATAATATGTATTGATAACGTGTATATCAAGATAGTTTTTAGTAAAAAAAAAAGTTTTAACATAAACCTATTGACAGGTGGCGGTGCCAATTTTTTGAGAACTGACTAACTGGTATGAACTGGTATGTAGATCTAAGTTCGCAAGGGTAACAATACAAGATTTTTTTTAAAGAAGCGGCGGTGAAATATTCGCATCTTTTGCCTTTCAATAATTAAATTCGAGAGTTAAAGCAAAGTTCCAGGCATTCTCACAAAAACTGCTTTCGAAAATCTCGAATATCTTTTGTTATTATACTTATTATAATCCATACAGATTTTTGATCTTAAGCTAGTATTTTTCAATAAAATTATGTAATAGTGAATCAATAATGAGAAACCTAACCCAGGATGCTGCCGGCAACGGGGCAAGGCCCATGCAGCCGGTGGTTAGGCCCCCGCAGAGAGGAACCGGCGGGCCATGCCCTACCGCCTACAATTAGTTTAGGTATGAAATGAAATACTAAAAAAACATTATTATACAAACCAGGCCGGTGTTTTGGACCTGCGTAATATTACTGCTGGTTAATTTTATTACAATGATTATTCCGATTCATTCATATAAAAACCGGAAATTGGGCTGCATTAACTACAAATATATTTGTAGTTAATGCAGCCCAATTTCCGGTTTCATACAAATAATAACTACATTTACGTTATGAATTTTGTTTACTACAACATTTATTCCATTTTTAGAGCATTATTATTCGTCATATTATTATTATCTTCTTTATTTCTATTTTTTCTCTTAGGCTAGGTTTTTATAATATTTTTACAAAAGTAAAATATAAAAATACATCTAAAATATACAAAAACAATAAAGACATTATAAAAAACCTAATCTAGAAAGCCGCCGGCAACGGAGCAAGGCCCAGGCTGCCGGCGGTTAGGGCCGCAGAGTGAGGAACCTTCGGACTATTATTATTATTATTATTTATTGTATGGAAAACCAACAGCATAAAATATTTATAGAAATACAATAAAACTAGAAAGCCAATTACAGGTTCTCACTTATAGATCTAGATTACTTACAAAAAGAAATTACAGCCCAACTTGAAACACATGCTAGTACCGATAACACAAAATAATAGAAGATACTACTCTAAAAATAACCATGCAATTTACTAGTTTAACTTTCTCGAATTATTATAATATTATAATGTATACCTCATCATCTGAAATTAAATACAAATGTATTTTAATCCTAAACAATGGAATAAATTACAACTAGGGAAATTAATAAAATCATTATTCACTAATATTTTTTGCTTTTATTTTATGTAGACAAACTACACTCGAGAGCAAAAGTTTCAGGTCACTGGCATTTTCTTGAATATCTCAAAAGATATTAAGTAATTTGAAAGATATTAAAGTTTATGTTACTGACCCGAAATTTTTGCTCTCGAGTGTATATCACTTCACATTGAAACCATCTAGGTATATATTTTTATAATGGAATAGATTATAAGAAAGTGACTATATTAGTTTATGTATAAGCGCTGGTAGCCTTGCGGTAAAACGTCCGAATTTCAATCCGGAGGTTTCGGGTTCAAACCCCGGCTCGTACCATTGACTTTTTCGGAACTTGTGTACGGAAATCATTTGATATTTATACCAGCCGCTTTTCAATTAAGGAAAACACCGTAAGGAAACCGGACCTAATCCCAAAAAGGCCTAGTTTCCCCTTTGGATTGGAAGGTCAGATGGCAGTCACTTTCGTAAAAACTATTGTCTATGCCAATTCATGGGATTAGGTTGTCATTGTCAAGCGGACGCCAAGCCGGGATAAAGGCTAGAAGGAAGAAGGAGAAGAAATTAGTACCGAAGCAAAGTAAAACCTAGGAATTACCAGTAACACCTAGGTTTTTCCAACTAGTACCTATCGGTAATAGCTCGAATACAACACGTATTTGAGTATAACCGGCTCTGCTACTAGGACGGATAGACATTAAAAACAGGTTTCTAAAATAGGTAAGGGAGATCGCGCATTTTGCTACTTTTTTAACCGACTTCAATATCTCAAAAGAGAGGAGGTTATCAATTCGGTTGTATGTTTTTTTTTATGTTTGTTACTCCATAACTCCGTCATGTCTGAACCGATTTTGAAATTATTATTTTTTTGATTGTAAGTATATATATACAGAATGGTCCCGTTTTTATCAAAACGCAGTTCTGATGATGGGATCCATGAGGAATCGAGGGAACTCCTCAAATCTTAAAGGCATACATGTAGTTCTTTTTGTGTTTTTATCAACAAATCCAGCATTTTCAACCAAAAATGTGATAATTGATAAGGTGGAACTGCTGATGATGACCAGAACGGAACTCTTCAACGACGCATAGTTCACGTATGGCGATTTGCCCCAGTCGCTGTGTTTGTTTAGCAATTTAGATTTTTAAGACAAATTTGTGTCAAGTTCGAGTTCTGATGATGGGATCCATGAGGAATCGAGGGAGCTCTTCAAATCTTAAGGGCATACAAATAGTGATTGTTGTGTTTTTATCAACAAATCAAGCATTTTCAACGATTTGTCCTATGCGCTGGTGTTTGTTAAGCAAGTTCGATTTGCAAGACATTTTTTTTCATTTCAGGGTAATTCCACGATTTCCACGAGACTGTACCGTCAGTTACCAATTCTTTCGTGTGTTCTGTGATTAAATAATTCAGCAAATATAAGTGTTCATATAATATCTTCCCTATGCCTACAGGTAGATATATTGATACTTAACTTTGCTTACTTAATCAAAGAACACACGAAAGAATTGGTAACTGACATTAGAGTCTCGTGGAATTACCTTCAATTGTATGGAATTTATAGTGCACCATCTGCAATACTCCACTCCTCTCTTTCGCCGGCCTTCCCCAATTGAAGTCGGTTTTTTTTTCTTAAAAATTATGTAGCGATACAGTCACGCCACTCTCGCAGTGGGTACACGTAAAAAAAGATTCCGGGATATTCTCAATCCAAGACATTATTATTATCTTGGAAATATTTCCTCGTGACAAGTATTTATTTGCTTTACCAAAAATATGATTCTTCGCTTAATAGCAATACAATACAAAAATGTATTGTTTCAAGAGTATATCGAGTAAATAAGAGAGATTGTACTTTAATCCAGTTCCATACGGCGTTACAATTCAACCGATTTTATTCAATATAGTTTTTATTGAAAGCACTTATCAGGCCTCACTTCCATGACTTTTTTAAATTTTTTTGGACCCACGGTTCCAAAGTTAGATGGGGGGAACGCTCTTTTTTTAACTTTCAGAGCGATTATTTAAGAAACTATTAGTTCGTTAACGACTTGACGACTAAGGGGTTGAGGGAGGAGCGGGCTGGGGCCGTGAATACTAATGGTTTACAACGGGTGCCCTAATCACACCTCCTGCCCGCTTCTTCCTCAACCCCTTAGTCGTCTAGCCTTCAAAATGTCAAGCTTGCGGGCTAATAACCAGTTGTATGGAGTGAGCACTCTATAAGGCTTATTATTTCTCTATGTTCTGGAAAATTCAGTGGCAGTGGTAGCCGGGGTTTCAACCCAAGAACTCCAGATTGAAAGTCAGCTAGACGTCTTACCACCAGGCTACAAGCGCTTTTTAGGGTTCCGTAGTCTGTCCGTCGGTCCGTCTGTCCGCGGTCTAGCTCAGTGACCATTAGCAATATAAAGCTGAAATTTCGTATGAGTGTGTGCATTAATCACGCCGACAAAGTGGGATAATAAAAACTGGAAAAATATTTTTTATTAGGGTAGGTACCCCTTACACATGAAGTGGGGTGAGATTTTGTTTTCTCGTTCTAACCCAATCGTGTAGGGTATCTTTAGATAGGTCTTTTAAAATCAATATAGGCTTTCATAAACAGTTTTTAGATAAAACTAATAGTTTCTTAAATAATCGCCCTGAAAGTTAAAAAAAGAGCGTTCTCCCCATCTAACTTTGGAACCGTGGGTCCAAAAAAATTTAAAAAAGTCATGGAAGTGAGGCCTGATAAGTGCTTTCAATGAAAACTATATTGAATAAAATCGGTTTACTTGTAACGCCGTATGGAACTGCTCAAAGGGCGACCTTCAATCGCTGCAGCAACCACCTTCTCCCATGTTTGGGAAATGCAGCAGTAGTTTTTCTTACACAGAAAGTAATGATCTTTCAGATGAGCATTGGTTTCTAGAGGAGATCGATCGTACTAGATACCTAAAAAAACCGATCCCTTATAATGCTGCAGCAACTCACAAGGCCTGTCACGGGGGCTTGCAGCACCGCATTATCGTATAGCCCTAACTCTCCTCTGCTTCGAGGAACAAAGGAAACCTGGGAGATTTATCGTACTAGAGACCGATTTTTTTTTAATTTTTCAAAAAAAATTTTTTATTATGCCGCCCATTTTTTTGGATTGCAGCATAGGCATTTCGTGTTCTCCTATTAAAAACGCGTCTAGTTATATATATATATCATCGGGGAGACTTATCGAACTAGGTTCAGTGTCATGGGCTCTTCTACTATTAAGGTATAAGCTTCCGGGATATTCTCAATCTAAGGATTGAGAATATCCCGGAAGCTTTTTTTTCGTGTACTGTCGCTGCAACTTATGTGGAACACCGTACCTGGTGCGACTTGCGCAGCCCACCGTACAGTATCGCAACATCGGGAGCCAATCAGCGCCGAAATCGCGTGATCTGCAGCCTCTGGGATTGGCCGACGATGTTGCCACGGGGAAGGCGAGCCACACCACAGGCATTCGTTTCACACCTTTATTATGAGCCATTAATTTTAAATCTATTTCTTTACCTATTCTTCTATGTACTGTTAGCGGATTTTGAACGCACCCTGAATTGGCGGGGTGCTGTCGCCGCGTTACGTCACTTGACAGAAGGGAGATGGCGGCCGCCGCTGCATATTTGATCGAGCTCCTGTATTTATTCTAACTACTACTAGTCCGCCTCGAACTGAGAACTCGCGATTTACTTGCAAACGAGCTGACCAATATAACAAGACCCCAAGGAGGATTTTTTTTCTCCTTCTAGCTCCATAGCCACTTGATCGATCCTGCTCATATACGAATTTTATGTATCTCTGCTACAGCCCCAAGAAATTTCATAAAGATCAAAAAAACGTAACTAAAGTTATCGTCAGACAAACTATGCCGAGACGTCCCAGTAGCCAGGTGATAGTTCGGTCTGGAGTTGTTTGTAAGAACTCACTTCGCTTACGCTCCGCGAGTTCGATAAATCGTTTACCAAGGACTTTAATGCGTTTCCACTTATTCGTTCAGAAGCGAGATATCGATACATCATGCTCACATAGATATTGTAGCCTGTTAAGGGGCGGATACAGGCCGAAGTCGTTTTAGACCTCATTTTGAACAATGAATTTGTATAATTAATGTTACGTAATCGCATTAATATGAATATCTACGTATTCATACAGAAGCCGTGCAGAGGCCCCAATTGATAGTTTATTTTTTATTGGCTTTGGTTATCTACAAACCGACTCCAAAAGTACCGAAAAATCAAAATATGTTGTTCCGTTTGAACACGTCGCATTGCGATTTTGTCTTCGACAGTAATTCGATCATTTTGTTATTTTGGAAGCCAGATAACTGGACTAGTGCATAGGAGTATATTCATATTATTCCTCATAAAGATCACAAAGAAATTCAATCGTAAACATAAAAATTTGAAAAATTCCCATACATTCGCCATATTGTCAAATTGTCTTTGTGACTCAGATGCCCCCCGGGGCTCGTTGGAAGCAGACGTATGTTGAATTTTTAGCCGTGGCATTTCATTTTGACAATTATTCTGACAGAAAATCGTATACGTACAAGAAAGAGGATACCAGTACGCTTACCATGAGTTATGACATTGACGTTTTCGAGAACGAGTATCGAGTGTTCTATCTGTGCATCTTGCTTGTAACAAATTAGTGTAAACGAGATGCACAGATAGAAAATTCGTTACTCGTTAACGAAAAACGTCAAAGTTAAACTCATGGTAGCCGTACAGTAGCTAGATTGTATTCAAAATAAATAGGGAAAACTAATAAAGACCGTGAGTCCCTTTAAATTCGATCTTTTCATATTTACACGTCGTAATACTAGAAACATACAACTGATGATTGAATAAAAGACACTTTTCTACAGAATCCCCATAATAAATTGCTTAAAAACCTGTTCAAAATTAAAAGAGTTTTTGGATTAGTTTTTAATTAGTGGACTTTATTTTTATTACATTGGTCATAATATTACGACATTTTAACATGACTTTTAACGTCAAAATACTTGAATGACAATTT
The DNA here is from genome assembly GCA_911728535.1 of Pammene fasciana. Lineage (NCBI taxonomy): Eukaryota > Metazoa > Arthropoda > Insecta > Lepidoptera > Tortricidae > Pammene > Pammene fasciana. Next base: position 6,512,806 of record OU452283.1, read on the forward strand.
AATTTTAACTAGAATCTATATTTACTTAATATTAAAAAGACTTGATTCTTTTACTTGTACAAAAGATATAAGCTAACATAATTTGGCGAGTTTTCTGGTTCTGCGCACCTACAATTATGGAGAACGTCGAACGACTCCGCATGCTGCTTATAGCTACAAGTTGTCGTACGTTATGGTATCCCAAAGTTAAAAACGGGCAGTACGAGCTTATGATACACCTCTCGATTCGAGCTCCGCAAGTCCGCAACTACAGCTCAGCACATCGTCTGAATAGCATCCGACTCCTACCCCAAATCCAAATCACGGGAGGAATCAACATACGTTTAGTTACCTCTTAGCGAATTCCAGGTAGATTGTTTGCCGGAACCTATTATATTTTTTCTTTACATTTATCTATCGTTAAATAAATGTACTCTGATCAAATAAATTATAATAATTATATTATAAACAATGTTGTTCACTGACTTAAAACAATTTTCAATCCTCATTCACTTAGCATTTCGTCCCTGATTTTGCCATTGTCATCTGACCTTCCAACTCGGAGGGAAAAGTAGGCCTTATTGGAATAAGAGATGGTTTCCTCACGATGTTTTCCTTCACCGAAAAATGACATATGTGATATATTTTTTTTATGCGACGTCGGTGGCAAACAAGTATACGGCCCACCTGATGTTATGATTTTCATAACTGGTACAGTCGAGTTCGTACATATCGACGCGTCCAACTGAACAAAAATATGTGAACAAGACCTTATACCTATACAAATAAGGTTGTGTTCACATATTTTAGTTCAGTTGGACGCGTCGATATTAACGAACTCGACTGTACGAGCCGGGGTATGAAGCCGAGACCTCCTAGTAGAAGAGCCCATGACACTGAACCTAGTTCGATAAGTCTCCCGGATGATATATATATATAATTAGACGCGTTTTTAATAGCAGAACACGAAATGCCTATGCTGCAATGCAAAAAAATGGGCGGCATATTAGAAATTTTTTTTTGAAAAATTAAAAAAAAAACGGTCTCTAGTACGATAAATCTCCCAGGTTTCCTTTGTTCCTCGAAGCAGAGGAGAGTTAAGGCTATACGATAATGCGGTGCTGCAAGCCCCCGTGACAGGCCTTGTCAGTTGCTGCAGCATCATAAGATTGTAGATGTACGCAAAAACTTTGCGCCTACTTATTGATAATAGCAACGTGACAAAGAGCGCACATCACCCCATTTTGGAGTAGGCGTATGACTTCATCGCGTTGCTATGATCAATAAGTAGGTGCAAAGTTTTTGCGTACATCTACTATCTTATGATGCTGCAGCAACTGACAAGGCCTGTCATGGGGGCTTGCAGCACCGCATTATCGTATAGCCCTAACTCTCCTCTGCATCGAGGAACAAAGGAAACCTGGGAGATTTATCGTACTAGAGACCGATTTTTTTTAATTTTTCAAAAAATTTTATTTAATATGCCGCCCATTTTTTTGCATTGCAGCATAGGCATTTCGTGTTCTGCTATTAAAAACGCGTCTAATTATATATATATCATCCGGGAGACTTATCGAACTAGGTTCAGTGTCATGGGCTCTTCTACTATCCAGGTTGAAAATCGGATGTCTTACTGATAGGCTATTAAGCGCTTTTAACTCATTGTTTATGTTTACATTTAAACGGAACTTTTGAGTCATACTTGCCTATAGACGGAGAGCTAGCTACATCAGATATGACACAGTAATGAGGGCAACTAAACCCCCTAGTCAGTTTGCTATACTATGGTTATGTATAGATCTGGGATATCTGGCAGCTATAAAGTGGTGGAGGTCAAAGATTATTCTGCCCGTTTTACCTATTTTGGTAGTACCACAGTTACATAAACTACTAGTATACAATAGTGACATAATTAAGCTTTTCAATCTCGTACCTTAATTAGGCCACTCAGCAAGCTTCGTGGCCTAAGCGCGGTACTCGACTAAAAAGCTCTTGATTATGTCACTATTGTATAAAATACTATATTATTACAAATTTAATAATTAAATAGCATTACCAAGATTATAATTGCAAAATTTAACGGTTTAAAGTAGAATAATTAAAGTAAAAAGACTAAATTTATTTACGTATTGACTTAATTTAATTCCAAGTTCAAGGTTCCGTTTTCCTTAATCTTTGTTTACAAGATATTTAGCATTATTTGCCGACTACTCCAGGATAATACCTATATACGATCGCCGTACACCGCTCGTACCGTAAGCAAGTAAATCGTATACCGCGGCACGGCACCGACCAGGAGGAGTCTGCTGACCGTGCGCAGCCGGCTTCCCTGCCAGCGGCAAGTACCACCAGAACGAGGAACGTGAGCCATTTTCAAATTATTAAAATCAAAATTGCATTGCTACCTATTTAAACAGTTAGCTAGTTAAAATGGCAACTGAAAGTGAAAAGACAAAGTTAGTGTTACTTCAATTATGTAGAAAAAGGGCGTCCGCCAAGGGACAAATAACGAAATTTGGTAAATATTTAGATTAGATAACGTTCAATTCACGGAGTTAAATTTAAAACTCACGAAATTTGAGGCTTTGTCCGATAAGGTTGATGAATTGCAAAGTGAAATAGAGGTTTTGGATTTTGAAAATATTTCAACTGAAATTGAAGAGCGTGACTCCATGGAGCACGAAATTATAGTAAACATTGCCACAGCAAAAAATTTAGTTGAAATTTTTCTAAAAATCTGAATGTGAAAAAAGATGCAGCTCCGCGCACAATACGCGTCATATTGTGTGGATGACCCTAATCATCCCCATGAAATAGGGTTGAAATTACCTCAAATACAGATTGCCAAATTTGATGGCGCATATTTTCGTTGGTTATAATTCCGCGATACTTTTGATTAATACACAAAAATGAGCGTATATCCGATATACATAAGTTCCATTATCTCGTGTCCTATTTACAAGGTGACGCGGCTAGGATCATTTCAAATTTAGAAGTATCAACCAATTACTGAGGCGTGGAAAATGATTTGCAACAGATATGATAACAAAAGATTATTAATTAATCATCATTTAAATTCATTGTTCAATATTAAACAGCTTCCACGCGAATCAGAGCGATCATTGCGATTTTTGGTTGATCACGTGACCAAGAACTTGCGCGCCTTGACCAGCCTAGGGCAGTCTACTGACAAATGGGACGTGTTGATAATATTCATGTTATCTTCCAAGTTAGATAGCAATACATTGTTAAAGTAGGAGGAATATCGCTATAATTTGGAAGGTGATGTACCCACATTAGAGCAATTTTACAAATTCATGATAGATCGTGCTGATGTGCTCGTTAAATCGTAACAATAAATCGGATACTAATACTGTGTCAAAACCGACCAGTGGCACATCTCGTCCTCAGACGAATAATAATTACGTTCATAAATAAAAAAATTAAAAAAACCCGCCTGCGTAAAAAACTAAAAGGCCGAAAACAAGGCCAATATACTTTACGAATTTGTTGTTTAATATTGAAAAGCATAAGATACATATTAAAGTCTTTTATTTAATATAAAAAAGGCTTCAACAGTTTCAATTGTTATATACCGTCCGTGCTGTATATCGTTCGAGCCCCAAGTGTTCGCGTGCAGTGGCCACCCCATCTTCGAACTAGTTTGAACCGTGAGCGCCCGCCTGCCAGCGTTTGGTGGTGCCGTGGTCTTGCGGGCGTGGAGTACGCTTCGCCCCTGACACGGTCTTCGCGGTTGCGATTGTCAGGGCCAGGAGGTTAACAGCCTAGCTCGGCACCAGGAGCCGGAGGCTATTTTCGCCACCAGGAGGAGAGAGATAAGGAACCCGCAGTCCGCGCGGTTCCACAAGTAAAACCCAGCCGTCCTATATATATATATATATATATATATATATATAATCAATACTAAACTTAAACTTATATAATAACTTCTAATTTTTTGTTACTATAGGCAACCGTAACTACCCGCCAGCATTATCTGAATAGAAAACAAAGTTTTAAAACAACAAAAATAATCAATGTTCAAACGCAAAACAGAACGCACTAAATTACATGTGGCAACACTGGACTGTGCTTATGTCAAGTTCAAGTTGATGTGAGAGATAAAACAAAACAAACGTCATTACGAGAACTAAAATAAACAAATTAATAAAAAAAGGAAAAGGGTAGACATAGATAAGTGCTGCGCGACTAAATTAAGAAGCAAATTGTAATACGGTAACAAGAAATACGCTGCACAGTGAACACAAACAAAGTCCTTTTACGATCGAGTCTTCTGCTTCACCGCGCCCTCCTGGCACGCTGCGGCTTAGCTTGCGGAGCCTGGGAGGCTGACCGAGTATTGGACTCCGATGGAGCGGCGGCAGGCTGCTCCGCGACGGCACCGGCAGGCGTCGCTTGCGCAACCGGCAGAGCCTTCACCTCGGCGACGCTGTTCGCACGGCGGCGCACGCCGTCTTTTCCTAGCACAAGCACGTCGCCATTCCAGGTCCAGCAGTTGCGCACTCCAAACCGCTCACGAGCTTCCATAAAGGCACTATGGCGGGGCTTTGTGAGAAACTCTCCAAGTGTGACGCCTGAACCCTTGAGTGCCACCTTGCCAAACCATACATCATCCCTGATAGCTATATCCTTGAACTTGACAAGAATGCATTATGATTTTTACGTGTTTTTTTTTTTAAGTGGTGCAAACCACTCAAACAATAGTTCATAATTGGTAAAGCGATCGAGCCCCGGCAAGGCGTATCGATGTAGGGTTCGAGTCCCACTGGGTTGATTAATTTTTCAATGTTTTCAAAGTTTGTATTTGATTTAATAACAAACTATTGACAAGAATGGCTCTGGGCTTTTTGCCGCGCCCTCCACGACCACCCAACCGATGACTGCGCTCAATATCTGCTGCGGAAAGATCTTCTAGCACGGCTTGCAGTTTGTTAACCGCAAGATTTGTTGTGTCCTCAGAATCGGATTCATCTATACCATGTACCAACAACATCTTGCGGCGAGAGCGCGTCTCAATGTGGTCCACCTGGCGAGTAACTAGCTCCACTTGCTTCTGCAGGGCATCGAGAGACTTCATAACAAAGTCCTTGAAGAGGTCAAACTTTGAAGCCACCGCAGCGACTGTCGGATTGGTGGAGCCCGCACTGTCCAGATCCTTCTGGAACTGAGCCATTGTCTTCTTGAAAGTTCGAATCTTTAAAGTGATATAAAAATCAAACCATAACTTATTTTTAAAAGTTGCTGAACAAATGTTGTCTGGTTTGGGGACTAGAATCTACGTTTTAATTTATTGCTCCTATTACAGGAAACTCCCGGTATAAAAGTATCGATCTGTACTGTACCCCAACGCTATTAGCACAGATTTTTGACAGTTAAGACAATTAGTTGTCAAATATTTTGACACGGTCGATTCCCATACAAATTATAGACAAGGGCGTCTCTATAAGATCGGCAAACGCACTAAAGAGAATAGAATAAAATAGAATAGAATAGAAATAGTTTATTCGTAAACACATACACATAACAGAAATAAAAGGAAAAAAGAGATAAAACGAGAAAGTGCCAGAGTTCGGCACTCTATGGGTTTTAGAAAAAGACGTCGGTTATCAATCAACAGTGACACATGAAAAAGCAGAACAGCAATATCACCTTCGTGTGTCATTGCCGATTCCCGAAGGTTCTTCTTAAATCTCACGGACTGTATCATACGTTTATAGTACATTACGTACCTAGGGCGGTAAAATAAAGAACGGCTCAGATCGCGGGCATTTGTGGCCCGAGCCGAAGGTAAGGGCCATAAGCAAGTGATCTGAGGCCTTCTTTATTACCGCCCGTGGTGCGTACACAATTTTACGTATTCTCCTGGGTGTGAAGCGAGATTAGCCGCTGCGCCCGTGGGCGGCAAATCTCACTTATCGCCCAGAGTGACGTAAAAAAATATGGAATAGCCTTCATTTCATATTTACCCGAATATATTATCTTCATTGTACGATTTTCGCGGTTAAACGGCGCATATTTCAGGATATGCTTCTGGAAGTCACCAGTTGCATTTGTTTTGGTAACTAGTTTTTCCTGAAATTTGAAGAAATCAATAATATAAAAATGTATAAGAAAAGTAATTCAATAACTTTCGGTCAGTCAAAACAAAGACTATTTTAAGATATAACGATAAAAAATTCAAAAAAAAAGATAACCGACTTAAAAAAATTAATCATCATATTATTTATTATGCGTTACCAACTGTGTGTGATATGTTTGAAGTTGGTGCCAAGCCAAATTTAGAAAGGTTAATAGGAACGAGGCGATGTGTTTACTATATATATCTAATATAAAACGGTATGGATTGCACGTAGGTATACATTCGTTTCGACTATGCATTAACTGTTAGGCAAGTAGGTACAGAAAGTATAATCATGCGTCTTATGTTTGTTAACACACTGTTCGGACTATCCGTAGTATCCGTATCTCGAACGAAGCCCGTGGTTCAGTAAGAACTATTTATCCTTCTTCATCTAAGGTTGAATTCGAAGTATAAAGGAATTCAATAGCTATATTATTTTTTCTATCCTCAGATACATCCAGTACATCCACCGTGGCAGTGAAAAAAGGCACGATATTGAATTTTTGATGGAAGGCCAATCTTACGCGTCTACATATTTTATTCTATTTGCCGCCTTTTTCTGATTATTGACAAAGTAGGTGTGTAAATGTATATATATATATATATAGAGATACCAACACGGTAAATGTTGATCTTTCGAGACGTATGATCAGTTGATTGTTGATCCAAAAACAAATGTTGATCCGGAGGCCTTATGTTGATCTATTACGCTTTTTCTAATACTGATGTGGCTCTGATCGGATCAACATTTGCCATTTTAGTCACATGACATGGCTGAAAATAACGCTTGTCAAATGTGGCTCCAATATACAAATCCGCTCCGATAAATGTTGATCCGATTCAAACGGACCAATCACGATGAAGCACTTTATGACTTCTTCTGTGATTGGCCGATGGAAGTCAATGCAACGTTGCCGTTCTGCTTACTAGATTTGTTGATCCGTTGAGAATCGAAAATCAAAGTTTTTATATTAATATAAGAATATGCATTCGTTTGAATTGATTTTAATAAGATGCGGTCAGTTATTGGATGGGCGGGATTCGGCGGAACGAGTGATTGGATGGTTAGTTGTTTGGTATGGGTTGTATGGTTGGTTGGGATAGATTTCCACGTGTTTGTGGAGGGCATCACGATCGAAGTAAAGGCCCAGATGAAATATATGGGCCTCATGCTAGACAGCAGGTGGCGCTTCGGCCCGCATTTAAGCGGAATGTCGGCGCGCCTGCTGAAGGCCGCGGACGCTTTTTCTTGGCTCCTCCCGAATCTGGGGAGCATGGCCCTTTCCGGGGTCCCAATCTGGGCGGACTCTCTCTATAGGAGGGAAAATGCCGCCGCCATCAGCCGTCCCCAAAGGGCCATGGCACAGCGGGTGGCGAGGGCTTACCGTTCGGTAAGTTTCACGGCCGCGTGCGCTCTGGTCGGCACCCCGCCTTGGTAGCTTGAGGCGTGGGTGCTCGCCAGAGTGTACGAGTGAACGGCGGCACGGAGAGCGCTTGGGGAGCGCCCGGCCCTGGAAGAGCGGGAGGCCATTTGGCAGGAGGCTGGGAACGCACTCATCCTACACTGGGTGGATGACCTCACTTCCGCTACTTTCGGCCGCCGGACATTGGACGCGCTGGGATCAGTCCTACAAGGTTGGCTCGAGTGGTCACAAGAGCGGTAATCAAAGAAACGTACGTTCCCCATACGAAATATCACAAAAATCCTTTCTTATTCCTTGCTTACGTTATAAATTAAAATTATGTCTACTGTGAAAATATCAAATCTCTTAGTTTAGTAGTTTCGGGTCACGGGATGAATTTTCCAAAACAGTGAAAATTTGTTTCTTAGTTTTTAATTAAGAGTCTAAACACAAAATATCACATCATTCACATCCCATGCTAAAACAAACGAATGGTTCCCATACAAATGATCACAAACATCCTTCCTTATTCCTTGCTACAAATAAGGTCTACTGTGAAAATTTCAAGTGTCTAGATTTAGTAGGTTCGGGTCTGCATTGATATGTCAGTCAGTCAGGACTTTTCCTTTTATATGTATAGATAGACCTGAACAGGTTCAATGATCTCACCGAGAAATATTATTTTACTCAACAAATGTTGATCCGATGGGTTGTGGCATGAGTTAATTGTTGATCCTTTGGCTATTGCCAACTATTATTGATCTGAACAATTTTTGTTCATCTAATGTATGAGTCTGCATACAGACAGATGTTGCTCCGATCGGATCAACAATTGATGTCCCTTCTGGTAGGCTAAGTTAAGTCCAAATAAATAGGAGGAACGGCTATCGAAGTCAAATCCACTATAAGGTACCTGGGCATTATCCTTGACAGTCGCTGGACGTTTAGAGAGCATTTTAAATGCCTGGCGCCAAATTAATCGGGGCAGCGTCGGCTCTTAGCCGTCTTCTGCCAAATCGCTAGGCCGAACATCGGATGTCGGATACTGTACGCAGGAGTGGTATGGTCGATGGCTCTGCACGGAGCACCCATATGGGCTGGGTCCCTGTCCTCCCAAAACCAGGTCCAATTACGGAGGCCGCAACGGGTCATGGCGGTCAGGATGGCGAGGGCATACCGAACCCTCTCCTACAAGGCACCGTGCGTACTGGCGGGAACCCCGCCCTGGGACCTGGACGCCGCGGTTCTGGCCGATATTTATTGGCGTGTCACCAAGGCGCGGGCGGGAGGAAATTTCCCCCTTCTAGAAGAGGTCAGACGGTGGAGGCTAGGCTCTCGTCAAGTGCTCCTAGGAAAATGGAAGAGAAGGTTGGAGGAGCCCAGTGCTGGCCACTGGACCATCGGAGCAATTCTTCTGGAGAAATAGGTCGAAAGGCGTGATAAGTTTCTCTCCTTCCACTTCACACAGATCCTTTCGGAGCATCGCTGCTTCGACAAATACCTGTGTAGGGTGGCGGGTTGGGAACCAACGGCAAAATGCCACAAATGGTGCGGCGACGCCGAAGACACGGCACTACATACGCTGGCTGTGTGCCCGTCGTAGGCAGAGCAGCGGGCCGCACTCATGGTGGTTGTAGGACGTTACCGGTGCAAGCCATGGTCGACAGTGACAGGGCCTGGAAAGCAATGGTCTCCTCCTACTGCGGGGACGTGATGGCTCCGCAGGAGACAGCGGAGCGTGTAAGGGAGGCAGATCCGGCCTTCCACCCAATTCGTCGCAAGCGTGTGGGGCGGCGACTGCCACCCTAACGGCGTCTGTGGGTGGAAAACTCGGGGACGTTTGCTGCCTACACATGGGCCCCTTAGCTGGAAGGTGAACGATTAAGTCTCTCGGTGCGCATATTAGAGAAAAGGTAGGGAAAAAATGCTCGCAGAGAAGAGTCTGCTGCGCGGGCAATCGCTGACGGGGTTACGGTAGTGTGCCCTATCGTTCTCGCGACCCCGACCATTAGCACCGAGGCGGCAAAGGGGTTTTTAGTGTAAATTAAATATCCGCCTGATAAATCCTTCTCGTAGGTAAATAAATGATTTTTAATATATTAGATAATTAAACCCTAAAAATAGATTTAAAAATAAATGATAAAAAGAGGAATCTCATTTATTTGGACCTAACTGAACCTGCCAGAAGGTACAGCAATTGTTGATCTCATCGGAGCTGTATGCAAAGTCATACATTAAGGTGCTCTTACACGGGCGATTTTTCGGGCAATTATTGCCCGGCGATACGTTGCCGAAACTAATGGAGCAATATGGAGCAATTAATTGAGCAATACGAGGCAATTTCTAGATATTGCGGCAATTATTTCGGCAATCATTTCCCGTATTGCTCCATACATTTCCGTGTTGCTCTGTATTGCCGACTACAATTGCCGGTATATCCAGACGATTGGAAAATTCAAGGCAATTTGTATTTCTATCCCGTACGCACATATATGCATGTCCCATTCTTTTTCTAGTAGGGCGAGCGCGGTTCAGGTGTAGGGGGAGGGGAAACGGCCTGTTACAATAAATCTGTTCAAAAGGTCGTTTATTAAGGAATATTTTGCGGCGCTTACGTCATTTTACTATGTGTTTTTGACTTATAACTCAAAAACGGCTCAACCGATTCTATTCAAAATAGTTTTCATAGAAAGTACTAATTAAGCCTCACATTCGTGAATTTTACGGAACCCACGGGTCAAAAGTTAGATGGGGGGGGGGGGAGGGGGGACGCCCTGTTTTAAACTTTAATTAAACCCTAAGAACTTGATACCCATTTGGGCTTTATACTTATATTTCCACTGAATCCAGAAATTTCAGCTATTAATCTCTAACCATTCACGAGATATTGACCTCCGAAAATCACTATTTTTACCACTGGCTGACTGGCTCACTGATCCACTGACTCATCATCAAAACTATTGACTACATCCAGATGACCTAGAAAGTTGTGGCATCCAGTTAGGCATTCGTGTCATTCGTGTGTAAACAACAGGAAGAATCTAAAAACTTGTTTCTGAAAATTAGTTCTCTTCCTGCAAGATAGGAACGCATCTATTTCTCTTTTTTTAAGTCATTATTTTAAATGCACTGCAAGCTTCCTCAGCTACAATTACCTCGTCCATAGTTCAGAGAGATTCTGATTTTGGGGCGAGTGCGGCGCGGTCTGAGTGCAAGGGGGGGAAACGACGCGGTCGTATTGCTCCACTGTGTTTCTCGTGTATGAACGTATTGCCTAGTTTCCCGAGTTGCTGCTATATGGGGCAATTCGAATGGAGCCAGAATGGCGCCATACTGGAGCAATAATTGCCCCATATTGAGCAATATTTCGAATTGCTTGAAATTGCTCGATATGGCCGTGACGTCAAAATTGCGGCAATTCGGCAATTTTTATCGCCCGTATAAGAGCACCTTTAGATCCACAAAAACTCGCGGATCAACAATAGTTGGCAAATAGCGAACGGATCAACAATTAACTCACGCCACAACCCATATCATCAATATATACAATATATAGCCTACCAGAAGGGACATCAATTGTTGATCCGATCGGAGCAACATCTGCCTGTATGCAGACTCAGACATTAAATCTAAAAAAACTGTTTGGATCAACAATAGTTGGCAAATAGCGAACGGATCAACAAATAACTCACGCCACAACCAATGTGATCAATATATATAGCCGAGAAATATAATTTCACTCAACAAATATTGAACATATGGGTTGTGGCGTGAGTTAATTGTTGATCCGTTCGCTATTTGCCAACTATTGTTAGTCCGAACAGTTTTTGTTGATCTAATGTATGAGTCTGCATACAGACAGATGTTGCTCCGATCGGATCAACAATTGATGTCCCTTCTGGTAGGCTATATATATTGATCATATGGGTTGTGGCGTGAGTTAATTGTTGATCCGTTCGCTATTTGCCAGCTATTGTTGATCCGAACAGTTTTTGTTGATCTAATGCATGAGTCTGCATACAGACAGATGTTGCTCCGAGCGGATCAACAATTGATGTCCCTTCTGGTAGGCTATATATTGTATATATTGATCATATGAGTTGTGGCGTGAGTTAATTGTTGATCCGCTATTTGGCAACTATTGTTGATCCGCGAGTTTTTGTGGATCTAATGTATGACTTTGCATACAGCTCCGATCGGATCAACAATTGCAGTCCCTTACAGTTTAAAATTCTAATAGATTAAAGGTCATTTATTTAACTCTCTTATTTATTTAGAGGACACAGTTCATGTAAGAAAGCATATCAAACGTTTTGCGAAGCAGCCAGATTTGGATTTTATTTTTATTTTTCATTTTAATTACACTATTGTATAAACCATCTTTAATGTATTAGTATTACTGTTTTGAAAAAATAAGTCCCGCCGAGTTTCTTACCGGTAATAGTCGCCGGTCAGAGGTGTAGGGTTAGAACCGGTAGTAGTTTATTTTTCTCTCTGACGTTCATAAGTGCATTGTAATGTGCCTAAATTAGAGAATAAATATCTTTTATCTTTTCTTTTTTTAAATAAGAGCAGGATTTGTCAGGCGGATATTTAAAGAAATGCGGTCAGTTATTGGATGCGTGGGATTTTGCGAGACGAGTTATTGGATGGCTGGTTGTTTGGTGTGGGTGTATGGTTGGTTGGGATAGATTTCCACATCTTTGCGGAGAGCGTCAGGATCAGAACTGTAAACTGATCTGATGAAGCAAGATGCCAAGTTTTTATTTGGCTCTGAAGATGGCCCTTTGGGGCCGGCGGATATCGGCGGCATTTTTCCTTCTATGGAGGGAGTCCGCCCAGAAAAAATAGGGAAAAAATGCTCGCAGAGAAGAGTCTGCTGCGTGGGCAATCGCTAACGGGGTTACGGTAGTGTGCCTTATCGTTCTCGTGACCCCGACCATTAGCACCGAGGCGGCAAAGGGGTTTTTAGTGTAAATTAAATATCCGCCTGACAAATCCTTCTCGTAGGTAAATAAATGATCTTTAATATATTAGATAATTAAACCCTAAAAATAGATTTAAAATAAATGATAAAAAGAGAAATCTCATTTATTTGGACCTAACTGAACCTGCCAGAAGGGACAGCAATTGTTGATCTCATCGGAGCTGTATGCAAAGTCATACATTAGATCCACAAAAACCCGCGGATCAACAATAGTTGGCAAATAGCGAACGGATCAACAATTAACTCACGCCACAACCCATATGATCAATATATACAATATATAGCCTACCAGAAGGGACATCAATTGTTGATCCGATCGGAGCAACATCTGCCTGTATGCAGACTCAGACATTAAATCTAAAAATCTGTTTGGATCAACAATAGTTGGCAAATAGCGAACGGATCAACAATTAACTCACGCCACAACCCATATTATCAATATATATAGCCTACCAGAAGGGACATCAATTGTTGTGTGGGGCGACGACTGCTGGCGTATGACCTCCGACTGCCACCCTAACGGCATCTGTGGGTGGAAGACTCGGGGACGTTTTCTGCCTACACATGGGCCCCTTAGCTGGAAGGCGAACGATTAAGTCTCTCGGTGCGCAAATTAGAGAAAAAATAGGGAAAAAATGCTCGCAGAGAAGAGTCTGCTGTGCGGGCAATCGCTGACGGGGTAACGGTAGTGTGCCTTATCGTTCTCGCGACCCCGACCATTAGCACCGAGGCGGCAAAGGGGTTTTTAGTGTAAATTAAATATCTGCCTGACAAATCCTGCTCTTAGGTAAATAAATGATCTTTAATATATTAGAATATTAAACCGTAAAAATAGATTTAAAATAAATGATAAAAAGGTGAATCTCATTTATTTGGACCTAACTGAACCTGCCAGAAGGGACAGCAATTGTTGATCCCATCGGAGCTGTATGCAAACTCATACATTAGATCCACAAAAACTCGCGGATCAACAATAGTTGGCAAATAGCGAACGGATCAACAATTAACTCACGCCACCATTTGATCAATATTTGTTGAGTGAAATTATATTTCCCCGATCATCTATCTATACAAATAAAAGAAAAGGCCCTGTGCGGATTGACTGACTGACTGAAACATCAACGCAGAACCGAAACTACTTAACCTAACCTAGAGACTTGGAATTTTCACAGTAGACATAAATTATAATGTAGACAAGGAAAAAGGAAGGCTTTTTAGAATCTTTTATATGAGTAACGTGCGTTACTTTGAGCAAGCGATGTGATATTTTGAGTGTAGGTTTTGAGGTCATTAAACCTTTGAGGTTCACCTCACCGAGAAATATAATTTCACTCAACAAATATTGTACATATGGGTTGTGGCATGAGTTAATTGTTGATTCGTTCGCTATTTGCCAGCTATTGTTGATCCGAACAGTTTTTGTTGATCTAATGTATGAGTCTGCATACAGACAGATGTTGCTCCGATCGGATCAACAATTGATGTCCCTTCTGGTAGGCTATATATTGTATAAATTGTTCATATGGGTTGTTCATATGTAGTAGTTTATTTTTCTCTCTGACGTTCATAAGTGCATTGTAATGTGCCTAAATTAGAGAATAAATATCTTTTAGGTTGTACGTTGTTTTATAGACTACATTTTCGCAGAATATTAGTTCATAGAAAATGTTTCTCATATTTTCATTTCATAGAATGATCATTTTTCAGAGCTCTTACATTGTAGAATCTGGTTTTGTATATTTTTTATTGTTCAGATAATTAGTTTTTCGAATTTCAGTTCATAACGTTTTAATTCAAATATTATTAATCCGTGTAGTATTTAGTTTGTATAACACTTGTTTCAAAGCCTGCATATTCATGGAATGTTGTTTCGCATTTTATCAAACTTAATATTTTCGTTTCATAGAAGACCTAACCTAACCTATCCCTGGGAGCAGTAACGTTTTTAGGGTCATCAAAAAAAAAAATAACCCTAACCTACCTATCTCTGGGAGAAGTTTCGTTTTTAAGGTCACCAAAAAAAATAACCCTAACCTACCTATCTCTGGGAGAAGTTTCGTTTTTAGGGTCATCAAAAAAAATAACCCTAACCTACCTATCTCTGGGAGAAGTTTCGTTTTTAGGGTCATCAAAAAAAAAATAACCCTAACCTACCTATCTCTGGGAAAAGTTTCGTTTTTAGGGTAATCAAAAAAAATAACCCTAACCTACCTATCTCTAGGAGAAGTGTCGTTTTTAGGGTCATCAAAAAAAAATAACCCTAACCTACCTATCTCTGGGAGAAGTTTAGTTTTTAGGGTCATCAAAAAAATAACCCTAACCTACCTATCCCTGGGAGCAGTTACGTTTTAGGGTCATCAAAAAAAAATAACCCTAACTTACCTATCTCTGGGAGAAGTTTCGTTTTTAGGGTCATCAAAAAAAATAACCCTTACCTACCTATCTCTGGGAGAAGTTTCGTTTTTAGGGTCATCAAAAAAATAACCCTAACCTACCTATCTCTGGGAGAAGTTTCGTTTTTAGGGTCATCAAAAAAAATAACACTAAACTACCTATCTCTGGGAGAAGTTTTGTTTTTAAGGTCATCAAAAAAATAACCCTAACCTACCTATCCCTGGGAGCAGTTACGTTTTTAGGGTCAAAAAAAAAATAACCCTAACCTACCTATCTCTGGAAGAAGTTTAGTTTTTAGGGTCATCAAAAAAAAAACCCTAACCTACCTATCCCTGGGAGCAGTTACGTTTTTAGGGTCATAAAAAAAATAACCCTAACCTACCTATCTCTGGAAGAAGTTTCGTTTTTAGGGTCATCAAAAAAAAACCCTTACCTACCTATCCCTGGGAGCAGTTACGTTTTTAGGGTCATCAAAAAGGGTATGCGAAAAGTGTTATGTGAATCGAAAATATGACAATAGTTTGTATTCCACGAGATACGATCCCTAAAATAATAATATCGGAAAAGAAAAGAGTGGAACTAAATATTATATAAAACAATAACTATGAAACAACAATCTATGAAATCTGTGTCTACGAAACAAAAATACATGAAATATGATTCTAGTGTTTGATCACTCTGTAAATTAAAAAAGTTTGATAGCAATATACATGGAAATGAATGTCTGTGAAATATGTTTTTACCAATTGAATAGTCTATGAAACAATAATATTGGAACAGAAAGTACATGAACCAAATAATCTATGAAATAATTTCTGGGAAACGAAATTCTATGAAATTTCTGTCTATGAAAGAGGGTGACACCTATCTTTTATCTTTTCTTTTTTTTAATAAGAGCAGGATCTGTCAGGCGGATATTTAAAGAAATGCGGTCAGTTATTGGATGCGTGGGATTCTGCGAGACGAGTTATTGGATGGCTGGTTGTTTGGTGTGGGTGTATGGTTGGTTGGGATAGATTTTCACATCTTTGCGGAGAGCGTCAGGATCAGAACTGTAAACTGATGTGATGAAGCAAGATAGATGCAAAGTTTTTATTTGGCTCTGAAGATGGCCCTTTGGGGCCGGCGGATGTCGGCGGCATTTTGCCTCCTATGGAGGGAGTCCGCCCAGATTGGGATCTCGTAAAGGGCCATGCTGTCCAGATTGGGAGGAGCCAGGAGACATCGGCCGCAGCCATCATCATGCGCGCCGACAGCCCGCTAAAATGCAGGCCGAAGCGCCACCTGCCGTCTAGTATGAGGCCCAGATACTATACTAATAATCCGCCTCGAACTAAGAAGTTGCTCGTTGACGTTTGGGGTCTTCTGACTTCACAACCCCTTGATTGATCCCGCTCAGATTTTAATGAAGAAATTTTGTGCACCTCAGCTGTAACCCCACTAAATTTTGTAAAGATTGGAAAAATGATACTCACGTTATCGTCTAACAAACAATCGAAATGGAAATGCCATCGAAACGAAATGCACGGCCGTCCCACTGGCTCGCTAAAAGTAAAATTAAAGAACTTCGTTCGCTACCGCGCGGCGCGCACTCGTCCAATGATCTTTAATTTATTTTAATGTCAAACTGTAAAAATACCATCACTACTAAGTTTAAAAACAAAGTCGTTTCCGCTGTCTGCCTGTATGTGTGCTTTTATCTTTAAAACTAAACAACGGATTTTGGTGCGTTTTTTTAATAGGAGTAATTCAAGAGGAAGGTTTATATGTATAATATCTATCTAATACCCTTTCATTGGTAACCGGTTCCGGTCCCGGCAAGGAAAAAGGAAGGATTTTTGTATGAGGTACGTGCGTTACTTTGAGCAAGCGATGATTTTGTAAGCTTTAAGGTCATTGAACCTTTGAGGTTCACCTCACCGAGAAATATAATTTCACTTAACAAATGTTGATTCGATGGGTTGTGGTATGCGTTAATTGTTGATCCGTTAGCTATTGCCAACTATCGGATCAACAATTGCCGTCTCTTATGCTACGTTATATTAGGTCCAAATAAATGAGATTCGCCATTTTATCATTTATTTAAAATGGTATTTTTACAGTTTGACATCAAAATATTTTAAAGATCATTGGACGAGTGCGCGGTAGCGGACGAAGTTCTTTAATTCAAGTTTTAGCGTGCCAGTGGGACGGCCGTGCATTTTGATGGCATTTCCATTTAGATTTGATAGACGATTACCTGAGTATCATTTTTCCAATCTTTACAAAATTTGGTAGGGTTACAGATGAGGCGCACAAAATTTTATCATTAAAATGTCAGCAAGATCAATTAAGGGGTTGTGAAGCCAGAATACCCCAAACGTCAACGAGCAAGTTCTTAGTTCGTGGCGGATTATTAGTATAGTATCTGGGCGTCATACTAGACAGCAGGTGGCGCTTCGGCCCGCATTTTAGCGGGCTATCGGCGCGCCTGCTGAAGGCCGCGGCCCGTGTCTCCTGGCTCCTCCCGAATCTGGAGAGCATGGCCCTTTACGGGGTTCCAATGTGGGCGGACTCCCTCCATAGGAGGCAAAATGCCGCCGCCATCCGCCGGCCCCATAAAGCCATCTTCAGAGCCGCCAAATATAAACTTTGCATGTATCTTCATCAAATCAGTATACGGTTCTGATCCTGACGCTCTCCGCAAAGATGTGGAAATCTATTCCAACCAACCATACACCCATACCAAACAACCACCCATCCAATAACTGACCGAATTTCATTAAATATCCGCCTGAAAAATCCTTCTCTTAGTTAAGTAAATGATCTTTAATATATTTGAATCTCAAACTGTAAAGGACAGCAATTGTTGATCCGATCGGAACTGTATGCAAAGTCATACATTAGATCCACAAAAACTCGGATCAACAATACTTTGCAAATAGCGAACGGATCAACAATTACCTCACGTCATATACCATGTTGAGTGAAATTATTATTGTTACTTAAAAAACCCTTTTGTTTGCCGCCTCGGTGCTAATGGGCGGGGTTGAGAGAGCGATCAGGCACACTACCGCAACTCCGTCAGCGGTTTTCTCCCTATTTCCTCTCTAAGATACGAACCGATAGACTTAATCGTTCGCCTTTCAGCTCAAGGGCCCATGTGTAGGCAGCAAACGTCCCCGATTCTGCCGCCCACAGTGGTAGTCAGCGTTCGTACGCCAGCCGTCGCCGCCACCCTATATGCTTGCGACGCATTGGGTGTGAGGCCGAACAATAGTCGGCAATAGCCAACGGATCAACAATTAAACGCATACCATAACCCATCGGATCAACATTTGTCGAGTGAAATTATATTTCTCGGTGAGACCATTGATTTTGTACAGGTTGGATGAGTGATCATCTATAATTCATACATATAAAAGGAAAAACCCTGACTGACTGACTGACTGATACATCAATGCAGACCCGAAACTTCTAAACCTACAGACTCGAATTTTCACAGTAGACATTATTTATAACTAACGTAAGCAAAGAGAAGGAAGGATTTTTGTGATCTTTTGTATAGGGAACGTGAGTTTCTTTGAGCAAACGATGTGATATTTTATACTAGACAGCAGGTGGCGCTTCGGCCCGCATTGTAGCGAGCTGTCGGCGCGCCTGCTGAAGGCTGCGGCCGGTGTCTCCTGGCTCCTCCCGAATCAGGAGAGCATGGCCCTTTACGTGGGACCCCGTAATCATCAGGGGCAACTCCATTCAGAACCTAATAAAAACTTTGCATCTTTCTTCATAAAATCAGTTTACGGTTCTGGTCCTGACACTCTCCCCAAAGATGTGGAAATCTATCCCAACCAACCATACACCCATACCGGACAACCACCCATCCAATAACACGTTTCTCAAAATCCCACCCATCTAATAACTGAAAGCATTTCATTAAATATCCGCCTGACAAATCCTGCTCCTAGTTAATTAAATGATCTCTAATATATTAGAATCTTAAACTATAAAAATAGATTTAAAATAAATGATAAAAAGGCGAATCTTATTTATTTGGGCCTAATTGAACCTGCCAGAAAGGACAGCAAGTGTTGATCCGATCGAAGTTGTATGCAAAGTGATACATTATATCAACAAAAACTGTTCGGATCAACAATAGTTGGCAATAGCCAACGGATCAACAATTAACTCATTCCACAACCCATCGGATCAACATTTGTTGAGTGAAATTATATTTCTTGGTGAGGCCATTGCACTTGTACAGGTTGAAAGAGTGATTATCTATCTATATAGATAAAAGGGTAAGTCCCGAATGATTGAGTTACGCCTCGAGTTACCAAGGCAGGGTGCCGGTCAGAGCGCACGCGACCGTGAAGCCTACCAAACGTTAAGCCCTCGCCATCCGCTGTCCAATGGCCCTTTGGGTCCGGTGGATGACGACGGCATTCTGCCTCCTATGGAGGGAGTCCACCCAGATTGGGACCCCGTAAAGGAACATGCTCGCCAGATTCGAGAGGAGCCAGAAGAGAGCGTCTGCGGCCTCAATTAGGCGCGCCGACAGCCCGCTAAAATGCAGGCCGAAGCGCCACCTACTGTCCGGTATGAGGCCCAGATACTAAACTAGTAGTCCGCCTCAAACTAAGAACTTGTTTGTTGACATTTAGGGTCTTCTGGCTCCACAACCCCTTGATTGCTCCTGCTCTGATTTTAATATAATGATGAAAATTTGTGCGCCTAAGCTGTAACCCTACCACATTTTGTAAAGATTGATAAAACGATACTCAAGTTATCGTCTTACAAACTGTCAAAATTGAAATGTCATCGATATGTTCGGCCGTCCCACTGGCTCGCTAAAAGTTGAATTAAAGAACTTTCACTACCTCACACTCGTTTAATGATCATAAATTTATTTAAATGTTAATCTGCATAAATACTATTTAAAATAAATGCTAAAAAGGCGAATCCTATTTATTTATTATATTTATTAAAGTCATACATTACTTAGATCCACAAAAACTCACGGATCAACAATAGTTGGCAAATAGCGAACGGATCAACAATCAACTCAAGCCACAACCCATCTGATCAACATTTGTTGAGTGAAATTATATTTCACCGATCATCTATCTATACATATAAAAGGAAAGGTCCTGTCTTGACTGACTGACTGAAACTTCAACGCAGAACCGAAACTACTTAACTAAGTATCTTATACTTGACATTTTTTACAGTAGACATTATTTATAATGTAGGCAAGGAAAAAAGAACGATTTTTAGAATCTTTTGTATGAGTAACGTTCGTTACTTTGAGCAAGCGATGGTCATTGAACCTTTGAGGTTCAATGACCATCGCCCTCACAGAGAAATATAATTTCACTTAACAAATGTTGATCCGATGGGTTGTGGTATGCGTTAATTTTTGTTCCGTGAGCTATTGCCAACGCTCGGATCAACAATTGCTGTCTCTTCTGCTAGATTAAATTAGGTCCAAATAAATAAGATTCGCCTTCTTATCATTTATTTAAAATGGTATTTTTATAGTTTGACATTAAAATAAATTAAAGATCATTGGACGAGTGCGCGGTAGCAAACGAAGTTCTTTAATTCAACTTTTAGCGTGTCAGTGGAACGGCCGTGCATTTTGATGGCACTTCCATTTAGATAGTTTGTTAGACGATAACTTGAGTATCATTTTTCCAATCTTTACAAAACTTGGTAGGATTATAGCTGAGGCGCACAAAATTTCATCATTAAAATGTGAGCAAGATTAATCAAGGGGTTGTGAAGCCAAAAGACCCCAAACGTCAATCAGCAACTTCTCAGTTCTAGGCGGATTATTAGTATAGTATCTGGGCTTCATACTAGACAGCAGGTGGCGTTTCGGCCTGCATTTTAGCGGGCTATCGGCGCGCCTGCTGAAGGCCGCGGCTGTGTCTCCTGGCTCCTCCAGAATCTGGTGAGCATGGCCCTTTACGGGGTCCCAATGTGGGCGGACTCCCTACATAGGAGGCAAAATGCCGCTGCCAACCGCCGGCCCCATTGGGCCATCTTCAGAGCCGCCAAATATAAACTTTGCATCTTTCTTCATTAAATCAGTTTACGGTTCTTATCTTGCCGCTCTCCGCAAAGATGTGGAAATATATCCCAACCAACCATACACCCATACCATACAACCACCCATTCAATAACTGACCGCATTTCATTAAATATCCGCCTGACAAATCCTGCTCTTAGTTAAATAAATGATCTTTAATATATTAGAATCTTAACTGTAAGGGACAGCAATTGTTGATCCGATCGAAAATGTATGCAAAGTCATACATTAGATCCACAAAAACTTGCGGATCAACAATAGTTTGCAAATAGCGAACGGATCAACAATTAACTCACGCCACAACCCATCTGATCAATAGTAGTTAAGTGAAATTATTATTATTAGTAAAAACCCTTTTGTTTGCCGACTCGGTGCTAATGGGCGGGGTTGCGAGAGCGATCAGGTGGGCTTCCGCGAAGTTCGAAAATCGACAAAACGATTGTCCCGTCTCTATCGCTCTTGCATATACGAAAAAGAGTGATGCAAATAGGCGATTCGATGAACGAAGTGTTTCGCGGTTATAGGCCTGGCACACTACTGCAATTCCGTCAGCGGTTGTCTCCACAGCGGACTCTTCTGTGCGAGCGTTTTCTCCTAAGATACGAACCGAGAGACTTAATCGTTCGCCTTCCAGCACAGGGGCCCATGTGTAGGCAGCAAACGTCCCCGGGTCTGCCGTCCACAGACACCGTTAGGGTGGCAGTCAGCGGTCGTACGCCAGTCGTCGCCGCCCCACATGCTTGCGGCGCATTGGGTGGGAGGCCGTATCTGCCTCCCTTCCTCACACGCTCCGCTGTCTCCTTCTGAGCCATCACATCCTCGCAGAAGGAGACCACCGCTTTCCAGGCCCTGTCGCTGTTGACCATGGCTTGCACCACGGCAGGCAGGGAGAGGCAACGTCCCACAACCACCACGAGTGCGACCTGCCCTGCTGCTCTGCCCACGTCGGGCACACAGCCAGCGTATGTAGTGCCGACAGTGCCGTGTCTTCGGCATCGCCGCACCCGTGGCATTCCGCCGTTTTTTGCCATCCCGCCACCCTACACAAGTAGTTGCCGAAGCAGCCATGCCCCGAAAAAATCTGTGTGAGGTGGAAGGAGAGAAACTAATCATGTCTTTCAACCCATTTCTCCAGAAGAATTGCTCCGATGGTCCAATGGCCAGCACTGGCCTCCTTCAACCTCCTCTTCCATTTTTCTAGGAACACTCGACGAGAGTCTAGCCTCCACCGTCTGACCTCTGACCTCTTTTAGAAGGGGGAAATTTCCTACCGCCCGCGCCTCGGTGACACGCCAATAAATATCGACAGAACCGCGGCGTCCAGGTCCCAGGGCGGGGTTCCCGCCAGTACGCACGCTGCCTCGTAGGAGACGGTTCGGTATGCCCTCGCCATCCTGACCGTGATGGCCCGTTGCGGCCTCCGTAATTGGGCCTGGTTTAGGGCGGTCAGGGACCCGGCCCATATGGGCGGCGTACAAGGCCATCGACCGTGCCACTCCTGCGTACAGTCTCCGACATACGATGTTCATATTTGAATCAGTGGAATGACGTTAGTCTTATTATGTAATGTTGTTATTATTACACTTTTAATATATTTAGTTACGCGGCGCATTGGTGCACACTGTAATGCCAAGGCAATATATTGTTTTTGATAAATAAATAGAAAAATAAAGGTTCGGCCCAGTGACATTTGGCAAAAGACTGCTAAGAGCCAACGTTGCCCCGATCAATTGAGTAACGTGCGTTACTTTGAGCAAGGGATGTGATACTTTGACTGTAGGCTTTGAGGTCATTGAACTTTTGAATTTATTGAACCTGTACAAGTTTAATGGCCTCACCGAGAAATATAATTTAACCGACAAATGTTAATCCGATGGGTTTTGGTATGCGTTAATTGTTGATCCGTTGGCTATTGCTTGCTTGCTATTGTTGATCCGAACAGTTTTATTTGATCTCATGTATAACTCTGCATACAAACAGATGTTGCTCGGATCGGATCAACAATTGCTGGCCCTTCTTGTAGGTTAAATTAGGTCTAAATAAGTAAGATTCGCTTTTTTATCATTTGTTTAAAATGATATTTTAATAGTTTGACAAAAAATCAATTGAAAATCATTGGACGAGTGCGCGGTAGTAAACGAAGTTCTTTAATTCAATTTTTAGCGAGCCAGTGGGACGGCCGTGCATTTTATCAGCTTTTTCATTTCGATAGTATGTTAGACGATAACTAGAGTATCATTTTTCCAATCTTTACAAAATTTGGTAGAGTTACAGCTGTGGCGCACAAAATTTCATCATTAAAATGTGAGCAAGATCAATCAAGGGGTTGTGAAGCCAAAATACCCCAAACGTCAACGAGCAAGTTCTTAGTTCGAGGCGGATTATTAGTATAGTATCTGGGTTTCATACTAGACAGCAGGTGGCACTTCGGCCGGCATTTTTGCGGGCTGTCGGCGCACCTGCTGAAGGCCGCGGCCGGTGTCTGGTGACTCCTGCCGAATTTGGGGAGCATGACCCTTTACAGGGTCCCAATCTGTGCGGACTTTCTCCATAGGAGGCAAAATGCCGCCCATCCGCCGGCCCCAAAGGGCCATCTTCAGAGCCAAATATAAACTTTGGATCTTTCATCATCAAATCAGTTAACGGTTCTGATTCTGACGCTCTCCACAAGGATGTGGAAATCTATCCCAACCAACCATACACCCTTACCAAACAACCACCCATCCAATAACTCATTTCGCAAAATCCCACCCATCAATTAACTGACCGCATTTCATTAAATATCACAAATCCTGCTCTGATATAATAAATGATCTTTAATATATTAGAATCTTAAACTGTAAGGGACAGCAATTATTGATCCGATCGGAGCTGTATGCAAAGTCATAGATTAGATCCACAAAAACTCGTGGATCAACAATAGTTGGCAAATAGCGAACGGATCAACAATTAACTCACGCCACAACCCATCTGATCAACATTTGTTGAGTCAAATTATATTTCTCTCATCTATATATATATAATTATATTTCTTTCGAACCTGTACAGGTTCAATGACCTCAAAGGTTTAATGACCTCAAAGGCTACACTCAAAATATCACATCGCTTGCTCAAAATAACGCACGTTATTCATACAAAGGATTCTAAAATTCCTTCCTATTTCCTTGCCTACGACTGTGAAAATTTCAAGTCTAGAGACTTAAAGGTTAAGTAGTTTCGGGTCTGCGTTGATGTTTCAGTCAGCCAGTCAGTCAGTCAGGACAGGACCTTTCCTTTTATGTGTATTGATATAGTTTTTAGTTTAAGGTATCTTTATTTTGTCTGTAGTTATACTTTTGTTTTTATAATAAATAAATAAAACCTGTATAGATAGATGATCGGTGAAATATAATTTCACTCAACTCAACAAATGTTGATCAGATGGGTTGTGGCATGAGTCAATTGTTGATCCGTTCGCTATTTGCCAACTATGGTTGATCCGCGAGTTTTTGTGGATCTAATATTAGATCCACAAAAACTCGCGGCATAGGCAAGGAAATAGGAAGGATTTTTAGAATCTTTTGTATGAGTAACGTGCGTTACTTTGCAAAGTCATAACTTTGCATACAGCTCCGATCGGATCAACAATTTCTGTCCCTTCTGGCAGATTTAGTTCAGTTAGGTTCAAATAAATAAGATTCGCCTTTTTATCATTTATTTTCATTCTATTTTTACAGTTTAAGTTTCTAATATAAGTGATATAACTAAGAGCAGGATTTGTCAGGCGGATATTTAATTTACCCACTAAAAACCCCTCTGTTTGCCGCCTCGGTACTAATGGGCGGGGTCGCGACAACGATAAGGCACACTACCGTAACTCCGTCACCAATTGTCCCCACAGCGGACTCTTCTCTGCGAGCGTTTTCTCCCTATTTCCTCTCTAAGATGCGAACTGAGAGACATAATCGTGCGCTTTCCAACTCAGGGGCCCATGTATAGGCAGCATACGTCCCCGAGTCTGTCGCCCACAGACGCCGTTAGGGTGGCAGTCGGCGGTCATACGCCAGCCGTTGCCGCCCCATATGCTTGCGAAGCATTGGGTGGGAGGCCGGATCTTCCTCCCTTACACACTCCGCTGTCTCCTTCTGAGCCATCACATTCTCGCAGAAGGAGACCACCGCTTTCCAGGCTTTGTCGCTATCGACCAAGGCTTGCATCATGGCAGGCAGGGAAAGGTAACGTCCTACAACCACCACGAGTGCGGCCCGCTGCTCCACCCACGTCGGTATGAAGTACCGTGTCTTCGGCGTCGCCGCACCCGTGGCATTCCGCCGTTAGTTCTCATCCCGCCACCCTACACAGGTATTTGCCGAAGCAGCCATGCCCAGAAAGGATCTGTGTGAGGTGGAAGGCGAGAAACTTATCACGTCTTTCGAACCATTTCTCCAGAAGAATTGCTCCGATGGCCAGCACTGGGCTCCTCAACCTCCTGTTTCATTTTTCTAGGAGCACTCGACGAGAGTATAGCCTCCACCGTCTGACCTCTTCTAGACGGGGGAAATTTCCTCCCGTCCGCGCCTCGGTGACACGCCAATAAATATCGGCCAGAACCGCGGCGTCCAGGTCCCAGGGCGGGGTTCCCGCCATAACGCACACTGCCTCGTAGGAGACGGATCAGTATGCCCTCGCCATCCTGACCGCGATGACCCGTTGCGGCCTGCGTAATTGGGCCTGGTTTTGGGCAGACAGGGACCCAGCCCATATGGGTGCCCCGTACAGGGCCATCGACCATACCACTCCTGCGTACAGTCTCCGACTTCCGGTGTTCGGCCCAGTGTCACTTGGGAGAAGACGGCTAAGAGCCGACGCTGCCCTGATCAATGTAGGCGCCATGGCATTTAAAATGCTCACGAAACCTCCAGCGACTGTCAAGGACTGCCCAAGTACCTTATAGTCGACAGTATACACGATGGTGTTGTCTCACTTTAACTTGAAGTTGGGACGTATGTTTGTTTCATTCGCACAATAGCGCGACGTTGCCGTACTTACCCTTCACATTCAGCTCCGGAGCCACATTTACCACTAAGTCGGATATAAATCGGAGCCACATTATGCGCTTACGTATAATTTTTTTGACCGTTAATGGATCAACGAAAACCTTAAAATTTTATGACAAGTTTTTCGAAAATGGATAAATGCACATCCACTGACGTCACACGCTGATTTCATATATTCGAGCTGTACAACCGTATCTCTATCCGGAGCGGAATGTACGCACAAAACAGGTGGATCAACATTTGTTCTAAAACAGTACTGGATCAACTTTTACCGTGATGGGTTGATCATATATATATATATATATATATATATATATATATATATATATATATATATATATATATATATATATATATATATATATATATATTTAAATATGTGCCCTGTCAGTCTTTGAACCGCTAATTCACCCCTTTTTTTGGCCACGGATCTCAAGACAGTGATTCTGAAATTTGGATATTTTTGACATCTTGAACTCGATTCTTTTTTTTATTTTAATATTCGCCTGTTAAATATTTGCGATCCGCATTTCTTTGGTAAAACTTATCCCTAAATTCTAATTGTCTCGTTTGTCAGGCCTTTTTTAGACACTCGGTTTAAAATTTAGGATATTTTCACCCACTGAATCAACCATCATCATTCATTTCATTAGCTTCCCATTCTCACTAATTTCTTGTAAATAAATTTTCACTTATAATACCACACGATACACACACGACACTTATAATACCACTCGCGCTTCGCGCTCGTGATTTTTTAACCTGAAAAACTTGACTCCTTCATTTGTTTGCAACGAACCTATCGGGAAATACCCGATAATTTTGAAGCTCGTGTGGTATTCGGGGGATTATTTTTCCGTCCCAAATGTCGGCCAATAGAATTGCACCATGAGATGAAATGAACAGTTAACAAATAAACATTTCCTTTGACTTTTTTATCGATGGTGGACAGAGAACGAAACTCCAAATCGACTCATTTTCATGCAAAATCTCCAATTTTCACAATTGAATTCAACCTGTCAGTTTGACGTGTGACTACCAGAGAAAATATTCAAAAAATTATCAGTATAATACCATGTAGGTTGTACCACGTGACGTCGAATGGTGCAATTCTATTGGTCGATATTTGGGTCGGAAAAATAATCAACCGTGTCACTTTTTTGTACTGAATACCATCCTCTCGGTGCGGAAAGCAATGTTCCCCGTTGTCCGGATTAAAATATTTTATTTAAATTGTGTTCTGTGTTAATATACAGTGTCAATTTGTGTAATGACATATGGTTAAAAAATATTTTTTATACAGACTGATATTTTAAACGTGACCTTTTTGTAAATTAAAAAAAAAAGTTAAAATATATACGTAGTTTGCAGTTTCACTGCACCATTTAATATATATACTCTGATACACGTCTACTTTGTCAATAATCAGAAAAAGGCAGCAAATAGAAAAAAAATGTAGACCAGACGCGTAAGATTGACTTTCCATAGAAAATTTGAATATCGTGCCTTTTTTACTGACACGGTGTATGTGAGTATAGAAAAATTAATCTAGCCATTAAATTCCTTTAATACTTCGGATTAAACCTTACATGAAGAAGGATAAATAATTCAAACCGAACCACGGGCTATGCTCGAGATACGGATAGTCCCAACAGTGTCTTAACAAACATAGGACGCATGATTATACTTTCTGTACCTACTTGCCTAACAGTTAACGCCATGGTCGAAACGAATGTATACCTACGTGCAATCCATACCGTATTAGATTAGTTGTAGAGTAAAAAGAACAATTGACTGAACACAGCGCCTCGTTCGTATTAACTCTTTCATATTTGGCTTGGCACCGACTTCAAACATATCAGTTGGTAACGCATATAAATAATTATAATGATTCATTTTATCCTTTTTGAAGTCGGTTCATCTTTTTTTTGGAAAAAGTTTTTATACATAATAGGTACCGAATCTAAGAATTCCGATGCAACAAAACACATGGTCATTGTCATACAGATTTTTATCTCTAACCCATATTGCAACTGCAACTGTGTTATTTCAAACTTACTGGTGTTTTTGTTTAAATTTCTAATAAAACTTAAGCTATCTGAAATACCAGGAACCTAATACTTACAATTTTGTCGAATTCTTCCCTGGTGAGCTTTGTAGGGTCTATCTAAAATAGAAACATTTATTTCGAGTAACTAAAAAGACAGATACAGATTGTTAGTAAATAGTACGGTCAGCTGCAACAAAAAAGGCCCCCGCTGCCATACAAACTTTGTATGCAGGGGGGGTCCTTTTCTCTGCAGCTGACTGTACATTGTTGTACAGGCTGGAAAGTAAGCTATAGGTGGATCGAGTTTGTTCGAGGGCCAACCCGCCATAGTTAGGGAGGCGAGGTAGCTAAATGGCGTAATTCAACGGCGCCGTCGAGACCTATCAAAATCGAAAGATAAAATAATTTCGAAAAGAAAAGCTCGTATGGCAAAAACCATTTTAGCGGTGGGTTTGGCGTGTACGGTTTTTCAAAAATGTTAAAAAAAAACAGTTACTTGGGCATTCTCGAGCGCGTCAGATATTCATACTACGTATGCCCCGAGTGCCTCTGATAACAACGGTGTACTAATCTGCCGGTTTGCGTGGTGGGGGTAGGCATATAAAGTAGTCAAAAATGCAAAAAAAAAAAATTCACTCGAGCGCGTCAGATTTTCGGAAGGGGTGTTAAGTAGGCCCCAAGGAAGCTCACTTTAAAAAAACTGACGATTTCGGCGTGACGATAAGTTACGATGAATTTTTGAAAATGCAAAAAAAAATAGTTTTTTTGAAATACTCGAGCGCATCAGATTTTCATAGGGGAGGTTTATCTCGGTATCCTGAAAGCATATTTTTTTAATCTGACAAAAATGTCGGTGGGTGCTCTTAATCTGACCGAAAAAGGTTTAACATTCAAGTCAAAAAGTTTTAACTTTGGACAAAAATGTAAAGACACCTTTTTTGTGTAAAATAATATTACCGTTTTTGTTTATTTAAACTTTTTTTTGTAAAATATATCGTTCGCGACTTATATGCCGTAACGCGTTCTTAGGAAGACGAAATGGCTCCTCCACACTTCCGGTCATGCGGAAACCGGCATATTTGTATTTTTAGTAAGTTTTAGATTATATTCTTCAAAACAAAATAAAAAAAAATCGCGCTCGAGAATGCCGGATTAACGTTTTTTTTACAAGTTCGCGACCCTATAACTCGGCGGCGTCAAGGACTTATCGTCAGATTAGTTAAATTTAGTCTTTAAACACTAAAATCAACCCCCAATATCTTAAACTGACGCGCTGGAGTATTTCAGACTATCCATTTTTTTTTACTAATCTGATCGTCTATCCTAGGCGCGCGTCACTACATATAGAGCTAAATACTTTACAAGGTTGTTCTATTAGGTCTAAGGTATCTCTCATATCTTAAACTGCCACGCTCGAGTATTGCCGAAAATTCCCCTATTCGCCTCCCTAACTACCAGGGGAGGCCCTCGAAGATACGAGTCCACATATAGCGCTTTTGGCCGAGACATTACATAGTGCTTTTCACGACTACTGTGAGGAATAAGTAAAATAAAAAAAAATTGGCATAACAATACAAACACTTTATTAGATACTTGTTAGGAATAATATTTGTACCTAGCTATAGTTGTAGCGTATAGGCCGCTACGCAGTATCCTAGTATAAGTATATCTATATGTACCTACGTGTATTCATGCATGCATTCATAGCGCATCGCGCGCACCAATAATAACCAGTTAGCAACCGACCGTGTGCGTGTGTCATTCTCTGAGTCCTAACCTCAAACCTAACAGTGACGACGATGGCTAAAATTTCGGTGGGCGTGTTAAGCACATTTAACCACGAAACACAGGATTGGGTGATTTACAAAGATCGGTTGGAGCAGTGGTTCGTCGAAAACGACATAGCAGAAGAAACAGCTGATGCTAAGTCGACCGCTAAACGTCGTGCTATTCTCCTCAGCAGCCTAGCCGAGTGCACGTATAAGCTGTTAAGGGATCTTGCTTTACCAAAGGAACTGGGGAACTTAAGTTACGCTGAAGTCGTACTACTCTTGGATGGCCATTTTAAACCCAAGATATGTGGATTCGCTGAGCGGAATAGTTTCTACAGTGCCACGCAATCTGCTAACGAATCATTCTCGGATTGGGCTGCCAGAGTACGGGGTTTGGCACTACATTGTGGTTTTTCTTCAGCGACGCTCGACGACACCCTACGGGACCGATTTGTTTTAGGAATGGTTCAGGGACCAGAACGGGACAAACTCTTCACTGAGGCGATGTCTAGCGCAGTCTCACATTCTCCAGCGCTTTGCAAATGGCGGAGAATGTCCGCAGCGCCCGACGTGGCGCGCGGGCCGGCGCAGCTGGGACCTCGGGCTCCAGTGCCGCCGACAACGAGTTTGGCGTACACAAGATGGCGGCCAGCAGGGCGCCCGCCACAGCAGGCGCGCGACCCATCGTTTCAAGTCAACTGGCGCTTCGTGTTCAGTCTGCGGTTACCGTGGACATTTAGGGGCGGATTGCAGATTTGCTAACTCCATTTGCGATAAGTGTGGTTCTAAAGGACACCTTAAGCGCGTGTGTCGTAAAAAGTATCCAAACAAAAAAATTAATTTCGTGGAATGCTGTCTTGACAGTGGTGATGAAGAGGGTAAGAATTTCCTTTTTAATATTCGCACTTACAATGGTGAACCTATGCAGGAACGTGTGTTGGTTAACGAGATGCTTTTGAATTTCGAAATAGATACAGGTTCAGCAATCACGGCTATATCGGATAAACTTTACAATAAACATTTTACGTCGATACCAATGTCTAAGGCACCGTCAATATTAACAAGTTACGATGAGAAGGTCATTGACACATTAGGTGCATTAAGTTTACCATTTCACTACAGGAACCAAACTAACGACTTAAACGTTTATATCGTAAAGAATGGAGGTCCTCCGATATTAGGCAGGGATTTCATATCTGCTTTTCGTTTACAGTTAAGTCCAATTCCAGAAAAGGACGTACACTGTATCGAGAAAGTGACCAGTGATATCAGTTTAGTAGATACGTTCAATAACCAATATCCGCATTTCATCATCATCATTTTAGCCGTTTGTCGCCCACTGCTGAGCATAGGCCTCTCTTCGCGTACGCCATTTGTCCCGGTCCTGGGCTAACCTCATCCAGAAGTGACCCGCAATATCCGCATTTGTTCTCAGATAAGTTGGGGTGTTGTAAGGATGTAGTAGTACAACTTAACCTGAAACCGGGTAGCAAACCGGTTTATTTTAGAGCGCGACCGCTTCCATTTGCCATTCGCGATAAAGTCGAAGCAGAATTAGACCGCCTTGTTCAGTTAGGTATTTTAAAACCAGTCAGTTATTCTGAATATGCCAGCCCAATCGTCCCAGTTTTGAAACAAAATGGCAAGGTTCGCATATGTGCAGATTTTTCGGTGTCGATTAATAAACAGCTTTACGAAGATAAGTATCCGTTGCCCCGCATCGAGGAGTTATTTTCAAAACTGCACGGCGGGCAACAATTTTCAAAGCTAGATCTTTCGAATGCCTATAACCAGTTGCTTTTAAGTGAAGATTCTCAAAAATATACTTGCATAAACACACACAAGGGCTTGTTTACCTACTCGCGGCTCGTTTTTGGACTTTCTAGTGCTCCTGCGATATTTCAACGAGCATTAGAAACCATCCTCGCTGGCCTTGATGTGTGCATATTTCTGGATGACATCTTAGTGACAGGTTGTGATAGGACAGAGCACTTACAGCGGTTAAACGAAGTGTTCAAACGTCTGCAGGCAGCTGGTTTGGTGTTACAAAAAGACAAGTGTTCGTTCTTCCAAGACTCGGTTTCTTATTTAGGTTACAACATAGACAAAAATGGCTTACATAAGTCGCCGGAAAAAGTAAAAGCCATACTTGAAGCGAAGATTCCAGAAAATGTATCCGAATTAAAATCCTTCCTAGGCCTAGTAAACTATTACAGGCAGTTTGTTAAAAACGCGTCATCCATTTTAAACCCGTTGCACAAGCTGTTACAAAAAAACACTAAGTGGTCTTGGACAAGCGAACATGATGATGCGGTGTCTAAAATAAAACATCAGTTGGCTTCAGACGTCACACTAGCGCATTTTAATCCGTACGCGAAATTAATTGTAACGGTAGATGCGTCACCTACAGGCCTGGGAGCAGTACTGAGTCTCATAAATGATCAAGGGGTCGAGCAACCCATCTCATTTATGTCAAGGTCATTAACAAGTGCAGAAAAAAATTATAGCCAAATTAGTAAGGAAGCAACAAGCATCGTATTCGGAATACGCAAATTTCACCATTATTTGTATGGGCGAGATGAGCCATTTATACTTAGGACCGACCATAAGCCTCTGCTTAGCATTTTTCGGCCAGACAAAGGCGTACCGGAGGTTTCTGCCAACCGCCTTCAGCGGTATGCATTATTTTTGTCTGCATACAACTATAAAATTGAGTATGTTAGCAGTGCGCGCAACACAGCTGATTTCCTTAGCCGGTCCGTGAACGAGAGCAATGCCATCAATGGAGCAGCGAGCGAGCGGGATGACGGTATTGACCGAGCTGCTTACTTGCATTTCATAATAGACGGCGAAGTACCTATATCTATAGATAATGTTTGTGAGGCAACGCGCACTGATAAGATACTCTTACAGGTATCGAAATACGTAATGAGCGGTTGGCCTAGTAAAATAAGGGATTATAATTTACAACCTTATTACAGATGTCGAGCCGAGTTGTCAGTGGAACGGGGCTGTGTAGTTAGGGGTCCTAGGTTGGTAATTCCTGCGCCACTTCAAAATAAAATAATTGAGGAATTACATAGGGGGCACTTAGGGATCAATAAAATTAAGGCGGAAGCTAGATTGCGGTTTTGGTGGCCTAGCATGGCAGCCGACATCGAGCGGCGCGCGGGCAGCTGCGCGGAGTGCGTGCGTGTGCGACCCGCCCCGCCCCGCGCACCTTTAGCTCCCTGGCCTTTCCCACCTGAGGCCTTCCACCGCGTTCATATTGACATTTTGGGCCCCACGCATGGTAAGTACTTCCTAATAATTGCGGATGCATACTCTAAATGGGTGGAATGTTTCGATGTATCAGGTTCATATAGTAGTCGAGTAGTGATTGAAAAACTTTGCGAAACAATGGCAAGATTTGGCATCTTCCGCAAAGTTTGCACGGACAATGGAACTTCGTTTGTGTCCTCGGAATTCCAGAACTTCTGTAAAATAAATGGCATAGAACACATCACTACTCCCACTTACAGCCCATCTAGCAATGGGCAAGCCGATATATACGTTAAGCAAATTAAATTAGCGTTGAACAAAATAATATCCGCAGGCACACAGTCTCGTAATATTAATGTAAAAATACAAGAGTATTTGTTTATGTACCGAAATTCAAAGCATACTTCGACCAACATGTCTCCTGCAGAGGTTCTGTTTGGGCGTAAACTGCGAAGTCGCTTAGACTTGTTGCACCTCGCACCTACTGCCTCTACGTCACCACTGTCTGACTCAGCAATCGCTGATAACGTGTCGCGCCGGCAGGCCTTGCAGACTAAATATTACGATGGTAAAAGGAATGTACAGTTCCGTAACAATGAAACTGTGTTAGTTAAAATTTATAAAAATCAAAAAACGTACTGGACTGTAGGAGTAATAATAAAACAAATTGCCAAAACTATATACATTGTAAAATTGGACAACAACAAAACATTAAAAAAACACGTGGACCAACTACAAAAGTATAAAGGGGAGGAGATCAGTGACGAAGAGCAGCAGTCACTACCAGAACAACCAGAGCCGGCCAGGTCTTCGCCAGTTGATCAAGGACACGAGCCTGACTTGTTACAAACTGTTCTTTGGCCACCTTCAAGTCTCCAACAAGCGGCTTCAGTTCCCGAATCGGCCCCTCCTCACGGATGTCTGGAATCGCAACCAAGCTCAGTCCAAACTGGCACCCCGCCACCTCCTGATAGTACCCGGACAGTGGCCACTGAAGAACCTGCTACCGCCACTGGCACTGACGGCTGCCTTAGCCCGGTGCCTACGTCAGTAACCGACGAACCTTTATATGTCTCTGGCGGATTCAGTTATAAGTTATGGTCTAGAAAGCTACGGAAGATCATACAAGACTTACCTAAAAACTATTTATAACATACAATTACGAAAACTAAAGACAATTGTTCCCACAAAAATTAAATATAAATTTAAAAATAATTATGAAAATCTATTCAATTACTGCAGAGTGCTAACTGTATTTGAAAAAGTTGATATATCCATTTTAACCCAATACTACAATAACATTAAACACTTAAAGAAAAATACGCGACCCTTACGGTTACGTAACTTAGATAACCTTCCAACGTTTGAGATCGAAAACACGAACAACGAATACGGTAAAAGAGTATGGAAATGCATTGTACCGCGTATATTGAATAGATTTCCACCTGAACTATTAAACTCATTAGAAGGTAAAACATGCGGGCAAGCCAGAAAAATGATAAAGAAACACATGTTTGAAATAAGAGCTGGCGACGTAAGTAAATAAACAATTATGTATTGTAATAAATTAATTAATAATAATATAATATGTTAGCCTCTAAACGTCCCACTGCTGGGCACAGGCCTCCTCTCATGCACGAGAGGGATCAGGCTATAGTCCCCACGCTGGCCCAAAGCGGGTTGGGAACTTCACATACACCTTTGAATTTCTCCGCGGATGTATGCAGGTTTCCTCACGATGTTTTCCTTCACCGTATAGCGATTGGTAAATATCAAATTATATTTCGTACATAAGTTCCGAAAAACTCATTGGTACGAGCCGGGGTTTGAACCCGGGACCTTCGGATTGAAAGTCAGACGTCGTTACCGTCAGGCTACCAACGCTTGTTTTTATTTGTTGTTAACCAAATTAATTAATATTATTGTATATTTAATATATTAAAATTGTAGACTCCTTAACTCAAAAAAATCTTTATAATTTAAGATTAGTAGTTAAGTTCTTAACTTAATGTACCTAACTTTTAATGAAATAAACAGATTAATTTTTTTTTTTTAATTTAAAAAAAATTAAACCAGTCGGATCACCCTCGCCAATCTCTTTGGCAGACCACAGCATGGCAGAGGGGTCACCACCGGAGGGGGATGCTCTGGCCGTTGGTAGTGACCCAAGTCCGGAATATTCCAATGTGAATACGAGGCCACGGAAACCTTTAAATTTCGGCGATTTGTTTTGAATTTAGTGTAAGGGAGTGTTAGGAATAATATTTGTACCTAGCTATAGTTGTAGCGTATAGGCCGCTACGCAGTATCCTAGTATAAGTATATCTATATGTACCTACGTGTATTCATGCATGCATTCATAGCGCATCGCGCGCACCAATAAAAACCAGTTAGCAACCGACCGTGTGCGTGTGTCATTCTCTGAGTCCTAACCTCAAACCTAACAATACTATAGGTAATAATATTGAAGTTATATTACGTTAGTACTTACATCTAGTATAATTAATTCTTATTCTGAGTATTACAATACTTTTGGAAATGAAACACTTCGAGATCAAACTTGGGTTCTATAATCAAAGGTTTTACATTGAAATCAAGGAATTAGCTCTAAATAACTACATCAGAATATAAAGCAATGTCCACAGCGTAATATCGGCGTCCAAGCGAGAGTGACAGTCTACCGTTTTGCGCCTAAATTGACAGCTACTGTCTTTACTGTCGATGTCACGCTTAAGGCGTTCCTATACACTCTAAACATAAAAAAATTGTCTACACGCTAATACGGCCAATCCTGAAAATAAGTCGGCCTCGACGCCATCTTCCGCCTCTTCAGCTGGTACTGACTGCCTGATGTGTGGCTGGACGCACACACGTGAAAAGTCGGACGCACACACGCGAAGAGTCGGTCGCTCGCCGCTTAGCTCTCGTGGCCCCCCGCTACAGGGCTTGAGAAGGACCAACGTCAGGATCTGTTGGTTCGTCATCTGAGGAACTGAAAAGTGATGTTTTAACTACCATCCTAATAACGCAATGAACGTCTTGCAATCACCGTTCGGCCATTCATAATTACACTGTTGGTATATTACAAAAATCCAAGTCTACCTTCCATTCATTCGTTCTATGTATTAGTAAATACATTCATTCACTCAATCAATCATTCACTCGATGTCAGTTTGATTCTCGCCTCACTCGAATACAGATCGTTGAACTGTTAACACGCTTTTTCTCTTTACCGACCCTACCTATACCTATAGGTTATGGGCCCAGGCCACGCGGCTTTAAAAGTTTCTAAAGGCTTTAAAAATTCGTTACAATGGATAATACGCGATCAAAAAGAAATATTCAGCCATTTAATGGCGACCGTTACAGCACGTGGAAGTTTCGAATCAAATCACTACTAGCGGAACTTCAAGTGTCGTCAGTTATAGAAGATCCTGTTCCCGAAAATCCTGATGCTATATGGACTCGAAAGAATCTAATCGCCAAGGGTACGATTGTCGAATATTTGGGTGACGCATTTTTAAATTTCGCCCAAGACACGGATTCCGCAAAGGCCGTTATTGACAATCTCGATAAAATATACGAACGGCGAAGCTTGGCTACACAACTGGCATTACGTAAGCAATTATTGAATTTAAAATTGCAACCGGATGTGACTTTAATCCAGCATTTCACGAATTTTGATATCCTAATTACGGAATTGATTTCTGCTGGCGCTAAACTCGAAGAAATGGATAAAATCTCACATTTATTACTTACGCTGCCTGCTACTTACGATGGAGTCATCACCGCTTTAGAGACGCTCGGAGAAGATAACCTAAACCTGGCATTTGTTAAAACGCGCCTTTTGGATCAAGAAGTTAAAATCAAGAACGAAACTGTCACAGGGTTGAAAGTACTTCATGCGGCGAGCGAAAAATTTTCATCTCACGTCCCTTTTCACAAGAAAAAGCGACACATGGATCATACATCAAGCTACGTTCCTGATTTTAAAAGGAAGAAACCTAATAATTATCATCACCAGTATAAAGGAAATTAGCAACCTAGAAGTTCACCGCATAACATTTCTCGGATGTACTGTGATTTCTGTGGAAGACGAAATCATTTTAAACAGGATTGCCGATATTACAAGAAATCACAAGTAAACAGCAACGGAGGCGGCAGCAGCACGCAGCAACCGCAGCAAAACGTCGCTCACACCGCCGTCGCCGTGCCGGAGCAAAACAATGAGGACAGTTTCGCTTTTATGTTTGCAAAATGTAAGTTGACACAACCTAATCATAACAGTAATGAAATTACTTTTCTTTTAGATTCTGGAGCCACGGACCACATTGTCAACACTCGGGACTCTTTCTCGGCATATACACAGTTTACCACTCCACTGAAAATAAACATTGCTAAAAATGAAGCATTCATACAAGCATCAGGACGAGGTCGTATTGATGTTACCACCGATCTAGGAGTACAAGGTTCCCTCGAAGAGGTCCTGTACTCACCAGAGGTTCCCTCTAATTTACTGTCAGTATATCGAATGCAAAAAGCAGGTATGACGATTACATTAAAAATAAAAGGCGTTCAAATTCACAATGAAAATAATAAATGTATTATGTCAGGTGCCACTTGCAATAATCTGTCTAAAATCACATTTCAAGTAAATTTACAAAAGGCATTGAGTTTACAAACGACTAGAAATTCAAATTTATACGATCTTTGGCACAAACGTCTCGGTCACATACATAAACAAAAGTTCATAAATCTTAAAAATATGATTGATGACTATTCAGTAATAGATAAAATTAATCCGCCTACAGACGAGGTATGTGAACCATGCATCCTAGGTAAGCAGTCTCGACTTCCTTTTGCAAAGTCAAAGCCAGAACGTACCAACAATAGACCACTGTTTATAATTCACAGTGACGTATGCGGACCTATCACCCCCACTACAGTTGACGATAAAAATTATTTCGTTAATTTTATTGACGATTACACTCATTACACAGCTACCTACTTATTGCATTCGAAATCTGAGGTTTTAAAATGTTTCCAAGATTATGTTGCTAAGAGTGAAAGTCTATTTAATTGTAAGGTAGTTAATTTATATTGTGACAATGGCCGAGAATATCTGTCAAATGAGTTTAAAGATTATTGTGTAACTAAGGGAATAACTTATCACCTAACTGTACCCTACACACCTGTTCAAAATGCAATATCTGAACGCATGAATCGTACGTTAACCGAAATGGCTAGAACCATGGTTACAAGTGCGAAATTAGGTAAACAGTTTTGGGGTGAAGCCGTATTAACATCAACCTATTTAGTAAACAGGCTACCCACCAAAGCGCTAATTGGCAAAACCCCGTATGAAATGTGGCACGGTATAAAACCGAAAATAAGTCACTTGAGGGTATTCGGTTCCACTGCATATGTTCATAACAAAACTAGAAAGACCAAATTTGACGAAAAATCATTTAAGTCTATTTTAATTGGATATGCGCCGAATGGTTATAAATTATTTAATACTGAAAATAATCAATTTTTAATTGCGCGTGACGTATTGTTTGACGAGTCAAATTTTGGTGAATCTAGGTCAATAACATGCAGTGATGACATTCCAACCAAAATCAACAAACCGAACAATGAGTCGGTGGAGTTGATCGAGCCAATATGCAGCAATAACGAAATTCCCACTAAAATCGACAAGCCAAATAAATCGGTGGAGTCGATAGGAAATAAGCAAAGTGACATAAATAACAAGTCGCTAAAACACATAAATGAACAGTTACAAAGTGACGTAAACAAAGAGTCACTCGACACCGAACCCGGTTGTTTGAGACGCAGCGAAAGAATCCGGAATCTACCCCCTAAAAATTATGAAATAATGAATGACCCAGATTCAACGGTTCTATCGCTTTGTTCCAAACAACAGTTACCATTACCGGTGCATTTCAATGATATTTTTAATCGGCCAGATACAAATGAGTGGTTAAGTGCAATAAAAAGTGAAATTGATTCATTACGTAGTAATCAAACGTGGTGCTTAGTTGATAAACCTAAGGATGTAAATATTGTAAGTAGTAAATGGGTTTTTACTATTAAAAATAATGAGTTAGGAGAACCGATACGATACAAGGCCCGATTAGTCGCGCGAGGTTTTAGCCAACAATATTTAGAAGATTATGATGAGACGTTCGCACCGGTAGCGCGAATTACTACTTTTAGATTGATTTTGGCATTCGCGAATCAAAATGATTTAATAATACATCATATGGACGTGAAAACCGCCTTTTTAAATGGTATTTTAAAGGAAGATATTTACATGCAAGTGCCCGAAGGCATTTCATCTAAGTCTAATCAAGTGTGTAAATTAAATAAAACACTTTATGGACTAAAACAGTCGTCGCGGTGTTGGTACGAACGTTTCGATCAGGCAATTAAGGGCATGGGTTTTGAAAGTTCAAAAGTTGATCCATGTTTGTACATATTAAATAAAAATTCAATTGATTTGAATGTATATATAGTGCTATATGTGGATGACTTAATTATAGTAACTAAATGTGTACAAACAATGCAACAACTTAAGAATCACTTAATGCAGCAGTTTGAAATGACTGATTTACATGATATTAAATTGTTTCTTGGCATACGAATTGAGAGAACAAATGATAAAATATCATTAGACCAATCAACATATCTACAAAATGTTTTAAACAAATTTTCTATGAATGATTGCAATCCTTCAAAATCACCTTTTCCAAATAAATTGAACTACGCATTGAATAGTGATGTGCAATATAATGCACCCAGCAGACAAGTCATAGGTTGCCTGATTTACGCAATGCTTTGTACGCGTCCTGATTTATGTGCGGCTGTCAGTATCCTAATTAAATTTCAAAGCAAGGGCAACGAGGAATTGTGGAAATGTTTAAAGCATCTTTTAAGATATGTAAAAGGAACTTTAAATTTAAAATTGACTTATCATAAATGTGATTACAAACAGCTAATGACCGGCTACGCGGACTCTGATTGGGGAGGCGATGAAACTGATAGAAAAAGTACAACAGGATATTTATTTCAAATGTTTGATAATTGTACAATTTTGTGGTGCACACGTAAACAAAATACAGTTGCCGTTTCCTCAACAGAAGCCGAATATATGGGTCTATTTGAAGCTGTAAAAGAGGCGATCTGGATAAAATCGTTACTTAATAGTATACATATAAAATTAACTATGCCTATACTAATATACGAAGACAACAATAGTTGCATTAGCATTGCTAATAATCCCACAAATCACAAAAAGTCAAAACATATTGATATAAAATATCATTTTACCCGTGAACAAATAAATAATAAAGTAATAATGCTAGAACATATTTCCACAGGAAACCAACTAGCAGACATATTCACGAAGGCGATCCCAATGACCAAGTTCCATGATTTAAGATTAAAATTAAATTTAGTTTGATTGTGTTATAATTACATAACTTAAATGTAATCTGATTGCATAGTGTACATTGAAATGCAAATTTAGTTTGATTGAAATACTGATATGTCTGGATAATATTAATCTAATTAGTGTACCTATATTAAATGTATAAAATACTTGAATTTTTGAGGGGGACTGTTGGTATATTACAAAAATCCAAGTCTACCTTCCATTCATTCGTTCTATGTATAAATACATTCATTCACTCAATCAATCATTCACTCGATGTCAGTTTGATTCTCGCCTCACTCGAATACAGATCGTTGAACTGTTAACACGCTTTTTCTCTTTACCGACTCTACCTATACCTATATACACTCATCATCACTCATCATAAACATTTGATCATCTAAAGTCATGCAATCACTTTTCTCAGTAACCAAAACATCCATCACCATAGGTATCAATCATCCGCATATTCAATCATTCCTCACATTGACACTTAGTTGAGACGTCTCAGCACACACTGGTAAAAGAACAATCCCATCAGAGTAGAGGCGTACCCAAACGGCATACCCTCCATACCCTGGTACCTTGTTCTAGCGCTAGGGCAAAAGCAACGTTAAGTCGCTACCCCTCTGAACAACCCCATCAGAGCGAGACACACTGGAAAGCGCACCCCGATGCCCTGGTTCTTTGCTCAAGTGCACGGGTACAAGCAACGGTAAGTCTGTACTGATCCCTAACCTGAACTACCTACTTGACCTAAACTAGTTTTATGCCAGTTACTCGTACCTGATGTCCTTGTATATTTTCCTTTTAAATCGGGCTCGTGATCTTCTAATGGTTAGGAAAGCTGTGTTCGTTGTAACCTGTCCTTACATAGTGTAGCTTGTCCATGTCCTCTCTGTCCTCCATCATACCGCTTATCATCCACCTGTTTTTTTAAAGATTCTATGACCATACGGTCATTAAGTATCCCTAAACCTATATGGGAGTATTTTTATGAAGATCGTCATTGTACAATGCCAGTTAGTCCGAGTAAATATAGAAATGGCCACCGAACTGTACTGATGTAAGGTAGTCCGAGTAAATATAAAAATAGAACAATAGGACCTTAAGATAGGAAGGTACAGTCAGCATGTCTAGTTATCTTCACTCACAGTTCCTCAAACTATTTATGCGTCATAATCCCTAGGATTGGTCTCTGTACATTGGGAGAATAACTAATACCTTGTAGCTGTCGTACGGCGTGATTATCGAATAAATATACAAGAGTCACCCCTATTGTAGAATATGTGTCAGACTGTACCTAGAAAACATATGACCATTTTCCTTATCTTGTACCTATACCTACACCTAAAATATCTCCTACCTTACCGTAGTATCCTCACTTTACTTCATCACTATTGTCCTTATAGGTATACTACTGCTGACTATCCACCGTGTCTCACTTAGTTATCAATAAAGTTAGGAATATCGGTTTTGTGGTAACTCCACTTCGCTGTCTTACCTTGCTAGAAATATAGCCTAAATATCGGAACCGCAGGTCGTCCGCTCTCGTCACTCAAAGGTCAGTAAGGAATGGAGGGTCTTTAATATTGGATATACACAATTATTTAGAACACTTAATTTAATAGGAAATATACAAGAATAAGAATACTTAATAGAATAGGGAATATATAAGCGTAAGAATACTTAATTAAATAGGAAATATACAAGAATAAAAATACTTAATAGAATAGGGAATATATAAGCGTAAGAATACTTAATAGAATAGGGAATATATAAGCGTAAGAATACTTAATAGAATAGGGAATATATAAGCGTAAGAATACTTAAGTTAATAGGAAATATACAGGCATAGGAATACTTAATTGTTCGCGGCTGGAGTCCGTCATTGCAGCGGCTAGTTTCCCACAGAACTTACATTTCGAGATATAATATATGATTTTACTATCTTGCTGCTCACAAACTGCGATTACTGTTATTTTAGCTTGATTTTACTAGTATTTTCATCTCAATCCTTTCGTATTTATGTTTGACAGTTTTTTCATGAGAACTCTAATGACAGTAAATTTGAATTCGAAATTCGGAGAGTATTCATTCTTCTAAAGCATAGACAACAGTAGACTTCTAAAGGCACATATACACTACATAATAAGCAGTGAGTGGTAGTTAAATATATAAAGGAAACCTATATTATAATTTAACAATTATAATCACCTATATTGAACGGGTAAGGAAGGCGACCCGTTACAAGTCGCATACCCTCATGAGCATGAGCAACCCTCTCAGAGCGAGACACGCTAAATAACGCACCCCGATGCCCTGGTACTTTGCTCAACTCCCATGGTATAAATGAACAACCCCCTCAGAGCGAGACACACTTGAAAGCGCACCCCTGATGCCCCGGTTCTTTGTTCACACCATGACAAACTCCTAGCCATATATAGGTAGCTGGTATTGTAATTCCTTTTATCACAAAGGGGATAAATTAATTAAAAAGAGAAAGAGGGAGGTTACCGAGTTTCAAACCGATCGGATAAAAAATGAAGAAAATCAAGATGGCGCCCATTTTTTAAAATTTTGTCTTCAGATTAATATAAAGGGGCCTGGCAGATCCTTAGATATCGATTTTCAACATGATCGGATCAAAAATGAATAAACTCAAGATGGCGCCCAATTTTTGAAAGTTTTACTTCAGATTCGTAATAAGAGGCCCTAAACATCCTCAAGTATCGGGTTTCAAACCGATCGGATAAAAAATGAAGAAAATCAAGATGGCGCCCATTTTTTAAAATTTTGACTTCAGATTCATATAAAAGGGCCTGGCAGATCTTTAGATATCGATTTTCAACATGATCGGAGTAAAAATGAATAAACTCAAGATGGCGCCCAATTTTTAAAAGTTTTACTTCAGATTCGTAATAAGAGGCCCTAAACATCCTCAAGTATCGGGTTTCAATTCTAGATGTAGGTCATAAATAGGCCAAATACGATCACATGATTTCTGGACGACCCCAAAGTTTAGGTAAATAATATACGCTACCTATTCCGATCACTGACTGGAACGTATTTTAAAATTAGTCGCGTTGCGTGTTGTCTGTCTCTGGGCAAATACGAGTTTCAACTAGAGATACCTACCTACTTGCTTTGAGTCATGGTACAAGAAGACAAGGTATTGTAAAATTTGTAAATTTTTGACAGCTCACGATTTGTCACGATTACCCTGACCTCACTGACGTCATCAGGGAACGCTGCGGTTCTCAAAGTCCAAAAATAGGGAAAATTATTTGATATGTAACTAGTAGGTAGTCCGCCTCTAACTGAGAACTCGCGATTTACTTGCAAACGAGTTGACCAATATAACAAGACCCTAAGGAGGATTTTTTTCTCCTTCTAGCTCTAATTTTATGTATCTCTGCTACAGCCACAATAAATTTTATAAAGATCAGAAAAACGTTACTAAAGTTATCGTCGGAGAAACTATCGAAATCAAAAAGCCATCCAAATGCCGAGACGTCCCAGTAGCCAGGTGACAGTTCGGTCTCGAGTTGTTTGTAAGAACTCACTTCGCTTACGCTCCGGAGTTCGATTAATAGTGTTGTGTTCCTGCTGGTGAGTAAGGTTGCCAAAGAGCTCAAAGAGGACCCTGTGTGTTGACGACAAGGGACCTCTCTTGTTCCTTTAGCCGTCAACACAGTGAATCCTCCTGTTTTTAAAGGGCCGGCAACGCGCATGTGACACCTCTGGTGTTTCAGGCGTCCATAGGCTACGGTAGCTGCTTACCATGTGTCATTAGATAACCTTAGAGCCACCCCACACTAGCGTCATTCGAGCGTCGACATCGCGCGAGCGTCCGCGCAGTGACGACGCGGCGTCGACCGACGGACGCTTGTATCGTCCGCTATTGTCCCTAACTCAATGCCAATTTCGCTGATATGAACCGAAAAAAGGAAAAGTAATAAG
Source organism: Pammene fasciana (assembly GCA_911728535.1). Taxonomy (NCBI): domain Eukaryota; kingdom Metazoa; phylum Arthropoda; class Insecta; order Lepidoptera; family Tortricidae; genus Pammene; species Pammene fasciana. The sequence goes on from OU452283.1 coordinate 6,557,301, forward strand.
CCAGCCGCTTATATTCTTGCACAAATTAATTGTCAATCAATAATAATTCATTATAAATTGCAATTTTATAAGTCGCTTACCATATCGTTTCGTTCTTTTAGATTTACAAATCTTGAGCCACTCATGAGCTGCTGCCTCATCCTTTGGAACACTAAAAAAAATTACAGGACTGCTCTTTTCGCTCCGATTTTTACAATTTATCACGGAGCAACCAACCATGGCGTATTAGGTACACACATTTGCGCTTAATAATTGTATAAATTAAAACTCATAAATATTTGGGAATCTCAGTCAAATATGAAACAGCGCGATAAGTTAAAATGAAATACAGATAATACAATATGGCCGACTGTCAGTGTGATTGCTCGCCAAATCCTTGTATTGCCACTAGGTTAAAAAAAGTCCTCATTAAATTACATGACGTAAATGACTTACTAACTAAAAGTCTTGTATTTAATTATATATATTGATATGATGTTTATTTGCAACATAAAATGATTAAAAACCATATTATAAAATGAGTAACGACACGCTAACATTTTTTAATCATGAATCGTATATTCACAAAACTCCCTGACTGATTTGAAGATGTCAACGAATGGCATCATTAGTGACGTAAGTGAGGTCTTTTCGGACGAGCTGTCAAAAATTGAACACACCTTACTTCTTATTCCACCATGCTTTGAGTAACTAGTGGAAGAGAGGAAGAGAACCGCCTGTGGCTACGGTGTGCAAGCGTGACAGCTTGTAGGTATAATGTACCTACTTACCTATAGAAACTTAACTCGCGTCAAAAAAGTTGTCCATTACGTAAATAATTATCTTGTAATTAATACTATTTCTGATATTATTTTGGCAAAGGTACAGTCGATGTCAAAGATATGTTTACACTTTTGCACCTTACTCCTTTGTAATAAAGTTCAAAAGTGTAAACATATTTTTGACGTCGACTGTACCATTAGGCGGTCGGCGCTTATTACGCATTCATTGCATTATTGCTTGAATACAATATTGAATCGGTACAAGATATACGACGTAAGCACTGACCGCCAAATGGTACCTTTGCCAAAATAGTGACACATGTACTTAAGTATCTTATAGTTGTTTATCGCATGATTCGCATGTTCTATTTGATTAGTACCTACAAAACTGGCGCGTCTCGCCCAGCGCGCAAGTATAGTGGAAGTTAACTTACTGATGTTTACTCTGTTGTTGAAACGACTAGTCTATAACTAAAATAAATATTACACGAGTATTTTTGTATGGAGGTACAAGCTTGATGAACCCAAAAAACATTTTTGTAACCAGATCTACAAATAGAGTGTAATAAAACTAAAAAATAATGAAAGGCACCTTATTTTCGTAAAAATAAGCGCTAGCGCCGACAAACAAGAACCCGTTGTTGGCAGTGGCCGCTTCAAGACTGATCAAATGTAGTAAAGGATAGCGCTAAGGTATTTCGTGTTGCCTGGAAGGAGCGAGGGCTAGTCAGGAAGCGCGCTTATGAAATGTCGTAAGCGTCATTTCACTTTATGCTATCTCAAGGTGAAAGTAAGCGACGAACTAAAATTTCATCCCATAATTCCCTAGAACTAGGTAATGCCTTTATCATACTCAAATTTAATCCTTATACTCTTTATAATTTAGTAATAAAATTAGTTTTAGGGTAAGAGAAGACCTGACTTTGAAAAATAAAACTATCGAGGAAATTGTAGCCAATCGTGTTTTCCTCCCACAAATCCCTCGGTCATATAGTCGTAAATCATTCTTGAAAGTATCAAACTCGTAATTCAAATATGCTTCGAGAAAATTTAAATCTGCTGAACACAATCTCACTCTTGTATCACCTTAAAGTTGACTGAAACGTTTGTCCATTAATGACCATCCATTTATTTTATTTTATTTTATTTTTCGCAAAACAAAAATTGATTAATGACTAGACCAGTGGTTCTCAACCGGTGGACTGCGGACCACTGGTAGTCCCCGGAAGCTCTTGAAGTGATTTATGCACAAATGAATAACAAAGGCTTTTAATCATTTCAAAACAGTTGGTGCTTCATGACAAAATAAATTGTAAAAGTAACCCCTCACCACTGGAAGGCTAAGAACCATTGGACTAAACCAAAATGCCTCATTCTTAAATTTAGGCACCATAAACAGAGAGTTTGAAAGAAATGTCTAGTAAAGACACTTCACTTTCAATTAAGATAATGCAAGTGCCATAGTCAGTAATAATATTTATGTAGAAATCACTTGCGGTTTTTATTATTCAACTTCAACATTACTTTTCTTTCTTCATCAATTGGCTAAATTGAGTACAGTTGACTATTATAGCCCATCATGACTTTCACATTGTGAATATGAATCAGAGGTATGAGCACTCACCTGTTTTACTCTCTTCTCATCTATGACTAAACACATTAAATACCTACTTGCTCACCATTTTATCGCTGCTTCAATATCTTACTTGACATGTGTTGACAAAGCTCATACATAAAAAAGTCAACTTCAATTTATTTATTTATCGTATGGCTACATATCACTGGATACCTGTAGGTAGATAGGTAAGATAGGCATACTTTATTAGCATCCTCTGTCTTTTTATACATCCAAGCAGCTGTCAATAATATGATGCACTTATTAATTTCATTACGCATCATCAACCAATTCATCACCAGAATATTATCTAAATCTGTGAATATAATACAAGCAAAAAACTGAGCATAACACATGTTAGTAAAATAAATCTTCTCGGTGAATCTGATCCTTGTCTTAGCATTTGTCCCAGCTGAATTGAGCCTGGAATCTGTTTGGCAACCTAATCCCATGAATTGGTGTAGGCACTAGTTTTACCAAGGTGACTGCAATGTGACCTTGTATGCTTGTAAAGTGCTTGTAAAAGATCAGCAATGCGCTTATCATAGTGTTTGAGTAGCATTCGGCTATAGGCCGGAACCTCACCGGAGTGTCTGCTTACTCAGAGATGAAGTGTACACCTGTTTGCCACCATAGTGATATAAGTGGGCTTTTCACTTGGTAAGTCCTAATTCACTCAATAAGTTCCATTGAGGCTGACATCTGAAGTTGGACCTTATTGAAATGCTACTAGAGTGAATCTCAACCTGAAAAACTTAAGATTTATACATTTTATACATAGTAAGGATTATTGTGCAGAGTTGATTTAATCCTCAGAACAATAATAAAAAGAACAGAAATTTGACAGATCTGATACCAAAACTTATCAGTGTTCTGGGCCTACATTTGTGGATGAATTACATCCACGGACTCTCTAATAATTTGAGGGATGATGTTCCGCTTCCATACAAGCTTGGCACCAGACTCAACAAACATGAGGGGTATATAGTTAGGCTCCAAATATAAAATAAAACTCCTGGCAATTATCAGAAATCCACGGACACTTCACAGAAAAGCGTAAAAGCCGAATTTCTTTAAGATTTTGAGGTTAGAATCGCCATAATAACAGTTAAGTCGTCACCTGACCTCACCTGATTCAAAAGTCGTATGTCATATGGAACTTATATGACATTACGTCATTTCGGTTTTGCAAAAGCACGGATTGACTGATGTAATGACAGCAGTATGTAGCGTTGTACCTACCTGTTAGCTACACTTTATCGATATCGATAAAATAATTGTTATGAAGGATATCATGTGTTTATAGTATTGAAGAATCGTCAAAAGGGTATCAATAAAACAATACTATTTAATTATTTTATTTATATTAATTGCTTTGCAACTATTCAGCTATATCTTAATAAGCACATATTCTGTTTATTGCCACTGACGACAGCAGATACTTCATAAAATAATCTTCAGAAACAAAGTGCGATGTACGGTTTCCTTGTTCCAATTCTGGAATAAATCCGTTCTTAGACGACTGCAGCATCATTGCGGTGAAGTGAGTCTCGTTCTGTGAAATGAACACACATATAATATCGATAGTTGAAATATAATATACCTTAGTACAACACTGTTCTTTACAAACTGATTCATTTTCAATTTCATACATAGAATATAATTTTTGAAATAATGTATTATCATTTTAGTTTTCATGATAGCCCCAGGAAATATATAGGTAGTTAAATAATCTCGCACTTACCATTTAGACATGAGAGCCAGCCATGAATGAAACGTCGTTCTTTGCGCTAACTTATTTGAAACTGTTCGTATTTGATGGATATTTGTAAGATCGGAAGAGTTAAATAAAACGTAATTGAAAATGCACAAACGTATTTTCTATATTGAAGTATCTCATGAAGTGACATGACAACACATGTCATAAGGAACAGAAAAATGAATCCGAACATAGAGGTTGCGTTCTCAAATTCCAACACTCCCCACAGAACGCAAACCCATTTTTACCGACACTATACAAGTGTTTTTCCAAAACTAGTTCTTTTGTATACATTTTTGCTTGACTTCCATGAATGGCCTTGCTCCCAGTGAAGAACGCGGAGCTCCCTGAGCACTGAACTTCCATGAAGAACGCGGAGCTCTCTGAGCATTGATCTTCCGTGAAGAACGCGGAGCTCTCTGAGCATTGAACTTCAGTGAAGAACGCGGAGCTTAATGTTCAGAGGAGCTTTGAACTTCGGTGAAGAACGCGGAGCTCGCTGAACATTGTACTTCCTGATTTCCAGACTGCTTACTTTTCGGAGCACGACAATCCTTGCTAAAATGTCCGTGCTTATTGCAGTTGAAGCATCGGGGCCCTTTATAATCCTTTACTTGACTTCCGCGAACGGCTTTACTCCTTGTGAAGAACGCGGAGCTCTCTGAGCATTGAACTTCCTGCAGGAGTTTCGACTTGATGGAATCGGCGCTGATCTGGATGCCTGAACTCTCCAATCCCATTATCATTGGCTTGTAAGTCTCAGGTAAGCCGGCCAACATCAGCGTTCCAAGCCATTCGTCATCAATATTGAACTTAATATTTCTCAGTTTGTGGGCGGTCGACATTATCTTGTTTACGTAGTCATCGACGTTTCTGCACGAATCCAGCGTGGTAGTAATAAGGTCTCTCAACAAGGCTACTCGTCTGTATAACCCGCTGTCATCAAACGCCTTTTCTAAATTCTCCCAGGCTTCCTTACATGTAGTAGCATTCTGCACATGCACGTAGTTGATCGGGTCTAACAACAAAATAAGCTTTGACTTAGCGTTTGTTTCATTCTTACTATTGGTATTGGTACCAGTAACACACGTCCACAATTCTTCAAGCTCAAAATATGCTTGTACGGCAAATTTCCAACTCGCGTAATTTTCTCTTCCAACGAGTTTATCAATATGGAAATTACTATTGCCAGAATTCGACATAATCACGTGATAACAACAATTCAATGAACATCTGACGAAACAATTCGGAGTTCAAACCCGCCCGTCGGCAATCGAGAAATTGTAAGTGTTAACGTTCGGAAAAAATACGTCGGCCGGTTTTCTAACTTTACGGCGTTTTATTTACGGACTCTTTATCTGTTACAAACCACGCTCTGCTACCATGATGGATATTTGTAAGATCGGAAGAGTTAAATAAAACGTAATTGAAAATGCACAAACGTATTTTCTATATTTAAGTATCTCATGAAGTGACATGACAACACATGTCATAAGGAACAGAAAAATGAATCCGAACATAGAGGTTGCGTTCTCAAATTCCAACAGTATTTATGCGTCTTTTTGACGTACTGTTATAGGGCAGCCTCCGTTGGAACTTCGAAGAAAACTCTCGAATATAACCCAAACAGTTTAATTTCTCAAAATACACTGCACAAACTTACACACTAAAATTAAGAATATTAGTAGATCTAGATTTAAAGAGTGAATTACGAATGACAATGTTTTTAATATTATTCGGATTTTATACATTCATATTGCTGTCATCGCTTCACCTACATTTGAGTATCGCTGGGTAAGCTAAATAATTATGAGTGTATATAACAGGCCCCCCGATAAGACGAGGCTTTATCTTAAATAGATGAAGCTGAGTAGTAAAATTACATATAAAGGTCTTATTAGTAAGTAGGTATGGAATTATACATTTCGATAACTTATTATACTTATAGTTATAATCTTATGATATCCTAAAACTAATTATGTTTAGCAGTTTAATAGTTTTAAAGAGTCTAACAAAAATATTGGTGAGTTTTGAATTCCTATAATAAACACAGAATTATATTCGACATTGGAAGACAGGAAGAAAATATATTTATTTAACGTCACAACATTATAGTTACATTATTAAGAATACGTAGTGAATACAAAGTATTGAATATTTTCGCTATATTTTACAATAAAGTGACAAGATTTTGGTTGGTCGGAAATCCATTTATTATTTTATTATTTAGTAGGTACATGCCAGGCAGCGACATCACAAAAATCTATTTAGAATCACACTCTTTTAAGGTAAGGGTTTGTTTTCAATTAAACTTAAAGACGAGTTTCGCATCATGGGGCTGATGTTGGAGTAAATATTTAAAAGGAAACATAAAAAGGAATATCCACTATTCTCAGTATACTAAAAACGTTTATGTCATTTAATAAAATATAATGTAGTTTATAATCGCTTATCGCAATGTAAGAGCGGAAATTTCAATATTAGAGTTAATTGATGATATAAAGACATTGTGAAGGATGTCAGCTTTAGGAAATAAAATTACATTTAAAATAGAATCTTAGTAATTGGATACCGTGTAATGATGAGCTCTCAATGACATTTAAATACTAGGTTGTTGGCATGCGACATATTTAGTAGTTCATTTACTTTTGTAACTTGAGATATGGACTGAGTCATGTGTTTTAGTTGTGAGTTTATTTTACTTCATTAAAATTGAATTAGAAATGGTTGAGATGCAAGCATTAATGTAAGATTTGATTATATGGATATTTTCTTTCATGGGTGGAAGATTACATAGTTGTGTTTAGGAGTTAGTTTTTATTTAGGGATGAGCAGGTTTTATCTCATTTACATGATATTTAGTATGGCGGCGGTTAATACAGAGAGTGACATTATTTTTATTATGAACTTTGGCTATTTTGTATGGCCCTTTCCAAATAGGAGATAAGGCTTTTCGAAGCCTGTGGTGTTGTTTTAGGTAGACAAGGTCACCAACCTTGTATGAAACTTCACGAGAAGGTGAGTCATAGTACTGCTTAGAGGCTTCTTTACTTTTAAGAATGTGTTCGAGGGCTTTTTCTCGGCTAAATCGCATATGGTACTGTAGGGCTCGGACATATTCATCGTAGGTGAGGTTGTCACTGGTTTCGTATAGGGAATTAGGAATATGGGGTTTGTGGCCGTATAGAAGTTCGTATGGAGTATATTGAGTGGTACTGTGAGGGGTAGTGTTGTAGCAGAGGATGGCTGTAAATAGGTAACTGTGCCAATCGGAATGGTTCTCATTGACAAATGATTTTAGATATTCTTTCAAGGTCGAATGGCTACGTTCAAGAGCACCATTAGTCATTGGGTGATAAGGGGTAGAAAACAGGGGTTTTATTTTAAAAATATTGGTAACTTGTTTGAATAGCTCTGAGGTGAAACATGTGCCAAGGTCAGTTAGGATCATTTTTGGAATTCCAAATAGAGCCATGAAATGAACTAGATTACGAGCAACTTCCTCGCTCGTGGCGGTAACTTGGGGGTACGCGCATGAAAATTTGGTGAGGTCGTCTTGGAGAGTCAGGATGTACCTAAATTTTTCGACACCAGCTTCTGGAAGGGTACCGACTATATCTAGAGCTAGTCGTTCAAATGGTTTGGTGCTAGAAGATGTTATTACCATTGGGGCTACATTGCATTTTCTTAAAGGTTTATTAATTTGGCATAGTTTGCATGACTTAACGTAACTTTCAATATCTTTGCGCATTGTTTTCCAGTAGTAAGAAGCTTTAATCCGATTAAGCATTCTATTGATTCCAGGGTGTCCCGCGATTGTAGAGTTATGGTTTTCTTTAAGGATTTGAGGAATATCTGCAGGTGTAGGATATATTATTTTGTTTCTGTAAATGTGTATAGTTATGTTAGTATTGTGAAACACATATGAAATCATGTTATAGATTTTAACATAAGAAACGTTTGTAAATGGTTCCGTAAAGTCCGATACCGCTAAGTCCGTGAGTGTCGGGTTGTTTTGTAATATGATATCTCGTAGTGATTTTAGTAGGTTAAAAATAGTTTTGTAATTAGTCTCGTCGTAGTGATGGACTTTAGTAAACAGAAAATAGTACATTTTATTGTTACTGGGGAATGGTAGGACAGTGTCGGGCTGGCGTTCGGTATTTTGGAGGTCTTCCTGGTTTGAGATTTCAGATAGAATTTCTTCGAGATAAGGCATGGAAGAGTCAAAGTCAAGAGACGCAGGACATGCGATGGAGTTCAATTTACATTTGACTAAGGTTTCGGAATGTTCTATTATGTTTGTATTGCACCTTTCAGTGGATTTGTTAGACTGGGTTTTGATGAATTGTTCATAAGGACATTGGACCGTAGTATTAGGAAGTTGACTCTGATTTCGGCTCTGGCTACAAGTTATGGCATGAATGGGAATTCTGGAAAGAGCGTCGGCGTTAGAGTTAAGTTTACCCGGTTTATAAACAACTTCGTAGTCGTATTCTTCCAATTTTAATCTCCATCGAATAAGTCTACTGCCGGGGTCTTTTACGTTAAAAAGCCAAGTTAGTGGGCGATGATCGGTTACAATTTGAAACTTATTGCCGTATAAATAAGGACGGAAGCATTTTACAGCGAAGATGATACCCAAGAGCTCTTTCTCGGTGGTGGAGTAGTTACATTCGGCTTTATTCATAGTGCGAGATGCGTAGGCGATTGGAAGATCTCGTCCTATAGGACCTTGAGAGAGAACAGCACCAAGAGCGCTGTTACTAGCATCTGTGGTTACTACAAAAGGTTGGGAAAAATCAGGGTACTGAAGTAAAGGTGCCGTGGTAAGTTTTTCTTTCAGATTGTTGAAAGCGAGATCATGTTCAGAGGACCAATTGAATACGACATCTTTCTTTAAAAGAGAGGTGAGAGGTTTTGTTATTTTGGAAAAGCCATCTATGAATCTGCGGTAGTAACCAGCTAGGCCGATAAACGATTTGATCTCTTTAGAGTTACGTGGGACTGGGAACTCAGCAACGGCTTTAACTTTGTCGGGATTCGGTTGCACGCCTTTATCAGTTATCACGTGACCTAAGTAAGTCACTTCGCGACGTAAAAATTCGCATTTATCAGGTTGGAGTTTCAAATTGAATTCACGGAATCGATCAAATACAAGTTGTAATTTTTGGACGTGACTTTCAAGATCATGGGAGTATATTATACAGTCATCTAAGTATATATAGCAATGCAGGCCTTGTAGGCCTGAAAGAGCTAGGTTCATGAGGCGCTGAAAAGTGGATGGGGCATTTTTTAAACCGAACGGCATCCTCAAAAATTCAAAATGGCCCGAAATTCCGTTAGGATTAAGAACAGTGAACCCGGTTTTGGCCGAGTCAGAGGGGTCCATTTTAATTTGATGAAATCCAGACACGAGATCCAAAGTAGTGAAATATTTAGAATTGCCTAATTGATCAAGAATGTCGGTTATGAGGGGTATTGGATAGATTTCAGTTATGGTGACGTCATTAAGGCGCCTATAATCTATAACCAAACGCCATTTTCTTTGGCCAGAGGCATCAGTTTTTTTTGGTACAATCCAGACTGGTGCACTCCAGGGGGATACGGAAGGTTGAATTATATTGTGATCTAGCATCTTTTTGATTTGTTTATCAACTTCCTGACGGTGGCATTCGGGAAATCTGTAGGATTTAGCATTAATTGGCGTGGCATTGCCTGTATTTATTGAGTGTTGTAGGGCGTTAGTATGGGTCAGAGGGTCTCCTTCGAGATAAAAAATATCAGCGTATCTACTGCAGCAATCAAGCAAAGACTTCCTTTCCTCAGAATTTAGATGCCCGTGACGTATGAGATCTAATACCCGTTGGACGCGGTTGGTCGACGTTGACGGTGCAGTATTTAGGTTCATGACGGATTCAGTGGAGTTTTCTACAAAATCAGAGTGGTCTATTGGGGTAATTTTGACCTTAAGGTCTTTTATCTCGACCGGGGAATCAGTGGTATTTAAAATTGATAAATTAACACGTTTATTTTGTTTTATGGTGACTACGCAGTTGGCTAAGTAGACCCCCTCGTGAAACATGTGGTCTAATACTAAACCTTCATTTTTCCCATTTAATTCCGAGATAGGGTTTGAAATACTGCATTCAATTACACTCTCCGATCGAGCAGGAATGATGTAAGAAGGTTGACTAAAATGAATCTTTAATTGCTCACCGTTTAATGAAATAGAGTCTGTTTTGTAATCTATATTTGCAGCATAAAATTTGAAGAAATCATTACCTATGATGCCGTCATATTTGAGATTTATTTCGTCTTTAATAGCATGAAATTCGTAGGCAATATTTTGATTTTTAAGACAGAATCCTAATTGTAGTGAACCCAGAGTCTTACAGTAGGTATCGGAGTCGTTGATACCTTTCAGTTTAATAATTTCAGATGAGAGTGGGGGTTTCTGTTCCAAACTGGAGTATTTGACAATACTTACACTAGATCCTGTATCCAATAAGAAGCAGAGAGAGTTATTTGAGTACGGAATATTGAAATAGGTATGAGGTAATGATATTTTATTCTTTAATGACGTTATTTCATAGCAGGGTATGGAGTGGTCAGAACTATTGGTTTCTAATTTTTTTTCAGAAAATGACAAGGAATGAGATGGAAGTGGTTTCACTGTAAGTTTTCCTTTGCAGTACTTGGAGTTGGAGACAACTTCAGCATATGTTCTGGTAATCGTTTCTGCACAGGGATCGGTAGGGTGTTCTTGATTAACTGAGTCATGGGGTGTGTTCAATTTTTGATGAGAATGAGGGTCCGTTTCGACTACCTTATGGCGGGATTCAGCGAGAGATTTAGTACAAGATTCAGTGACAGAATTGGTACAAGATTCAGTGGGAGGATTAATATACGATTCAGTGAGGGGATTGGTACAAGATACAGTGGGAGAGTTAGTATAAGATTCAGTGAAAGAATTGGTACAAGATTCAGTGGAGTTAGTATAAGATTCAGTGAAAGAATTGGTAGAAGATTCAGTGGAGTTAGTATAAAATTCAGTGAGAGGTTTAGTACAAGATACAGTGGGAGATTTAGTATAAGATTCAGTGAAAGAATTGGTAGAAGATTCAGTGGAGTTAGTATAAAATTCAGTGAGAGGTTTAGTACAAGATACAGTGGGAGAGTTAGTATAAGATTCAGTGAGAGATTTAGTAAGGCTTTGATTAGGAGTTGTATAAGTTATGGTATTGGGTAGCACACGTTTTCGATGCCGGGACCCGGCACGAGAGACAGTCAGCGTGTCATGAAAAGTGTACGATTCCGGCAGACACGAAACCGAAATCGTATTTAGTTTAAATGGTCGTTACAAGTTTCGCATGAGTATGATTTTATTGGACTATTCCGTGCGCTTGCACTGGAAATCTGAGGCCGCGAGTCAGCTGTTTGCGGTGAATCAGCGGAACCGTTTAGGCGCAGGTTATTATTATATTGTCTTTTACGGCATTCACTAATGTGATGACCTATATTTTTGCAATACGCGCAAACTTTAGGTTTGTTTGAATATTCGAAATGAGGTTGAGTCTGAGAACTTGTAGAGGGCTGACCGTATGAGCTTGGAGGGAGTTGAGGTCGGACATGGAAGGAGTTGCGCTCATTTCTAGCGCGAAAACATTCTGATGATGAGTGCCCCGATTTGTGGCAAAGATCACACATTTTGATTTTCCTATTAGTATTAGTTCGCTTGAGATTAAATATTTTTTCTTCTTCGATTGCGAAAGAGATCCCTTCATTAAGGTTGGAGGGGTTATGACACCTAACTATAGATGAAAAGCTGGAATTTAACCCAAGTAGGAATGTGTTGAGGGCAAGATCCTCCATGGCAGCTATTCGTCCAGGAAATTCTTTGTTATCCGTACAGGAGTATTGTATATCGGCTAGGATTCGGGTCAAACATGATTCTATGCGTAGTGAATATTCCGTTACTGATTCCGAAATATTTTGTTTACAATTCTGAAGCTCTAGAAGGAGATGTGTGGAATGTTTTTTTTCACCGAATGTTGTTTTGAGGAATTGTTTAATTTCAGCCCATGTTTCGAAAGTCTTTAAGCAGCAAGCCAATTGGGCCTTACCTTCGAGTTGAGACAAAATAAATTTGCACAAAACATTCTGCTGTTCTGAACTGGCTATGGTTATAGCATTTTCGCAATTTGTCAAGAATGCCGGCAGGGATTCGCGATCTCCGTTGTAGGGTTTAATAAATTTAGTTAAGAATGATAAAGTAATTTTTTCACTCATGTTAGATTTTTGGAGTGTTGGAGAAGTTTTATTAACCTTGGATTCAGGGACGGAAGTATTCGGATCTGTATGCTCGGTGCCTGATTGATACTCGTCAGATTCTTCGGTTATGACCTCACTCTTAGGATCGCTCATTAATTTATGCAGTTCAGAACATCAGAGAATATAAAATAAAAATCGAAATAGTAATCATCCCTTAAGTAAAAATATTAACTAATTGTCCATATAAACGTGTAGCACTTGTAGGTTGAATATGCAGAAAATGTTACTTTCACGAGTAATTAAAATAAACTCACAAAATGACGACGATGCGCAGAAACATCCTCTGCAGCGAACGGGTTGTTGACCGGCCACGCGATGCGTCGTATTGAGGTTGCACACACGGCGAAATACGTAGGAGGTGTCACGTTTTCTCGAAACGTGCAGGTATCCAATATGGGATAGGTGCGGGCTAGTGAACTGGACAGAGTCACTAGACTGATCGTCGACCTGGAGCAGTGCTGGTAGGGTTGATATGTTGTTTGTGTTCCGAATGCGGGCTCGGCTAGGTTGCCGAGACTGATCGTCGATCCGGGGTTGCGATGCGGGCTCAGCGACAGTGCTGAGACTAACCGTCGATCTGGAAGCTGTCCTTTGAGTTCGGAATGACGGGACCTGACAGTCTCTTATGTCATCCCACCGCTGCCACCAATTTGTTATAGGGCAGCCTCCGTTGGAACTTCGAAGAAAACTCTCGAATATAACCCAAACAGTTTAATTTCCCAAAATACACTGCACAAACTTACACACTAAAATTAAGAATATTAGTAGATCTAGATTTAAAGAGTGAATTACGAATGACAATGTTTTTAATATTATTCGGATTTTATACATTCATATTGCTGTCATCGCTTCACCTACATTTGAGTATCGCTGGGTAAGCTAAATAATTATGAGTGTATATAACAGTACCCTGGGTCTAATCAGGTGAAGATACTTTTGAGGTTTATAGATTTTCTTGGTTAAAAAGCACATTATTATTATTTGCTTTTTTCACACTTTATTCTTTAGTAAGGAAAATCAAAACAACGTTTATTTACATTGTCATAGCATGTAAAAATTGACAGTTCAGCTCATGTGGCAAACATGAAGTTATATTTATAAACTGGAGTTAATACTTCGGCCACAAAGTGAGGCCGAAAGAGAAGGTAAAGTTGGGGGTTGCATCTCTTTCTAAGTAGGGTGACCACATGTACTATATGTATGTGGGACAATTTCGGGTTTTCGGCTTTTTTAGCCTATGGTGTGTCAAAAAATGAATTGCAATTCATTTCATATTTCCACACTTTTGATTTTTGTGTAATGTTATTGCTGTTTTGAATTTCGGGTTCAATTCCGCTAGGTGTATGTAGTACTAAATTAGAATTAGGCTCAATCAGGCTTTTTGTATGGAGGCCCTAGACAAATTTAAGCAGCCATAGACAAATTTAAGCATTCAGCATCAAAAAGTACCACTTCCGGTTAACAAAATGGATGGCATTTACCAACGTCATTGGATATAAAGATGACACTTGTAGCAACAAATAGTAATTTATTTTTAGTTGCTGCACGGCCGGCAGTGCCCGGCAGACTAGTTTAAAAGTAACGAATTTCACTCCAAATTTACGTCGCTATTTTACGTTACAATTTTTTCGGAACTCAGCATCATTGTTATGAACATGTGCGATGGGGTTTATATTTCTACGGTCCCTGCCCGTACTAATGGCCTTATGCCAGTTTAGGACCCTTCTGACAGGGCCTGAAAAGAACCGCGGGTCACTCCTGTGTAATGCCTAGAAACAGACCATAGTTATACACCTCTGTAAAAACAACAAAACCGTCTCGCATCTTGCCGTCATCATAGTTGCCCTATTGTTTGACAATCTTAACTTGTTGTTAAATCGTAAAATGGAATGATTTTGGATTACCGGTGGAAGAAAAGTCCACTATCCTGTATGGTTGGACTCGCTTTTACACCCTTTTACACAGCACGACATCACCATTTTAATTCAAAAATCTTATTTTCAAATTTTGAGCAGCGACATTTTAAATATGTCAGTGATGGGGATACCAGACAGTATTTTAAATATTACAAAACCTACTTAATTACTACTGAATTGCAATTCTATAATTTAATGAATGAATAATATTTACATCATATATAAAAACTTTTTACAAAAAAAGATAAACCGACTTCAAAAAGGATAAAATGAATCATTATATTATTTATATGCGTTACCAACTGATATGTTTGAAGTCGAGGGATTGCAATCCGGATTATTCGAACTTCGAAAATCCGGATAATCCGCCAATTTTTCAATCCGTTTCTAAATCCGGATTTTTAAACCCAAATCCGAATTTTCGGATTTTTTGTTAAGCTATTATACAATTGCCATTTGCACCGTTAAAATGTTCTGATTACCGAAAATACGCGTCAAGCGGGTAGAGGGGGGTTGTCTGGCCGTGCTGCCCCGGCTGCCCGTGCGCTCGCTTACTGGCCTTGGGCCTTATAGTCCTAGCGGTACGCCTAAAAACGCTGCAAATAGTGTTAAAAGCATGAAAATCGGAACGATTGGTCTTTAGGCCATATGAATCAATTTGACCCGTAGCCCCAAAAAAAAAACCGAGAGGAGTTAACGTCATATTTTTTTGTATGGGGAAAAAAAAACTTCTGAAACCTATCGTCTGTGGTATCAAATGAAAGCGCTTTTTAAGCTTATTCTAAAAATATACCACATCGTTACATTTTAGTCACTTGTTTTTAAATACAATAAAAATCATTTTCGAAACATACCAAGTTTGGGCTCCTGCATACGATACTGTCGAATATTTTTTTGTTAAATATACCTCAAATGATACTTAATAACTGTAACCCCAAGAAAAATATTTTGAAATTATTTTCATTTAGTTTTTTTTTTTAATTTTCATTATAACAAAGTATTATCTATCAATATATCAATTAAATATTCATAAAAAAAACATAAAACACTGGTGTTTGTGCAATCATTACGAAGTATTGGGCTATTGCTTCGCTTTTGATTCGAAATTTGTCTTGAGCATGGACCCCGCCCCCACTCTCCAATCACAGGCAGGTCTGTGATTTGAATGATGCAATTCGGCCCTAACACTGGTCTGCCACATGAAATTCTGCAACAGAATTTTCGGCAGTTAATTTATCTGCACATACACTTTATGCCTAATTAGGATTCAGAATAATAACTTTATGACCAACTTAAATTCAGATCAATAAAAATCTGCCAAAGCCAATTATGCTCAACATAAGTATGCCAAAACAGTTTATGGTTACAGCTAATTATGATCATACTAGCAGTTGCCCGCGGCTTCGCCCGCGTACATTATGATTAATGCAGATTTCTACTCTTGAATAAAAGTTTTTCCCCGCGACTTCCTTTGCGTAGAATTAGTAATTGACCCCCCTTTTTACCCTCTTAGGGAATGACTTCTGGGATAACTATTATGTATCCATCCCCAGAACTCAAACTATCTCTATACCAAATCATCTAAATAGGTTCAGCGGTTATCAATTCCCCATATAAACTTTCATCCCCCTTTTCACCTCTTAAAGGGTTGATTTTCGGGATAAAACTATCCTATGTCGTTTTACGAGACTCAAACTATCTCTATACCAAGTTTCATCTAAATCGGATCAACTGAAAATACTTCTGTATAAAACTTCCAACCCCTTTGCTATGCACCCCCGTAAGCTTTGTTTTTCGGGATGAATACAATTTTGCCCCTTCCCGGGACCCAAACTATCTCCATACCAAGTTTCATCTAAATCGGTTCAACATTTAAAAATGCCCCATACAAACTTTTAATCCCCACTTCACAACTTTAAGTAACGATTTTAGGAAATTAAAAAAAAACACGCAAGTACGGGTCTTACTTGCGCCTCAAAGGTTTCATACGAACAACTTTTTTATTACATTTTTGAAAAAAGACGCTTTCAAAATGATTTCATGGGAATTAATAGGGCGGCTGAGTGCGAATCGGACACGTACCCCGATTTTTTTTTGTCTTAAGTCGGACTGGTGCTTGACTGCACTCTTATTAGTTTTCCTGTAATTTATACGTAAATAACTATTATATCTGTA
Source organism: Pammene fasciana (assembly GCA_911728535.1). Lineage (NCBI taxonomy): Eukaryota > Metazoa > Arthropoda > Insecta > Lepidoptera > Tortricidae > Pammene > Pammene fasciana. Next base: position 6,573,861 of record OU452283.1, read on the forward strand.
ATTTTTGCAAATTTTTCTGTCGAACAGTTTCCGATATTGATTAATTTACACCTTTTTTTTAATAACTTCAAAGTTATGTATGTTAAAATTATAATAATTAGAGATCCTCACATTAAGCCCTTGTATTTGATACGCCACACAATAAAGTTATTTGTTTTTTGATTTCTCATTTACCTACCCACAAATCCCCCCCCCCCCCCCCCATTAATGTTTAAAATTCATAAATTGGCGTTACATGCCTGCCTTTGGGTCACTGACTTACAAACAAAGTCGCACCATAAGGGTTCCTTTTCTACCATTTTGGTACGAAACCCTAAAAACATCCTTTTCGCTTCCCGGGACTCTCTATACTAAGTTTTATCAAAATCGGTTCAGCTGTTAAAAATTCCCCATTCAAACCTCCAACGCCATTTCATCCCCTTAACCTTAGGGTTAATTTTCGAAATAAAACTATTTATATGTCCGTTCTCGGGACTTAAATTATCTCTATACAAAGTTTCATCTAAATCGTTCACGTTTAAAAATTCCCCATGCAAACTTGCAACCCCCGTTTCACCCTTAACCTTTAGGGCTGCTTTTCGAAAAACAATTTTATGTTCCCTCTCGGGACTCAAACTATCTGTATGCTAATTAGCATTAAGTTTCATCTAAATCGGTCCAGGTGTTAAAAATTTCCTGATCAAAATTCCAATCCCTTTTTCCTTCAAGGGATGATTTTCGGAACGAAAACAACCCTTAGTCATTTGCAGGGATTCACACTTACTATATACCAAGTTTCGTCTAAATCGATTCAACGGTTTAGAATTCCCTATAAAAACCTGCAACCCCCGTTTCACCCTTAACTTTTTTACCTTTAAGGGTAGTTTTCGCGAAAAAAACTATTTTTTTTCCTCCCCGGGCCTCAAACTATCTGTATACCAAGTTTCATCTAAATCGGTTCAGCTGTGAAAAAATCCTATATAAACTACCAACCCTCTTTTCACCCCTTTACGGGTAAATTTTTTCAATGAAAATAACCCTTAGTCGTTTCCCGGGATTCAAACTATCTATTATATCAAGTTTCATTTCGAATCGGTTCAACGGTTAAAAATTCTCTATACAACCTTCCAATCCCCTTTTCACCCCCTTAAGGGCTGATTTTCGGTATAGAAACTACCCTATGTCCTTTCCCGGAGGTAAAATTATTTCTTTAACAAAAATTTCGAAATTGATGCCATTTTCGTACTTAATTAACGTCCCAAAATACCATAAATCGACTCCCATATTGATATTTAGTAATTTCAACCCTATCGCACCCCAACAGGGGGATGATATTTCACGCCCGCCACGTTGTATCAATAAATCATTGGTGTTTTCGTAATCAGCGACCCGATAAACCATAGAAAAGATACCCATGTTGATTTTCAGACTTTGTCACCCCCATTTCCCCCTTTATGGGGTTGAATTTTCAAAAGACCTGAAACACGTGTTTACATATTTATTGTTAGGAATACTCCTGTGAAGTTTCAAATAAAACAGTCTAACTAATCTTGTTTCCCTATACAAACTTTGGACCCCCATTTCACCCCCTGGGGGATGATATTTTACACCTGCCACGTTGTATAATAAAATGGTTGTTGTTTTCGTAATCAGCGACCCGATAAACCATAGAAACGATACCCATATTGATTTCCAGACTTTTTCACCCCCGTTTCCCCCTTAAAGGAGTTGAAGTTTCAAAAAACCTGAAACACGTGATAACATATTTATTGTTAGGATTACTCCTGTCAAGTTTCAAATAAAACAGTCTAACTAATCTTGTTTCCCTATACAAACTTTGGACCCCCATTTCACCCCCTGGGGGATGATATTTTACACCTGCCACGTTGTATAATAAAATGGTTGTTGTTTTCGTAATCAGCGACCCGATAAACCATAGAAACGATACCCATATTGATTTTCAGACTTTTTCACCCCCATTTCCCCCTTTAAGGAGTTGAATTTTCAAAAAAGCCGAAACACGTGTTTACTCATTTATTGTGAGAAATACTCCGGTGAAGTTTCAAATAAAATAGTCTAACTAATCTTGTTTCCCTATACAAACTTTGGACCCCCCTTTCACCCCCTTACGGGGTGAATTTTGAAAAATCCTTTCTTAGTGCACCCCTAGACCTTATAAGGGACCTACATGCCAAATTTGGAAACTCTAAACCCAGCGGTTTAGGCTGTGCGTTGATATGTCAGGCAGTCAGTCAGTCAGTCAGTCAGTCAGTGAGTCAGTCAGTCAGTTTCTTCTTTTATATATTTAGATAGATTATGAACAATATAATTATTACCACAATGATTATGCGAAAACAGGGTGAACCATATTAATAATTAAAAAATTTAATAAACGAAATGTAAATATTTTAAATGTTGCTTTCTTCGGGTTATATTATTTGAGGATATTAAGTATCATTTGAGGTATTTTTTACTAAAAATTATTCAACGGTATCGTATCTGGAGGAGCCCAAACTTGGTATGTTTCGAAAATGAATTTTATTATAATTTAAAACAAATGACTAAAATGTAATAATCTGATATATGTTTAGAATCAGCTCAAAAATCCCTTTTCTTTGATACCACAGTACCACATACGATAGGTTTCAGAAGAAATTTATTTTTCACATACAAAAAAAGATGACGTCATAATTCCTCTAGTCAAATAGTTTAATGATAAATGATTAATAAACACAAAAGTAGGAAGTTACAAAATGGGTTAATAATAAATTATTAACTTAGTCAAAAAGCCCGCCCCGCGACAACCCCGGCGCAAAGGTGCCCATCACGCTCGCCGCGTTGCCGCGCTGAATCGCGATGGACAGACGTTGCACCAAGTCAAATTGATCCATATGGCCTAAAGATCAATCATTCCGATTTTCATGCTTTAAACACCATTTGCAGCATTTAACCGAATTTCGGGGTGTACCGCTAGCGCTAGCGGTTGATGTTATTCATTGTGGGTGTCATGTGTTTGTAGAAACGTTGATCATAAGACTATCACAGTAAATAAAACGACTAATTTCTTATTAAAAAGTCGTTTTTTTTAATTTATTCCTAGTACCAAGAAAACATTCCCTAAATCCGGATTTTATTCGAAGTTCGGATTTCGGCGCGAAAATTATCCGAAAATCCGGATTTTGTAAAATAGATTCGGATTTGCAATCCCTCGGTGCCAAGCCAAATTTGGAAAAGTTAATACGCACGAGGCGATGTGTTCAGTGAGTTGTTAGTCTTACTATATAACTAATCTAATACGATATGGATTGCACTTAGGTATAGGTACATTCGTTTCGACCGTTAACTGTTAAGCAAGTAGGTACAGAAAGTATAGCCATGCGTCTTATGTTTGTTAGGACACTGTTCGGACTATCGGTATCTCGAACGAAGCCCGTGGTTCGTTTGAATTATTCATCCTTCTTCATCTAAGGTTTAATTCGAAGTATACAGGAATTCAATGGCTAGGTTAATTTTGGGGTCGTATCTGGTGGAATACAAACTACTGTCATATTTTCGATTCTCATAACACATTTCGCATATAATTTTTACTCCGAATAGTCTTTTGTCCGAATTATTTAAGCACGATAGTTTTACTGTCATAATTTAGATACGCCATAACTTTTATACTCATAGATTTATATCGAATACAAATTTTGGTCATATTATTGATTACTATAAAAGGGTTAAGTTCGATGTATTATAACGCATAATAGGAACATCGCATACAAATTGAATATCATATATTCGGCGCTCATAATGTGATTTACTCTAAATATTTCAAGGTATAAAGGCTTTTTATTAGTCACAACTATGCCGATACCAATAAAAGGGGCGACGGGGGCAGAAAAAAGTACTATTGATAAAATGCAACTGCCTTTTTGCCGAATTATTTAGCAACCAACTTTTCGCCGAAGTTTAATTTCGGGTTAGGGTTATTTTTTTATGACCCTAAAAACAAAACTGCTCCCAGAGATAGGTAGGTTAGGGTTATTTTTTTTTATGACTCTAAAAACTAAACTGCTCCCAGAGATAGGTAGGTTAGGGTTATTTTTTTATGATCCTAAAACGAAACTGCTCCCAGAAATAGGTAGGTTAGGGTTATTTTTTTTTATAACCCTAAAAACAAAACTGCTCCCAGAGATAGGTAGGTTAGGGTAATTTTTTTTATGACCCTAAAACGAAACTGCTCCCAGAGATAGGTAGGTTAGGGTTATTTTTTTTATGACCCTAAAACGAAACTGCTCCAGAGATAGGTAGGTTAGGGTTATTTTTTTTATGACCCTAAAACGAAACTGCTCCCAGAGATAGGTAGGTTAGGGTTATTTTTTATGACCCTAAAAACAAAACTGCTCCCAGAGATAGGTAGGTTAGGGTAATTTTTTTTATGACCCTAAAACGAAACTGCTCCCAGAGATAGGTAGGTTAGGGTTATTTTTTATGACCCTAAAACGAAACTGCTCCCAGAGATAGGTAGGTTAGGGTTATTTTTTATGACCCTAAAACGAAACTGCTCCCAGAGATAGGTAGGTTAGGGTTATTTTTTTTATGGCCCTAAAAACGTATGGAGGAAACGGTAAGGAATAAGATGTGCATGTTTTTAAGCGTACATACTGTTTCAAATACAGGCGTATAACTAACAATGAGTATACTTAAAACTACTATAATTATCGATAAATATACCTAAAACTATTATGCGTATGTATTATTAGGATATATTACGATCTGCGTACAAATTATATGACAACTGCTAAGTATGATTTCAAATATTCGGAGTAAAAAAGTATGACACAAAAAAATATGACTTTTCAATAGTATGAGCAATGATGAGTATGACACAAGCTGTTATGCATACCAAAAATATGTTTCAAAACTTTCTACGACCCAATATGGACCCGTTAATTTTTCTATACTCAGATATACCCAGTACACCCACCGTGTCAGTAGAAAAAGGCACGATATTCGGATTTTCTATGGAAGGTCCATCTTAAGCGTTTATGTACATATTTTTTTCTATTTGCCGCCTTTTCTGATTATTGACAAAGTAAGCGTGTATGAGAGTATATATGTATATATACATAGGTACCACATTTCGTCGAAAACGTAACAGATAGAATCACATTCACCTTTGCATTATGTACCTATTAGTAAGTACCTACCGATGTTTTGTGATGCTCATACTTGAAGCTGATTTAAATTTTTGGCTTGGCACCGACTTCAAACATATCAGTTGGTAACGCATATAAATAATATAATGATTCATTTTATCCTTTTTGAAGTCGGTTTATCTTTTTTTTGTAAAAAGTTTTTAATTTTCAATTTTTATTGGTTATCTAATATAAATAAATCTAATCTAATATAAATAAAAATGAATCGCCGTTCGTTAGTCGCGCTAAAACTCGAGAACGGCTGAACCGATTTGGCTAATTTTAGTCTTGAAATATTCGTGGAAGTCCAGGGAAGGTTTACCCGGTGAGAAAGTCAGGGCTTGTAACCGGTTAATGCAAAAAACCCCGAAATGATCCAATATATTTAATTATTTTATGGTTATTATGTAAAACCCGATGTTTTATTATAGGTTTCACTTCAAATTATAGGATTATTCGATTGAGTATAAAACAGTAACGAAAAGAACGAAAAAACAAACCGGTTTTTTACTATGGATTTCGGTTACGGTTACAAGCCCTGGAGAAAGTATGAAAAAAGTTCGAGTAATATACTAAAAAACTAAGATATGGTTCTCCCATACAAACTTATCAACTCGAAAAAACAGTAAGCGCCGCAGGATTTCATACATTTTACGCGTTTTTGTAAGTGATCTCTGCTTTCGTTCGAGGAAGACGGAAGCGCCGCAGGATTTCATACATCTTACGCTGTTTTGCGAGCAAAATAGGTACTTATAAAATTATTCCAGCACTAATGTCGTTAAGGCGATAGTTTCTTACAAATTGTTAATAAATTAGCCCTTATTCCCTAAGATACGGCTGTCAAAATACACAGTCAAAATCTGACACTGCTGAGTTTTCCGTTTCATGTATAATTCCGCGTTCAGTTTTAATCGTAAATAAGAATTTTAAATAAATCTTTAAAATAAAATTAGTGGATGCGTGGAACCAATAAAATGCTTTGGCAGTTCCGTTTTACGCCTGCTTTAATCGTAGTTAAAAAATTATTAAAACAAATATTTGACATTATATAAATTATATTCGTGGAACGACATACATATTTACACTGGCCACCTTAGAGCTTTAAACCAAGCGGAGCAGCCATTGACAGGCGTTCCCCTCTGCCGAAAATGTATGAACAGTGGTCATACTCATTGTGTGGACTGACGTTTATTTGACGTGGCTATTTTGACGTTTCGCATACATTTGACGTTCCCCTCCCCCGCAAAAATCGGCAGACTTTTTTTGTATAGAAATTGTCAGACGTGGCCAGTCCGGTTGGTTGAATAGTCAAAGCCATCATTTTAGCGTGTGACAACTCACTGTTGTCAATCTCATTGTAGCAGCTAATTCGAAAAGAAATCACGTACAGGTGATATCTAATCTTCTGTATAAATAAAAAATGATTCGCAGTTCGTCAGTTTCGCTAAAACTCGAGAACGGCTGAACCGACTTGGCTAATTTTAGTCTTGAAATATTCGTGGAAGTCCAGGGAAGGTTTAAACGGTGATAAAATATGGAAAATTGCGAGGAAAATTTCATTTAATCCAACATAATAAACAAATCCAACATAATAAAACATGTAAAATAATCTCATTAATGACACTATAGTGAGACTTGGTTGTTGTGTTGGGTGGGTTCAGAAATATACTTTGAAATAGTAAAGGTCGCTTTACACGATCTGAACCTGTATATGAACTGTCAAAGGGTAGACATATATTCCGACCAAAAAGTGTAGAAATTAAAAAGTAGCAACATTGTAGTGTCGTCCCGTTTTCTTAAACCGGTATTAGACATTGCAACCTGCAGGGCCCAATCTGTTGCGTACCCTGCCTCTCCCTACTCCTCTTTCAGCTCCCTACTGGCCCTACCTATAATTACATTTAACAAACCCGACAGATTGGGCCCTGCAGGTTGCAATGACTAATAGCCGTTTTAGATTGATTTGAAAGGGACGACACTACGATGTTGCCACTTTTTAATTTCTACTCTTTTTGGTCGGAATATACACCGAGTATATGCAAAGTGCACACTGAATATAGTGCCACTGCAAAGTGCCTTGAAACTATATAACGCTAAAAACAAAAACAAAAATGATTTGTCATTCTATGATTTGTATTAATGATTGGCTGAGTGAACGAGCAATATTGGCGGCAAAAAAAATGACGATGATCTCAATGCGACAATTCAGAATTTCCTTCCTGGACAGTTGTTTACTTACAGGCGTGCAGGATGATGTATCAACTATCCCACAGAATTTTTAAATTCATTGGAATTGCCTGGACTACCACCACACAATTTACAATTAAAGTAGGATCAGTTGTCATCATGCTGCGTAGCATAAATCAGCCTCGACTTTGCAATGGAACGAGTTACGAGACTGGCTGTAAAAATAACACCATCGAAGCCAAGACAAGGGTGTCCATCTCCACGAAGTGACAGTTACGGCGTTGGAACGTATCGGATACGTTTTTGGGGTTGTCAAAATCCTTTTCGTTTATTTGCGGCATGACTAGATAAGATAAAATATTTAAGTAGTAGTTTTGTTCTAAAATAACAGTTGTTCTAAAATCGGATACATCTTCTTAATATACAGAAAGTTGTTACACCATTTATAACCCAAAAACGGCTGGACCGATTTTAATGATTCATGATTTGTTGGATTTGTCTCCCTTTCGAATAGCAGAATAACTATTAAATGTGAAATTAGTAATCCACCTATATTTTTACCCCCCTTAAGGAATTACTTAGGAGAAAAGAGTATCCCATGTCCTTCCACAGATCTAAAATCTTTATTGCAATAAATTTCATTTAAATCGGTTTTGCGGTTATTGGTTCCCCATACAAACTTCTACCACCCTTTTCACTCCCTTAAGGAACAGAGCCGATTTCTGTGATAAAAATTGTCATATGAAGGGCTTTTAACTATCGTCATACCAAATTTCATCCTTATTGGTCAAGCCGTTTAAGTGGGAATAGGTAACAGACACAGACAAACTTTCCTATTTATAATTTTAGTAAAGTTGGTATAGATATAGATTGAAGACATTTATTTATTTATTATTTATTTATTCAAACAAAATTTAACATGGTCTTTAGGTCTTTAAAAGCGAAGTAAATGTCCCTGCATGGGACACATTTAATAGGAGCGAGTGAAGACAATGGAAGCCAGTGGAAATGAAATGAAAGTCGATAGGATTGAAGCAGGAGCCGGTAGGAGAAGGGTGAAAGGGAATAGGAGAGGGTGGGAGAGTGGCACGAGTCAGTAGGAATGGGGTAAGAGACTAAACGACTCGCTTAGGAGTGAAGTTGAGGACGATGGGAATCGGTGGAAGTAGGCGGTACGAAGTCAATATACACGGAGAGAAAAATCTAGTTTCTTGTAACAGAATATTGTAAACTTGACTTGATTTTATTGTATTATATGTGACAACTATACATTTTTTACACATTAACAGAAAATTCTACTTCTTTACAACATTATTTCTAGTTCCTACAACCCACTTACCTAATATCGTAGAAAATAAATTTTGTGTAACACACAAAAACCATCTCTGTAGTCAGCATTATAGGACAGGGTAGAGTTTATCAGATTTTTCAGTAGGATTCAATATAATTACTGCGGACTTGAAACGCCGCATAATCCTGTTTACTATGTGTTGTATTAAGAACACCAGATTTTTATTAGTCTTGACTATTATTTTAGGGGACTGAAATAATCAACAATTTCTGTTTACTATATGCAGTATTGGAGAATACCAGATTTTTATTTGTGTTAAAAATATGTTTTGTTCTGTTTACAATAAATATTGTAGAGTTATCGGGTTTTATTTTTGTATTTAATAAATGTGAGAAATACACCGAAACCGAGTACGGGTTGCAAGCGTCGCTGCTTGTCCGAGCGGGCCCTCTCTCCAATTTTATTTAAGTGTCATCATCATCACATTCTCACATCCTTTTCCCTCTATTCATATGAGGTCCTGTTCGAAATCTACAACCCTAGTGAGAGAAACATTAAATAGTTCTTACCTTACATGAATCAGTTGGAACTTCTATATATACAAATGACGTTAAAAACTTCGAAAGTGCGTTGTATGTCAATCAAGTATGACGTGAAATAAATAAGCTAGAAATTAATGTTAAATGCATTAATAAATTACATTTTTGCGTAGAACCTATCTTAGCATTGAATTTTACAGTATTTAATAAAAATGTACAATATAAGCGCTCTAAAACCCGTAACACTGTATGGCCCAGCGCCCTAGCGCCATCTGTTGACACTAATGTAAAGGTATTAAATTAGTTTTTCCTTACACGTAAATAACGCATTGTTTAGTGTACAATAATATTGTAATGTTAACATTTTATATTGTTGCTGGTACTATTCTTTATTTTTATCATGAAAACAAGTATGTTACACAACAAAAAACGTATCTAGTTATGAGTAAAAATATTCCTAGTAATCAAGAAATTTCGAGTAAGTAATGGGTATTAAAAATCCGCTTAAAGGTACGAGAAAGTCTAGTACCTATAAATAAATCACATAAGATGGACCTTACATAAAGATATTGTAAAGACAATTTTATTATTTTGTGTGATTACTAGACGATTGTGAACAGAAACAATAAATATTGTAAACATCGCAATTCTTGAAAAGTGTTGTAAGCAAAATGCTTATTTTAGTCTGTAACTATTAGAAGGTTACCAGAACGATATCAGAGTTTTCGTGTACAAGAATATTTTAACTAGAATATTCTAGTATTGTCAAAAATACGACTTGTTGTTTTAAAACAAGAATCTGTTAACCATAGCTGAAATCTTTTTTCCTACACCAGAATCATAACTACTATACAATCTGGTAATATTGTAAAATATTTTTTTCTCCGTGTACGAGTAAATGTGTGGAGACAATGGGAGTGGGGTGGAAGGCGGCGAAACTAGCGTAGGAGTCGGTGGTAATAAGGTTAGAGTCGATGGGAGTACCATCGGTGGGAGAAGAGTGGAATACAGGACGAGAGTGGGAGATGGGTAGGTATGGGTAGATGATAGTGGAAGAGTGGTGCGACACGGTAGGAATTGGGGTAACAGACTGGGCTGACGTAGGAGCGAAGTTGATGACGACAGTCGGTCGAAGTTGGCGGTACGAAGTGCGCGGGTCAGCTAGTTAATTTATAAAAATCGAACAACGAGTATCGGAAAAATCGCTAAAGATATATCATAAAGTTCGTAACACACCCATTCAATCTAAGGAAAGTTCCACGTGGACTACATCATTAAGTCCACTCCATCAAATTGGTGGTTTTCGAGAGGAAATAAATACACGTGCCTTTAAAAATTGAGGAGTTCCCTCAGTTGCTCATGGGTCCCATCATCAAAACAACACCAGAGTAATGGGGACTATCTTCGAGGTAGATCCTTTTAAACAAAAAAAATATTATTCTATTCGGACCAGGGGTCTTGGAGTAATCGCTGAACATCCTACATTTAAAAAATTTTTCATCATTATCATCAAAACAATCATTATTATCAGGTCCACTCCATCAAATTGGTGGTTCTCGTGAGAAAATGCTTGAGTAGCTTAAGAAAACACCCAAATCACCATACACGTGCCTTTAAAAATTGAGGAGTTCCCTCAGTTGCTCATCGATCCCATCATCAGAACAGCACCAGATTAATGTGGGACCATCTTCGAAATAGTTTCTTCCAAACAAAAAAAGAATTACTCGAATCGGACCACGGGTCTTGGCGTAATCGCTGAACATCCTACATCAAAACAATCATCATCATCAGGTCCACTCCATCAAATTGGTGGTTCTCGTGAAAAAATGCTTGAGTAACTTTAGAAAACACCCAAATCACCATACATGTGCCTTTAAAATTTGAGGAGTTCCCTCAGTTGCTCATCGATCCCATCATCAGAACAGCACCAGATTATTGTGGGAACATCTTCGAGGTAAAGGAAAAGTAGAAAAATCCACTGCCTCAGGCGAGACTCGAACTCGCGACTCTGGGAAACATGCCCATCGCTCTGCCAACTGAGCTACTGAGACTATACCTGATGGCTGCGAATTTCTCCACCACCTTTATTTTATATTCGCGCCTTAGGATGACGCCTAGCGACATCTGCCGACGAAGTCTTACACTTCTTAACCGGCCATCGGAGTCCCAAGTTGTATTGAGAATTCACCGATAACGATGCGCTAACCCATGCAATTTATTTTTGGATTAAGCAGAACGTCTGCTAACGATACCACAATGTTACTTGGGACTCCGATGGCCGGTTAAGAAGTGTAAGACTTCGTCGGCAGATGTCGCTAGGCGTCATCCTAAGGCGCGAATATAAAATAAAGGTGGTGGAGAAATTCGCAGCCATCAGGTATAGTCTCAGTAGCTCAGTTGGCAGAGCGATGGGCATGTTTCCCAGAGTCGCGAGTTCGAGTCTCGCCTGAGGCAGTGGATTTTTCTACTTTTCCTTTATTTCTAAACATTGTGGTATCGTTAGCAGACGTTCTGCTTAATCCAAAAATAAATCTTCGAGGTAGTTCCTTCCAAACAAAAAAAGAATCATTCGAATCGGACCACGGGTCTTGGAGTAATCGCTGAACATCCTACATCTAAAAAAAATCTTCATCATTATCATCAAAACAATCATCATCATCAGGTCCACTCCATCAAATTGGTGGTTTTCGTGAGAAAATGCTTCAGTAGCTTAAGAAAACACCCAAATCACCATACATGTGCCTTTAAAAATTGAGGAGTTCCCTCAATTCCTCATGGATCCCATCATCAGAACAGCACCAGATTAATGTGGGACCACCTTGGATGTAGATCCTTCCAAACAAAAAAAGAATTACCCAAATCGAACCACGGGTCTCGGAGTAATCGGTGAACATACATAAAAAAAAACACCAAACCGAATGCAGAACCTCCTTCCTCAATGGAATTGAAGTCGGTTAAAAATGTCAAAACAGCTAAACGGGAACAAAGTACTAATCTAAATATAACAATAAATTATTATAAGTAGGAAGTGTTTTCTAGTATGTTACTCAAATAAATGTGTATAAATACATCCAAATTGGTAAGTTTCATAAGTTGGCAGCATTGTGCGAGTGAGACACCGCCCCCAACTTTACGGTCTAAAGTGGAACGCTTTTACGAGCTTACCTAGAACGACTGTTTTGCTCGGTAATAATGTTCAACTGTGGTTAGGGAAATATAGTCAAAGTACCATCCGTATTGTATTGGTCCGTGGTGGCAAAAGATAAAAAAAGCGTTTGGTTGCTGCGTTATCCTATAAATACGCACACTACATTTAAACGATAAAATAACTATACAATGCCAGATTAAGTAAATTATTTACAAAAAAATAAGTCTCTTCCTTTTATATGATTTAATTGGATTGAATATTGAGTGCTATTTAATTATTTGCGTGTAGTCGTTATAAATAGATTGCTAAAATACTGGAAAAATAAAACGCACACATAACAACCGGAAGGAAAATATGTCATTCGCCATAGAAAATAGAGGAATGACCCATATCTCGATTATAGTTCTTTATTTTTGCTTTGAGTAATTAAGAAGTGTAGATAACCATAGGTTTAATGCTCAGTAAAAGGGGTTTTTGGACATAATACACCATCTTCAGTATAATTGCTTTTATTTACACGTTATTCATTAATAATTACAGCCAGTTATCTCTATTGCTCGCAACCTCTATCCGCAGTACTTGACATCTGTCAAAACCATGATCCAGGGGCACGTTTAATTAGATACGCGTTTAAATAGACGGCTATAATGTGTGTTACATTATGTTGATTTATAGAGTAACATATAGTAATAGTTTATTATTGTTTATAGCTCGGCCATCCGCTTTTCAACGAGTCCCTCGTTGTTAATTGCGAGAATTATTAATCATTTTAAACAATAATGTCAACATACAGTTTTGGAAATATTAAATATTATCCATAACAAAAATAGACTGTGTATTTTTACTAACAAACAGTAACATTAATAACGGGACATTGACTGTTAATAACAATTTATGTTTAAGACTATACATTATTTGCTTATATAAGAATAAAAGGAATTAGTAATAGCTCATATAAAAGCGACATCTAATGAAACCTTTAGTTATTTGACTACAATAGCAATATCTTACAGAAAACTTATATTTTACATAGTTACTCACATCAATGTGATGTCACAACGCTTTGTTGTCATAATGCTTTTCTTTAGAATGCTAAACCTAAACTAGAATATTAACACTAAAATGTAGAGCATAGGAGATCAGCTAGCTTATACATACAAAGTATTCTTGGATAGTCTTTGATAAGTTAGTTAAAAGTAAACATTCAATATGATAAACAACCTGACATAATTATTCGTGGATACCATCAAGCATACATTTTATTTAACTACTCAAATAAATTAACAATTTAACACTTTCATTTTCAGATAATTTAAGCTAATATAGAACACTTTCACCTTATCTGTTAAACCTGTCAGTATCCTTCACTTTATTTCACATGTCACTTATAAGTAGTTATCTATAGACAGTATATGCCCAAAGGTAATTATTATTTCTTTATTGAGTTGTGATCTTTAGCATGACTGCATGTAAACTGAATAATTCAACCGTAAAATATAAATATCCCTCTGAAGCACGATTTATTTTGAACTGACTTACAGTATTTCTTCAAATTATGATTTTCGTTAACTTTGGTTCTGGTTTACATATATAAGTGTATTTATAACTACTACAATAATAAAATTTGTATGTACAAAACTCAATTTAGAACCCAGCTCTGTGAACATGTAATTAATGATATTTCACCAGCTACTACAAAATCAGAAATAACTAACCTTCAGAATTAAGTTTACAACGAGGAAATGCCGCCAGCATCCTTGGTACAATGCCGCAAGGGCCTAGTTTAGATTTGAGCTAGTTATTCTAGTATTTGTACTGTAGTGCCTCTGTATATTTAGTTATGTAAATAAATGTTATCCCATATAGTTTGCAATCTATTTTGTCCAATTAATATTTTAACTAAATTCAATTCAATGTTGGTATTTATAATCACAAAATAAGTAATATTAATATTGGGATTATGAGCTCAAAAGGAAATACATGAATATCAGTTTCAATAATTATATATTGGAAACCATACACAAGGAAGCCAGCACCGTCTGACACCTAATACAAGAGTGACAGATCTAAAGAGAAATAAAAAGATCAGTAAAGAGGCTGAGTCTTAGGTTGAATGTAATATATAACTATACATCCTTTATATTATTTTTGTACTATGAACCTATATTTCAACACGCCCCCTCAAAAATAATCACCATGTATACAATCAAAAATATTGTTCATGCAAATCGCATGCACATCGTGTGTGTTGCACCCAGATCATTATATTCATTCGTTCGACAGATCTATCAATCGATCTGTTTTGTCTATGACAGTTTGACAGCGCAGCCGCTCGTACAGTTCAATCTTTGACGGCACAGAGATAGCACGTTACTTGGCTTCACGGAAGCAATGGCGGATAAAACGCCAGGCTAGGGCGCTGCGCCGCGTGGGTTGATTCGAGCCCATCTAGTTAGAATTAGTACTTAGTCAGTTCATTTATTAGCGTAAGGTGTAAGTGCTTGTGAAACAAGAATAAAGCGCCGATTGAGAAGTTTTACGTTTTATTCCACTTAACCTTCATCGTTCCGCTGCGAGGCGTCAGCGGGAACCAGACAGCGTGTCGACGCGACCTGCATCGTGTCCAGGGACGATAAACCCTGGTGGTGGCCCTAAACCTGCGTGACCAGGCTTCCAGTGGTGCACCGGAGGAGCGTGGTTAAGTATTTTACTGTACCAAGCTAGCGCCGCAGCTGGACAAGCTAGTTTTGGCTACATTTTTGGTGGAACCCATGAGAGGGAAGATTCTTTATTGTCAGCGCGATAAGGAAGAATAAGGATATTGTCGGACAATTTTGGTAAACCCATGGATGAGAGCGTCCGCACGATATTAAATCGTGAATTAAAACCCAGGATTGGGGGAAAATAGGCACGATAACCCGTGATTCGGGGGAAGATTGAAGCAGTCTAAACCCAGGAAGCGCGCCGCGGCGGCAAAGGTCAACGAGCATCGTAGCGTATTTCAACATATTTGGTCGTCGAGCGTCGCGCCAGCGCAACGCGATTGCATCGTATTTCAACGCATTTCAGACATTTGTGGTAAATTCAGTGCGGAGTGCTTAATCTAAAATCGTGATCGTATTTTAGGGTTATAAAGTGCGTCGTCAGCCATATTATAACGGGACTTGTATAAGGCCGTTCAATCCGTTCATACATTCGTTCAGCGAGTGAACTTATAAGAGTGCGGAACTATTGATTGACAATTTACCGGTTCGTTGCCAAGTTGGCAACATTGCGAATGAACATTGAGTGAGTCGGCGAGGCGGCCATCTTTATAGACTCTAGTCTGTGCTGATCTGTCAGTGTCATTGTCAGACGTCAGGACGTCAAACTTGTTTAGGTTTGCGTTTGCGCATTTAATTCATTCGAGTCGGTCATAATATCAGCTAATCTAGTAAAGATTTGTAACGATAAAGGGCTTATTGTGTAATAGTGTTGGCATGTCAAGGTCTGACCAGGTCATACCACAGGTGAGTTGAATTAATTAATAGTATAAACCCTGTTTCTCAAACCGACGCGGTACAGGCGTGATTTCATTCAATGAATTTGTTCAAATCCTTGGTGGATATACATGATATTTCTCGACGTCGAGAGACATTACTACCTGGAGTTTGCTGCAGAAATTAAGGTATAATGTCATAGAATGATCACTTATTACTAGATATATTTATAACTAGGATAATTCAACCGGTCTTACCTGCCGTAAGTGGACGCAGCGTTCAGGTCGAGTTTTGCGACACACTGCGCAGGTATCTATTCAGGTAATAAGGAAATTCAAATAAACCATTAAGGAATGGTGTTTCTTATTAGTGTTTGTCGCGTTCCAGAGGCTGTCAATTGAAGTGGGAACGCTGTTCAAGCGGTGCAGCGTGTACCAGGCCGTGGAGCCTGCCGGATCCGGAACGGGCTGTGGCAGGCCTGCGCAGGGCCGTGCTGGCTTGGCGCACCGGGCCCAGAGGCCCACGAGAGCTCATGCTGTCCAGGTCGAGGACCAAGGATCAATACAGGTGTACCGCTTGCTATATTATGCCATTACTGCTGGACTCTGGAGTATCACGTTCGCGGAGCAGCTGATAGCCACGGGGCACACACCTCGACCGATGGTTGGGGCCGGCCCGAGCGGCTCAGATGGGAGTAATTCTATGCAAGGCGTTGCGGCCTCCGGAGCAGTCCCGAGCGTCGTCAGTGAGATCCAGCTACTGTGGATGTACCCGGATTGGTCCGAACTGTTCTAGTTATAGTCAGATTGGGCCGTGGCAACTATATTAAGGCTCGATCACTATTGGACACCGACGCAGGCTACTTGATAATAAAGAAATCATTTGTAGATAGGATGGATTCATGTCAGCAGTGTATAGGCAGTAATAATATGTTGAATTAATAATTAAAGGTTAAGATACCTGGTACAATTGCTGAAATAGTTTTATACTGATAGTAAAACTAGTACCTATCTAGAGTTGTTGCAACAGTTACTTGTACAGTCAAAGGTAATATTCCAGACTGTTATAATTACCTAAAGGCTCATTTAGATGTTTCACATCTCAACCTGGCTGACCCAGAATTTGCAGAGTGAAAATATTTATATTTTTGGCCGGGATATGCTTGATTATATGTACATTGGTTCAAAGATGCTCACGGACATTCCAGGAGTGGAGACATATGGAGCCAGGTTCGGTGAAGTTCTGATGGGAGCTGTCCAGACACATCAGGCTGACACCTCGACACATCAGCCGAGAGGGACGTCCGTGGAGGACTTCGGAGCCTGACCTGGCAGACTGAAGGAAGTGCTGGAGAGGCCCTGGAAGGTCAAGCAGCATCCGGGAGAGCTGCTGGAGCACCTGGACCATTTGGAATACAATAGGTTGTATACTTCCATTACTAATTTATGTTGATGCAACGACCGACGCTGGGAAATGTTGATGCAACAACCGGCGCTGGAAACTGTTGTTGCAACGACCGACACTGTGAGCTATTGTCGCAACAACCGAAGCTGGTAGAGTTTTCGCTCATAAGAAGCAATGCTAGCTAAAGAATCCCGTATTTGCTGCAAATTAATTGGAAAGCGGATATGCCAAACTACTTCAGAAGTAAGCATTTTCGTAAATGAAGATCATTTCATTCGAGTCGACGTCAGACTACATAATCCACGCTTACGCTATGAAGCGAAGCACCCATGGCTCTTTCCAAGGATCACCGATGAATGCCATTGTTGATGCAACGTTATCATCGGACCTATTGTCAAGCGTCTACGAGTGCGCTAATCAATATACTGAGGCAGCTATACTGGATTTCATCGACGCGACGTCAGGGATCGCGTGTCATTCGACGTTGTATGTCATGTTTCAGATTCAATGTGACAGATCAGGCCCATTCATGGCCGATCTGCCTGTGGACCGTATGACGGTCACCCGTCCATTTTACGGCTTAGGAATGGATTTCGCTAGACCTTGATTAACAAGGCTAGCCAGCTTCGACATGCTAAATCCGTTAAGGCTTATCTGTATATATATATGTCTAGGTACCAAGGCAGTACCGCTGGAGCTCGTCTCGTCGCTGAGCATCGAGACATTCGCGTGCTGCTGCGTTCACACGGTTTGTCAGTCGGCGAGGGCGGCTTCTCTCGCCCACACAGATCAAGGTACGACTTTAAAGTATTAGCTCATGCCTCCGTGAGGTTACTCAGTCCGTACTTGACAGCGAAACCGTCCTGGAAGATGAGTTTCGCCGCCAAGGTGTCCACTGGGAGTTCGATCCTCCCGGTGCCCTACATGTCTGGCTTAGTCGAGGCAGCGGCCAGAAGCAGTAGAAATCTGCTCCAACGAGAAATAGGGATCGGATCCTCATGACCTGGGAGGTCGCAGCCCTGGTCATTCCTTGATAAGTCAACCATTAGTTTCATGTGTCACGGTTGTCACATTTTATATTTGTACAAGCCGCCATACATAGACTTTAGACTAGGTATCACTTAGAATATGTAATTTAATGTAATATTTAAATAATGTGCGGGCACATACCTAATGTTGCATTACATGGTTAGTTTATTTTTAATAAAGTATGAGAGCTCACCTTCTATACCTTGGATTGGAGCAAATGTAGAGTTATAAGGTTTTTCAAGGGCCCGGCCCACTGTTAAATTGTAAATTACCTATATGAATGTAATTGCTTGAATAGCTCGTGCTAATTGATAAGATTAAATTTATTGTTGTTATATTTAAGTTGCTTAAATTGTCGTAGTTAAGTATCAACTAACCAACGGTAAATTATGTTTCACTGTTTCAAGGAAACCATGTACTAACGTAGTAAGTGACTTAGTGTTAGGAAACTGTATTTAATGTTAAGTTTCATGCTAATAATACAGTATAATTGTTATCAAGTGCACTTGCACTCAACTGTACCAGACTACACTCGATAGATGCCGCAGCTACGAGGTCAGTTTTTCAATGTTAAAAGAATTTGTTGATTTTTGTAACATTGCTCGGCTCTGTTCATTGTTAATAATCCTCAAGTATTCGGTCACCCCCCCGGCCGGCCCGGGCAGGAAATGTTCATGCAAATCGCATGCACATCGTGTGTGTTGCACCCAGATCATTATATTCATTCGTTCGACAGATCTATCAATCGATCTGTTTTGTCTATGACAGTTTGACAGCGCAGCCGCTCGTACAGTTCAATCTTTGACGGCACAGAGATAGCACGTTACTTGGCTTCACGGAAGCAATGGCGGATAAAACGCCAGGCTAGGGCGCTGCGCCGCGTGGGTTGATTCGAGCCCATCTAGTTAGAATTAGTACTTAGTCAGTTCATTTATTAGCGTAAGGTGTAAGTGCTTGTGAAACAAGAATAAAGCGCCGATTGAGAAGTTTTACGTTTTATTCCACTTAACCTTCATCGTTCCGCTGCGAGGCGTCAGCGGGAACCAGACAGCGTGTCGACGCGACCTGCATCGTGTCCAGGGACGATAAACCCTGGTGGTGGCCCTAAACCTGCGTGACCAGGCTTCCAGTGGTGCACCGGAGGAGCGTGGTTAAGTATTTTACTGTACCAAGCTAGCGCCGCAGCTGGACAAGCTAGTTTTGGCTACAAATATATTGTCCCTAACAGACAATGTGACTTCCAAGTGTTTCCTGGGAATACAATGCCATGGTCTAACATTCGTTCTATAGGATTCTTAGCATTCTATAGGATTAAGGAAAAACCCAAAAACCTCAATCAGACCAGTAAAGTCAATAAGATACTTTAGGATTTATTTCCATTGATGAATCTTTAACAAGATGGTGTACTTATTAACAGTACAACTAAACACATATAATTTTTTTTCTTTTAAATGATTATTACATTGTCAAATATATGTGTAAACGTACATATTTAATTTACTTAATTCAGTTTGTTCTTAAAAGAACATTAAATTGAAATAACAATTGAACATAATATTTGAATAACAATCACGTCAATTCTAAACCTTCTACTTGTCATCATTGGATATTATTTATCATAATTAATCAATTTGTGGTCAAAGTTTCAGATGTATCAGGATATTATCAGGAGCGCTATATTTTTATGGACGCTGTAGTGTTTTTGAATATAAGAGGTTTTTATGGTTCATGGGACAACAGTCATTTTAATTTGTTAGTTAATTAACTAGTTAGGTTCCTGAGATAAGTAATCTCTATTACATACAAACTTTTATGTATACCTCTTTTGGTGACTGTACATATATGCACTACATTTAAACTGAACTATAACTTTATGTCATTAAAATCTGACATTTAAATTCATTTTACTAAGAAGATACTAGTGCCAAATATGCCATCGATTTCTGCATGATATTACAGACTTATCACTTGAACAAAACCGATTAGAGTTTTTATAAACTCATCTTTGTATAAAATGTCAATGGGCGTAAATATCTGTTTATAGCGGTTCGATAGTAATTAGACATAACTTGTATGTTATTGGCTTACTTACCAATTTTAGCTTTGTTATTACATTCATTGCCCCCGACGCACATGTGCGTCCACCGTCATACAAGCCCGCTCCGAGGCCACGCCCCCTGGCAGTGAATGCGTTATTTGAATAATTACATTCAATTAGATAAGCATGAAATGATCGTAGTGATCCCTTATGGGTATAGACAATTGAATGTTATGTATGTAAAGAGTGGTTCCAGGAAATAGTAGTTTAAAGATGAGTATAGGTTTAACTTGAGTTTAACTAATGTTTATTGACAGCCCAACCCAAACAGTAATCGTTGAATTATTTAATTAATGAACAAACTTCAAGACAAATATTGCACTACTTATTGCCGTTATTCATAAATCTCTGTCAAATGTATATTTACGTCACTTAGGTTTTGTGTTTTAAGAGACTCAGTGTATAGAGCTCAGAGCCATTTTAAATATTATGAATAGATAACAATTTGAAAACTGAATATGTCGGCAAGCCTATGTTGCTTTAAATTCACACAAGTTAAACTCTCTCTATATTTTTAAAGATTCTTAGTTGCCTTGGTTCTATATTCACTTCTGTAGTAACTAGTATATAAGACATAGGTCTATAGTCAATTCTAAATGTGGGTAAGTATACAGAGTTTATTTATACTGCTTGGACTGTATGTGAATCCTATACTAAGTAAACTTTAGTTACCTTGCTATCTGTATGAACCACTTTTTATCATTAATTCTGAGTTCAACTTCTGCATTTTAATATTATGTGCTTTATATCTGATTTGACGTACCGTACTACTTATCAATTGAGTTTTGGTCAATAGCATTCATTCTCTTTATAATATACATTATTCACTTTTGCCATAACAGTACCTACAAGTTGCTTTGTAATTTGGTCATCTTAAGGAAGCATGACTAGTGGCATTATTCAGGAGTAAGGTTGTCATTCGTTTCGTGGTAACGATATATCATTGTTCAACATAAGGATTGTAACTTCGTTTACGTGCACACAATTATTAGATACGTTGTGATTTTTCAGACTAACTAAAATAGAATTCGCACATATCAGATTTAGGTAACTATCTGATTTATCGTCCTCAGTATAGTTGTTACAGTGTATCAGATTTAGGTAGCTATCTGATTTATCGTCCTCAGTACAGTTGTTACAGTGTATCAGATTTAGGTAGCTATCTGATTTATCGTCCTCAGTACAGTTGTTACAGTGTATCAGATTTAGGTAGCTATCTGATTTATCGTCCTCAGACAGTTGTTACAGTGTATCAGATTTAGGTAGCTATCTGATTTATCGTCCTCAGACAGTTGTTACAGTGTATCAGATTTAGGTAGCTATCTGATTTCTAGTCGTCAGAGTTTCGGGACTTGGACACTACTATCAGTTTATTACGATAATTTACAATTTACTGATTTCAACACACAACATATATCAGTATATTATTACTACGAGAATTTAGCTTCAGAGCATATCATAAAAAGGGATGATTTTTTCTATAATGTTTGTGTTCTGAGGCCTAGGAACTAATGGCCATGTTTTATTTGTAGAGAGAGAATGTAATTCATCTTTAACTGCATTCTCCCATAGAGTGCTATCATTTCGTATTTGTATATCGTTATAAGAATGAGGTATTTCGGATAAAACAGATTGAACACACAATAAATAGTCCTCATTATACTCGCACTCCTTATAAGATACCGGAGTTCAGTGATTTATATTCATCAGATTTACTTAATGATTGATAAGATTTATGTTCATCAGATTTACTTAATGATTGATCTGATTTATATTCATCAGATTTACTTAATGATTGATCTGATTTATGTTCATCAGATTTACTTAATGATTGATCTGATTTATATGGTACGGTTTAATCTGGACTGAATAAAATCAATCTCGTCCACGATTACATCTCTGACCACTGTTGACTTTTCAGTCTTTGTATGCTTTACATAAATCAACAATTACAATATAATGTGGTGGTATTAAACATGTTCTTGTTTATCATAGATAGGTACAAGAATTTGACGTTAAAGTAGCGAGCATTTTTATAAGGTATTGCATACGTGGGATTTAGTGGTAACATGTATCATATTATTTACATTTGCTTTAAAATTTATAGCAATTAAACAATTATTCCACCTACCTTAAGTGGTAGTTTACCTCCATTTCTTTACATTTAAGCACCTCGTTGAAATTACAACCTGATTATCAAACAGGACTGTGCAGGGCGGATTAAATTCGTTGGAGACATGTCGACAGTCGACACGACATGACATAAGAACACGTAACTCATCCTTCTCCTCCGACCTTCTCGAATATAGATGAACGTGGTAGCTGAAATTAATGCAATTATTAGCAATTGAGGTTTAAGGAGCGTATAACAATTAATAGCATGAAAAAGAGATCATCCCTTTTCACGGCGAAGTCCGATGATCATGCGTCCAACCAAGTAGAATAATGTTTTGTTCTCTCTATTCTCCAGCCATGAATACTAATCCATCGTTTGAATAAATGTATGGATTCAAGCTAAAAGACTGTAATGTTATCTTTCTTTCCTTCTTTTCGGATGGTTCACCATTCTTCACGGTGATAATCCTTCTTATTATTAGCATTAATTTAGTAATCTTCCTTCTCATGACTGCTGTACACCATTTTTCGTAACAGTGAGTGGTCTTTTCAATACCTATGTAGAAAAGTTGTTACTGCCAACAAAGCTAATAAACTTTGAAGCTTTTCTTCGAGGTAATCGTAATTACGAGTAGTCACGTAATTGAGTAAATGTAAAGCATCTTTCTTCTTTATTTTAACTATCAGCAAGCAAAGCCTGAAGATTAGTTGGTACAAATCTGTCGCTGGCAAATCCAAGATCAGCTGTTTGAAATACACAGCATTTGATTTAGTCCATCATGGCTCAACTTCGTGTAATGGTCGTGGTGTGGTGTGGTGGTCTTTCAACAGAAAATCTCCAGTGCAAGAGAAGGTGTAAAAACTGGTAGCCCTTCCAAACAACAGCTTATAAATCTAAAGACAACAGCTTGACAAAGCTCTTTGGCTCGTAAACAGCGCCGAAATTCTTAAAATAATCTATTTGGCGGTAAGTACTCTCTTTTTGTAAGAGCAAGATAGGAATCAGATAAATACTTTACTCTCATACTTCTGGTAACTGTGTTGTATTTCTTCCACTCGCTTGTTTGCAGTATGAACTCTTGGCCAATCTATAGCTTTAATAGAGTACAACTCACGTAATCATGCGATGATCCAATACTTTAAATCACTATATTTTTATTTATAGCTAATTTTAATTTCTGACTTCAGAAAATTTTCATTTTGTTTTCAAAACAAAAACGTTGTCTTTCACTGTCAAAATTTTTCGGTCTTTCACTTCGTTATTTATTTTTACGAATTATTAATACAGATATCTAGCAGAGTCCTCAGGGTCCATAACCTATTGGGATTATCAGCTCAAAAGGAAATACATGAATATCAGTTTCAATAATTATATATTGGAAACCATACACAAGGAAGCCAGCACCGTCTGACACCTAATACAAGAGTGACAGATCTAAAGAGAAATAAAAAGATCAGTAAAGAGGCTGAGTCTTAGGTTGAATGTAATATATAACTATACATCCTTTATATTATTTTTGTACTATGAACCTATATTTCAACAATTAATACGTGGAGAAACTTCTTCCCAGACAAAACCAATGTTTCGTAGTAGGAAGCTGATACAGTACACGACATGTCCATACAGTCTTACCAATTATAAACTTCTTTAGTATAATATATAGTTTGGCTGGCCAAAAAGTGCAGTAACAGTGGAAGTAATACTAATAACTATAAGTTACACTCAACCCTTTTTTTTCAGTAGCGAGGGTACTAGTATAAGAAAGAGACAGCATGATTATCTCTGTCTATGCTTGAAGTATAACAAACCCTGGCCAAACTATATAAATCAATCATCTTTATTTTATTTTATATAATGTTCTCATAAGCCAAAATAGATGACATAAGTATCTTTAATCTGTTATATATATGATTAGTCAACTAATTTTACAGAAAAAAAGTTGTGTTATCACTACATAGTATAAAACAAAGTCGCTTCCTGCTGTCTGTCCCTATGTATGCTTAGATCTTTAAAACTACGCACCGGTTTTTATGCGGTTTTTTTTTAATAGATTGAGTGATTCAGGAGGAAGGTTTATATGTATAATTGCACCCGCGCGAAAGCCGGGGCGGGTCGCTAGTTAATAATATAAATATTTTGCTTAAGTATCCATTGATAGAGCAATCATAATCTTATAATATCCAAGAATCGATAATTAAATTAAATGGGTTGAGTATCGATTACCTGACACCCTGTACTATTACTTTGTCTAATAATATGTCATTAAAACTATCAAGCCACGAGTATCAAACGAAACTCATAACTAAAACGTATCTTCTGCATGTCTTCTCCACACGGGCATTCCGTTTTCTGATGCCACTCATCAACCCGCCAGTTCATGTCATTGGGTAACAATGTTCTCCAGAGCAAGGCGCTGTTTTCCTTCCCACTATTCAAAGCACAATCTTCATAGTTTCAGTCATATGTCATATCTGACTGCGATGCCGTCGCGTGCCGCCAATTTCCGTCTCTTAGCTGGGTTGCCAGTGTTAACCAAGAATATACATAAAATATTAGAATCATCACAATATATTCACGGACATAAACTCGGTTAATCATTGACATCTATATTTATACTATAGCTGACGATCTACGATCCGATATCGTCAGCGACATCGGCACCATAAATCGTCATCCAATATTGTCGTCAACATTGGCACTATAGAATTATCATCCAATATTGTCGTCAACATCGGTACTATAAATCGTCATCCGATATCGTCAGCGACATCGGCACTATAGATTATCAACCAATATTGTCGTCAACATCGGCACTATAGAATTATCATCCAATATTATCGTCAACATCGGTACTATAAATCGTCATCCGATAGCGTCAGCGACATCGGCACTATAGATTATCAACCATTATTAGTCAACATCGGCACTATAGAATTATCATCCAATATTGTCGTCAACATCGGTACTATAAATCGTCATCCGATATCGTCAGCGACATCGGCACTATAGATTGTCAACCAATATTGACGTTAACATCGGTTCTATAGATCGTCATCCGATATCGTCGGCGACATCGGCACTACCGTTTATCATCCAATATTGTCGTCAACATCGGTACTACAGATTGTCATCCGATATTATCAGTGACATCGGCACGGCACCATAGTTTATCATCCGATATTGTCGACAACATCAGTACTGGTCGTCATTGTCATCACCCATCATTACATTTTGAGTAATTTTATCTGCAATACATTTTTATTTGAATGATAATAATTTATTGTATCGGTACAACTTCAAACGTAGAAAAGTTGGTGTTTTCCTTTCTGGAGTTCGATCTCCAAACACACAGTTAGGTACGTTTTTCATCTTTCGTTTACAAATCAATATACCTACATAAAACGCAGGTTCAAACTTGTATTAATAATGATTTATTTGAAATAAATATATTCTTGAATTCTAGCAAAAGAAAGCACTCAATAGAAAATTGCATATCACCAAACGTTAAATAAACATTTTTCATTTTATTTTCATCTTCATGGGAGTGGTTGTACTGGTCGAATATTTCCGTATTAGTAGTTCCATCCATCTTCCCTTCATTTCATCGGAACTAAATGTTTTATTTTTATTTATTTTTATTTTTTTACTAAATTTCCTTCTTGCTCTATTTAAAAGTTCGAAAAATTTAGTATGAATTGCCAATATAATAGTTATACATTTAACCTTTTAAAGCCGAAGATGACAGTAGGTACCTCACACTGGACAATACCAAACAAAATCTATTAAAGTTCGGTCTTTTCTATTAATTCGTTTGTAATTTTAAAACTACTACAAACACAAACAAAAAAACAAGAAACATCTTAATCCTTAAAATCATTACTACCAGCTTAAGATTTGCTAAGGTAATAATATCAGCTAAAAATAAGCTATTAAGGCTACATAGCTCTAAATAAAATAAAAATGATATCTCCCGTTATAGTCAGAATATAGATTGGTTTCTATTGTCAAAAAAAAAGTAGAATTTTATCGCTATGCAGCACCAGAGTCATGTATATAACCAAGATCAAGGTATTCCAACTTCAAAACACGTAAAGGCACAACTAGCAATGTACAAATTTCAGAAATGTTCTCGGAAATTTCAGAGAAATTACATGAAAGAAACTTGGAAATTCCTCTGTGAGAATATTCCCATGAGAACTTTAATATTTTGTGTAATATATAATATCACACGACATATATTAGTGAACCAGGCAGGCGAAATATTTAAAATGGCATGTTTCTACGCCAGTCCTGACACGATTAGATTGTTTCTTATATTTATGTTCCAGAGAATATTCTCCATAAATGTTTTGCGACTTACGAAACTTCTCCTCGGTGCATTGCTAGGCACAACCCAAGTTCAAAACAACTTCAATGCTTTAACTACACAATACAGCTAATGCGTAAACATCTGAATCAGAAATATCAGCAAAATTAGTTTGAAAATTATTACGTTAATACAACTTCAATATTTGTGGACTACTTATTGTGTTGGAATAAGGTACGGCTGAGTTAGATTGTGTTTTAATGTTTTTGTTTTTAATATATATTTATTTTATTTTATTTAAATACGGCACCCATTCATCCGTTAACCAAGGAGGTGTAATTACTACTATTACTGTCATACAGACGTGCAAGCTACGTTAATCATAACTATATAATAGTTATTGTAGTTATATTTATAAGGTTAACACCAACGAATAAAATAAAATAAATTCATATGATACCAAGAACATCAGATTACTTCAATAAAATTGTATGAAGAAAAGTATATATTAATTTTGTAATCCGAGGTAAACTTAGGTACTGTAAGGTTTCTCAGCATCTGTATGACGACCTTTAATTCTGTTAGAGAAAATTAACTGATCGAAGTACTGTGCAAGACCGCTTGTCATTATGTTAATGGTAATAGATCATTGTCAAATTGGGTCTATAGAAGTCCAAGTTACAATGCATTTATTTTGTCTTTCATTGTAGGGCAGATGCCCCGATTGTGGCCACTGTGCCGGTTTTGGCCATTTTAAACTTTATAAAGGAATAGACAAATTTACAAGTCTATGGTTTATGGTTAATATAAGAGTAAAA
The DNA here is from genome assembly GCA_911728535.1 of Pammene fasciana. Classification (NCBI taxonomy): domain Eukaryota; kingdom Metazoa; phylum Arthropoda; class Insecta; order Lepidoptera; family Tortricidae; genus Pammene; species Pammene fasciana. Next base: position 6,601,438 of record OU452283.1, read on the forward strand.
TATGGCAGTACAGGTGGCACTGTCATCTGTCATATATAAGTTGTCATTTAGCTATCAGGGGTATTGGAAAAAAGTGGCCAAAACTGGCTCCTGGACCCCTTTCTGACATTTCATTAAAGAAAAAAATAAGATCTAATGTCAGAATCTTCACAGCGGAGATTCATATAAATATAGTAATATATTTTCACTGACTTAGTGCAAAAAGAGTGCCATAATTCCTTATTGACACAAAATGACGGACGTCTGAACAGACAAACTCTCCTTAAAGTGGCCAAAACCGGGGCATCTGCCCTATCTAATTTTCCAAGACAATCAAGCATCACCTTCCTTACTTTATATGTTCTATTAATTTAATGTGTGATATTTGACACATAAACCCAATGCTCGTTACACAATTGGGCGAAGACACACTTATCTTCACATCTATAAAATGTCAATGTGAATAAATATATTATTACTTTTACTTGCTTAGTCAAACTTAAGCTGTCTGCCACTACTATAATTAAACTCAATTTATGTTAAGATATCGGACACGAACTATTCAAACTCAGTCAATAACTAATGTTTTGTAGTGTAAATATCTATGTATATATATTATTTATTATATTATGGTAGTGTAACACCTTATTTTCACATTTTAATGTGTCAACTTTTATTGCCTCTATTCTTAGAGTTCTAATTCCTCTGCGTTTCTAAGTGTATTTAATAATAATAATAATTTCTTTTTATCGAACGAGCGGAGAGTAGGTAAGCGAAGCGAGCTCCCACAAACAATTCGTCACTGGGACGTCTCGACATTTCGATGGCTTTTTTTTTTTACTTTGAAAGTCCGCTCTACGACAACTTTCGCAACGCTTTTCTGATCCAAAAGAATCCCGTTGGAATTGTAGCAGAGAAAAATGAGAGTTCGTATATGACACAGACCCATCAAGGGGTTGTGGAGCCAGAGGTTAAAAAAAATCATTAAAAGGGGTCATATTATATTGGTCAACTCGTCCGCAAGGAAACCCACAGAGCTAAAATGGCGCTTACGCTTAAAGAGACATGAAGTGCGCAATAGCGCATGTGAACATTCCACTACGTCGGTGCGACTAAAAAAATCGCTATGTGTTTTTTTAGGTTTTTTTTATTATTTCATATTTTAATTCCTTTTTTGATCCCGCGTCGACCCATGAAACAGTTTTTTTGATATCTTTATTGGTTCTGAAAATAACTATTTCCGCTATGTGCACGCGGAACAAGATTTGGAAGAAATAAATCGTTATGTGTGTATTTTAGCACATAGCGAAATTAAATACTCAGTTTCCCGAAGAAAACCATGTGCAATTTACTGCACTTAGCGAGTTTTTGAGGAGTAAACTACCCTATTTTAATACCAATTTCAAATAATTACTACCTACCTATGTAATAATTATTTTACGTGCATGAAATATCGCCGAGATTTTTAAGTTTTTTTTTTTACTAGATACTCTTGTGACCTGTTTTATTATTTGAGTAAGTAATTAGTTTTTAAGCATAAAGCATCTTATTTATTTTGTTAAAATAATCTATTATGGGTAAGTTGGAGTTTTTCCGTGAAGAATCTTTGCTCGGCCTCAGGTGATGTAGATGTGGTAAATAAGAAGTGGACTGTAGGTTTAAAAGCTTGTTGTAATCCAAATTAAGAAAAATACAAAAAAAAGTGATGTGCACAGTTGTTGGGAAATCAGTGAACCCGTGGGTTTCTGGATCTACACATAGGTCGAAAGTTGTATGTTGTATGCAAAGTAGGTACCTATAGCCATTTGAGAATTATACCAGGATAGATTTGAATGTTGCTCAAATAGTGCGAGAGCTTTATGATAGTTGGTGACATTTAATATAATATATAGTTATAGTAAAAAAATTAAATAAAAAAGAACCGACTTCACTTAAATAGGATCCACTATTCCAAGAGGAAATGGCCGAGTTGCTGTAAAAATACTGAAATCACTATAGGTGTGCTTATAATAGTTGAGGAGTTCCTCGATTTCTTCAGAATCCCATCATCAGATCCAGACCTGGTGACAATGGAACCAGCTGTGGAGTATATTCTAGCCGTCTTCGAATAATCGGTGAACATACATAAATAACAGCAAAAAAAGAGATCCCGACGAATTGAGAACCTCCTCCTTCGAAATTTTGAAGTTGGTTGAAAATTTTACATGTCGATCAATTTGTTGATTGTAAATGATTTTATCCAATTTATATTTTCTGTATTGTTTTCTTTTTGAGGTGTTCAATAAAGAGTATTTGTATTGTATTGTATTATAATTTATAAATTACATTAACTTAATATCGTTTATTCATAAGAAAGAGGCTTAAGAACAAGAAGGTTTTGAAACGTTTCCGAACAGTCCGGAAAGAGAAGCGTCGTGGTTTATATGAGAGCTCATACATTCTACGACACTTTTCTTTTCGGACAGACTTTAGACTGTAACTATTAATAGTTAACAGTTACAGTTACAGGCTGATCCTATGAAGTCAAAAATGTGTATTTAAAACCCTTGCTTGTAGTCAACTGCCGTTGTCACGTCAAGATTGGTACGTCATTCCACGTCTTGACGTCCGCTAAAAATATACAGATATAAATTGTATTCGTAAACTGAAAAAAAAATTACCGCACTTAATTTTTTTAAAGTCGACTCAACTAAAGCTAGTAAATATTGGTATACTGGAGTAAATAGCATCAAGTCCAATCTAAACTATAATTTGGTAGAAATATGCTGAAATATGAATACCGTCAAGTCTGGCGACTTTGCCAAGGGTTACTAACTTTGCCACCAGCAGAGTGCATAAGGTAATCCTTTCATACCACCGACAACGTATATTTTTTAGTGTTGTGCCTACTTTTAGTAGAAAATATGGTTATCAATTGGCAAAATTATTATGAATGAGACAACACCACGGCAACCATTTTCTTACCATTTCAGTTCCAAATTCGTCACTCACATAATCATAAAAGTTAGTGCTCAAGAACTTTAAAAAGTTTAGAGTATAAACATCGCATCCAGGTACGTAAATTTTAGATATTATGTTATTTAAATGGTAAGGAATGAATTGATTACCTTATAAATGCCGTAGTGTTTGAATTGAGTCCCATAATTGTTTTGGCAAAGTTACCAGACCACGCCGACTAATATGGGAGGGCATCTTTGCCATGTTTTGTAGCGGCCTAGGGTTGGTACACAAGCAAAAAATTTGAATTACATTTTTCATAAGATAGATACTTTTTAGGGTTCCGTAGCCAAATGGCAAAAAACGGAACCCTTATAGATTCGTCATGTCTGTCTGTCCGTCCGTATGTCACAGCCATTTTACTCGGAAACTATAAGACGTATCATTATCAAATTTTTACATAAAGTGTATTGTGTGTGCAGCTACTTAGTTTTGTAGAGAAATTGCTAAAAAAAATATTTTTAGGGGGGCACTCCATATGTGTAAGTAATTATCAAAAAAATTTTTTTTGCCAAATATCAACATGATGCACATCAATCGATAGGTCTCTAAAAATAACAATGTTCAAATAACTGAGATTTCTTTGAACATTTTTTGATTAAGTGGATATTTTCAGAAATAATCGCTCCGAAAGTCATAAAAATTGTGTCCCCTCCCCCTGTAACTTTTGAACCGTAAGTCCAAAAATTATGAAAAAAATCAAGAAGATACACCTTTTAATATTCTTTTAACCAAAATTATTTTAAACATTATCGGTATAGGAGTTTTTGAGTTCTCTCCAAAAAACTACGAACTTAGGCAGATACGACCTTGCGATAATAATTTATTCGATATGGTCTAAGAGCTGGCCACGTCAGATGTGACACAATAATGAGAGGTTTGTAACCAGTCCGATCAGATTGCATAACAATCCTTATTGCTAGATCCGAGCATCTGGCAGCTTTTAATGGGTGGAGCACAGAGTGACAGACCAACAAAGTTTTTAAGTTGGAAAAACGTTATACCGAAATAGGTAAAAACTGCTGAAGTTGTTTCATTTATAGAGAACAGGGCCTATATTTTAACATTAGAATCACAATTATTTGTGATTGGTTTTGTTGTTAACAATTGTATACAGAGTGTATGTTTTGTTTAAGTAAAAAAAAAACACAAAGTTAACTGTGACATACTTATTTTATTGGTAATAATTACTACATATAAGTGTTTTGTTTCGATAATACTTTTGTTAAGAGGCGACGAGGCAGTTCGTGACGAAGCCCTTTTTTAAATATCTATCGTCAAGTTTAAATAGGTACCTAGGTAATCACAATTATTTACGAGTGGACCTGTGATAGGCCTCTTAAAGAGTTTTCTATGTTTCGTTTTTAATAATATTTTAATTAAGGTGTCTTTTATGTTTTTCCTGAGTACTTATGTAACCTGATTACTTGTATGTAACAAAATAAATGAGTACTTAAATAATTAATATTTTTTCATTTGTATCAACCCTGACTTTCTATGAAATTTTCTTAAATGGGTGATCAAATTTGCCACTTTTGCTGTATCTTTTTTTGTAATAACATATCATTAAGGATCAAATTCCGAAACTATTGTATCCTAAATACTGAATATTCTTTACTAATATTGTAAATACAACTAAATTACTGTACAACGTAAAAATGCAGTTGGCAAAGTTGCCACATGGTATAGGTAACTTTGCCAGTTTTTTTTACTCGTAAAAGCTTATTATCCGTCAGTTAATTTATAAACCATCTTATTTATGCACTCGTTGATAAATATATTATGTGTCGCGTCATTCATACCTCAGTGGTTTCATATGAATTTTGGTTAAAAATGTACTATTACTTTTCAACACCTGTGAAAAGTGGCAAAGTTGCCAGACTTGACGGTACTTATATGTTTTTATAAATAAAATATAAATTATTTTTTCATTTTTGACAACTGACGTAGTGTAGGTATGTATATTCTGTTTTTTTTTTATCGTTACACAATGAGTTTTTACAAGAGTTCGAACAAAAGTCATTCATATTTTTGCAAAAATATCCGAATTCTCGAATTAATTTGTCGAAATATTAGTCTAAAATTATCGAATAACCTTGACCTCGAAATGATTTGGGAAATTTTTCAAAAGAAATGAACAATTCCCATTCGTTATTAGGGCCCAGGTGACACAACACAACACCGACAAGAAGAATAATGCCTATTTTTTCGTAGTCGAGTTACAGTTAATAACCGACTTCAATTCCATATTTTAAACTTTTTTCTTATTTCCTAACGATACTTGTTTTGTGCAATAAAGTGTTTTACTACTACCACTACTACTTCAATATACCCAAGAACTCGTTGTTCTGTTAGAAAGAGTATTAAAATAACCAACATTATTTCATTGAAAAAACCGATATGTGTCCGTTTTAATGCTACGAAATAGTAGCAAGAAATCGCTATGTGTAAAATATGCACATAACGATTTTAATCGAACCAAATTTAACTCGCTATGTGGCAATATTCTGGTTTTTTAAATAATATCGCAAAGTTTTAATTAAGAAACTGCTATTTTTTTTCAAAGGTTACATATAAAATACCCAACTCTATTATAAAAAAAATACAGGTCTAACAAAAATGCTACAATCATTAAAATAAACAGTTTTTATTGTCTCCTGAAAAGTAGCTCAAAACCACATAGCGATTTTTTTAGTCGCACCGACGACTAGTGCGAAAGAGATACACAAGTGTTCTAACTTTTGACTTTCAGAAAACACCACAAACACCACCGTCGCGGCAGCTCATATTTTATCGCGTAAAATATCAAATAATCCAGAACAAAATCACTTGAAATGAAAAAGCAGAAACGTGGTATCGTAATATTGTATACCTGATTCCAACATTAAACACAAGAAAAACCCAGGAAATTACTCATTTCACAGGCAAATATGATATTCCAATCGATGTCTTTAAAACCATATTTTACCGAATTAGCTAAATAAATCTTGAAAGTAAGCACTAGATACAATAGAATAGTAGTGTTTCTTTCTTTGTGTGGTAATACTTTATCATTAAAGTTAATATGTAAGATGCAAGATTATTTTGTGTAAAAAATTGAAACTGTTATTCTACGCTAGGGATTGACAAAACGTCACAGGAACTTATATCGATATCTGTTTGATAAAGGTACTGTCGATATCCACGTTGAAGTACAAAAGTGACAAATTGCACCTGTTGCAATGAACAATCAACGGTACTTTAGGCACTAGGCCGTTAGTTGGGGTTTAAATTGGTTAATGCGTCAAATTCAGACTTAATAAAATTATAATTACCTATTGCACATTTAATGACTTCAACAGAAAATATACATTATGATTTTACGAATTCTAACTTGCCGTTTAGCGTAAAATATGAATATAAATATGGGTGCATCTAATCGATAAAAAAGTCAAATGTCGATAGATAATTAACCTTATGTACTTGTCTGCACTATTTTTACACTCACATAGACAATTAACCCACACACTTGCATTTCATTTGTTGCCACACTTTTGATCGTTGTCAATAAATCTATTCTATACTAGGTCTGTGAGGAAACCGCATGCCCTCAGTTCGATTCGGACTACTAGTTTAAGTTGATCTTAAATACATTACTATAGGTCTCTTTGGAATAAATTGTAAATTTAAATTTTATTTTGTTTGTAGACTTATGTAGGCAATTAAATAAACTTTATAATGAATGATGAACAAACAAATACACTCTTTTTATTGTTGTTTTAAAGTCATCAATTTGCATACTTTCAGTGCCTTATAATGGTTCCATGCAGAGTCCCGGGTACCTACTCCCGTCTGGTCACAACTGTTTCTCATTCAGTTTGCGTTGAACTGACTGAATGACTTATGTCAAATCGTGTTTAAATTAAATTTTCGCAAACACATGACAATATTAAAATAGTATACTAAGTACTTCATAACAAAGGGAAAAAATAATAAATTCTAGTCAGCGAGCTAATTTATATTTTTGTGGATTAGTACATTTCTATGTAGGCCTATTTTAATATATTCTTTCTCTCATCTACTTCAATACTGTATATGCACAGTAATTAATATAGATATACAGGTGCAGCTTTAACCTTCATGAGGCTCCGGGCAGCCCTTGTTAAAATCTGCTCTGCAAAACCCTTGTAAGAGAGGCTCCGGGTGACACCCGTTCACCACCCCTAAGGCCACCTCTGTAGATAATGTACTCAAGCACAATAATAAATTTAAAGTAAGTATTTCCATCCTTCTCAAAATAAATATACTGTTTCAACTTACTTGTCTGTACATTGCCAAATGCCCGTGCTAGTAGCTGCAGCACAATGTAAACCTTACCACTTAGATAAAATCAACTTCCAAGTTGGTGTCAGACTTGTCTGGACTCTTGACTGATGTTCGATGTCGAATCGAATCGGCAAATTCAACTTCCTTCATGACATAGTTCATCCTTTCTAAACAGTCCTGTCGCTTTCATTGAGTTTTCCAATCTCTCATTTCTCAGTCCGAAAACAAACAATCAAATAGATAGTGATTAGTAACAGGTTCGCACAGTCATCTGTACGATAAAAACAATTAAAACTAAATCCATATTTTCGGTAAATACAAATTATTTTGGTCACATATTATCAGTGGCTTCTCACAGCATACCTACTTGTGGATGCTTGTAATCAAGAAAGTCATTCGATACCTTAAAAACTTTCAAACAATCAAGAACTTACGTTTTATACACACTTAACTCCATTCTTATTGTATTTCATGTGGGCTTCTATGAGTCCCACAGATAACCTCAAACACTAGATAGATCATAAGTACAACTCGGGGTCACCACGCATCAGTGCTCCCGTACTAATTTTGTATGAGAGCGCGACCGCTTATTTCAATCGAGTTAACGTTTGTGGTCGTTACTCATGTGAATTAAAAATATCCACAAAAATCAAGTTACAGGAGTGAACCTGGATTGTTATATTACAAATTGGTGTATAATACTATTGAGATGTGCTGTTCGAATCGTAGAAATTTACGAATAAAGTTGCACTGATGTGTGGTGACCTCGCGCTCCCTGTAAAAGCTTAATGATGAGGTGTCTGTGTAGTCTGTGATGAGTCCATATCCCGCTTACTGAGATGTAGATAACCATAGGTTTAATGCTCAGTAAAAGGGCTTTTTGGACATAATACACCATCTTCAGTATAATTGCTTTTATTTACACGTTATTCATTAATAATTACAGCCAGTTATCTCTATTGCTCGCAATGAAAAAGGAATATCTATGGAAATGGCATATCAACGAAAGTTTTGAAGCTAGCGCAAGTAGCGCAGCTCACAACATGGCGGTTCATAGTCTTACTGTGTAAGGTTTTGTCGGTAAATCGATATCGATAGTGACCATGGCCTCACCGCAGTCAACACTTTTGTTAAATGCAATTGCCAAGGCAGGGGTTACTATTTCAAGTAGGGATTTGACAACATTGACAGACTCCCCAGAAATCGCCAGTTTTTTTTAAATAGGTACTTATTCAGGAAATTATTATTATTTAGATAAGATAATTCGTGTGGATTTCAAACTGGGTAGCATAATGAAACAAGAAAATGGTAGTAGGCATTAATAATAAATCGATATCAATTTCGATAAATAGAGTACAACCCTAAAATTACCACTCAACTGACAGAATTCCCATTGCTAAGACAAAGGGAGAAAGCCATTAATAAAAAAAAAAAAAAAAAAGATACGCGTTTAAGTAGACGGCTATAATGTGTGTTACATTATGTTGATTTATAGAGTAACATATAATAATAGTTTATTATTGTTTATAGAAGTGTCCATTGGAATTTATTATATGTACGATAAAGCAAAAAATCTGCTATAAATTGTCGTATATATAGCACGCTCGCTTGTTGATGTGCAGGCCAAATTCGACATGATCCTTTTAAACTTATGTATGTCTACTACAATATTGATCTGTTTCAAGAATGCATAAGAAGAGATTACTTAACCCTTTCACCGCCACAGTCGGCTGTGGCCAACATCAAAAAGTCGTGCCATGGACGCCACAGTCGGCAACAGCTGACAGGCTTTGTAGTGCAATAGGGACCTACGCGGGCTTCCGCAAAGTTCAATTTCGCTTGACAAAACGCGATTAAGTGGCGTCAGTGGCGCGTCATTTTTGTTCAACGCTTGGCGGCCAAAAGGTTAATGCTTTAGCACTATATCGCTGAGCATGAACTGTTTGAATAGTAACATAGGGTAGTACCCGCTATGCTAAAGTATGGAAGCCGTAAGTTGATTTTGTTCAAATAAGAAACAACAATAACATTTCACAATAAAACCATTGAACGAACAAGTGTTTATGAATCTAGGTATTTAATGCCTATTCTTTTGAACATTTTCCTATTTTAAAATCCAATTAAACTGTGAAAATGGTTTATGACAAATGATTAGCTCAAAATATTCTTGCATGCCGGGCACATACAACCAATTTAGATGCATAATTACAAGTGCAGCGGTAAATGTGTTAACTATGCAAATGATTACTGTAGGTGCTAGACATAATGATACTGCTCTTTACTTTACCATCACTCTAATAATAAAGACATGGCCCTTAGAATACGAGACCTCCTACGTATACTGAGCCAACTGACATTTTTGCGATTTTAGTTTTTTTGCATATTTAGATTCAAAATACTTATAATATTATAGTAAGTAAGTAAGTAAGTAAGTAAAATCATTTATTTGTGACGCTCACTACACTACAAATACATTGAGATAACACTAAAAAACAATAAATATGAACGTGCATCACAAAATGGACCCAACTCAGCATAATGCCAGCTTAAAAAAACCGGCGCTGGTCTTCCGTAGGGCCCATTTGGTGGTGCCACGACAGATAACACACAATATTATTCCTCTTAACTACACAAGACATTATTTGAACAAAACGAGACAATATAAACAAAATATACATATTTACCGCTATCTTGAACGCTGCCATTCTACGTCAATGTCAGCGCTCGCTTCACTGGCCGCAGTGACATTGACAGTAAAGGAAACTAAACTAATTAATAGTGCTAACAGCAAGCAAGCGAAGCAATATCTAGCTGCCCCAGCCTTTATGCTATATTATAAACAAGCAGTACCAACATGGAACCGCGAACAATTAAACAAACAAGTTGGAGCAGGATCGTTAATGCCATGCTTATATTAGGTACTAAAAGCGGCATGGCTATTCGGGTCTGCAACTTCAACAAAAATGATCTTATCGAAAAGCAAACTTGGCAAACTAATTTGATACTTGATTCAAATGATATCACATGATATGGCAGAGCTGATGGGACATAAACTAGAAGGTAAATTGGACTACATTCATAAGATTTTATATACAACTTGTGTCATGACTCAAAGATCCCTGTGTTTCCTGGTGTGCATACATAAACTTTTTGAGTTTGTTTCTAAAATTGTTAACGTTTTGCAGGTCCTTATATGGCGGTGGGATATTATTCCAGCATTTTGTTGCTGCATCTACATGTTATAAAAATTTCGTAGCGAAATTGCTGCTAGTTTTCAAAATAAAGTGACGTAAACTGATCCAACTAACACTGTTTTTTATTAAATTAGAACATCGTATACTGAGCTAAGTCACTTGTACACACAACGCCTCACTAGGTATACACTTTTGAACGTTATTACAGCGGAATAAGGTTCAAAAGTATATACCTAGTGAGGCGTTGACTGTATCACTGTACGTGGGACACCTATCGGGGATGGGTGGCGCGGGCGCAGCGCAAGTGGCAGTTGGCTCAGTATGCTCGCTCGTTTTCGTTGCGGGTGGACACGTTGTCCCACTATGCGCGGGCAAAAGTCGATGCGGCATAGGCCTAGACGTATTTTCTACCTACTAGTTACGTATAAAATTAGGCTCTTTTGATTATGATTTAGTTATCGCTAATAATATTGTCTACGGTTGCCGCGATAGTTATTCATGAAATAAAACAACTTTAAACGGATTATATCGCGTATACTGAATTTAAATTACATCCCGACGTTTCGACCACTTTACAGCGTTCGTGGTCACGGGACTTGACTTGACTAAGGAAAAAGTCGTAATGAGTAGTTGTAATGTTAAATTAAAAATAGTTATACACAAAACACATCAAAATCAAGCTGAGGAGAGGAAGAAATCTGGTTGCCATGACATTAAATGAACCACAGGATCGTGTCATGAAGAACATACTATCATATGACTCATATGGAGTTTATTGTGTGAAGTCCATGTTTCACCTGATACGACTTTCACAATAAAATATAAATACCTTTTGAAGAGCCTACACAAACACATATGAGTCACTTGAATATACTGCAAGTAAAAATACTAAGGAGCCGACAAAATGGGTTAACGGGAGGCTTGATTAACATTCGATTGGCCTACAACAGCCCAATATCTATCGACAAAAATAAAAGTACATACATACATACAATCACGCCTATATCCCAAAACTAATTATATAGGTGACTACCGGAAAACCTAGACTGCGGGTAATATTGAGGATGCCGCGACAGTAAATCATCAGTGCGTGAGGTAAAATTGGTTCCTCACCTCATTTCCGCAGTCTCCTATTTCTGCTTCCCATAAATATGCTCAATCTGTGGGTGAAAAAACACCCTGACTTGTGCACTTCAACTACTGGGCGAGGTCATAATATATACTACCGACGCCTACTAGATCACTCTCAACTACTAGAGGGTAAGCCTCTTTCATGCGCATAGACTAAATGGCACCTATTCCTTGGAAGTAGGCTACGCCCATGCATCTACCCAGAAGGCATTCCTGCCTTCACGCGGGATGTGGGAGGACTTGACACTCAACCAATGGGCTTATGGGGGATTTAAATCTACCCCGACGCTGCCAGTACCCGAGGTACCACACTCACCCATGCGCAATAGACTACCGGGGTTGCCACAATACCCGCATATGGGCGGTACTTCTTCCCATCACTACTGCTATCTAAAAAGGGGGCCCTAAGAGAGTGGTCACTTCACCCGCAGATAGACGTGCATCGCTTCTGCACCCGTGTACAATAATAAGCGCATAAACTAAGGGACACTAGATATTCATCGCGAGACTATGGTCTTGGCCCGAAAAACTTAACTTTCGATAAACCAGCTAATGTGATCACCGTAAATCCGTGCGCCACGTACTGCCCCAGATTCACTCTGTTATTGTAGGGAGACAGCCAACCTTCACTAAGTCGTACGCATATACATAGGATAAAAGGTAACGACAGGGCATTCTACTAATAATACCAAGATCGAACGGGATTGTCTTATTACACTTTCAAGGTCTTATTCACTTTTATTACAGAGAAGGTGCTATTATAGTTGTTCCTTGTCATAGTCTCATATTGTTATTACCCTCCATGCTATTACTTCTAGCAGTGGAGGGTCACAAACAAATGTGATTCGCAATTTTTTTTTTAATAACTGTATTTGCTACGACAAAACCTGATATTATTCTTTAAAGGTTATTATTAATTAAGTGTTGCATAACTGAGCAATCACTTCTTACAGCTAAAGCCTTCAGGAGGCTGTTTAGGCTGTCACGTATTCTGCTCAGTAATGATGCCATTTTTTTACGTAAGATTGAGTTGAAGCTATCTACTCGCGCTTCGGCAAACATGGTGGAAGCACTGCAGAAACGTGGCAACCCCAACAGCACCCTGAATGCGTTATTGTACTGGACGCGCAGAGAGCTGAGCGACCGCTGCGTACAGTTCACCCACAGTGCACTCAAGTACAGCGAAGTGCAATATGCTCTAAAGAGCGTTATTTTGGCTGCATCCGTACACCGAGCGAATCTCCGGGCCAGCATGTTCACCCGGGCTGCCGTTATGTCGGCTAAGGAAAACAATAGTAGATTGTTCTGTGTTGTGCTGTAGAAGTTATCGTCTATGTGCCTATCCCTTACGTGGGTACGCACGTGCGGTCTCTAGTTAAATTCTTGCTTTGAGGTGGTACGTCAAAACGACCTCGTTAATAATGGTAATACGATACGAATATTTGATATTTTTGTATCTACACTACTTTGCAAATATCGAAAATATTACTTGACTGAATATGCTTAACTTTCAGTCCTGGGTTGTCGATGGTGCGTTATTCGGGGCAAATTTATAATCGTAATGCACCTTCTGTTTACGAATGTTGGTTCCAACCTATGTTTATTTATTGTATAGGATATTTAAGTTAGTTGTCAATACCTTGTGTGTCTTACTTACCTCTGTTGTTGCTGGTCTTCATCCACCATAGAGGAAGATGTACGTTGGAATCGGCCCCAATGATGACCGTGAAGACCGCAAGGACTCTTTCGCAGTGATTGACCGGCATTTGTAATTCTAGTGGCGGCGAGGCAAAAACTATGAAACCACTCTCAGACACGCAATGAATCGAGAAGGATCTAATAGTCCTGAATAACGCACCACTAACAACCCAGGACTGAAAGTCCTGGGACACACGAAGACGCCCCAATCACAATTGAAATGGAAAAGAGGCAGGAAGTAAATACTTAGTGATGAATGATGTCATATTATTTCTACATAATTATAAAATTCAGCATAACCGTACATCACAGATCAGAAGAATACTATAGATTACCCAATGGGCGGGGCGCGCGTTACACGGTTGATGATCGGATGCGCATAAACTTGTCAAAGCTTCATGCCGTGCGGTCCAGTCGTCGTTCGACCACGTGTGACGAATTTAGTGCCAAAAAAAAATACAAAAATGCGTTGTTGTGCATTTTTGTCGTGTCATATACGAAGCAATGAATCAGAAGAGGTCCCTGGAGTAGTTATTATCCACCGGTATATATAAAAACCCAGTATTACACATTTTTTTCCAAAAATTGTAGACTTCTATTATGACATTCACCCACATTATCTGATGGTAACAACAGATTCATATCAATTGCTTGCTGGCTATCGCTGCTGGTCGCAGGATTGCTCGAGTGACGCGCATTGTATTTGGAAATATATGTACGTCGCTCGTTAAACGATTGGCCGCCACGTTGCTCGGCAACATGGCTGCCGCCGTCTGCCGCCACGATAGTGGTGCGGTCCGTTATCTATCGATAATTTCGAAGACTGTGATTATGGTGTAACTTGTCTTTCCTATAGTAGAAATAATTTTATTTCTTCTGAAAACAAAATAACCTGAATTGATTGACTGGATTAATTAATATATAAGTAACTCAACTTATTTTATACATACGATAACTAATGGCACTTCTATACATATACATACTAAAATAAATGCGAAAGTGTATCTGTCTGTCTATCTGTCTATTACCTTTTTGCACTTAAACTATAAGTTTGAATCCCAGATATGGACTAGTTTAATTCCGTGAGAGGGTGAAAGATTGTATGGGGAATCAATAACCCCTGCACCTGTTTTGATGAAATTTGACTTACGTGATTTTTTTTTCAATCTACGTACCTGATATTTATATATATTTGTTGACCCTTCCGGGACCTTAGCTTATGCCGTAATTAATGGATGAACCCTGATAACGTTAGATTTTCCAGCTATTAATAAAAATCGACATTATTTTATTAATATGAGGTGTCGGGATTATATGGATAATTAGAGTTAATTATCGATAAAAAATATATCGAAAGGCCACCTCTCTATAGTAGGCGGAGCCTACAAGGCAATGGTAGTGGTTGCGTATTTATGAGTGTACGCACACATCAACACACTGAATGCGATTGACCAAGACGGACATTTATCTGTGTATGTCACTTCGTGCGTACTTTAATGAAAATGTGTGCGTGGTAAATTCCGGCTACGCTGGTTTTGGAACAAACTACGACTGATGCCATCTCCATATACTCCGTGCCGTACATAGATCTTCAGTATATGTTACGTTTAACATAACATATACTGAAGATAAGTAAATCTTGAACCGAAACGGCAACATTACTTTTCCATTATTTGAAAATACTGTCGCGAGTGTCGCGACGGGTACAATCTGAACCCAGTGATATCCGGATCAGATTATGTCGCGATCGTTTGAGCATATTCTACCTAACAACATTTTCGATATTTGCGTAGGAGTAGGGTAGATACAATAATGAGAAATATTCTTATTACCGTTAACGCGGTTGTTTTGTCCTACGACTTAGTGAAGGTTGGCTGTCTCCCTACGAGAACAGAGTTAATTTGAGTAAGTACGTAGCACATGGATCAACGGTGATCATATTAGCTGGTTTACCGAAAATACGTAATTATTACGATATCTCTCTTACGTTTAAACGTCTCGATCATCTAAGTATAATCCTTACAATAGTTACAATTGCTACGAAGATAATATGTGTTTCCTACCATAAATTATCAGGAGATAATTTATGGCAGGAAACACATATTACCTTCGTATCAATTGTAACTATTGTATTGTTGTTGTTGTGTTGTATGACCAGGAGGTCATATGATTATCTAACGAGGAAGGGAAGTACTCGAGGTGACTCGAATGTCTATATATAGATGGTTAGGGTTTGCACGACGGATCTGAAATGTATTGGAAGATCCGTGGATCCGGATAATTTTATACATTTCGGATTCGGATTGCAAACCCTACGGATGGTAACTGCGCGGGCCCGGACCATAGTCTCGCGATGGATATATAGTGCCCCTTAGTCTATGCGCTTAGTATCGTACGCGGGTGTAGGGCGATCTGCGGGTGAAGTGACTGCTCTCTTAGGGCCCTCTTGTTGGATAGGGGTAGAGGGTATGATGGCAGCCCCGGTAGTCTATTGCGCATGGGTGACTAGTGTGGTACCTCGGGAACTGGCAGCGTGGGGGTAGCTATAAATCCTCCATAAGCCCATTGGTTAAGTGTCAAGTTTCTTTCTCCGCCCAAGGGAAAATAAACCTCCCAAATAGTGAAGCGTCTGCCAGAAACATAAATGAAGCTACAAACATACGTGTAATACACCAGAATATAAACCGTCTCGGAAATAAAACGTCAAAATTAGAATGTGAATTACAACTACTACATGAACAAATTGACATAGTATGCCTGACAGAGCACTGGCTGCAGTCGGCACAGATTATGTCAGTAAATATCCTTAACTACGAGCTACGCGCCCAGTACTGCAGGTCCAACAGGCTAGGAGGCGGCGCCTGCATTTACGTCAAATCGGGACTAGTGACCATCGAGCGTGAGGAAGTCGCAAATCTGTCCGAGGAGTCGCAGTTTGAGGCCTGTGCTGTCGAATGTATAAACCTAAATCTGATTGTGGTATGCATATACAGACCTCCAAACGGTGACGTACCCGTCTTCTTTTCTAAATTATCGGAATTATTAAACTTACCTGCACTACAAAACTATAAAGTAGTTGTTGTAGGAGACATAAATATAGATTTGTTAAGTAAATGCAACATTTCGAAAAAATTGATATGTACTATAAAACAATTTGGTTATAAACAATTAGTGACTATGCCAACAAGAATATCTAAATTGTCTAAAACATGTATCGATCATGTCTACACAAATGTACCGAAAGTAAACATATGTAACGTATCCTGTAAAGATTTGAATATTTCCGACCATCTGAGCGTATCCGTGACCTTGAGTATCCCTAAAACTACAACTTGCACTTATACATTCAAGCGTATATTTTCACAGCAAAATACCACAAATTTCTATAACGCGTTAGATTCGTATGACTGGAACTCTCTTCTAACCAAAAGTCACTGTCCTGCTAAAATATTGGAACTTCTAGTAAACGTAATAAAACATTATTTTGAAATCTATTTTCCACCGAAGAAAACTCAGATAAGACATAATGTAAACATATGGGTCAAAGATGATATTCGTCAGATGCGCTACGATATTGGTAAAATAAAAACTAAATTATCACGAATCCCAAATGTGCCTAATGATACTGAGCAGCTTCGTAATAACTTATTATTATTAGAATCAAACTATTGGACGGCGTTAAGAAATGCACGAAGCGAATATGTAAACAATCAAATATCCAACAGCCGCGATGACATGAGCAGCCGTGTGTGGCGCGTCATCTCATCGGAAACGTGCAAAACTAATAAAAATAGGAGCGGCGCGATAAACGTTCTCGTGCGCAGATCGGCCGGCGACTGTGACGATGCGCGTGCAACCAATGCAGCAAATCAACTAAACCGGTACTACACGCACACGAGCGACAATAGTACGAAGCCTTGTGTAAACACAGCCCTCGAGTACTTAGAACAGCACATTATATCACTATCACCGATATTTCATTTTAAACACTTTACATTATCAGATATAATGAACGCATTAAAAAATATAAAACGTAAAAGTTCAAAAGATATCAACGAAATGTCAACTCACGTTCTTGATTATTTTCCGCCTGTTGTTATCTCAATATTGCTTAATGTGTTCAATAAATGCATAAACGCAGGTGTGTACCCAGACATTCTAAAACTGGTCAGGGTTCAACCAATCTATAAAGGTAAAGGAGAAATGCATCTACCTAAATACTTTCGACCCATATCGCTAATACCTATCATTTCAAAAATTTTTGAATATATGCTTAGTCTAAAAATAATAAACTATTTTTTGTCAAACAATCTTCTGAACAAACAACAGTTTGCCTACCAAGCAGGCCGCTCGACGACGGACGCGACGCGCGACCTGGTGCAACGCGTGCTCGTGCATCTCGACGGCGAGCGACAGGTCGCGGCGATATTCTGCGACCTGTCGCGCGCCTTCGAGATGATCGATCATTCGCTGCTTCTCAAAAAACTCGAACGCTATGGTTTCAGGGGCAACTTTTTTGACACAATCGCATCATTCTTGTCAAATCGACAACAGACAACTTATGTTTTAAATTCAAAATCAAAACCCGAAAATGTCGGTAACTGTTCGGTCCCGCAGGGATCGACTATGGGTAATAATCTCTTTTTAATTCTGGTAAATGATATCTCGATAGCATGCCCTGAGCTTGAGTATGTCATGTTTGCAGATGATACTTGCGTCATTGTCAACGCAGACAATATAACACAATTAAAACATAATGTTAATAAAGCAATGCTCGCTATTACAAAATGGTTTACAGCCAACGGCATGCTATTAAACATAGAAAAAACCAACTTAATACACTTTCAATTACGCAACACTTTTACTGATGCGTTAAATATAAAGGTAAATGATATAACTGTCCCTCAAGTAAGTCAAGCTAAATACCTAGGCTTCATTATTGATGCCGGACTGACGTGGAGTGCTCATATCGATGCGCAATGCAACAGGTTGGCATCGGCCAGCCACGCACTCTCCAGGCTTGCGCATAGCCTATCTACTGAGAACCTTAAAAAAGCTTACTATGGCTATTTTCACTCCATATTAATTCGAGGTGTAGATATATGGGGGACAGCAGCCGACCGCGAAAGACTGTTCCTACTACAAAAAGAGGCAGTACGGATAGTAGATAAAAAACCCTTCGACTACCCTGCACAAGAATTGTTTAAAAAACATAAAATACTTACGTTACCAAGTATCTACATTTTAGTCACCTGTACACACGTAAGGGCAAATCTGCACGAATACACACTCACTAGAGTTCCTGTCAGAAGCACCCGACGACACTACCCGATACTCATCCCAGACTACAGGCTGTCAAAGGTTCGGAAGTCGCTCAGTATCATGGGGGCCAAATTATATAACTTACTACCGAAGTCAATACTTGACTCTGCCAGTAACCACATTTTTGTACGTAATCTAAAAAAACTACTCCTAGATAAAGCATACTACAAAATTGATGAGTTTTACACAGAAATGCAATAAATTGTGTGTGAGTAAATAGCAACATTAATAATACAAAATTGTACTAATTATAAATAAGTGTAAATTAGATAATCTCTGAATATTGTAACCTATTTTAAGACTTTTGACATGTAAAATATTATTTTTTACCAATAAATGATCTATCTATCTATCTAAGTCCTCCCAACGCCCTCGTGAAGGCAAAAATGCCTTCTGGGTAGATGCGCGGGCGCGGCCTATCTCCAAGGGATAGGTGCTCTAGTCTACGCGCATGAAGGAAGCTTACCCTCCAGTAGTATAGAGTGATCGAGTAGGCGTCGGTCGTATATATTATGACCTCGCCCAGTAGTCGAAGTGCTCAAGTCAGGGTGTTTTTTCACCCACATATTTAGCATATTTATGGGAAGCAGAAATAGCAGACTGCGGAAATGAGGTGAGGAACCAATTTTACATCACCCACTGATGATTTACTGTCGCGGCGTCCTCAATATTACCCGCAGTCTAGGTTTTCCGGTAGTCACCTATATAATTAGTAAGAAATGACCAGAACTGGTACATTTACCCTATTATTTCAACAAGTATGAAGTGCAAGACTGTCAATATGTAGATTTTAATTAAATATCACGGTTTGCATCAAAATATTCCTCGAATGTTGGCATCTGTACATAAATTTCTCGTTGGTCCAAGTTACTAAATCGATACTTTGAGGAGGCTGACCAGAAAAACTACCAGGCTGATGGCAGACAACCCTACATATTCTTCTTTTATCTTTTATCTTTTATTCGTGAATGGCACGCCTAGGGCTATCGAACTGCATCAATTTCAGCTTGCCCCTGATGAGGTAAATTACCCCATTTTTTGGCCTCATAAAATATGGCTGACCTTGAAATCTACCAGGTTTGGGGCTGGCAACCTATGCGGGTTCAGGTCACCAAAGGGGTCTCTTTCGATGGGTAAAGGTTTCGATCTGCCACCTTATCATGTAAATTTTGGTAAAAATTGAGGTTTTAAAATTTAAAAAAAAACTATGTTCTTCCAGGCTAGGCCATGGCAACCTACTATAGTCCAGTGCTCCTAAGTATTATCTATCGCTGTAGTATGTGTCTGCTCTGCCACCGTGTGAGGTAAGGTTTCATGCAATGGGAGCTTAATCTATAGGCAGAGATCACGGATTTCCATTTGCTACGATCAATGCAGCAAAACGGCTCTCCGTGAGCCACTACTTCTCGTTTCTGTTTGAAACGTCACAGTTGGTCCCATTGTCACCAGGTCTAGATCTGATGATGGGATCCTGAAGAAATCGAGGGAACTCTTCAACTATTATAGGCACACCTATAGTGATTTCACTATTTTTTACACCAACTCGGCCACTTCCTCTTGGAAAAGCGGATCCTAAGTGAAGTCGGTTCTTTTTTTATTTAAAATTATTTAAGTTAAGACTAAATTGATCTGTGTTATGTTCTTTATGACAATGACTTGGAGATATTATAGTCAATGAAGGTGATTAATGATTGATTTCGTGCAAGTGCCATCGTTACTAAAAAAAAATATTTTAACCTAAAATGAGTAGGTACTTACGTAATGTTTAAGACGTCATGTTTTAAGTTTTGTGTGTTTTGTTAATATTTTATTTTTATTTTGTATTAGTAAAAACAAAAACTGATCTCCGTTGTTATAGTTATAACGTGCTTAACTTAGACTTAATCATTTTTATTTTTATAGTTAAATAGAAAGTGCTTTTTGTGATTTTGTAGATGTACATACACTTAGTACGTAATGGGAATGAAGACTGTGAGATAATTAATCCATAATAAATGTTAAAACAGTAGTATGTTGATAATACAATTTTGTGGCAACGACAAAAAACATCATTCCCTAAATGCGGGCTGTGATTCATTTTTTTAATAAACGCAATTTTAGTGTAAATTTGGCTTTTTTGTATTACAAACATAACTTGCTTAAATATCCTAAATATAAACTTCTAAACTTACTAGAATGGACATAACATACAAAATAATATTAACAGTATAGCCCAATAAAATTAGATCAATTAAAAGCGTTTTAAGGAATTAATTCCCAGCAGACTGGAAATCGTTTATTTACCTGCATGTGGTCCTAAAGCCATGTCATCCGAGTTCGCACCGTTTCAGGAGGTGTGCATAACTTTTTAGCGAAATTTTTGCTATGTTTCATTTTTTTGCTTGTAGCTCAAAAACGGTACGTCCGATGGAAATAATGTTACTTTAATATTAAAGAGGGTTAAATTCTGCGTCGAATGAGTATATTAAACTTCTCATTTGGTTCAGCGGTACAGCCAAAATCAAAAGTTATAAATAGGGAAAATATCTCATTTAATTGAAAAACTCATATTTTGACTTCGATGTCACATATCTTCGAAACAGACTACTCCTGTTGAAAAACTTATAGAATAACTGTTTTAGAGAATAAAATTTCACGTTATATGGATACTTTAATTTTCAAATTCAATCATTTAAAACCCTAAATTCGGTATGTATTCAAAATGGTTATTTTTTGGTAAATTCTTACAAGTTGCATATTTTCCATAAATATGAGGTGTGAGGCCTACATTTAATGCATCTGAACAACTGAGAACATTTCAGTGCAAATTTCTAAAAAGTATTTAAGAAAAAAAAAATATACACCGTGTTTTTTTTATTCTATTCATTTCAAAGGTACATTCCTGAGCTTATCTAAAGTATATTTTTCAATGACGTTAGTATCATAATCTCCTAATTAGCTACAGTTCTGAGATATTTCATTTTTGTCTTTGTGATTGTGTAAGTAAACCTACATTAAATTTTTATTTTACTCTAAGAACCCACTACAAAATGATGCACCGGTATGTATTTTTTATTTATCTAAGAAAAACCTACACCTGTGTGTTAAGTAATTACAATATTATGCTTCCTTTGTATCTCGGACTGTGCGAAATTACATTAACATGTCATCATTTTCAATTGTTTCGTTATTGAGTTCGGTTTCGGTTTAAAGACATTTATTTATCATAAGAACAATAACAGTTCACTTACACGAGATTACAACTAGGAAATAACATTATGTGACTTATTCCAACACATCTTAGTATATATTATCATAGACATAATTTTTGAGCTTTGTTTTAAATACAGTTTCTCCTTGAGAGTCCTTAACATCTTTTGGTAGATTATTAAACATATGTGCACCTTCGGATAAAATAGTTTTTCTTCCATATCCAGTTCTATGTCTAAACAATTTAATTTTGTTAGTATTTCGTAAGTTATGCCGAAATTTTGTTTTGGTTAGTATTAGCTGGGAGTGTATATTATTTGTTAGTAGCTTATTTATAAGCATACAAGTGCAGTAGGTGTATAGCTGTTTTAGATTAAATAGTTTTGTTTTAGTATAAAGTAATATTGATCTTGTTTCTCTTAGTTGTGACGATGCATTAAATGTAGGCCTAACACCTCGTATTTATGGAAAGTATGCAACTTGGAAAAAATTACGAAAAATAACGATATTGAATTCATGCCAAATTTAGTCTTTGGAAATGACTGAATGTAAAACTGAGGTGTCTATATAACGTGAAATTTTATTCTCTACAACTTTTATTTTATAGGTTTTTCAACAGGAGTAATATTTGCAAAGATATGAGGTATGTAACTCAAACTTATGAGTTTTCAATAAAATTAGTCATTTTCCCGATTTTTAAGTTATGATTTCAGCTTTACCACTGAATCGAATTAGAAGTTTAAGATACTCATTCGACGCAGAATTTAACTCTTTAATATTAAAGTTCCGGTTCCGGTGCTTTAACAGTGAAGTCGAGTGTCAGTGCTCTCCGTAAAAAATAAGTGCATTCTTAGTGTAAACAAGTTAAAAACCACAAAAACACACATAATAACTCTTAGAAAGTCCTCACAAAAGAAACCAAGTGAAAATATCAGTGCGATACGCAAAGATTACGATCCAAACCTGCAAAGAAAAATTATAGAACATAACCTCAAAACTAAAACGTCAAATTAGACAACATAAACCGGAGGTGAAGGTCGGACACCAGTGTTGTCAGCAGGAAATAAATAATTTACGTTCCGTTTCATCCAAACAATAAACGTTTTGATACTGCAAAGAAATCAACATGCAAAGCAACATGGAAGAGCAAATTAATTTGCTATGGAACAAAATGAAAGCAGAATTCCAAAAAGAAACTGATGCAATAAATCAAACGGTTGAAAATGCGATCACGACAGCAATTGAGGCCAAGTTATCAACAATTACACAGGAAACTGAGAAATTGAAAGTTGAAAACACAATACTGAAATCTAAAATAAAGAACCTAGAAGCAGAATCGAAAAAGAATAACGTTATTATCCATGGAGTAGAAGAAAAAAAAAAAAATAACACAGAACTCTTGAAAATGGTTGTGGAAGCACTGAACAGCTCGGACAAAAATCAGAAAGGCGACGAATGGAACGAGTGGGACAAGTGGGAAGTTAGCAAAGTTGAAAGGTTAGGAAAAAAGATTGAAAAAAAAAAACACAGACCAATTAAAATAACGCTCACATTGGAATGGCGAAAGATGGAATTACTCAGAAATAGAAAATCATACCCAAAAAACTTAAATATAACGGAAGATTTTACAAAAGAAATTCTAGAAGAAAGAAAGGCACTTATACCAAAATTGATAGAAGCGCGAGAGGCAGGAAAATATGCCACCCTGAAACAAGACAAGCTTATAATAAAAGAAAAAAATGAACATCAAACGGAGAAAAGGAAAAGATTACCATCCTCACCTCCCTAAACACCTCCAAGCAACTTTAGCAATCCCGAGAAGCAAGACAATATCAATCAGCCTGCCAAACAAACCAAAATCACCCACACATTCCACCCACAGTTAAAAAACTAATAAATCCCGGCCACCAGGAAACAATAAAACCAAATATTATTACAGAACTATCAAACAAACAAAACAAAACAACATTCCCCAACCCGGCTGGTCCCCGTGGGGATTATGACCACCACCCCCTAGAAGAACTAGAACCAAATATAACTAACAGAACCAACATAACAAAGAACAAAAAGAAAAACGAATATCTTAATATAGCGACACTTAATACGACCCTCAGAACAGATGAATCATTAGTAGAACTAGAACACTCCATAGATCAAATAAAGTGGGATATCATTGAGGTAAGCGAAGTAAGGAGAATAGGCGAGCAAATACAAGAATATGGAAAATATATCTTTTACCATATGGGTATTATACCAGGCATGTATGGAGTCGGCTTCCTTGTGAAAAAATGCTACAAAGAATATATTCAAGATTTTATTGGAGTATCAGCCAGAATCGCACAACTGAATATAGAAATACCTGGTATGGATCCACTCTCAATTATACAAATATATTCTCCTACAGAAGTTGCTAAAGAAGAAGTTAAGGATGAATTTTACCATCAACTTGAACTAACACTGGAAAAAACCCATAAAACAGTATTCCTATCCTAATAGGAGACTTCAACAGCCAAATAGGTGAACGTCAAACAAGTGATGGAAATGTACTAGGGCTCTTCAGTACAGGAAAAAGAAACAACAATGGACAACGATTGGTAGACCTAGCTCAAGCAAATAACCTTAAAATAATGAATAGCTTCTTCAAAAAATCCAAAAACAAAAAATGGACTTGGCTCTCACCCAACGGACACGTTAAAAATGAAATAGATTTTATACTTACTAATAAACCTCAGTACGTTGCAGATGTGGATACAATCAATCAGTTGAATTTTAATACCAATCACCGAATGGTAAGGAGCACAATTAAGCAGCAATCTAAAACCAAAAGAAAGCATATTAAGACCAACATTAGACCAAACGTAATTCCTATACCACTGCCGGAGGAACTGCTAATTCCAATGAAAGAAAACCTCTCTACAAAAATAAAAGACCCGATGGATACTCAACAAAAATATAATATATTAAAAGAAGAGCTCAAAAAAGTCTCAGGGAAAATTGTTTGCTTGAAAACACAAGAGTATAAAAATAAATAGGAAAGGACGCAAGAAAATTAATGAAAGACAGGAAATTACTTTTAGAAAACAAGAAAGATAATAGAAAATACATAGCAAGAATTAGCAAACAAATATCAAAACAAATTCGAAAACATAGGAAAGAACTAAGAAGAAAAATAATACAACATCATGTAGAAAAAACCGGAGGAATTAAAAAAGCCCTTAAGGAACTCAAAGAAACTACGCTGTGGATACCAAAAATGAAAAGCCAAGCCACAGGAAAAAAAGTTACAAACAGAATTCACATTAGCGAAAGAGCAACACAATTTTATAAAGATCTATACAGCGACACAGAAAACAATGATCAGCAAGTACAGGACTTCCCAGAAGACAAAGAAACAGTCCCTGTATATTAGTAAGTGAAGTAGAAAAAGCAATCCAGTCCCAGAAAAACCACAAAGCTCCAGGCGAAGATAACATATTGAATGAAATAATTAAAGGAAGCCTGTATACCATCTCTGAAACTGTTACTTACATATAAATATGTATGAGATTTTGGAAAAAGAGGTAATACCTAAGCAGTGGTCAACGTCGACAATTATACTGCTTCACAAAAAAGGAGACAAAGATAATATAAATAATGGGTGTCATTTAATCGATCTGCAGAATATTCCTATTATGGTAAGCAAAAATATATATTTGGTCAGCAAAATTGGTCACTTGGTAAGCAACTTAAGGTCAGCAAGTATTTGTAAACCATTTCGCGATTAATGTCAAATAGAGCTGCTCTAAAATAATTTGGTTGGCAATTTAATTATTTGAGCGGCAGTAAGTCATCTGCCTTAAATCAGATTTCTTAAAGCAATCAGTGGGTAAGCGTATTATTTCATTTTGGATTACAATTGGACTGATCCGCAAAAAAATCTATCGATCAGCAAATGCCTTACCAACCTAACCTAACTTTTGCTGATCAGGTGATTTTTTAAACAAAAAACACAGGTTTAGGTATTTTAACGAATTTTCTACGATTCATGAACTTTTTTAGAAAATTTATATATAATTTAACTAATATAAGACATTAGATTCAGTCGGTTCTAGGTCACGGTTCACCTAACACACTCCTCCTCGCTTCGCTCGTCGTCGCACCTACCCTGGCTCTGTGACACGACAGTTTTCTGTGATTATATTCCCAAACGCACACATTGGCTGCTCATGTCACGTGGACCAATTTCACTCCGGTTGCAACTCTGAAAACAGCTTTATTATATAAGATTACCATTGCTTTAATATGCATACCTCTCAATAAAACTGGTTAGAGTCATGTTTTTTCTACCCACCAATTTTTAAATCTTGCTCACCAAATAATTATTTCGCAGCTCAACAATTTATTGAGCAGATAAAGTATAATATAGGCAGATCAATATTGGTTAAAACGTTGTCCGTTTGTGAATTTTTTGCTGAACAAGAGTTGCAGCTCCATATTTATTTATTGCCAGCCAAATTTTTATAAGCTGACCAAGTGATTTAATGGCAATTTTTTTTTGCGAAACAGTTTTAAAAACGGCTGATCAAATAATTACTTCCCATAAATAATTATAGACCAATATGCTTAACATCCAACCTGTATAAAATATTCTCGAAAATTATCCTCAACAGAATTTGCAACATACTTGAAGAAAATCAACCATAGGAGCAGGCTGGTTTTAGAAGCGATTACTCCACCATTGACCATATTCATAGCATTAGACAAATTATAGAGAAAAGTAATGAATATGGCAAAACATATTATTTGGGGTTCATAGATTATAATAAAGCTTTCGATTCCCTGAAACACAAGTACATTTGGGAAGCCTTAAGATGTCAAGGTGTGTTGCCAAAATACACAAGATTAATTAAAGAAATCTACAAGAACTCCACAGCCAAGATAAAAACAGAAAAGGTAGGAGAGGAGTTTAAGATAAAGAAAGGCGTCAAACAAGGAGACCCACTGTCGCCCAAGTTATTCTCGGCTGTGCTGGAACATGTGTTTAGGAAGTTGAACTGGAATGCATATGGCTTGAACATAAACGGTGAAAAACTAAACCATTTGAGGTTTGCGGACGACTTAATTTTATTGAGTGAAACATCAGAGAACCTAGAAGTTATGGTTCAGCAGTTAGCAGAGGCAAGTGAACAAGTGGGGCTCACAATGAACGCGGAAAAAACCAAACTAATGACCAACGGAGTCCAAACACCAATACAAGTAAACAACAGCATTATAGAATACGTAGACCAGTACACATACTTAGGGCAAATAATTTCACCAAAAGATCAAATTCAAAAGGAAATAGAAACTAGAATAGGCAACTCGTGGAAAAGATATTGGTCATTAAAAGAAGTTATGAAGAACCCCAAATTTTCATTAGAAGATAAGAAGAAGGTATTTAATACATGTATATTGCCCTGCCTTACATACGGGTGCCAAACATGGGCCCTTACAGAAAAACAAAGAAAAGCTTTGAAAGTGTGTCAAAATAGAATGGAGAGAAGCATGCTGAACATTAAATTGAAAGACAAAGTCAAACTATCCCATATCAGGAAAATGACAGGTGTAGCTGATGTCACATATACAGTCAAGAAACTGAAATGGAAGTGGATTGGGCACACAATTCGTAGCCGAAAAGCTAAATGGTCCAAAAGTGTCACTGTGTGGTGCCCCCGCGACGGAAAAAGAAGAAAGGGAGGACAGAGAAAAAGATGGGAGGATGAAATTAAAGAAATGGCTGGACCACTGTGGAGAAGGTTAGCCATGGAGAGAAAATCATGCAAATTCTAGGGGAGGCCTTTGCCAAAGGGCAGACTGAGCAATAAAAATATCTCGGATGTCAGGAAACTCAGGAATCAGGAACAACAACAAAATTAAATTAAGTTAAACATTAAAAGATCCATATATATATACTGTAAAGAAAACAATCAGTAATAAAGGCTTATTTTATTTATTTATTTAATATTAAAGTATGACATTTTCCATCGGACGTACCGTTTTTGAGCTAGAAGAAAAAAACTGACGAAGAGCAAAAAATTCGCTCAAAAGTTATGCACACCTGCTGGAACGGTGCAAACTTGGATGACATGCCTTTAGGACCACATGCAGGTATTAAAACGATTTCCAGTCTGCTGGGAAATTAATTCTTCGAAAAAACCTAATTTTATTAGCCTAGTATACTGGTACATAATGCATTCATTCAGGCGTATACTGGTACAAGTGACAAATCAGACGAAAACTAACTGATATAATCTATCTGAGCACGAGCTTTGAGTTTGTTTAGATATCTAATGGTACATGACACATAATAAACATCTAGTTTCATAAAATTATGTCCATATTCATCAAAGTGATAGATAAAGACACAAGATGATTTAGTTAAATGAGGTTTGAAATATGTTTATTAATAAGCGGTAAAGTCACATATAGAGCCATCACTATTGCTTTCTGAAACACCAAAATTGAATTTTTGAGCCAGAATGGCATTGTTAGGTACTCGAACTGGCCATCCGGTGCCATAAACGCGAAATAAACTCTTCAGAATTCATCGGAATGAGATAAAAACCGTAAGCAAAACCTAATTTGGTAAAGTACTGTGCACCGTGCAAACGTGAAATTTGGTCAGTTATGAGTTGTAACAGATATATGTCCGACACCGCATTCCTATTTAGCTCCCTATAATCTACGACCATCCTGTCAAATCTATCACGCTTCTTGACCAAAAGAGCTGGGCTAGCAAAAGGTGAACTACTGGGACGAATTATATTTGCACGTAACAATTCATGCAACTGCAACTGCAACTTTTTGTTTTTGGAACTGCAGCTCAAGCAGGAAAATTAAATGTATATTGTATAAGTAACTATAATACTCCTATGGATACCTACAAACCTACTTATAATATAATGTATACAGCCTAACGCGGATCGGACCGCGCGATCTCGCCAGCTATTAATTAAACCCCTGAGGTTTTCAATAGTGGCGCATATGTTTAAGATTTTTTGTAAAACTTTTCTCGTATAAAAAAAATAAAAAAAAAAAAAAAAAAAAAAAAAATCTACTCGCTCACGCATGACTTTTCTTTACTCAGGACTAAAACCATAGGGTCGCCTTTGCACAGTTAGGTTAGGATCAATTAAACAAATCTCTAGCTCTCCCGTGGTTACGCGGGTTTTAGGTAATAAAATACTCCGAATAACGAATCAAAACGTCAATAAGCTCACATTACTTTTCCTGGGGGATATCAGTATCTACAAAGAGCTTTTGAGCAAAGAAAATTTGCTATAAGTTGATTAGTCACTAAGCTATCACTACTAGTTGTCATCGAAGGCAATAAGGGTATATCAACATTGACTTTAAAAATGTTGAACTGCGTTGCGGTCATAATAACACCGAACCCTTGGTGTAAGATCTCACGTCCTATCATGATATCACTATACAAATAAACGTCAGGCAAAACGTGCAATAAAGTTTTAACCAGATGGTTGAAAATTTCTATAACACATGAAGTCTGCTCGTTACTTAGAACACTTGATTGGCTGATACCCTTCAAACTACATTGTGCTCTCGCTTTCCACTAAATTTAGACGCTATACTATGTTTTACTAATGAGCACCCTGCACCAGAATCAAAATGGAAAGTAAAACACTGACCTTGATGTCTCAAAATTCCACCTGGCGTGTCCACGCTGCACACATCCACACGACGTTCTCTGCTAGTCGTTGCATCCGCGCCTCCTCCATTGGTGCAGCGGCTTGCTGTGTGGCCCGTTGCTCCATATTTGAAACAGACGATTGCGCTTGATCTGGTTTGTTGTTGTTGAATAGGCTTAGTCACTGTGGTACCATTACAGTCGCCATAAGATATATCGGAGCAGTCACTCAAAAATATCTGAGCATACACTTTATCGCCTTGACAATAGTGGCGTTGTTCATATATTTGTGAGGTAATGGAAACATTTGATTGCAGGTGATGTTTTTCTTCGTCTGTTGTCAAATCTTTTTTGATCACTACCAGCATTGAATTTGCGTTTAAGGTAGGTAAACGCCTGCAGTTCTTGTTGCAACTGTTAACGAGTATTAATTTCCGTCGTAAATGCTAATCGTTGTAATCGCGTGTCAAATTGTGTGAGATGTGCGAGTGTTTGCGACACAGCGAGTTGTTCAATAGTAGCATTGTTCCAACGATTAAGCAGTGACATCATCACTCTACTCCCGTAGACCGCTAAGGTTTCGTCTTCTTTATAGTTGCGGCTGCAGCCATAAAAATACGGCTTTTCTTGAACAAGATATTTCCCTCGTCATGATTGTTCTTTAGGATCCAAGGATGGATTTGAGAAGTAGAGCCAACTAGATTTTTGATTTAAATTTTTAGGGGGGGAGGCTCTCAACTTTATCTTGATATCTACATCAGTTAAGCTACTAGGCCAAGTTTGGTATCGTTTTCATATAAATCGGGGATGCAGAATTCATTTAAGGTATCATTTTCACCTTTAAGTTTGACATTATATTTTTATTAAATGCACGAATAATAGGGCTCTCTAAAGAATCTTTTATTTTTTCATAATTCATAGTTCTTTTTAAGTTGATAAAGTTGAGAGCCTCCCCCCCCCCCCTAAAAAGTTACATCAAAAATCTTGGTGGCTCCACTTCTCAAATCCATCCTTGGGACCTAAGGAACAATCATGACGAGGGAAATCTCTTGTTCACCAAAAGCCCTATTTGACTTTTTTTATGTCGCGTACAAGCGCAATTATTAGGCTTGCCTGAGTTAGGTTTATGAGGGTAGCCGCAGTTGTTTCAGTGCACACAAATCTAGCCATAAACAACTCCTTCAATTGTGGCCAAGTTATACCCGCTTCAGATATCTCGGACAGCCATGCCGAAGCCGCTCCCTTGAAATCATTACTTATGACAACCATCAACTGACCTCCTTCTAAAGGGTTGTCTGTAGATCACAGATCAGCCGTTACACACCACGACTGTGAATCCACGTCGGTCTTGTCAGGATCGAATTCCGAAAAATTTACTCGTTTATCCGAATGCTGAGGCTTATTAAGAGCCTCGATTAATGCCTTGATGTTAGAATTTTGCATTTCGAACAAAAGCCGCCAATTTTGGTCCTCACTTCCACTTCGTGTTCCATCTTCACCGCCAGCCTGCTCTAATCCCACATTTGATGACGGACGTCGAGACGGTCGATGAGGCGTTTTGACTCGTTGGTGGACATGGTGAGCGTATAATGTAGGTGCGGGCAAGATGAAACACTCGATAAACAATCAAACTAGGTATATTCCTTTGTAACAATTACAAGTAACGAAACGTATAACTGTTCCTGGCCTGATACGTCTGCACACCAGGCGATCTAAGCAAATAATAGCCACTTGGGCCAGGTAATGCTGGTTTTGTACATCCCGACCACCGGCCGTGCACAAACGTCAGGCCAGACTCAAGAAGCGCGCCAATACTGCGCTTGCGTTTCGTTGTCAATTGATGTTCGGTACTAATATAATGACTTCCCGACAGTTTTAATTATTAAAATATTACACAACTTACTAAAACGTAACTTTACAACGTAAATAAATGTTAAATTCGACTATAAAACTAAATGAATCTGCAACCATTATATTATTATTTACTCACATCAAGCTGAAAACAAATAAAACAATCGTAAAACATGCTTGCAAAGAAACAATATTACGTTTCGCAAGTACATAGGTACTTTCTACGTATAAATTACATTTTCACGCCACTGTTCGGAAATGTGGTAAAAGAAGATCAAAATCCAAGCTGGAAAGTAAGCAATTGCTGTAGCACCTGAACTACCACTACTATAATTGCTATTTTAAAGCAAGGAAATGTCATAGTAAAGTAAAAGTATCCAGTTATGTCATTGCATGTGACCCACCAATGAGAATCATTTAAAACATTAAAAGGTTTTTTTTGGCACCACTTTTTCCTTCTAAAATAAAATAAGGTTTTTTATCGAACCAGAATTGGTTACAAGTGAATACTTGTAAAAAAAAAGAAACGTCAAAACCACAGTCAAAACCATTCAGATCACCCTTAAGGCGTTTTTACTTTGTTAACCGTTTGTAGTTTTCTATCAAAACCGCCGAGGTCAACCGCCGAATCCAACTCGGTTGGAGAGTGTTCGGAAAACTACGTAATGTCTTTTCGTCCGACATACCTCAGTGCCTCAAGACGAAAGTCTTCATCTTCAACCAATGTGTGTTACCAGTGACGACTTACGGATCCGGAACGTGGTCTTTCACTATCGGCCTCATCTCAAAGCTCAAAGTCGCTCAACGAGCTATGAAGAGGGCTATGCTCGGAGTTTCTCTACGTGATCGAATCAGAAATGAGAAGATCCGTAGACGAACTAAAGTTACCGACGTAGCCCACAGGATTAGCAAGCTGAAGTGGCAATGGGCAGGCCACATTGCACGCAGAGCAGATGGCCGATGGGGTCGAAAAGTGCTCGAGTGGAGACCACGGACTAGCAAGCGCAGCTTAGGACGTCCACTCCCAAGATGGACAGACGACCTTATAAAGGTCGCCGGAAGACGCTGGATGCAAGTCGCTTCCGACCGATACTTATGGAGGTCCAAAGGGGAGGCCTATGTTCAGCAGTGGACGTCTTATGGCTGAGATGATGATGATGATGATGAAGTGTAGAAAGTGTTATTAATACGCTGGCCCACCCACCCAACGAAATTCAAGAAAGGCGGTAGCTAGAAATTTATTACCACTGAAATCGCGTCCTAAATAAGAAGGCCCATGAACAGTGATATTTTGTATACAATATAATATCCGACGAACAATTCATATTATGGAAGGATGGCGAAAAGAGGCATTTATTTTCAGAAAATTCGTTCGTGCACAGATAGAAAAAATCTCTTCAACCAAAGAAACCTATTTGAATCAAGAGATATCCAGTTTCCCATATAAGGAAAAAATAAAATTCTTTATTTTAAGATATAAAATGTTTCAAAGTTTATTACTTAACCTAATAAATTCAATACTTTATCCGAGATATAAAAATCTTCTTTTTAAAATAGCTTAATATTCTCACGAAGAGCGTTTGAATTTTGTTGAATTGAACTTTATGTGTCTTAGTGCAATACATAAAGAACTTAAGCCAAGAAACTTTGTTTCTTGGATGAAGACTCATAGTTTAAATTGAGAATTGAATTTCTCCACGGAAACAAGAAAACGCATTAGTTCAAGAGCATATGTTACTTGATGTAAAATTTGATATTCTACACCAAGATCTAAAATTTCTTGGCGTATGAAATCGATTACTTGAAAAAAACAATAACGTTTTCTAAGGCGGTTATCACACTGGCGCGGATCCGCACGCAGCACCGGTGCGCGAGCGAGATAGCGCTCTGCATGTGTATAGCGCTATCTCGCTCGCACACCGGCGCCGCATGCGGACCCGTCGTCAGTGTGATAATCGCCTTAGTGTCTCAGTGCACTACTTAAAAAGCTAGTAGCAGAAACTGTTTCTCGGGACTAATCCCAAGAAAGGAAGTTTAACTTAAAGTAGATAATACAAATATAAATTATGATTATTTATATACTCACAATTTATAATCGTATTAACTAGAGCTGAGATTGCTATTGCGAATCTCAAATAAGCCCGGGTAAAGCGCCGAGGGTCATGAAGTTACGTCGAACAAACGTTCGCGTGTTCTAACTTACACGCAGAGACATCTATTGATGCGCAGGGTAACTAACGTCCAAAACTTGAATGTTTCAAAGCAAATATTATGTGTTTCTTCTTTGGAATAGCTGTGGCTCTTGATTGTAGGTTGAAAACATCAAAGCAAAAATTAATCTCTCTTGCCTAAAAACTTAAAAATCTCAAATCAAACTTTTGGCGCTACTTTTTTGAATTAGCTTTGGCTCTTAGCTGTAGATTGAAAACATCAAACCAAGAACTAATCGCTTTTGACGTAAACACATAAAACTCTTAAAGGAAAATTTTGATGCTTTTTTGCCGTAAATAATTATTATCTTAACTCAAATCATTACTATTCGCTTTAAAAATGGGTAAAGCTAAAGCTGAATAATTTTAATTCTTCTTTTAAAAATCATGATATTTTTAACTCAAGTCATGTTTATTGGTCTAAGGTATTTATTACTCTCTTTAAGAAACCGCGTGCAAGAGAGTTTTGCGTTTTGAATTAAGATATTATTTCTATCTGTGTGCTTGCGAAAAGCAGGTTCATATGCTTTTCGCAAGCACGAACGAATTTTCTGATCTTTCAATATTAATACCTATAGTATCTATTAAAATGTATTGTTATGGCAATTATGTTTTTTATTCTTTTCCTCACTGTAAACGTGAAAAGCACTATGTAATGTCTCGGCCGAAAGCGCTATAGGTGGACTCGTATCTTCTCGAACTAACTCGATCCACCTACTTATAGCTTACTTTTCAGCCTCTACAACAATGTACTATGATTTGTACTGTTACCTTAAGTACTGAAATTAGGAATAAATAAAACATATTATTTTAGTGAAATTTTACTTAGAAAGGGGCCTTAGCATGACATGCGTTGTCGCGCGCGACTCCATCCATACTTCGAGTCGCGCCTGAAGTATGGAGAGTCGCGCCGCAACGTAAGTCATGCTAGATGTACTGGATAATCATCGTCGGATATTACCATAGCCCGGAAGTACTTTACTAGCTACTAGCTAGCAAAAAGATTATGGTGTTTCTTGTAGGGCTCACACTACACGTGTTACAAGCGGAAACTAATACCCGGCGGTGCTGAGGACCCGGATTATATGAAGCCAGGATCCAGAAACGTCTCCAATAAACTTTTCCAAGAAACGTTTCTCAGACACGGTGCAAGTGTACTTAATACCGACCCGAATGGGTGGTCCTAAGTAGTTTGGCACTTTTGGACATGGGTTCCGCCAATATAGATTGGAATATCCCAATGTCAGTTACCGCATAGCCCCTCTCTTCAAATAATTGCATCCTCTTGTCTCGAGTCCGAACACATTCCATTAGGGTCACCACATACCTAGCGGTTTTCCTCGCGGAATTACCGGAAGTAGCGGAAATTCATAGACAAAATGCTTAATTTGTCTATGGTAGCGGAAATTTGTCTATGGCTTCCATACAAAAAATCTGCTACCATAGACAAATTTCCGCTACCATAGACAAATTTCCGCTACTTCCGGTAATTCCGCGAGGAAAACCGCTAGGTGGTGACCCTTCGGAAGTGTTGCACATCTTCGATAGAATCGCAAACTTCGCAGTTGGGCGACTCTACTTTCCCCATCAGATGTGCAAACTTATTTTGTTGGGATGGGATGTGACCGGACCGAAGCCTGTGTGCACGTACAATTTCTGCTCTTTTTAATTCACCCGCTTCCCACCAGGGTATCCGCGGAGGCTGACATTGTATGGTTCTGTACCAGATGCCTTTCTCTTCAGATCTCACATCAAAATATTCCTTCCAGCGATCATACATTCTACTCCTATACCGGGCGACTACTTCTGAGAAATCTGGGACGGCATCGAACTCAATTCCCTCAGAAGCAGCCGTTGCCGCCAATCGGTCAGCCTCTTCGTTTCCTGCCAAGCCAATATGTGATGGAACCCACTGAATTTTTAGGCACCTTCCGTAATTTTGTAGTTTGATAATTTGCGTTAAAATTTTGTACGCCAGTGGAAAGCACCTTTCGCCTGAGCCACATCGGGCTAAATGTTGAATGGAGCTTTTACTGTCCGTTAAAACCACTACACTATGATAATTTTGATTTTCAATGAACAATAAGGCCTGATAAATCGCACTGAGTTCTGCGGTCATTATAGAAACTCCAGCTGAAATTTTATACTGTGCTTTTGTGTCGCTAAATGAGTCGAAAAAAGCAGCCCCTATTTTATTGTCGCACTTTGACGCATCAGTAAATATTCTATGAAAGTTAATATATTTTCGGTTTAATTCCTGGACCACATCAATACGGAGAGCATTTGAGTTATACGTGTGTTTTGCACCAACAACAGATTCTAAACTACATTGTAAGACTTTCTGTAATTCAATTTTGGACACCCAAACATCTAGTTGAAACATTGGCAGTGGACATGACGAGTGAATATGCTCTTCAGAGATTTCTTCATTTACATCAGCTACCAATGGTTTCTTCCTAGTTTTAGTCCAATATCCCCTTTGACATGAGATCGTCAACTCCTCCGTAAAATCTAGTGGCCAGGAACCATCTACGAAGATGTAGCGGCACAAGACAAAGTTCACTTTCCATAACATGGATCGGTGTAGACCTAATAAAGCCTCCAATTACCCTTAGTGCTTGGTTTTGAATTTTTTCTAGCTTGTGGATGTGTCTTTTGGCACTGTTGTGAAATAGTGCACTGGCATAATCCAGTCTACTTCTAATCAAGGAGATATACAACCTTCGCAAGTGCATAGGATGTATTCCCCACGACGCGCCAGCTAAAGTTTTAAGAATGCTAAGAAATTTTTGGGTTCTTTCCACTACATAATTAATATGCTCTCCCCATCTTAGATGTTGGTCCAGCCACACACCTAGGTATTTTATATTTTTATCAGAGCACAAGGTCTGTCCCCGGATTAACAGGTTTATTTGTTGCTTTTTATCACCTTTGCTGAAAATACAGAACTTTGATTTACTAGCCTACACTAGAAGTGTCTAGTCCTAAACTCTCCAAAATATTTAGCATTAGATTTAAACTGTCTTGCATTAGGCTTAGGCAAACACACTCTTGTAAATTCTTTTGCCTGACATACAAAACAAAATCATCTGCATACTGGGAAATTGAGACATTAACTACATCATTACAAATCTGATATGTAGCAATGTTAAACAGAAAAGGGGAGAGTGGATCGCCTTGAGCCAAACCCTTGTCTGTTCACCGCACCATAGAAAGACCGGTATCAGGGTCTCTTAAAATAAGATGCCTCTCGCTCAAGAAGCCCCACAAATATCTGCAAAGGTTGGCCCCAACTCCTAGGGTATCTAGAATACTAACGACTCTAGTAACCGATACATTGTTATATGCGCCTTCAATGTCTAGAAAACAAGCTAAAGTACTGGTGTTTTTGGCAAAACCCACTTGTATGTGAGATACTAATCGAACTAAGCAGTCCATACAGGATTGACCTTTTCTAAACCCTACGGTATTTCGCGATAGAATCTGATTGTGTTCTATAAACCATTCCAGGCGTCTCGCTAGCATTGGAATATCTTACATACACAGGACATCAGAGAAATTGGTCTTAGTTTTGAAATGTTATCATGTATCTGACTTGACTTAGGAATAGGCACAACCTGGATAGCTCTCCACTGCCTAGGCACCACACCTGACACAAAAATCAAATTATATAATTTCAGTAAAAACAAAAGTGCATTTGATGGCAAATTGCATAACATAGCATATGTTAAGCATAACATAGCATGTGTGAAGGTTTCCGCTTCCCAAAGGTTGTCTGGAAGAGATCGCTTTTTAGCGATAAGACCGCCAATTGTTTTACCTCTACTTTTCTGTTTGTAACTTGTGTATACTCTGTTTCTTTAATTTGAGGTGTGCAATAAAGAATATTTATGTTTATGTTATGTTATGTTATCCCATATATCCCTGGAGAGGATTTTTTATTTTTGACACCTTATTTTATTAGTTCTTCTGATGAAAACTCTACCTCTAGTTGCAGATTGACAGAAGTAAATGTCGGTGGCTCTGGTCGTACAAAATCAGGCGTGAGAGAATGCAATAATTCGACTTTTCTCTCCTCAGATGTAACGACCCTTGAACGCTTATGACCTTTTATCCATTTCATACGTTTCCACATGTCAGATGCGGAAGTAGTTTCATTTATACTTTGACAAAACTCTCGCCAACTCGAAGCCTTAGCGTTACGAATTAGTCGTTGCGCTTCCGCAACCTTTTTTTGTAGGAGTGTTAGATTAGCCGGGGTTGGATTCCGTCTGAATTTTGTTAATGCAAGACGCCTTTGAGCTACAGCCAGAGATAACGTGGCGTTCCAATAGCTTTTGGGCTTGAAATTCCGCGTAGGATCAGTACACATTTTAATTACTGGAATATTAATCGCCAACGACTTACTGATACCGGTCTCAAAAAAATCGTAAATAATTTGAACATCGTTTTGCGTGGGAGTTTGCTGTTTGGAAAAATATTCTTTTAAGTATTCGCGAAAACCAGACCAATCAGCTTTTTTAAAATTCAGTCTTTGTTCAAAGTGCCTCATATCTCGATATTCTAAACTAAATTTCACAATGAGATGATCGCTCCCTAAATGTTCATTGGTAACCTGCCAGTCAAAATCCACCGCAATATCAGAGGAGCAAAATGTGATATCTGGGGTACTTTCTTGGAGCGTCCCATTAACGAATTTAACCCTAGGCGCCTTTCCATCATTGAGAGACACAAAACCATGCTCGAGTGCCGAGTCAAACAGCTGATTACCCCTAGAGTCACATTTGTACGACCAATTAGTATGATGGGCATTGAATCAATCACCTGCTACTAATATAGATTTACCTGAAAAGACCGTGAAGATAGAATCCCAGTCAAATTGAGTTGTTCGCACTGATGAAGGGCAGTAAAGCGATAAAATATTGTTTAAGGAGTTACAGTTTAAAAGTTTCACACATACAACTTCAATACCAGGGTTATTTAGAGCAATGTGAAATGACTGGGCCTTAATGGAGTTGTGTATAATGACCGCGACACCCCCACACGAGTCCGGTCTATCTTTACGAAATATGGTGTAGGGATTTAAATTGAGTACAGAGTTATTGTCAAGCCAGGTTTCGCTAACTAAAGCAATGTGAACCTTTTCACTATTCATTAGAGCCTCAAAATCGGGTAGCTTAGGCCTAATACTTTGTGAGTTCCATTGTATGATATTGAATTTAGTTTTTACAATAGAGCTAGCCATTCACATGTGAAAATAACAGTTTAAAAAATCTACCGACTTAAAAAGCCTCTTAGCCAGTATTACACATTCTTCAGCAAAAATTTTAAATATACGACTAAGCTTATCTGGCCAGTTATCTCTGGAGGTAAGAATTTTTTCCACGTTGTCAACAGTTCGTGTAAAAGCTATGTCGCTCTCTTTGCTCTCCCTAGCGGTACGCTCTTCGGTATCAGGGGTATTCGAATGTGGTTGGATGAATAGAGACTGCATCTGAGTTGGTTGCTTGGCCTCTTTATCAATCTGCACCTCTATCTGTCGTTTCGCTTGGTCTATATTCCTCTCACGTTGTATATAATTGCTGATCTGTAGGGCTGCGCATTGCTTGACGGTACTTTCGGGTTCCTTGTTCTCTACTTTTTTGGATAAGACAGCATCTCTATATGTTTTTTCCAGGGTAACTGGCTTGAAGTTGGAATACACTTCCTGGGTCCTGGGTTCTATTTCTGGCTTCTTTCTGTTCTGGGTGTAGAGCCACAGGGCTCTTTTATAGATACAGCCTTCGGAAGCCATTATTCTTCGAATTTCCTTCTCTTTTATAAAGGCCGGACAGGATTTGTTTAGGGCCATGTGGTTTCCTTTGCAATTAATACATTTAAAATCAGTCGTTACGCAATTGGCGTGCTCTCCTCCACATTTCGGGCAGATAATTTTGCCACTTGGACAGGATTTACTT
Organism: Pammene fasciana; assembly: GCA_911728535.1. Taxonomy (NCBI): domain Eukaryota; kingdom Metazoa; phylum Arthropoda; class Insecta; order Lepidoptera; family Tortricidae; genus Pammene; species Pammene fasciana. The sequence continues at coordinate 6,640,937 of OU452283.1, forward strand.
AAGTGGTTATGTTTCCAACATCGGGAGCATTGGCTCACAGGGAAATTATATGGCCTCACCTTAAATCGACATCCATAAGCGTAGATATATGGTGGTAGAACAGATCCTTTAAAACATAAACGAATAACTTCAGACTTAGTCCAATGACCATTGTCATCCAAACGATTCAGTCTTCGTACTGCTATAATGTCCTGCTGACATCTAATACTCTTCAAAAACTCTTCTTCATCAACTTCTAACTCCACTTGTTTCACAACTCCATAAGAGCAGCTTGTCACGTGTGACCAATATGCGTGATTGTCTTCGTTATTAAAGTCTTTAATTCATTCAGGAGTACATAACACAAGTCTTTTTATTTATTTTTTTATATCAATTTAATATTTCCACGTAATTTATAAAATTTCAAAACCGGTCAAGTGGAGTTGCCAGTAGTGACATGAATGTCACCTGGAAATATTGTTGTCACTAGTTAGGTTAAGAATAGCTAAGAATAGTTAAGTATAGTTTTAAGTTTTGGTTGCCCTGAAAATCAGCGTTGTGGCTACTCTGTCATGACCTTTGATTATTAAACCAACCGGATGCGAGACGCGCTCCCATTTCTATCGGAAAAAGTCTGCCGTTTTTTGCGGGGGAAGGTAACGTCAAATGTATGCGAAACGTCAAAATAGCCACGTCAAATAAACGTCAGTCCATACAGTGAGTATGACCACTGGTCATACATTTTCGGCAGAGGGGAACGCCTGTCAGAGGCCACTCCGCTTGGTTTAAATCTCTAAGGTCATGACACATGCTGAGTGGCAACCATTTTGGTGTAAACTTTTTAATTGTATGTCCTTGCTTTCGTTCTATTATGTTACACCAAATAAACATTTTTCATTTCATTCCATGATGGGATTATGTTTAGGGGAGGATGTTGGAAGAGTTTAAACAATTGCTGTAAAGCTGGCCGGCTGAAGTGACTTATATCTATGTGTCAAATAGTAATTCTTTGTCATATGTATTTCCCCTTCGGTCTTACCTAATGGTATTCCTATTTTCCAATAATCATAATTGGTTTGGTATATGGACGTATTATTTCCTATAGGATCCCCCTAAACTTCCTAAAATTTTGGAGTAAATTGGCTGTGATAGACCGATGGACAGACAAGCGAGTGATCCTATAAGGGTTCCCTTTTTTATTTTTTAAGGCACGAAACCCTAAAAACCATATACTTAAACATGCATAGTATAATTGTTGCTCGGAGTGTCAGTAGATGTGAAAACCAGATTAATGTTGATAATTTTAATTAAACATTATGGAATTTCAAATTTAACTACTACCGTCAAATCTGGCAACTTTGCCAAGGGTTACTAACTTTGCCACCAGCAGAGTGCATAAGGTAATCCTTTCATACCACCGACAACGTACATTTTTTAGTGTTGTGCCTACTTTTAGGGGAAAATATGGTTATCAATTGGCAAAATTATTATGAATGAGGCAACACCACGGCAGCCATTTTCTTACTATTTCAGTTCCAAATTCGTCACTCACATAATCCTAAAAGTTAGTGCTCAAGAACTTTAAAAAGTTTAGAGTGTAAATGAATCCAGGTACGTAAATTTTAGATATTATGTTATTTAAATGGTAAGGAATGTATTGATTACCTTATAGATGCCGTAGTGTTTGAATTGAGTCTCATAATTTTATTGGCAAAGTTACCGGACCACGCCAGCTAATATGGGGGGGCATCTTTGCCATGTTTTGTAGCGGTCTAGGGTTGTACACAAGCAAAAAATAAAATAACATTTTTGATAAGATTTATACTTTTCATCAAACGTGGAGCGGGAGACAAATTACATTACTCTATTATTACGAGTGGACTTGTGATAGGCCTATTTAAGAGTTTTCTATGATTCGTTTTTGATAATATTTTTAATAACGTGTTTTCTATGTTTTTCAGGAGTACTTATGTAACCTGATTACTCGTATGTAAATAAATAAATAAGTACTTAAATAAATTAACGGCCTCCATAGCCCAGTTGGTAGTGACCCTGCCTACGAAGCAGGAGGTCCCGGGTTCGAATCCTGGTAAGGGCATTTATTTGTGTGCTAATCTCAAATATTTGTTCCTGAGTTATGGATGTTTTCTATGTATATAAGTATGTATTTATCTATCTAAGTATGTATATCGTCGGCTAGCACCCATAGTACAAGCTTTGCTTAGTTTGGGGTTAGGTTGATTTGTGTAAGATTGTCCCCAAATATTTATTTATTTATTTTTATTTATTTATTTATTTATTTAAAAAAAAAATCTTTTTTCATTTGTGTCAACCCTGACCACATTCACTGACTTTTTATGAAATTTAAATGGGTGATCAACTTTGCCACTTTTGCTGTGGTTAATTTTGTGTGAAGATGTCATGCAGGATCAAATTCCAAAACTATTGTATCCTAACTACTGAATATTCTTTACTTATATTGTAAATACAACTAAATTTATTTAGAAAGTAAAAATACAGTTGGCAAAGTTGCCACATGGTATAGGTATCTTTGCCAGTTTCTTTTTTAGGCGTGCAACCTTATTATCCGTCATTTAATTTAAAAACCATATTATTTATGCACTCGTTGATAAATTTACTATGTGTTGCGTCATTCATACTTCAATGGTTTCATATGAATTCTGGTTAAAATGTACTATGACTTTTCAATACCTGTGTAAAGTGGCAAAGTTGCCAGATTTGACGGTACTACTAGTGGAACGGGAACTAAAAGTTCTAAGTTATCACTTCTATCGGCAGTCCCTATAACTGCCATTTTTTTTTCTTAAGGCCGACTAATGTAATGTACTTATACGTAAAGAATTTGTAATTTTATCAAAGTTTTCGGTCGAGCATTTTTTTTAATAACATCAAAATTATACATGGTAAAATTATATCAAAAATATATTTGAGATCCTCACATTAAGCTCTTTTATATGATATGCCACATAAACAAATGCCCTCCATGTTTATAGGCAACTTATAAATTGACGCTACATGCCTGCCTTTGCGTCGCTGGCTTACATTATGTGTACAAAATTTCAGCTCAATGGTCCAGTACTTTCTGTGAACATTCGCTTTGTGACAGACAGACACAGTCGCACCATAAGCGTTCTTTTTAACTTTGTTTGGTACGGGACCCTAAAATTGGTCATTGCATCTCGACTGAGAATTTCTCAAATAAATACGTCGCAAGTTATCGTTTGTCAATGAGAACAAGGAGAATGCCGAAAGTTTGTTCCTGGCTTACAGTCTATTTGTATTTTAGGCTTGGCTATCACCTGTACGAGAAGTACTTATATAAATTAGTGTAACTTACGCAATTGCGGTGTCAGTATTCCGTTACCATATCCTTTGCCAGACTAAAACAGAAATAAATATAATCATCACTAAAAAGCGCTAGGTAGTTAGCCTTGCGGTAAGACGTCCGACTTTCAATCCGGAGGTCTCGGGTTAAACCCCGGCTCGTACATTCAGCATCAATAGTATCTTCCTAGACGAAGGCCGCAAAAATATGTGATTATTTGTAGAGCCATAGGAGGTGTCACATATTTTCGCGGCCTTCGTGTAGGAGGATACCATTGATGCTGACTGTACCACTGAGTTTTATAATATCATTTGATACTTATCAGTCGTTTTTCAATGCAGGAAAACATCGTAAAAATCCTAAAAAGGCCTAGTTTCCCCTCTGGGTTCGAAGGTCAGATGGCAGTCGCTTTCTTAAAAACTAGTGTCTACGCCAATTCATGGGATTAGGTTGTCAAGCGAACCCCAAGCCGGGGCAAACGCTAGAAGGAAAAAGAAATCACTGAGCAACAGAAGTGGTCGCGCTTCAATGCAGCTCATGCTTTCATGTACAGGTTACGTCTGTACAAGTACTCGTCGTTAGTAAGATGAGCACAAGTGGAATAAATAATAATATTAATTGTCTTTTAATTATTGCTGCTGTCCCCAAGTACTTTGTTTCCACTATACCTTTGCCTACAATATCCCTACAAAAGTGGTAACGTATGTCAACATGTTTAGACCTATTGTGAAACACAGGGTTGGCTAATAACTTCAGGGCACTTTGGTTGTCATTATAAATTGTAATTAATGACATCTTATTTGTAATCTCATGGTACAATGACCTTAAGTACATACCTTCTTTGATGCATTCAGATATTCCTATATATTCCGATTCACAACTCGACAACGAGACACTACTTTGCTTTTTACTGCACCATGAAACTACACAGCCTGATAAAGTGAAACTAAATCCTGAATAGGACCTCCTATCTAAAACACATGAGGGTTGTATGTCTTACCACCGGCGCGAAGGTTTCCTCATAGTCCACTCCGTATTTCTGAGTATAGCCCTTGGCTTCTAACATGGCTTGGAACCGCACATTGCCTTCACTACCGTACTTCTTCTTCAGTACCCACTTGCATTTTACGACACTAGAGTTCTTTGGAACATTGACAAGCTCCTAGGCCTGGTTGTCTTCAAAGCTTTTCAACTCTTCTGCCATAGCTTGTCTCCATTGCTCTTTCTCAGGTCCTCGCAAAGCCTCTGATAGTGAAAGACCACTGGCATCATCCATCCTATCAACATCAGAACACAAATTTGAAATGCCATACCTCTCAGGCGCTTTTCTCTGATCTGCCGTTCTCAGGACTGGTCCGATCCTCTCAGGAGCTGGAACATTGTCAGTAGTGGTATCAGCATCGTCATACTCACTTGGAATGTATGACTCATCAAATGAGTCGGTCAAAGTTCTACTGATATCTGGACTCTCATCCCCCACTGAACTTTGACATCCTACCTCAACCTTCTGTGTTTGTTCCACCTTCTGTGTCTGATCTATTTTTGGTGTTTGATCCTCACTCAGTTCAATTCGGCAATAAGTTTCCTTACTTTTCTCAATAACCATGACATCTCTTGCATTGAAAAATATCCTCTTGACTGGATCATAAAGTCTATATCCTTTAACCCCTATCCCATTAAAATTGCTTCTTTAAACCTTTTTTTCCATTTCAACCTCTTCTCTTTAGGAATGTGAACCATAACAGTACTGCCGAAAATTCTCAAGTGACTTATATCTGGCTTTTTACCTGTCCACAATTCGAAAGGTGTTTTGTTATTTAATCCAGCAGCTATTGTTCTATTTCTCAGGTAAACTGCACAACTACACGCTTCTGCCCAGAATGCTGTGGGTAGCTCAGCATCAAACAATAAGCATCTAGCTTTCTCACAGACCGAGCGGTTCTGCCGTTCGCACAAGCCATTCTGTTCTGCCGTATAAGGGTTGGTCTTCTGATGCAGTATCCCATTTACCTTCAGGGACTCGCTGAATTTTTTGCTGCAAAATTCAAGACCATTATCACTTCTAATAATCTTGATCTTCTTGTCAAGTTCATTCTCAACTTGAGCTTTAAAATCTTTAAAGCAGTCCAAAGCTTGACTTTATTCTTTCAAGAAATATATAAATGCCATACGACTATAGTCGTCCACAAATAGCAGGTAGATTTTACTTCCATTGGACCAGCTATATCCATATGAATGACATTAAGTGAAGAATCACTTCTGTTGCAATTATTTGGAAATGGCAGTCTAGATTGTTTGCCTTCAGAACATACCTTGCAGTTACTGGTGTCGATTCTGTCACTGATACTGAGACCTTCCACCGCATCCTTCATTTTCGCTATATATGAGCCGCAGGCATACCCCAGACGACGGTGCCGAATCTGTGAAAACACTGCCATTGCAACGTTAGTCGTATTTTCTGGCATATTCAATTTGCTGATTTGATTCAAACGCCGTTTGTCAAAGTAGCCGTAACAACCAGCTGTCCACTTCGGTTGTATATGTCACAATCTGTTCTAGTGAAGTCTACTTTGTTACCTTTCTTTATCAGTTGGCTTACCGATAATAGGTTCGTAGTTAAAGTCGGTACACATAAAACATTCTCAACAGTTATGTCGAATTCACTGTCAGGCGTCACAGTCGCAATCTGTACGTTGCCGCTGCACAATACTGGCAGACATGCCTCGTTTGCTACAACAATCTCGCTAGTAGCCGGCTCGTAGAAATCGCCACTTAAAAACACAGCACTGAATGCATGTGACTGTTTCCGTGTACTATTTTTAACTTATCTCAAGTATCTGCTGTCACTAGTGGGGTAGTGGCAATAAACAAAAGATCTGATTATAAAGATATAGCTGAATAGATGAAAGGCAATTAAAAGTAATAAAATAATGAAATAATATTGTTTTATTGATATCCTTTTTGACGATTTTTCAATATTATAAACACACTATTAGCTGTACCCGCACGGCTTCGCTCGCGTGCGTTGCAGTAGGTTCTGTCACTTTTCGTCACCCTACCCTATAATGCGTAGAAGGCATTGGTCTTTTGTCGGAAGAGTGAGTGAATCGGCAAACAGCATCGTCAGGGTAGTTAGTATGCGCATCATGCTATTTCGCAAGCAAGGTTTCAGCAGTCGCCTACTAGTTGTAAGTTAGGTTAATTTAATTTAATTGTAATTTTGAATGGGTGTATACCTGAATAAAGAAATTTTTTATTTATTATTTAATAAGACAAATATTTTAAAAATATTAAATATCTACATCATTGAAAGAAAGCCTTTGGTCTCGGGCAAATACGAGACCATTAACCCGGCCTCAGGTAGACTAGAGTCGCCTTCTTTAGTTCTCCACTGGGGTAATTCCTGTCCGGCGCGTCCATGCCGCGGGGGTGGGCATCTCTCGCTTCAGTAGGCCGGAGCGAGTAGATGGCCGAGTTCGGATAGGGACCCAAACCCGCGGGGTATAACGCGGAGCCCTAGCCCGGGGTGACGGGTGAAGAGCCCAACGGCTGTGAAGGCGGATATGGAAACCATTGGAACGGCGGAACAGGCGGAAGAGGTACACCAACAGGGCAAAAAACTGGAGTTAGGGTAGCCTCCACTATCAAAATAACCCCCTCCTGACAGGCCTATCCGGGATATTTGGACAAGGGGCTGGAGGAGTGCTGTGCGCTCAGGACGGAGCGGGCAGAAGTCTCGGCGGCGGATGAACCACAAGAGGGTCAACGGCGGCGTTTCCGGCTTTTCAGAAAAGCCTCGTCCTTGGCGTCAGGTGGCAACCGGCCGTAAAACAACTCGCCAAAACACTACATCTAACACTCAATATGAAAGTACACAATAAAAAGATAAGTATAAATGCTAAGGCGTACCCTGTAAGCGACGGCCCATGTGAATCCCGATATAATCCTGCGAAACATGCTAGGGCGTCCCCCGTAAGCGACGGATCAGGACGCAGCGAGACAAACTTGCGAATAGCGACTTGGAATATCGGTTCCATGACTGGACGAAGCCAAGAACTGTCGGAGATCTTAAGCAGAAGACACATTAACATCTGTTGTGTCCAAGAGCTGAAATGGAAAGGCTCGAAGTCAAGGGATATCGGCTATAATTATCAACTATTGTATCACGGGTCATCTTCTACTAGAAACGGCGTCGGTGTAATATTAGATGAGAATCTTAAGGGTAGGATCATAAAAGTTGACAGAATCAGCGACAGAATAATGTATGTTAAATTAGCTTTAGATAACCAACCCTGTTTAAATATTTTATCAGTTTACGCTCCTCAAACCGGATGTAGCAGAGAAGAAAAAGAAGGCTTCTGGGAAGAGCTGCAGGAAACCATCCAGAGCATACCGGCTACGGAAAACAAGATCCTGGCGGGCGACTTAAATGGGCATATCGGCAAATATGCTAGCAATGGGTCTGATATGCACGGGGGCTTTGGATACGGAAATTTAAATGACCAAGGCAAAGAAATACTCGAACTGGCGAATAATTTCCAGATGCCCATCATTAACTCTTTCTTCGAAAAGAAAAATGAACACCTCATCACATACAAAAGTGGTAAGTCTGCCACACAGATAGATAATATCATGTGCGATGCCTCTCTGCGCAAATACTTCAGAGACTGTAAAGTCATTCCAGGGGAACCACTTACCACCCAACACCGGCTGCTGGTAGCATGCCTAAAACTACCAAATTGGAGATCTAAATCTAAAATAAAACCCCGACCCCGCATCAAATGGTTTAACCTAGACAATGCCCAAGGCAGGGATTTTACTAGTAGATTAAGAGAATATCTCACTAAAGAGCTCCGAGATAGTAGCGGAAACCCAGAAGACGTCAACACCACGTGGGAAAACTTTCATTCATTTGCCCACACCAACGCCAGGGACCTACTCGGGGTAACCAAAGGCAAACTGAAATCTGGGATAGATGGCAGCTGGTGATCACACGATGCACGAGAAATGCTTAAAGAGAAGAAACAACACTTTAAGAAGTGGCAAGAAACACAAGATCGCCGAGATGAGGAAGTGTACCACAATGTTCGAAAAACAGTTAAAAGAGCAGTCGCTATAGCAAAAGCCCAGGCCCAGGATTTTATTAAACGCTTGGAGAAATGTGAAGGCGAAAATGAAATCTTTAAAGTTGCCAAGCTCCGCAATAGACAAACCCAAGATTTCAAACAAAATAAATATATCAACGACGAGACCGGTATACTACTAACCGCTGACGCCGATATAAACAGGAGATGGCACGATTACTTTTCTGGCCTGCTTAATGAAGAATTCCCACGCGAACAACTTCCGGACCTCCCTTCGGTCTCTGGCCCTATAAATATTATTTCACCCCTAGAAGTAAAAAATGCGATATCCCGAATGAAAAACGGAAAAGCCACTGGCCCTGATGAGATCTCAGTCGAAATGTGGAAAAAAGCCGGAGAGCCAGGGATTCAATGGCTCACTAATCTGTTCAACAACATCATTGTGGAGGGAAAAATGCCAGACCACTGGAGGACTAGTCACATGATACCATTTTACAAGAACAAAGGAAGCGTTGCCGAGTGCGGAAACTATAGAGCGATCAAGCTGATCCCACACACTCTTAAAGTATGGGAACGTGTTGTAATAGAAAAACTAAATAGCCTTACAAATATCACCCCAAACCAATGCGGATTTACACGTGGTGTGGGCACTACCGACGCCATCCACACAGTTAGGATCTTAAGCGAGAAATATAGAACTCTGAAGCAGGACCTCCACTATGTCTTCATAGATCTGGAAAAGGCATTTGACAGAATACCCAGAGAACTAATCTGGACTGCACTTAAATCCCAGCTCATACCGGAGTTCTATATTCATTTGATCCGAGACATGTACAGGGGTATCACTACCCAGGTTATCTCCCCCGCGGGAACTAGTGCACCATTTGAAGTTAATGTTGGAGTGCATCAAGGCTCAACTCTGAGCCCGTTACTCTTTATCCTAGTCATGGACTACATCACTAAAAGTATACAAAAACCAGCACCGTGGAATCTCTTGTATGCAGACGACGTCGTTCTAATAAATGAAACTTTGCCGGGGATCCAATCAGACTTAAATCGATGGGTGACTGCTTTAGAATCAAGGGGCATGAGAGTAAGCAGATCAAAGTCCGAGTACATGCACTGCAACTTAACGGGCAAAACCTCATCCCAATCTATAACCATCTCCGGAGTGCCATTGAAAAAGGTAGAGTCGTTTAAATATCTTGGATCTCTGATCACGTCAACAGGAAAAACCGAGCTCGACGTCGAAAACAGAACAAAGACGGGATGGCTGAAATGGAGATCCCTCACAGGCGTCCTGTGTGACCCCAAAATTCCAATTAAAACAAAGGGGACCGTATACAAACGAGCAGTGAGACCGGCCCTGCTCTATGGCTCCGAGTGTTGGGCCATGAGGCAACGGGAAGAGCAAAAAATGCACGTAGCGGAGATGAAAATGTTGCGCTGGTCGGGGGGAGTTACAAGGCTGGACAAAATAAAAAATACGTACATTCGAGGCACCTTTAAGGTCGCGGACATCCGAGACAAAATGCGCGAAAGCCGGCTACGTTGGTTCGGGCACGTTCAACGTCGTAGCGACGACCATATAACAAAGAGTGTGACCATCGATGAGGACGCCAAAAGGGGAAGAGGCCGCCCGCCGATAAACTGGACTTCGACCATCAAAAACGACTTACTGACGAAAGGCCTGACGCCGGATATGACAAAAGACCGCCTAAAATGGCGCCAGAGTGTTAGATGTGCCGACCCCAAGTAAATGGGATAAGGCAAGGATAATGATGATACATCATTGAAAGAAAATGTTTCTAAACATTTGAAATCTAGAATGGCGCAAACCTTCCTTAAAATGGGTCTCGACTGTTTAATGTCGCTATGTTCCACATTAGAATTTATTATGTATCTTATGTGAGTAGCGACTTAGAAACATTTTCTTTTAATGATGTAGATATTTAATATTTTTAAAATATTTGTCTTAATACCCGAGAATTAAATATTAGTCAAGGGCAGCGAGACAAAAATAATGAAAATATTTTTTGAATTTTGTGTGGGGTACAGCTTCCCTGCCGTTAAAGCTAAAGCAAAGCTTTTCAATATTACATAACTTTATTGGCCTTGTTTTTGGCTTTTTAATTTTTTGCGCAGTCGGGTTTTTGTTAAATTTTTTTAATTTAATTTATACAATTTGCCGCCCCGCCTGCTATCAGCAAACTCGTGGAGACATGGGGCGGCGCAAGGGTGTCCACGCATGTGGCATCCCGAATAAGGGGCCGTCCCAGTCTCCACGGTACTAGAGTCATACCGCCGGGCCTCTTGTCATCGTCACGCGCGAGGCCAGGGGGTTTGAAAACCGTTGAAGGCCCGGCGGATGATATCGTTTAGGCAGGCATGGCAGGACAAGCGGCCGGCGCTCTTGATACAAGAGAGGCCGGGTGCCAAGGCTATCCACCGCAGCTCCGCAGGGGCATCGATGGGGTGCGGCTATGTCCGCGCCCGAACGGAGTCCGACAGCCAACCTGAGGGTGTTGTTATCCAGAAATGTGCCAAAATTGCATGATGGGAGAAGATGGCATACAACCATCCAAACCGCCTTTCCGAGACGGCTAGTAACCGTGCTTTTTCTTGGCTGGTAGAACAGCTGTTTACTAGGTCGGAATGGACTTGGGTGCAAATCCCAGATTCTCTGAACTGCTTTATTTATGGGTGGATCTATACCTGGGCAGGCCATTTCCCACTACAAATGGGGCTGGAAGGTTTCTCCACTCTGCGAATGCGGCGAGGAAGAACAGACTACCGAACATATATATCTTCCGGCGGTGCCCCCTTCACTCGTATTCTGGACCAGCTGAGGATCTGGTCTCTGTCACTCCTGAATTGATTACTTGGCTTAACAACCTCAAGGCTATACTCTGATTGTCCTTCAACTGTGCATGCCATACGATTTATAATAATTGTTGGTCGCTAATTTTAATATCTAAGATTTTTTCTATCTGGATATGGAGTATGTAGTCGATGGATTCAGAGTAGTTTGTAAATTTCCAGATTGGGCGGCATCCTAGATAATCACCTGTGGTATCAACAGGGCGATCCTCTTGGGCCGGCCATTTTCAGCCTCAACATTCATCCTGTTATTTCGGAGGATAGTGTTTTTTTTGTAAGAAACATTTGAGGGTGCGCTGCAGCATTGCCACATGTATTGGTAGATGCTAGGACAAAATATTTTTGGATTGCTAACAAAGTACTCTATCTACTTGGTTAAACGCGTTTTTAACGTCTACTTTAAGGAGTACCTGGCCTTCAGGGCTATGTAAGAACGTTCGACAAGCATGGACTGCTGCTTCGCAACCGCTTTTGGTCCCGAAACCTAGTTGGATTGGTTGAAGTTTTTTTTTTTGTAGGTCCAAAATGATATGTTTACAGCAGATTTTGGAAGCAAGTCTCCGAAAAGATGAGCCTATAAAATTAGGTTTTTTCGAAGAACTAATTTCCCAGCAGACTGGAAATCGTTTTAATACCTGCATGTGGTCCTAAAGGCATGTCATCCGAGTTTGCACCGTTCCAGCAGGTGTGCATAACTTTTGAGCGATTTTTTTGCTCTTCGTCAGTTTTTTTCTTCTAGCTCAAAAAGGGTACGTCCGATGGAAAATGTCATACTTTAATATTAAAGAGGGTTAAATTTTGCGTCGAAAAAGTATCTTAAACTTCTAATTTGATTCAGTGAAATAGCTGAAATCATAACTTAAAAATCGGGAAAATGTCTAATTTCATTGAAAACTCATAAGTTTGAGTTACATAGCTGATATCTTTGCAAATATTACTCCTGTTGAAAAACCTATAAAATAAAAGTCGTAGAGAATAAAATTTCACGTTATATAGACACCTCAGTCTCACATTCAGTCATTTCCAAAGACTAAATTTGGCATGAATTCAAAATCGTTATTTTTCGTATTTTTTTCTAAGTTGCATACTTTCCATAAATACGAGGTGTTAGGCCTACATTTAATGCATCGTTACAACTAAGAACATTTCATTGCAATTCCTAAAACGTACCCAATAAGAAAACTCTTAATACACCGTGTTTTTTTTAATGTATGCAATGTACTTTTACCGGACTCAAGCTATCTCTATAAATTTTATCTAAATGAGTTCAGCAGTTATTGATTTGATTGATTCCCAATCGGTCCAATGTAAATAGGGTATTAGGATATTATAATTAACTTAATAACCAAACAATTGAAAATAATGACATGTCAATGTAATTTCGCACAGTCCGAGATACAAAGGAAGCATAATATTGTAATTACTTAACACACAGGTGTAGGTTTTTCTAAGATCAATAAAAAAATACATACCAGTGCATCATTTTGTAGTGGGTTCTTAGAGTAAAATAATAATTTAATGTAGGTTTACTTACTCAATCACAAAGACAAAAATGAAATATCTCAGAACTGTAGCTAATTAGGAGATTATGACACTAAAATCATTGAAAAATATACTTTAGGCTCAGGCATGTACCCTTGAAATTAATAGAATTAAAATAAAACACGGTGTATTTTTTTTTCTTAAATACTTTTTAGAAATTTGCACTGAAATGTTCTCAGTTGTTCAGATGCATTAAATGTAGGCCTCGCACCTCATATTTATGGAAAATATGCAACTTGTAAGAATTTACCAAAAAATAACCATTTTGAATACATACCGAATTTAGTGTTTCAAATGATTGAATTTGAAAATTAAAGTATCCATATAACGTGAAATTGTATTTTCTATAACTTTTATTCTATAAGTTTTTGAACAGGAGTAGTCTGTTTCAAAGATATGTGACATCGAAGTCAAAATATGAGTTTTTCAATTAAATGAGACATTTTCCCTATGTATAACTTTTGATTTTGGCTGTATCGCTGAACCAAATGAGAAGTTTAATATACTCATTCGACGCAGAATTTAACCCTCTTTAATATTAAAATAACATTATTTCCATCGGACGTACCGTTTTTGAGCTACAAGCAAAAAAAATGAAAGAGAGCAAAAGTTTCGCTAAAAAGTTATGCACACCTCCTGAAACGGTGCGAACTCGGATGACATGCCTTTAGGACCACATGCAGGTAAATAAACGATTTCCAGTCTGCTGGGAATTAATTCCTCAAAACTCTTTTTATTGATCTAATTTTATTGGGCTATAGGCCATCTTTTTTTTTAAAGCGCAAAGATTAGCGCCGTAGGGTGTTGCTATTATGACGGGGTTTACCTTGCCTGAAATGATGCTTTAAAGATTTCAGGTTGACTAGACGGGTTATGCTTGAGAGTAAGTTGTTGTTTTGGCCTCCGGGCATACCTAAAGTCAGTTCTTTGAGATGCTGTGGTGTTAACCCGTCTAGTCCACCCGCTCAACCGTTCTTGAAAGAAGCAATCGCTGCCTGGACGGCATCTTTAGAACATTGTAAGGGGGGTAAAACAAGGCTGGGCGGGTCAGGAAGATCAGGTACTGTAGATGCTGGTGGGTGCTTGTTTTGCAGAGCAATTAGAGTTTCCGGGGTGTCTGGAGTTGTCGCGTCGCTGGAAAATAAGATTTGGGCAGCGCCTTTGAGGTAACCATCATTTATTTTCGATTTAATCAATTTAGATATTTTATTGGGTTTATGGTGGTGAGAATATTGGATACGATCTGTTTCAAAAATTTGGTGGCGTGTGTACAATATTTTGGTTTTATTTTGGAAGTCAGAGACTTATTGTCGTCTTTATCGACATGTAAGGTGTTGTAAGCGAACGACAGCAAGCTTGCCCAGCTTGATGTCGCGTTTTCTGTAGTACAGTCATCGATAGTTTTAGCTAAATAATTTGCAACGGTTGACCTTGCACCTCTAGGGATACGTTTGATAACAGGCACAAATGCTTTTAATTTACTTAGTCTATGGTGCCTCTAAGTATATATCTACTTATTACAAACGTTGTTTGATGCACGTGATGAAATGTCATTCTACACTCGTCCCGAGTCTTCCGTTAACATTTGAAATAGATAAATAAATAAAACGAATAAATCAATATTGGGACAATCTTACACAAATCAACCTAAATTAAAAATAAAGAGATATAGGTAGGTTAGTAAGTACTTACATTTAAACAAGAACTCTGAAAACATTACACTCCTTTTAATCATCATCATCATTAGTCGACATCATGTCCTTCTGTTTAAGATCAGGTTCCTCCAGAGGCTTCTATCCCTCGCTAAGCGCATGGCTTCTTGCAATTTTAATTTGCATATAAACAGTGATTTGGGCACACCATCTTGCTGGGGAAGGGCCTTTAAGTCTTGTGCATCCTCCTCCTCCTCCAACTCCTTTAATTAGGCAATCGGTATAAAGTCACATTTAAATATGATCCCTATTTTTCAACCAACTTCAAGAAGAGTTCGAAACAAGAGATTCTTAATTTGTCGATATTATATTTTTTACGGTTCCGCACCCAAAGGGTAAAACGGGGCCCTATTACTAAGACTCCGCTGTCCGTCCGTCTGTCCGTCTGTCACCAGGCTGTATCTCAGGAACTCTGTTAGTTAGACAGTTGAGATTTTCACAGATGATGTATTTCTGTTGCCGCTACAACAACAAAATAATAAAAAAACAGAATAAAATAAATATTTCAGGGGCTCCTTTACAACAGACATGATTTCTTTGCCGTTTTTTTTTTGTTATTAGGAATCCTTCGTGCGTGAGTCTGACTCGCACTTGGCCTGTTGGTAATTTTGTCATGTCTACTGATATGATGGATTATTTGATCTAATAGTACTGGAGCCGGCGGACCTGTTAATTTATCAAATTATCAGATTTCTTTACACTTGGCTTCCATGTAAGGTTGTAGAGCCCGTCTCGGAGATCACGAAAACATAAGTTTTAAAGGTTTTAAATGGGCGCTAGTATACAGTATGGCGTCAAGTTGAAAAAACGAAAAAATGACGTTAATTTATCAACGAGCTTACAGCTCCAAATTTTGAGACACGGTAGAGCCCACCTCAAATGACCTACATACCGAATTTAAGACCATTTCTGTGGGCGCACTAGATTTTAAGACCATTTTAAGAAGTAATCGATTCCATACGAAAAATAGCAAATAGCTTTAAATTCGGTTCAAAAATACATTTTAATGGTTTGACCAGCCGTTTTGACAGGGCTCCCATAAAACTTTTCATATCAGCCGACCAAGGACCCATTGTTTCGACTGCGAGCACCGCAAACTCATAGTCTTTCAGTAAAGACGAGTATTTACGGCGCTTTAGTAGTTGGGCTTGGTCGGCTGCAGCGCCGGCCTGTGAGCGAGTACCCTGAATGTGGGACTGCGCAAAGGTGTCCACGCACGTGGCTTCCCACACTAGGGGCCTTCCTAGTTTCCACGGCACTAGAGTGGCTCCGTCGGGCCGCTTGCCATCGCTACTCACCATGCCAGCCGGTTCAAGGCTTGCAGGCACGGAAATGGTACCAAGCGAGCGACGGACCAAATCGTTAATAGTGCCGTGGCGATATAGACGGCCGGCGCTTCTTGTGCAGGAGAGCCCATGTCGCCCCAGCTGATCCACGCTTTTGCCGCAGGCGCAGGTATGAGGCAGGCATATTTGGGCACCAGTCCTTAGGCAGACGGCTATCCTTAGGGCTTTTGCGTCTAAAACCGTTCAGCCAGTGACCCGACTCGCTGGCAGAGACGGCTAGTAGGCGGGCACGCTCTGAGTCGTCCGGACTAATTATTAATAAGTGAGGCGTGGGTTGCCTTAAGGATGTGGGTATCCCATGCTCTCTGCACGTGTTTTGTAGCCGGGACATCCACCACCGGGCAGGCGGCACACCAGGCGCTCTCAGCCTCCGCCAAGCTCACTATCTCCGCGCCGGAAATCTGAGAGATTTAAGATTTTTCCAACGAGAGACAGTGAGCAGTATGCGGAAGACAGGAAAGCGGGCAATGCGACGCCGGACGAGGAGCGGACACCCAGGCCCCCGAAACGAACAGGGAGAACCGCTTGGGACCATGACCTTGGTTCGAAAATAATGTTTAGGACTTTAGATATGGTGGTTTGGAGGGCGCTATCGATTGATGACAAAATGACAGGGAATTTCCATACCGGGCAGCATCGAAGTAAGTATAGTATGTCTTTGGGGGTGAAAAGACAAAAACGGATAATGAAAAGGGCCATATGTGGGTTTATTTCATATAAAAGGCTCGAGGTACGGTTAAACAGGTCTAATTTGCAGTTAATAACATGGTTTATGGCTTCGTCAAAATTGGGTGAACCTAGAAGTGTAAGAGATGAATTGGAAAGAACAAAAATGTGTGGCAAAATGGCATTAAAGTTGGTAAGAATTTCGGTTTTTCTGTCAGCAAGAAGGTGGTTAGCAATAAATATTTCACATTTTGTAAAGTTTAGTGAGAGGTCAATGTCGGAAAATTTACCTATTATAAATTGAAGGGATGTTTACAAAAACAACATAACTGCTTAGAGTGGTTGACACTTTTTTAAGAACATTGTTAATCGTTTCAGGTGTCAACCAGTGTAGTCAGTTATGTTGTTTTTGTAAACATCCCTTCAATTGAAAGTCCTGTAAAACTGTAGCAGCATCCCCGCCTAGGGAGCCGTCATCCAGATACCATAAATTAAATTTAGAATTTAGTTTTGAAATTATGGGTTGTATGGCTAAACTAAAAATTGCAGGTCCAAGCGGGTCGCCCTGTTGACAACCCGTGCATGAGAGGGATGGTTTTGTCGCCAAAGAGTAATTTTGTGGGTGCCCCGTAACATTGTG
The DNA here is from genome assembly GCA_911728535.1 of Pammene fasciana. Classification (NCBI taxonomy): domain Eukaryota; kingdom Metazoa; phylum Arthropoda; class Insecta; order Lepidoptera; family Tortricidae; genus Pammene; species Pammene fasciana. The sequence goes on from OU452283.1 coordinate 6,658,132, forward strand.
ATAAATAGGCATATGATTCCGGAAGTTCTTTTTTAATTTCTGTGAGGAGGGCGCTGCGGTTCACAGAATTGAAGGCGTTCTTTACGCCAATTTTTAAAAACACCTCATAGTCCGGGCGGCTTAAGTACACCGGCCTCCGCGGAGAAAAATTGACCACTTCACAATATCTGATAATGCATGCTTTTATTTTAATGAAGAATTTTTAGTGTTAACGAGATTTAAATTTATTTAAGCAAATTTTAGGTAGATTTCGAAAATCGAGTCTACCTATTCATTTCTTCGACACAATCGAATTTTGAAAAAAAATCTTTACAGAAGGTCTAGTTATGACCCCCAGATTCCAAAATGACCACTGGTTCAAAAGTTTATATATATATTTATGTATGTATGTATATCCGCAGCCCGATTTTGTCATCACGATAGTGGTCGCATCTTTGCTCCGATTGCTTTCAAACTTGGTACAAAAATCCCCTGGTTGATACCTAGGACAAGTTCGTGAACGGGCGGAATAGGGCCAATGGGACGGCTAGGGCCTCACTTTTTATGAAATCAGTTTTTCGGAAATAACTTTTTTCCTATGGAAAATATACCATCCGTTTTTCTTTTATATGGCGTGTGACCTGAATATCTATAACTCCCTAAATCATATCTTTAAGAAAATATCTTTAATTTTAGTAGAAATTTTAAAAAAATCCTAAATTTTTCTGGAGAAAATTCATAACTCCTAAACGGTGAATAATTTTATGTCAGCAATATTTTTTATCCAAAGGTCATTTTTTTCTCTAAAATATTCAAAAACTATGTCTGTCGGAAAAATGCACAGTTTTCGTAAAAAAATCTGAAAGTGCGGATTTTGGCCTTGTTTAGCAGGTCAAAATTCTTGTGCCCGACTTTTATATCATATCCCCTCTCCACCAGGCTTTGAGGCTGCTTAACAACATTATGGATAGTGACAGCGAACTAGACAATTTTTCAACGGCGGAAGCTAAGTTTCTAGCTGCATCAAATCGCTATATTGAAACCATCGTTACCCCTAGCTCTATTACCTAATATGCGCAATAATATATTTGAGACATGTAATAATATAAACAAAACCACTACTTGACCTATTACCTTTATCTTTTTATTTGACTGTACCCAAATGGAACTGTATAACTTTAAACTTGTGACTTTATTAATATCTAATTATTCTGTATTCTTGATATTGTTACGGAGACGGGGTAAAGACGACATGAAAGGAACGTTTTTTTTATTTTTAACGGGTTACAGGCGTTTTCAGGCGGCTGAAATCCATTTTCAGGCCGTTTCAGGGGAAGGCCTAACACATATCAGAGAATCGGAGATTACTCCCAGTTACCACCGTTTTCAGGCAGCTGAAACACGTTTTCAGGCCGTTTCAGGGGAAGGCCTAACACATATCAGAGATTCGGAAATTGCTCACGGTTACCACCGTTTTCAGGCGCCTGAAACATGCTTTCAGGCCGTTTCAGGCCACTAACACTCATATGGCACTACTTCCTGAAAACCCGTTTTCAGGCCGTTTCAGGCCTAGTTACACCTCTCTTGTCTCCGGAACATTCCAGAAGGTGTGCGAGCAGGATAACCTGTACGTGGAAGCGAGAGATACGATTATAACCGAACAGACTCGAACGTGTTCCTAGAATATTCCAGAAGGGAGTGAAAGGGACGGCCTATACGCGCGGAGGCGACGACACTAATCGATCATGTCTCTGGAACAATCGAGAAATGTGTGAGAAGCACCGATATTCGCTATACGCGCGTTAGACAGAGAGAACCATGTTCGAGTGCGGCCCGGAATGATCTCGATACCTGCTGTTTACCAACCGTATAGGTACCTACTGTGAATGTTCTGGAAAAACTATCGCACGTATATAAAAGGAGACCGGTAGCGGACGCAGGTAGTTTCCATTGTGATACAGAGCGATAAACATCGGAGAGATTAAAAGAGTGAACCCAAGTTGTTTAAAAGCGAATAGTGTTTTAGTCAATTACATAGTGTTTAATTCAATAGTGTTCCTAAGTGATTCCAGTGTTTAGTCGATTTCCTAGTGTTTACTGTTTAAGTCAATAGTGTTCCTAAGTGATTCCTTTTTGTTCAATAAATTTCTTTAACGTTACCTAACGGCTATTTTCTATCCAACGAACCCTACGGCTCGTAACAATATATTGCTGTAAACCTGTGACTTTATCCAATTATTAATTATTTTGTACTTATCCTTGATGAAGGTGGAAGTAGTGACATTAATAAGTTAGGTACTTTTATAAATCATTGACATAATATAATAATATAACTGTAGTAGCGGCATCCATGTTATTGTTTTACAACTCATTGACACCATTATAATTTCTGAATTCAACTATATATTTAATGCCAGTATTTAATTTTTATTTGCCTGTGAATAATGTATATATATTGTATACTCATTGCACCTATGGGCGCAATTACCTAGATGTACAATTGTATAAAGAGCATGTTAGAACATAAGTATAAATACAGATTAGCACGTAAGGTATAACTGTCAGTGTTAATTTTCATGCAATAATCAAATAAACAAAACTGTTAAATTCATGTTAAATATTACATAGGTCGTACAAAAAAAATTGTAAAAAAAACTTTGAACTGGTATCCCATGCGGTACCAGGCAGCGCCCTTATGCATTCATCCACAAGGTCAAGATGCGGAATCTGCCTGTGCGTTCCCCTTGCGGGGACGGATTTTTTACAAGTTGCTAGGTGACGTATCTGTATGATTTTACTAAACATGTCTACTTTTTATAAATTTCCTTTGTCTATGCTATATGACGCTGCTTCGTGCCAAATTTCAAGTTTCTGAGTTCACGGGAGGTACCCCGTAGGTTTTGCGAGTACCGAAAAACTCTAAAATTTGCAGCATAAACGACTGTATCTTTTGATTGCGTTGGCTTTTAAGTTTGATTTTTTCACAGCTTCAAGGGACAATAGACCTGAGTATTTGATATTAAATTTCAGCTTGATACCTCCAGGCGTTCCTGAGAAAAATGGTCCTGACAGACAGACAGACAGAAAGACAAACAGACAGACAGACAGACAGACAAACAGACAGACCGACAGACAGACGGACGGGCAACAAAGTGATCCTATAAGGGTTCCGTTTTTTCCTTTCGAGGTACGGAACCTTAAAAAGAACCGACTTCACTTAGCATCTGCTATTCCAAGAGGAAATTACCGTTGCCTATGGAAGCCTGCAACTCCAGAGGTGTCACATGCGCGTTGGCGACCCTTTAAAAACAGGAGGATTCACTGATAGTTGAAGAGTTACCTCGATTTCTCCAGGAACCCATCATCAGATCCGGACCTGGTTACAATGTGACCAACTGTGAAGTATACTCTTTCAAACAAAATAATAATTTTCCAAATCGGTTGAAGAATTGATAATCTTGAAGTCGGTTGATAATAAATACCTAATGGTTCTTGTGCACGATAGCTCACAATTAGCTCACTGAAGGAAGCCCACTAACTGCTCGATAGGGGAAATAATTCGTGTATAGCTTTATTTTGGTGAAGTTGTAGATAAAGGTGTCTTACACAACATACTAAAAGTACTCGTGGATAGGGGCGCTGCTAACGGGGAGAGGGGGATGTAAAGATCCATTTTTTTGGCCTTTCGTAAATTACTCAGTAGCGGTGGCTCATACGAAAAAATGTTCTTCTACTTAATTAATCCAAAAATGATTTTCTACAAAAAAGGTTCTTTACTTACACTTTTGTGCTAGGATCAATGTATAATGAGATTTCAAGAAAATACGTAAATCAGTTTTTGAAACTTTCGGAGCTATTATTTACGAAACTATTCGTTTTGTCTAAAAATTGTTTAAGAAAACCCATATTTATATTAAAAGACCTATTCAACGACACCCCACATATTATGGGTGGATTAAAAAACAGAATTTACCCCCCAATTCATGTGTTCGGGAAGTACCCTAAAATAGTATTTTATACAATAGTGACATAATCAAGAGCTTTTCAGTCGAGTACCGCGTTTAGGCCACGAAGCTTGCTGAGTGGCCTAATTAAGGTACGAGATTGAAAAGCTTAATCATGTCACTATTGTATACAATACTTTTTCTACGAGTATTAAGTAAGAATTGATTTTCTTTAATTCTTTCTAAATTTTTCCCAATCAAACGTCAAACACTATTTTTCAAACCGGAAGTAATTGTATCTGGACTTATTCGGTGGTACAGATACTAACTAAAAGAGATATACATATGATTGTGTGCGTAGTAGAAAGAGATGGATAGAATAAACTGTCTCCAAGCTTACTTCCAAGATGTCGTTGTAGTTGTGATTGGTCTTTTTATAATCTAATCACAAGGTAGAAGCAATGATGGTTAGTACTAGAATAGTTAAACTTCGTATGAGTACATGTGTTTTGAACGCGCAGACAAAGTTTTAAAACAAAATCTGTAAAAATATTATTTTTTAGGGTACCTCTCGAACACATGAAGCAGGGGGGTAAATTCTTTTTTTCACTCCACGCCTAATGTGTGGGGTGTCGTTGAATAGGCCTGTTCAAATAAAAATTGGTTTTCTAAAAGATTTACGAAACTATTAGTTTTAGACAAAACTAATAGTTTCGTAAATAATAGCTCTGAAAGTTTCAAAAAGCGATTATCGTATTTCCTCGAAATCTCATTATACATTGATCCCAGCAAAAAAGTGTAAAGAACCTTTTTTGTAGAAAATTATTTGTGGATTAATTAAGTACCGGAACATTTTCTCGTATGAGCCACCGCTTCTGAGTTATTTACGAAAAGCCAAAAAAGGGGACCTTTACACCCCTCTCTCCCCGTTAGCAGCGCCCCTAACCACGAGTACTTTTATTATGCTGTGTAAGACACCTTTACCTACAACTATACCAAAATTCAGCTATACACGAATTATTTCCCCTAAGTTTTCCTTCGTTTGGCGGGCTAAATTTATACATCTTACTGTTACAACATCGAGTTAGAATATAAAATCATTGTGTTACAATTACTCTGTTCTCAAATATTTTTTTTTTAGATAACGTAATTGGTTATTGAATTTCATTAGGTTTTCAGAATTGCATGGCCAATGTATCAATGATTTCATTCATAAAATGGTAATGCAGTTTTGAACCCGATGGAACATTATCCATGAGAATAAGAAAATGTAACGATCTTATAGATAGAAATCTCATTAATAGAGCTCGCTACTTACGTAATAGTTTTCTGTTAGTAAGGCTAAAAGCATAGTTTTGTCGGGTGCGTTTTCACCCTGTGCTGACCTAATTATACGCTCCTGAAAAAAAAAAAAAATGTTACCTACAACGGGTTAATGTAAGTTTCTATTGTATGTAGTTAATTTTTGTTTTATCAATATTTTAACGTAGATAGAACATTTATATAACATAGAACATAGTGACATACTTAAGTACATTTAAAATGAGAAAGAACAGAATATGAAAAAAAGTGAGTTTCAGCCTTTTTCTTCTCGTTTATTCGATTTGAGAGACGATATTTGTTTTTGAAACTAAGTTTGTTTTTATAATGTAAACGACAAATCGGTGGTGAAATATTGTTCCAACATTTATTAGCACGATAGCGAAAAAATGGGCTAATTTATTCATAAATTGATAATGCAAATCTTTGTTGGAGAAAAATTTTAATTCGTAAGAACTAAAAATTGTTAAAACTAAAAATTAAAACTAAAAATATTTAACTAGCTAATTTACAGATTAGAAATGGGAGCTAGCTCAGCACCGCACGGTAGGGTGCCCAGAAGGCTGGTGGCATGGCCGCGCTGGATAGCGATACCAATGCGCTGGGCAAGGAAAGAGCCAGCCCTCTGGTCACCCGTTGCGTCTACGAGCCGCTTATCTAGCTCCCTAAATATTAGCGGCCTTATTCATAAAAAGTTACAACCTACTTCAAACCTACTTGAAGTCTGAATGCCCAAAAACGTCATTTATAAACGTCATTTATCTCTAAACAGCTCTACAAACCTATTGCAAGTGCTCGGAAAGTTACAGGACCCAGGACCCTTCTTTATCTCCTCGATAAGGATCAAAATGGCGGCCATACTTTTTAACAGCTGATTTTGACACTAGTGACACCGTACACAGGTCACGGTCAGGAAGATGCCTACTGAATGGAAGCTACTATATCGTTACAAGTTTTATGTTTTGTGAAAAATATTATTATTTATTGTAATAAATAGAAAAAAACTTTTGAAATAAAATTGTTGCTATAAAATGCCAATTCAGGCAATGGAGCATGTGAATAGGCACAACTAAAAAAGCCGGTTTTGGGTACATGTACTGGTAATAGGTACTGTAGCATGCCGCCTGTATGCTGCACGCAACATATGTACCTTTATTTTTATTTTTGGAGAAACATGTCCACGAAGAAAAAAAGATTGGAGAGAAAATTAAATTCAGAATGTTAAAAAAAGATTGAGAGATTTTTTCTGAGTGAAAGATGTCAATTTTACATTAGATGTCAATCAACATTATTTTTGGAAAATAATTTTCTGATTATTAATATTTCCTCATCTTATTCTTCGTATCTTACCTATACCGTCAAGTCTGGCGACTTTGCCAAGGGTTACTAACTTTGCCACCAGCAGAGTGCATAAGGTAATCCTTTCATACCACCGACAACGTATATTTTTTAGTGTTGTGCCTACTTTTAGTAGAAAATGTGGTTATCAATTGACAAAATTATTATGAATGAGACAACACCACGGCAACCATTTTCTTACCATTTCAGTTCCAAATTCGTCACTCACATAATCATAAAAGTTAGTGCTCAAGAACTTTAAAAAGTTTAGAGTATAAACATCGCATCCAGGTACGTAAATTTTAGATATTATGTTATTTAAATGGTAAGGAATGAATTGATTAAGTACCTTATAAATGCCGTAGTGTTTGAATTGAGTCCCATAATTGTTTTGGCAAAGTTACCAGACCACGCCGACTAATATGGGAGGGCATCTTTGCCATGTTTTGTAGCGGCCTAGGGTTGGTACACAAGCATAAAATTTAAATTACATTTTTCATAAGATAGATACTTTTTAGGGTTCCGTAGCCAAATGGCAAAAAACGGAACCCTTATAGATTCGTCATGTCTGTCTGTCCGTCCGTATGTCACAGCCATTTTACTCGGAAACTATAAGACGTATCATTATCAAATTTTTACATAAAGTGTATTGTGTGTGCAGCTACTTAGTTTTGTAGAGAAATTGCTAAAAAATATTTTTAGGGGGGCACTCCATATGTGTAAGTAATTATCAAAAAAAAATTTTTTTACAAATATCAACATGATGCACATCAATCGATAGGTCTCTAAAAATAACAATGTTCAAATAACTGAGGTTTCTTTGAACATTTTTTGATTAAGTGGATATTTTCAGAAATAATCGCTCCAAAAGTCATAAAAATTGTGTCCCCTCCCCCTGTAACTTTTGAACCGTAAGTCCAAAAATTATGAAAAAAATCAAGAAGATACACCTTTTAATATTCTTTTAACCAAAATTATTTTGAGCATTATCGGTATAGGCGTTTTTGAATTATCTCCAAAAAACTACAAACTTAGGCAGATACGACCTTGCGATAATAATTTATTCGATATGGTCTAAGAGCTGGCCACGTCAGATGTGACACAATAATGAGAGTTTTGTAACCAGTCCAATCAGATTGCATAACAATCCCTATTGTTAGATCCGGGCATCTGGCAGCTTTTAATGGGTGGAGCACAGAGTGACAGACCAACAAAGTTTTTAAGTTGGAAAAAAGTTATACCGAAACAGGTAAAAACTGCTGAAGTTGTATCATTTATAGAGAACAGGGCCTATATTCTAACATTAGAATTACAATTCTTTGTGATTGGTTTTGTTGTTAACAATTGTATACAGAGTGTATGTTTTGTTTAAGTAAAAAAAAACACAATATTCTATTTTATTGGTAATAATTACTACATATAAGTGTTTTGTTTAGATAATACTTTTGTTAAGAGGCGACGAGGCAGTTTGTGACGAAGCCCTTTTTTAAATATCTATCGTCAAGTTTAAATAGGTACCTAGGTAATCACAATTCTTTACGAGTGGACCTGTGATAGGCCTCTTAAAGAGTTTTCTATGTTTCGTTTTTGATAATATTTTAATTAAGGTGTCTTTTATGTTTTTCCTGAGTACTTATGTAACCTGATTACTCGTATGTAACAAAATAAATAAGTACTTAAATAATTAATATTTTTTCATTTGTGTCAACCCTGACCACATTCACTGACTTTCTATGAAATTTTCTTAAATGGGTGATCAACTTTGCCACTTTTGCTGTATCTTTTTTTGTAATAATATATCATTAAGGATCAAATTCCGAAACTATTGTATCCTAAATACTGAATATTCTTTACTAATATTGTAAATACAACTAAATTACTATTCAACGTAAAAATGCAGTTGGCAAAGTTGCCACATGGTATAGGTAACTTTGCCAGTCTTTTTTTTTACTCGTAAAAGCTTATTATCCGTCATTTAATTTATAAAACATCTTATTTATGCACTCGTTGATAATAGTAGATTGTACAACAAGTGCATAAAACGCACCATTTTACGCGAGGCGTTTATCCATACGAGCGAGCTTGCAAGCGAGGATGGATATAAAGTACGAGCGTAAAATGGGTTTTATGGACGAGTTATACACTCTACTTTTTACTTCGATTGTGAGGAAATAAAAAGAATAGGAATTTCTTTCATAAGTGTTTATATTTATAGGCGGACTAAAACTCAATTTTATGCACAAGTGCATAAAAAATTGACTTCTTCTAAGGCTATTTTGACAATTCAATTTTTTATGCACTTGTGCATAAAATTGAGTTTTAGTCCGCCTATACCCAGCATAAAGTGAAACTTTACGAGCATGAGAAGTAAAAATTCTTTTTTTGTTTGAAAGGATCTACATCCAAGGTGGTCCCATATTAATATGGTGCTGTTCTAACGATGGGATCCATGAGGAATTGAGGGAACTCCTCAATTTTTAAAGGTATAGTGATTTGGGTGTTTTCTTAAGCAACTCAAGCATTTTCTCACGAAAACCACCATTTCGATGCAGTGGACCTGCTGATGATGATTGTTGATGAAGATTTTTTTATGCAGGATTTTCAGCGATTACTCCGAGACCCGTGGTCCAATTTGAATAATTATTTTTTTGTTTGAAAGGAACTACCTTGAAGATGATCCCACATTTATCTGGGGCTGTTCTGATGATGGGATTCATGAGCAATTTAGGGAACTCCTCAATTTTTAAAGGCACGTGTATAGTGATTTGGGTGTTTTCTTCAGCTACTCAAGCATTTTCTCACGAAAACCACCAATTTGATGGAGTGGACCTGATGATGATGATTGTTTTGATTTTTGATGATAATGATGAAGATTTTTTAAATGTAGGATGTTCAGCGATTACTCCGAGACCCGTGATCTAATTTGAATAATTCTTCTTTTGTTTGAAAGGAACTACCTCGGAAATGGTCACCTGGTGCTGTTCTGATGATGGATTCATGAGCAATTGAGGGAACTCCTCAATTTTTAAAGGCACGTGTATAGTGATTTGGGTGTTTTCTTAAGCTACTCAAGCATTTTCTCACGAAAACTACCAATTTGATGGAGTGGACCTGATGATGATGATTGTTTTGATGATAAAGATGAAGATTTTTTAAATGTAGGATGTTCAGCGATTGCTCCGAGACCCGTGGTCCGATTTGAATAATTCTTTTTTTGTTTGATAGGAATTAACTACTTCGAAGATGGTCCCACATTAACCTGGTGCTGTTCTGATGATGGGATCCGTGAGGATTGAGAGAACTCCTCAATTTTTAAAGGCACATGTATGTTGATTTGGTTGCTTTCTTAAGCAACTCGAGCATTTCCTCTTGAAAACCACCAATTTGAAAGAGAGGACCTAATGATGAAGTCCACATATGATACGTGGACCTTTCCTTTCCTTAGATAGAATGGGTGTATTATGAACTTTTTTTTATATCTTTACGGATTATTCCGAGATTTTGTCCAATTTTGATAAATATATAACCACTAAAAATGGAAAAATAAAAACTTTTTACAAAAAAGAGATAAACCGACTTCAAAAAGGATAAAATGAATCATTATATTATTTATATGCGTTACCAACTGATATGTTTGAAGTCGGTGCCAAGCCACAAATTAACAGCTGGTCAAATCAGCTTTAAGTGTGAACATCACAAAACATCGGTACTAATAATGCAAAGGTGAATGCGATTTCTTGTGTTACATTTTCATGGCTAAACTACTAATCCTATTTTGATGAATAGCTACAACGATATATATATATATTCTGATACACGTCTGCTTTGTCAATAATCAGAAAAAGGCGGCAAATAGAAAAAAAATTTAGACGCGTAAAATTTACCTTCCATATAAAATTTGAATATCGTGCCTTTCTACTGACACGGCGTGTGTACTGGGTACATGTGGGTATAGAAAAAATAATCTAGCATTTGAATTCCTTTATACTTCGGATTAAACCTTAAATGAAGAACGATAAATAATTCAAATCGAACCACGGGCTTCGTTCGACATACGGATAGTCCCAACAATGTTTTAACAAACAAACATAGGACCAATGATTTTATATATACAAGGTAAGAAATCAGCACTCCAAATGTGGCACAGTAAAAGCCGTTGCAACGCGACGGATTTTGCCGAAGACAGCCGAGCCCGAGCCGAGCGAAGCCCGATCGTTCCGAAAAGTCTATTTACAAAGGACTAACAAACGTTTCGTTAAAATATTACCAGTGTAAGCAAGACTAGGGATTAAGCTGAAATGCTACAGCATGAAGGTCAACGTACTATAGGCACAAATGGCGATAGGAAGTAAAGGTTTCGTAAATTTAAACCGAACTGACAGCATTGAGGAATAAGGCCAGTGGAGTAGTTGTTGTTTTTTTTTAATTACGAAAGAATGAAAATAATTAAAACTTATTTAGTAAATTTTATTACCATATGTTCCACAAGTTATTAAAAATATGGTGATAAAATTAAGGAGAGTGATTACTTTTATCTTCGTTTCAAAATGAAATTTAAGTAACCCCTCCGCAAGGGTTAGACCTTGGTCGTGTTTTATAAAGTTACAATTTACAACTTCGCTGCTTGCCTCTCTTTCTAGCAAATCATACGTATGATTTGTTAGAAAGATAGGAAAAGCAGCAAAGTTGTAAATTGTAACATTATAAAACACGACCCTGGTAGCCTGCCCTAAATGGCACCAGTTTTTTTATGCATGATAACTTTATTCTTAGATTTTAGCCAGTATGTAGAAAGCGGGATTCTTTTGCTTACACTTACTTTTTCATTGCTGGTTCATTGTCGCAGGCTCACAGGCCAGGGGTTGTACAGTCGACATCAAAAATATGTTTTTTGGACCTTATTAGTCTTATTACAAAGGAGTAAGGTGCAAAAGTGTAAACATATTTTTGACTTCAACCGTACCTTTAACGGGTTCTTCTAGAGGGCTGTCACTTTGCCTACACATAGTCCTAGCGGTACGCAAAAAATCTACAAATGTTGTTAAAAGCACGAAAATCGGAGCGATTGAAATGTAATAGTTCATTATTTCATAATATTTTTAACAACAATATGACAGGCAATATAATAACATACACACTATATAAATCTATTAAAACGAACTAATACGCGAAATAGGTATAATTATGAAGTTATCAATATTTATTACAAAAGTTTCATATATTTTTTTATTATAAATAATAAATTAATTAATACAAGAGCGACTCCATTGCTCTTATGTGCCATGTGATTTTTGAACGCCAGATGAATGACATGTGAAATTTAATCATATATTTCTTTTAATTTGTAATACAACCTTAACGATGTTAAAAAATTCGCACTGGCCGGTTACACATTTTTTGTGCTATATTTTCGGAAAATCTTGTTTGTGTCTGCGCCTCTATTATATTCGAACTCGATGCAAAGGACGCATGATTATACTTTCTGTACCTACTTGCCTTACAGTTAACGCATGGTCGAAACGAATGTATATCTACGTGCGATTCATACCGTATTAGATTAGTTATAAGTATAGTAAAAATAACAATTCACTGAACACATCGCCTCGTTCGTATTAACACTTCCAAATTTGGCTTGGCACCGACTTCAAACATATCAGTTGGTAACGCATATAAATTATATAATGATTCATTTTATCCTTTTTGAAGTCGGTTAATCTTTTTTTTGTAAAAAGTTTTTATTTATATGGTGTGCTAATGTCACGTAATTTGAAGTGTTAATGCAATAGACGTCTAAAATATTATTTTCGGTACCATTAGCTAAATTAAACGTGTTAAAAGCAAGTTAAGTTGTTTTCCTGCAGTACGTATTCTAACCTAATTTCTGCACTATTTGAACACTTACTAACAATTTGTAATAATAATCAGTGATGCAATAAGAAGCAAGTAAATAAGATTATTATTTGACCTCAGGTAGTGGTAAAGAAAAGAAGTTGCAACAGTCTTTCTATTAGGATTAGGAGGCTGATAGGTTACCGTTGGGACCAAATCTAGTTTTTAATGTACCAATTACATCATAACCTTTTGATCGATAAGAACACCTAAAGGTGTCCTGAGGTTTCGTGCCCGCAGCGCTAAGAGCAACAACACGGAAATGATACCAAACAACCCCTAGCAGTCTTAACTAGAGAGTAATAACATATTGCACGGGACCCCTGATTTTGACGTGAAGGTCCAAAAATTTTACAGATCGCCAATACAAAAAAATATTCATCTTTGCTCACTCTATCTATGGTCAAAAATTCACAACTTTTTCTCGATGCGCACAATTTTTTTCGCATTTGTACTGAGACAAAACCCTACTAAATAGGCATCTTGCTGATTCCCGACACTTACAGGCTGTCCAGTATAAGTGAATCTTTCATACCATTATAACTATGCATAATCAGAGGTCACCTTTACATTGGTGTATTTTAATCGCGCGCTTGTTAGGCGATGGAAATTAAAGTACCAGGGCCTCAGTGATCAGTGATCACCGGCCGTTTCTGCTTGTTGCACCGTCGCTTACCAAACGCGTCTCTTTTACAAACCATTATTGCAGAGACCCCTAGATTCGTAACAACTATGCGTAATCGTAGATTATTTTATACTGGTTTTATTGAAACGATCATTCGTTACCTATCTCGCCTACACTACTCTAAATGATATTAGTTGGTCTCTGTCACACTTTGTGCAATGCGCAAAATATGGAAATCTCGCTTACACGCCCGTCTTAAGTATATTGGTGTATCTCTTTTACCCAAGATATAGCAGTGTGTAACATTTACAAGTGTGTGAGTGCCTGCCAGACCCAGGGTGGTTAACATTACGCACACATATACAGTGATGAAAGTTTCGTCTATGAATTTCCTTAATTCAGCTGAGGTGTGTTGTTGTATTGGTGTATCTCTTTTACCCAAGATATAGCAGTGTGTAACATTTACAAGTGTGTGAGTGCCTGCCGGACCCAGGGTGGTTAACATTACGCACACATATACAGTGATGAAAGAGATGTGCGCATAGACATTCGTACGCGTGCAAATGAGAAGCAATGATTCTCTGTCCCTCATCGCGTATGCGTTTTTTTCATAGACCCATATACCTAACACGGAAATAATAATACCAAGATTGAACGGGATTGTCTTATTACACTTTCCATTGATATGACAGAGAAGGCGCTATTATCGTTGATCCTTATCATAGAATCACCCGTGTGATTATTGATTACTTCCAAAAGGCCCTAAGTACAATAGAAACGTTTGTTTCCCTTCACCGCTCTTTGAAGGGTAACAATGAAACCGACTAAATTATTAAGGTTAGTTACGCAAGTTGAAATGCGTTTCCAAATTAGTCGCGTTGCGTGTGTTTTTATCCCTTACGGTGGTACACGTATGCGGTCTCTATTTATATTCTTGCTCTTAGACCGTACGTTTGTGAAATACCAACCCGCCTCTTATACGTCCATGGTACCCTAGTCCCTCCATAAAATGAAGTCATGTTTTTGTTAATGTATCAACTGAAATTGTTTGTATATTTGAAAAGTGGTTCTACTTATTGCTTATATATATAAGTAGTACAGTCAGCAGCAAAAGTAGCTAAGCGGGTAGGGTATTCAAAATGAGCTGGACACGACTTTATTGTTAAAATAATAAGAGAGTGTGTAGTTCATTTAGAACACCCTACCCACTTAGCTACTTCTGCTGCTGACTGTACAAGATTTACTTAAAACTGATTACAATGCCACCTATCGGTGACACAAAGAACTAATAATCCATCTTTCAACACCGTCACCCAGACCCGCCGTTGCAGTCCCTTACGGACTACAGTGTTTGCCAAGTGTTTTAGACAGACATACCATCATACCATCGATCTCATAACATCCAGGTTTCGAGTTAATATGTATAGATGGCGCTGTCAATCGGATTTACGATGTGACATTTCCTTTGTACTCTATGGCTCTACATTTTGGCACTACACATTTGAGTTTGACTCTACATACAGTCGCCATCGAATATATCGGAGCGGCCAGGGTGCTCAAAAATATCTGAACATGCACTTTATTGCCTCGTGTAACTACATGCTAGCCGAGCTCGCCTATGTTGCCAGCTTGCCGAGCCTGAAGCACGCCAGTTTCTAACACTGGAGCCTCAGTGTTGCCATGCCAGCCTGCCAAGCCAAGTTAAGTCTTCGGAGCGTGCCATGCCTCCGAACTTGACTGCCTGCCACGCCACGCCAAGCCACATGTCAAGATTGACCATAGAGCCCGGCACGGAAGTACAATTATACTTTATGGACTTTTCCCGCGCATTTTTTATGAAGACAAGTTTAAAAAGTTAGAGGTCAGACTCTTGTGTGAAAAATCAAACTGTGCCAGTCGCCATTTTTACTGATGTCGAATTATTGAAATAAAAGTGTAAAATGTGTTTATTCTCGTGTTATTTGCCCTTTCTGTTACACTTGACAATAGAGGCGTTGCTCAGATATTTTTGACCTCCTTGGCCGCTCCGATATATCTGATGGCGACTGTACAACTCAACCATACATACAACTTTACATTGGGCTCTACCTATTCGACTCTACAAATGACTCTTAATTATAACTCTCCATTTTGGTTCTCTAAATTTTTGAGTACCCTGACCGCTCCTATATATTTGATGGCTACTGTACAAAGAACTAATTACGTAAGGTAACATGTATAAAGAAATAAAAGTAAAAACATACAAGAAGTGATGAAACACTGTTATAAAGAAATAAAACCAAGAAATAATATCTAAAACATAAAACTAACAAGCAACATTAATAAAAAAATAAAATAACAACATTAAAAGCAAGATTAAGAAAAAATAAAAAAACAAAATAAATATTCTGATAGGATCGAACCCAGGCCGATAGCTTAGCAGACACTTCTTTCCATAAAGCTATATACCTGGAGGGAACATCGCCTCATCTTTCCAAACAAAAAAGTCTGCCAAAATCTGAGGGGGGCGAGGTAGCACACATATAAAATCTGTGCACACAAGTGTAAAACTATCTCTCATTTCTACGCACGCATACTAAAGAAAAACAACAACACTGATTTAAATTTTCACACTAATGCAAATAGTCGTAATATAAAACAAGTGCGTACACGATATCCTACAATGGTTGTAGATGTAATCGAATCGGAATAATAGAGCGGGGCAGGTTGCTAGAGAATATCGATATCGATATACTTTTTCGAAATGTCGTAGATGGCGCCACTTTACATACGTATAGAATCATTTGATAAATTTATCTAAATGGAATATATACCCAATACTATGACTTTGGTGATATACAGTGTCATTGGTGAACCTCGTTTCTAACTACAACAATAGCCATCTTCAATTATGGGAATGGCATATTAAAAAAAAAGTTGACCTGGAGAAAATTTGTTTTCCCATACATTTATCTTAGGCTAACCCCACACTAGCGTCTTTCGAACGTCGATGTCGCCCGAGCGCCCGCGCAGCGTCGACGCGATGTCTGTCGAGCGTCGGCGTCTCACCAACGTATGTTTAATATGTATCAACATTGTTTTCATTGTAAATAAAGATTAACATACATTAATCATTAATTGATATATTTTTGGATTGATGTATTGAATTAAATGAAATGTCGCAATATATCGTGCATCGCACAGCACTAGATTTGGTAGGAATATTATGTCCATGCAAACTTCAAAACACTAGACCGATAGGTAGGTAGTCGACTTTACAGATGTTAACACATGGTTCAATATCGTGTGAACTCATTATGAAGTCCATACAAATGTACAAATGTATCATATTTGCTTGCATTTTCATACTAATTACAGTAGGCTGTCGACCTTAGGTTTGGAAATATGGTAAGTGTCAAACATCAAAATGTTCAAACCAAGTATTTCTAGAGTTGAAAATTACACGATCTACACGTTTTTCCAACACCCTTCTCTGTCATACCTATTGAAAGTTTAATAAGACCATCTCGTTCAATCTTAATATTATTATTATCCGGACAGCTCTATAGGTACTAACACTAGGTCAAAATGGTTTCCGAATAGAAATCGATTGAATTTAAATATATTCTGTAAACGACTCTTGATTTCTAATTTTGATAAAAACGTTTATTATAAACATAATGATAATTAAATCAAAATTATACTTACCGGTGAAAGGATATTCCATCTTTTTGTAAACTAGATAGATAGATAGATGTAGAAGACCTCCAAAAACAGCGATGGTTGAAATGCGTGTAATCGATTTTTGAAATAGTTTTTATAAACGTATTAGATTTTCCTGCTAATAACGTTGACAGAGGGGAAATGTACCTAAGCTTACTCCATAGGTATATGCTCTAAGCTTCTTTCCAATGCGCCACGCCCCGGCTTGTAAGCCTTGACGAAATTAGGCTAGCTAATGTCAAGCGGATTTACGGTCTTACACCTACTATGTATTCATTATACCCTAGTACGATCGAAACAACATTTTTGACCACGTGGTCCCAGCGGAACGCTTGCCACCGGTAAGTTCATCAATTTATAAGACGTTAATCACGTCAAAAAGTAAACGAAAGTTAAACTTACCAGTTCTTTGACATCTTCAGGGATTTCTTTGTCGGCAGCATACTAGAATAACGAATTAGTAATAGTGAGACTATTGAGGCATTGATTACATTTTACACGAGCTCTCTATAATAAATTTTCTGCGCAACGTTTGGCGTGGTTAAAAGTAAGATCGGTTATGCCAGCCACATCGGAGCTCTACCATGAGTTATGATATCTAGACGTTTTCGAGAACGAGTATCGAGTGTTCTATATTGATACGATTAAGTTATTTTTCAAGGTATGGGGTAGACAAACAAATAATAAAGTTAATAAAGTTAATAAATTTATAAAGTTTTGAAACTATTGTAGCATTATACCTTTAGGTATAGTGCTTAACGCACACTACCGTCCGTACCCCTCCTCCTGACGCTACCCCCTCTTTGAGCACGAAATGTGTCCCGGTTTACAGTTTTCTTTGTTTTTTGAGAAAAATACTAATGTTACGAAAAGTATGTCTGTGAATAAAATTATCCTCATTAAATTCTAAGCAAAAAAGGTTTCATACATTTTTTCGATAGGCTTTACTGTGTAGCATGCCGCCGCATATGTTCTTTTTAGG
This sequence comes from Pammene fasciana, assembly GCA_911728535.1. NCBI lineage: Eukaryota > Metazoa > Arthropoda > Insecta > Lepidoptera > Tortricidae > Pammene > Pammene fasciana. Next base: position 6,675,911 of record OU452283.1, read on the forward strand.
GTTCCGTATCTCTAAAGGAAAAAACGGAACCCTTATAGGATCACTTTGTTGTCCGTCTGTCTATCTGTCTATCAAGACCATTTTTCTCAGGAACACGGTATTACGCTAAAATTTATACCAAATGCTCAGGTCTATTGTCCCTTGGAGGTGCGAAAAAATCCAACCAACCAAAAGATACAGCCGTTTATGCTGCTTTAAGAGTTTTTCGGCACTCGCAAAACCTACGGGGTACTTTCCGTTAACTCAGCAACTTGAAATTTGGCAAGAAGCAACGTCATATAGCATAGACAATGGAAAAATTACAAAAAGTAGACATTTTTAGTAAAATAATACAAAAATATATTTTCTTAATTTTAAACTTACTAACTTTTTCCTCGTTAACGCGTGAAGTTATTAAATTGACATATTGACAAATACTCAGAGCTATAGGACCTTTCAGATGTAGCAAAACCAAATCTTTATGTCAAGGCAATCAAAAGAAATAGCAATTTAAGTTATGTATTTTTAAACTGAGTACTCGCAAGAAACCGAGTGGACATGAAAGTTTCGTTTTGCTATAGCTGAATAGACAGCATTTTATATTAATTTCAATTTAACACATTAATTTCAATTTAACACCTCTACCTACGCGTTTACGAAGAAAAGAAAGTTTAACATTAAAAAAAATATATGCAGGATTTTACTGAAAATGTCTAGTTTTCATAATTTTTCCTTTGTGCTTTATGAAATTTATTCGTCCCAAGTTTCAAGTTTCTGAGTTTACAGGAAGTACCCGTACCCGTTAGGTTTTGAGTTTCTTGCGAGTACTCAGCTCCAAAATATAACATAACATAAATATTCTTTATTGCACACCTCAAATTAAAGAAACAGAGTATACTTACACAATTAAGTTACAAACAGAAAAGTAGAGGTAAAACAATTGGCGGTCTTATCGCTAAAAAGCGATCTCTTCCAGACAACCTTTGGGAAGCGGAAACCTTTGTAAATTAACAAATAAGTAGGTGTTGCAAAAGCAAATGCAAATCAACATTAATACACTTACACATATACAATAAATAAAATAAACTTACATATCAATCAATCAATCAATCAATTTTATTTGCCAAAATACAGAGGTTAAGTTCTTATATATACAGTTCGTACATTGTATTTTGCTTGCAAGCAAGCGTGCAAATGTTTCCTTATAGCTACAAATTCTAAACAGGAATAAGGGCAGATTATTCATAATTAACAATGTCAGTCATAGATATTACAAAATAAAATAAAGAAGAATGTCAAACATTATGTCACAAATACCAAGAACTATTATTATATAAATTACCAACCTATATCATGATTAAATTCTAAATATTGTTTAGTGCTGTAAAAACACTTGTCAAGAAGCCAGTTAGAAAGATTTCGACTGAATTCGTTTCCTTCTAGGTTTTTCAAGTGCTGGGGCAGGTGGTTGTAAATTATAATGCACATGTTGTACCTAAGCATTTTTTTCGTACATCATCTTGTTACAAATAGGTTTGTGCATACGGGATATAGTTTTCTGACGTGTCTGTCGTTGAACAAGATCATTCCTTTGTAAGAATAGATTACGATTAGATTTAACAAACATGCAAATTTTTTTAATATAAAGACATGGAAGGGGAAGAATGTTTAATTTCTGAAATAGTGGAACGCAATCATCGTTATACCTTCCTTTACAAATAGCCCTAACGCAATCTCTTTGAATTTTGAAAATTTGGTCTATGTCAACAGAGTTTCCCCATATTATTAAACCATAATTTATTAGATCATATATATACATATATATTACATATACTCAATAAAATAAAATAAAATAAACACTACAGACCACAGGTTGTAAAAACGGTTATTGGAGTAAATTGTTCCAGAGTCTTACAGCCTGAAAAGTGAAAGAACTATTATAAAATTTAGAAGAAGAAGACGGGACATTAAGTAGCAATTTTTGAGCAGATCTAGCCGAAAGCAAGTAACTAAAACGTTCTTTGAGGTAGCGGGGAGTTGCCGGGTGAAAAAGAATGGTGTACAACAATATAACAATATGCAACTTAAATTGCTATTTCTTTTGATTGCGTTGACATAAAGATTTTGTTTTTAACCGACTTCAATTCCATTGAGGAAGGAGGTTCTGCATTCGGTTTGGTGTTTTTTTTTAAATGTATGTTCACCGATTACTCCGAGACCCGTGGCCGATTTGAGTAATTCTTTTTTTGTTTGAAAGGATCCCCATATTAATATGGTGCTGTTCGGATGATGGGATCCATGAGGAATTGAGGGAACTCCTCAGTTTTTAAAGGCACATGTATGGTGATTTGGGTGTTTTCTTAAGAAATTTAAGCATTTTCTCACGAAAACCACCACTTCGATGCAGTGAACCTGATGATAATGATTGTTTTGATGATTGTTGTAGATAGTAACCTCTATCGTGTTAGACAAATTCTTTTTTATTAAGTTTTCTATATTTTTTGAATTTTTGTTTTTCCTAGATACTTCACTTCGATTAAACACTCATGTCAGTATAGATCTTTTTCATTTTATTCCTACAATTACTTTAAATTTCCGCTCTTCCAACACGTTATCAGCACGAAGCTCTATAATAAGTAATGGAGAGCTTAGTTGAAATTTGTGATTAGTGGAATAAAAGTTTTTTCCTTTTTTGTGTGACTAAAATAGTCACACGAAACGGGAGATGCTCCGAGTGTTAAAAATCCCCCCTTGACGAGCACATCTATTCCATCTTTCTGTCTGAAAGGTAAAGATGGATATCCTACGTGGAAATTTAAGATGCGCAATTACCTTTTGCATGAGGATCTGTGGGAAACAATCTGTGGTTACCCGGATGGAGACGCAACCTCCGCCTCTACCAAGGTACGAAAAGACGCTAAAGCTCTGGCAAAGATATGCTTAACAGTAGACGGTGCAGCTATTACTCACGTAAGATGTGCTAAAACTGCAACCGATGCCTGGAGGTCTTTGCAGAAAGCTTTTGAAGATAAGGGAATGGGACGAAGATTAGCTTTGGAACGTAAGCTGTACAGGCTGAGTCTGTCGGACTTCGAAAATATTGAACTGTACATTAACGCAGTTATGTCAACCGCGCAAGATCTTGCAGATATTGATGTAGTCATAGAGGATAAGTCTATTGCTGCGATACTCTTGGGAGGTCTCACTCCAAAATATGAACCTCTCATCATGGCTTTAGAAAATAGTAATATCGAAGTGACTACCGACTTAGTGAAGGCAAAACTGCTAAATGAAATGTCAAAAGATGCGGCTACATCATCAGATTCCGTTTTTCATGCGAAAAAGAAGCCGAAGTCAAAGAAGATAGTATGTTATGAATGCAAGGTACCTGGGCATAAAAGACCAGATTGTCCGCTGAGACGCAAGAAAGAAAAAGTAAATGAGGTAACTGTCAGCGATGCTACACTTACAGCTCTTAATACTCACAACCGGGATATCTTTTATGTAGATTCAGGCTGTACCAGGCACATGACTTCTAGACGAGATTGGTTTCAGAACATTACGATACAAAACCAAGGTACTGTTACTGTCGCAAACGGAGAACAGATTAATTGCCGAGGTATTGGAGATATTTCTATAAACACACCCGAGAACATCGTCAACAAGATTAGTGATGTTGCTTTTGTACCAGATTTAAAGGCTAATTTGCTGTCTGTACAAAAAACTGTTGAGAAGGGTTTTGTATGTGTTTTTGATATAAATGGATGTAATTTTTATAAATCTAATAACTTTTCTTCTACAGGGGAACCTGTTGCTCATGCATCGTCCTGTGGCGGATTGTACATTTTAGATGGCACTGTCAATTTTCCAGAAAATGTGGCAGATTTGACATTGGATGTGCACTCTGACTGTCTAGATAGTTACAATCTTTGGCACGCAAGGCTAGGGCATCTGTGCCGTATTGGCATGAACCAACTGAAGAATCACGAGGTAGGCGTAAAGTTTTCAGTAGTAGATAAAAATAGTTGCATTGCATGCGTGGAAGGTAAACAGGCAAGAAAACCTTTCAAAAAGGTAGCATTTAATAGAGCTACTTCCCCGTTGGAGCTATTACATATGGATCTATTGGGACCGGTGTCTACAACCTCTTTTCAAGGAAACAGGTATATGTTAACCATAGTAGACGATTATACGCGAAAGGTGTTTGCATATTTTATTTCTTCCAAAACAGAAGTTAAAAATAAATTCTGTCTGTTTCAAACTTTTGTTGAAAATCAATTAGACAAGAAAATAAAATCAGTTAGGACTGACGGAGGCAAGGAGTTTGTTAATAAAGAGTTTGTTTATTATCTTGCTTCTAAAGGTATCAAGCATCAAACGACGACGCCTTACAGTCCTCAGCAGTGTGGAGTCGCCGAACCTGCCTGCGCTCTCTTACAGAGAAGGCTAGAACGTTGCTAGCTGACAGCTCGTTGTCGAAAGCATACTGGGAAGATGCATTCCAAGTTGCCGTGTACCTGAAGAATAGGTCTCCTCATAGAGCCTTAGGTGGACACATTCCTTTTGACAGATGGTATGGTCGTAAAGGTGATCTGAGTCACCTGAGAGTGTTCGGATGTCGAGCACTGGTCCATGTACCTCCGTGTCATAGGAGAAAATTAGACGTCAAGGCACAGGAAGCGATTTTCGTTGGTTATTCGGATAATCCAGGTACATATAAGTTTAGGGATCCTTCTAACCCTCGAAAAATAATTATTTCCAGAGATGTCACCTTTTTTGAAAATTGCTTTACAGCGTTAAAGAAGAGGCAAGTTGAGCCTGTGGTACAGTCAGACTCTACCTTACTGTTTCTTGTGTTATCTTGATAAAGAAGAGGCTGAACCTGTGAATTGTCAGCCTGTGGTACAGACAGACTCTATCTTATTATTTGAAGAACGAAGAGAGCCTGAGGTTGGTAATGATCCTCAATTCTTTGACTGCGACGAGAGTCCAGACCCAGCGGCTGAGCCATCTTTACCGGTAAATCTAGAAAATGCCAAAGAGTCTGTTACTGTGGAAGAGCAAGAAGCTTCTAGTGACCCGAGGCTACCTAGTGTGGATGAAGAGCCAGCAAATTTGGAAGAGGAAACCCTTGCTGAGCAGAGGTATCCCTCAAGAGATAGGAAACCACCAGATTTCCTTACTTACAATGTGTCAACTGATTCTAGTGAACCTACGACATACTATGAAGCTACTCATGCCGATGATGCAGATAAGTGGCACCATGCTATGGCTGATGAGTACAGTTCATTAAGGAAACTTCATACATGGGATTTAGTAGATAGACCTAACAAAAAGGTTATACCATGTAAATGGGTTTACAAGATTAAAAAGGACGCCTACGGTAATATCACGAAGCACAAAGCGAGACTGGTCGTCAAAGGCTTTCATCAAGTCGAGGGTGTAGACTACGATGAAACTTTCGCACCAGTAATTCGCCATTCTTCCCTGCGCACGTTATTTGCGTTAGCTGCAGATATGGGTTTAAGAATGAAGCACTTAGACGTTGATACTGCGTTCCTTAATGGAAATTTAGAAGAAGAAGTCTTCATGGAGCAACCTCTCGGCTTTACAGAAAAAGGCAAAGAAAACAAGGTTTGTTTGCTGAAGAAATCTCTTTATGGTCTTAAACAGGCGCCGCGAGCATGGAACAAGAAGTTAAATGAAACGCTTTTGAAAATAGGTTTTAAAGGAACTCCTTCTGAGCCCTGTGTATATACGAAACTTTTTGGTCAAGAACTCGTATTATTGGGTGTCTTTGTCGATGACATAATTGTCTTCTTTAAATCTGATTTGACGTTTGACACTGTCAAGACAGATTTGTCGAATTATTTTTCATTGAAGGATCTTGGAATCAGGGATTGTAAAACAGGTTTTATTAAATACCTGTATAGAAATTGACAAACTATTACCGGTAATAAAATAATACCTGTATTTTAATTACAGGTATTGCTGTAATTTCTCTTTTATTTACATCACTATGGTTACACTATTTACGATATAAAATACCTGTATTCAATAGGGGTAATCATAGCACATGAAAGATAGGATGTCAATTGAACATTACAACTAAATACTTTTCACTACATCAATATTGACACTGACAGCTATTACCGGTATTAGTTTTAAGAGGAAAAGTGCCATTTAGAGGTATTATTGTCAATTGACAAAACCGCTTATACATTTGAATACCTGTTTTGGTAATACCGCGTATCAGAGCTTTAGCGGTATAGATAGCGAATTGCAACTATAACCGGTTATGCCTTATTTCAAACCGGTAGTAAGAATACCGGTAACGATCCCTGCTTGGAATATTGAAATGTTATTTGGGACTGCAAATTGAATACGATTCCGAGAGCATTAAAGTTAACCAGCGTAATTATATTCTTTCTATATTAGAAAAGTTTAACATGAAGGATTGTAAGGCAGTGAACACTCCGTTAGTTAAAAAGAATATGGAAAGAAGACCTGATGGTCAAATATGTGAGTCTTATCCTTATCAGAACCTAATAGGATGCCTCATGTTTCTGACGGTAAACTCACGACCCGACATCGCTTACGCGACAAGTTATTTAAGTCAGTTTAATACGTCTTTTACTAAGGAACATTGGATTGCTGCGAAAAGGGTTCTGCAGTACCTAAAGGGTACTATAAACTATTCATTGGTTTACAGGAAAAGTGGAGAACCTTTGAAAGGCTTTTGCGATGCAGATTTTGCAAACTGTCCAATCGACAGAAGGTCATATACCGGATATACCTTCAAATTAAGTGGAGGTCCAGTATCCTGGGAGTCCAAGAAGCAGCCTACCGTTGCTTTAAGCTCGGCAGAGAGCGAGTACATGGCATTAGCATCTGCTACAAAGGAAGCGTGTTATTTACGTCGGTTCATCTACGAAATAACAGGTAAACTTTATTCGATTAACTTAGCTTCTGACAGTCAGAGTGCCATCAACCTCGTTCGAAATCCAGTACACCACAGCAGGACGAAGCATATAGACACCAGGTTTCACTTTATTAGGGAGAAGGTGTCTGATAATGTAATTAAGTTACAATATATAAAAAGTAGGGTTATGCCTGCTGATGTACTTACTAAGCCACTTGGGCCTATTGTTCATAAACGGTATACATTAAGTCTAGGTTTAGAAACTTAATTTTATTTTGTGTTTGTCTAACACAACTTCGATTAAGGGCGGCTGTTGTAGATAGTAACCTCTATCGTGTTAGACAAATTCTTTTTTATTAAGTTTTCTATATTTTTTGAATTTTTGTTTTTCCTAGATACTTCACTTCGATTAAACACTCATGTCAGTATAGATCTTTTTCATTTTATTCCTACAATTACTTTAAATTTCCGCTCTTCCAACAATGATAATGATGAAGATTTTTTTATGCAGGATGTTCAGCGATTACTCCGAGACCCGTGGTCCGATTTGAGTAATTCTTTTTTTGTTTGAAAGGATCTACATCCAAGGTGGTCCCATATTAATATGGTGCTGTTCTGATGATGGGACCCATGAGGAATTGAGGGAACTCCTCAATTTTTAAAGGCACATGTATAGTGATTTGGGTGTTTTCTTAAGAAACTCAAGCATTTTCTCACGAAAACCACCATTTCGATGCAGTGAACCTGATGATGATGATTGTTTTGTAGATAATGATGAAGATTTTTTTATGCAGGATGTTCAGCGATTACTCCGAGACCCGTATTCCAATTTGAATAATTATTCTTTGTTTGAAAGGAACTACCGTGAAGATAGTCCCACATTTATCTGGTGCTGTTCTGATGATGGGATTCATGAGCAGTTGAGGGAACTCCTCAATTATTAAAGGCACGTGTATAGTGATTTGGGTGTTTTTTTAAGCTACTCAAGCATTTTCTCACGAAAACCGCCAATTTGATGGAGTGGTACTGATGATGATGATTGTTTTCGTAATAATGATGAAGATTTTTTTATGTAGGATGTTCAGCGATTACTTCGAGACCTGTGCTCCGATTTGGACAATTCCTTTTTTTTGTTTGATAGGAACTACCTCGAAGATGGTCCCACATTAATCTGGTGCTGTTCTGATGATGGGATCCGTGAGGAATTGAGAGAACTTCTCAATTTTTAAAGGCACATGTATGTTGATTTGGGTGTTTTCTTAAGCAACTCGAGCATTCCCTCTTGAAAACCACCAATTTGATAGAGAGGACCTAATGATGAAGTACACATATTATTATGATACGTGGACCTTTCCTTAGATAGAATGGGTGTATTATGAACTTTTTTATATATCGTTACCGATTATTTTCTTGTGGTGAGACTAAGTAGATACGTTAAGCCTTTAATGCGAGATATGGGCGAAGATTTAATTTGAACACTTTAGTTGATCGCGTGACTTTGTAAAGTTTATTACAAGAGGTGTGTAAAGGTGTTTCACACATATATACTTAATTACATTATAATTAAAAAAATATTTAAACAAGACGTAACTATTAATCCGGTCAGTGTCGTAACGATATTAGTACAGATTTTTTTATTGTAAATAAATATATTATCACTGTTCACTATGATCTGGAGTTCGATTTTTGAATCTCACCGGGTGACTTATTTCGTACTAAATAGTCATCGGCTGCATACAAAAAAAGGCACCGGTGAGATTCAAAAATCGAACTCCTGGGGGGCGATTTTTGAAACGTGGGGTGGGCGCTCGAATCTGACAATTTAAACTCTGAATAAAACGAACAAATGAAGTTTTAAAATAAAAACTTTTTACAAAAAAAGATTAACCGACTTCAAAAAGGATAAAATGAATCATTATATTATTTATATGCGTTACCAACAGATATGTTTGAAGTCGGTGCCAAGTAGGGCTTCCAAATACCGGACCTTCTGTGATGCCGGTATTAATACCGAAATTGATTTCTCCAAGACCGGGATCCCGGGATCCCGGGTTTTTTCGGGAAAAAAATTGAAATGTATGAAAACATGAAAAAAATGCCTTGTATCATCAAATCCGTATTTATTGCGCAAACATATCACGTGTGTAGTTTGCAACTCCACAGTAGAGAGAAAAGAGGCGATTAGACAAGTCGTATTTTTCAAAAAATCCATGCCTAGAAGCAAGTCATATTACTTTTAGGTAACCAGACTATTTACCCTATTGAGAGTATTGAGACCCTGTTGTATCCGAATTGCCGGTTGCCTTCAAATAATATATGACCGTAAGTGAGATATTCATGATAGCGGGCGGCGGCAAGATAAAACGACGATTCATAAATTTATTGTGGCGAATGTTAATTCCACGCAGAAAGTCGCCAGAAAAAGCTAACAAGTCAATATGTTTATTGGCTTGTTAGCTTTTTCTTAGCTCTATCTTATAACCCTCAATATCTCATTAAACATTGATCCCAGCAAAAAACTGTATATAACCTTTTTTATAGAATTTTATGTGAATTACTTAAGTAGTAGAACATTTGTTGGTAGAGGCCACTGTTTAAGGATATTTAAGAAAACCTAAAAAATGGGACGTTTTTTGGCCGCCGTCTTGAATACCTCACTTCTAGTCATATGTATTGAAGGAAACCGGCAATTCGAATACAATTCAACAGAGTCTCAATAGGGTAAAAAGTTTAGTTACCTAAAAGTAATATGGATTGCTTCTCGACATGGATTTTTTGAAAAATAAGGACTGGTGTATATGGCATAACTTTAGGTAGCTCACAATTTTATGAACAAGTTGCAACCTGCACTGGTGCCGTGGCCAAGCCACTTGCTTGCTCGAATTAGCTTAACATTTTTGACAAAATATCCGGCGACAACATGTAAAAACATGTCTAAGACGTGTGTGATTTACGTAACCAACAGCCGGCGCGGTAGGTGGCGCCAGTGGCGCCAGTGCAGGGCAGAGAAAGAAATCATGAGAATAGTTAAACTAGAGAGAGAAACAGACGTAAAACAGCCGCGCACATTAGCCAGTATTGCCAGTAAGCTGCGCAGCGATGCCTAATTTAAATATTTGGATGGGTAGTTTATGTTTGTTACACATATTTTGACAGTTTAACTAGTTTATAAAAATACCGGGATCCCGGTATTGAATCAGAAAATACCGGGATTGAAAAGCGTCCTTAAAAAGCCGGGATCCCGGGATCCCGGGATTGGAAGCCCTAGTGCCAAGCCAAATTTGGAAGAGTTAATACGAACGAGGCGATGTGTTCAGTGAATTGTTATTTTTACTATATAACTAATCTAATACGGTATGAATCGCACGTAGATATACATTCGTTTCGACCATGCGTAACTGTTAGGCAAGTAGGTACAGAAAGTATAATCATGCGGCCTATGTTTGTTTGTTAACACATTCTTGGGACTACCCGTATGTCGAACGAAGCCCGTGGTTCGCTTTGAATTATTTATCCTTCTTCATCTAAGGTTTAATCTGAAGTATAAAGGAATTCAATTGCTAGATTAATTTAATCTATACTCACATTTACCCAGTACACAGTGTACACACGCCAAAAAAGGCACGATATTCAAATTTTCTATGGAAGGTCAATCGCGTCTACATTTTTTTCTATTTGCCGCCTTTTTCTGATTATTGACAAAGCAGACGTGTATCAGAATACATATACCGTTGTCGCATTTCATATCAAAATAGGATTAGTAGTTTAGACATGAAAATGTAACACATGAAATCGCATTCACCTTTGCATTATTAGTATCGATGTTTTGTGATTTTCACACTTGAAGCTGATTTGACCGGTTTTGTAATTTGTGGCTTGGCACCGACTTCAAACATATCAGTTGGTAACGCATATAAATAATATAATGATTCATTTTATCCTTTTCGAAGTCGGTTAATCTTTTTTTTGTAAAAAGTTTTTATACTACATCTGAAAGGTCCTATAGCCTTGAGTATTTGACATGGATTTCAATTCAATAACTTCAGGAGTTAATGAGGAAAAAGGTAGTAAGTTTAAAACTTAAAATATATTTTTGTATGATTTTACTAAAAATGTCTACTTTTCGTAATTCTTCCTTTGTCTGTGCTATATGAAGTTTCTTCGTGCCAAGTTTCAAGTTTCTGAGTTTACCGGAAGTACCCTTTAGGTTTTGTGTTTCTTGCGTGTATTTAGTTTCAAAATATGCAACTTAAATTGCTATTTCTTTTGATTGCGTTTACGTAAAGATTTGGTTTTGGTACATCTGAAAGCACCTATAGCTCTGAGTATATGACATGCATTTCGATTTGATAACTTCACGGGTTAACGAGGAAAAAGGTAGTAAGTTTAAAATTGAAAATATATATTTTTGTATGATTTTACTAAATATGTCTACTTTTCGTAATTTTTCCTTTGTCAGTGCTATATGAAGTTTCTTCGTGCCAAGTTTCAAGTTTCTAAGTTTACGGGAAGTACCCTTTAGGTTTTGTGTTTCTTGCGAGTACTTAGATTAAAACTATGCAACTTAAATTGCTATTTCTTTTGATTGCGTTGACATAAAGATTTGGTTTTGTTACATCTGAAAGCACCTATAGCTTTGAGTATTTGACATGATTTTCAATTTGATAACTTCACGCGTTAACGAGGAAAAATGTAGCAAGTTTAAAATTGAAAATATATATTTTTATAAAATTAAATATGTATGTTTTTACTAAATAATAATATGTCTACTTTTTATAATTTTTCCTTTGTGTTTTCCGTCCGGCTTTCTATCTTAATATACGTGTAATGTCTAACTTGACACATACAGAACAGGAAAAAACAAAAGCGCCTGATGAATTCGCGTAGCAATCTTCCACACGCTGCATAGTGAGTCGGTGAAATTTAAACATGCCGGCGGGGTTGAAAGGAAGCCTTTCAAGCAGAATCAGTAGCCACAGGAAGCGGGCAAATTTTGCTGAAAGCTCGTCGGACGACTCCTCCAGCCGTCTTCACATCAGCCACTCGGGATATTCCATCCTGTCCAGAGTGAATGGCCACTATGCGTCCGAGTTTCCATCTTAATGGAGGAAGATTGTCCTCCTTCAGGACAACAAGGGTATTAGTCTTCAGGGAATCATGGTTGAGTCTCCAATTGGTTCGGTGTTGTAGTTCTGGGAGGTATTCTTTCGTCCACCGAGCCCAGAAATGCTGACGAAGCTGCTCGATTCGGTGGAATCGGGAAAGAAGCTGATAGGAGTGGTCCTGCAGATCCTGCACCGGTAGTGAGGTAAGTGAGCGTCCGACAAGGAAATGTCCCGGGGTAAGCGCTGAGAAATCGTCCGGGTGCGATGACAGAGTAATGATGATGAGAGAGAATTAACTAGAGCTGAGATTGCTATTGTGAATCTCAAATAAGCCCGGGCAAAGCGCCGAGGGTCATGAAGTTACGTCAAACAAACGTTCGCGCGATCTAACCTACACGCAGAGACATCTATTGATGCGCAGGGTAACTTAACGTCCAAAACTTAAATGTTTCAAAGCAAAAATTATGTGCTTCTTCTTTGGAATAGCTGTGGCTCTTGATTGTAGGTTGAAAACATCAAAGCAAAAATTAATCTCTCTTGCCTAAAAACTTAAAAATCTCAAATCAAACTTTTGGTGCTACTTCTTTGAATTAGCTTTGGCTCTTAGCTGTAGATTGAAAACATCAAACCAAGAACTAATCTCTCTTACGTAAACACATAAAACTCTTAAAGGAAAATTTATGTGTTTTTTTGCCGTAAATAATTATTATCTTAACTCAAATCATTACTATTCGCTTAAAAAATGGGTAAAGATAAAGCTAAATAATTTGAAATCTTCTTTTAAAAATCATGATATTTTTAACTCAAGTCATGTTTATTGGTCTAAGGTATTTATTACTCTCTTTAAGAAACCGCGTGCAAGAGAGTTTTGCGTTTTGAATTAAGATATTATTTCTATCTGTGTACGCTCGATGCGCTGAGCCCTACTGTCCCTATACCTAGATCGGGCGGAAAGTGGGTGAAAAGGTTTGGAAAAGGGGGAAATACACTGGAATGCAACCAAACCCTATGTGTACTCATACTCACCACATTTCACGTTTCTTCTCTTTATTCAAGCGCCAAAACTATGTAGATCTCCTCGTCTGTGCTGCTCAGGTTCTTTGTAGTCGATGTACACGTAGATTCGTGCTCAGGACGGGATATCGATGCTAGATTTCGCGTACCGAATCGACTCCAACTCACGACTGCGCCAATTATATAGGGAGGCAGCAGTGGAGGAGATAAATTATAGTAATGCGGCGAATAAAAAATTATTTAATTAAAATATGAAAATTACATCTACATCTTAATCTAAGGTGTTGTCCTAAGACCCGATGTTAGGTGTCTAAAAGGCTCAGAGTGAGCGTGCAATCTCGTTTTATCAATGCGATCGAACCGATTGCCAAATATCGATGATGCGCGGCGCGGGCGGCTGCAACCTAACGTGGTGACGTAGACGCATGCGCAGGCGTGATGCAGGGCTGATGACGCGACGTTGTGACGTGTCCGATGACGTAGCCGTGCTGTGGTGCAGTGTGTGAGGTGTGTGCATAACACACGCTTACCATAGAGCGTTCAGTCCCGTGTTCACCCAAGCATGTACATGTCTCGATTCTCTGCATTTTAGTGAGTTACGTTATTAAGGCTAGAATATAATCGACCAGTATAGTAGTTTATGTAACTGTTACGTAATAGGGGTGCTTAAGACACGAGATTGGTTTTATGAAACGAACGAAGTGAGTTTCATACTAATATCACACGAGTGCTTTAAGGCCTAATTACGTACAGTCGCATACACTGCTTTATCTACACACCTATTATAAACCCGAAATGATGATTGAATGACTGCCATTGCACGGTTTGCACTGCCATCGCCATGGCCAACTCGATTGTGCCGGCGGTCGGGAGGCGCATGCCGGCGGGCGGGGCCCACCCGGATTTTCATAATAATATCGAATTTTTGCTTATTATTTGATATAATAACATCGTTACCGATAAGACATTTGTTCTAACTACTAAAGAAATTAGTACATTTCGATACTAGGTCGGAAAGGATGTCATTATTCAACGAGTTCCGAGACATTTGGTCACGAGCCGCAGGCGAGTGGCAAAACTCGGGACGAGTGAAGAATGACATTGGACAATATGTCACGTTGAGGTTACTTCATCCGAACACTCGCGCCGTGCGATGCGGGGCGGTGATCATGAATCCTGAGCTGTGATTGGCTGGAAAAGTAAAACGCGCTAGTGCGAGAAATCCAACTTCTCGCATTATAAACTTCTACTAGATTTGAGCAACTGTGTTAAAATAGTTATTTATGCAACAAGTGTAGAAAACAAGTAATTTCCGAACGAGTGGCGGTGTGATTTAAAACACGACCGAAGGGAGTGTTTTAACACCGACACGAGTCGGAATTTGCTTGTTTTATACAAATGTAGCATACAACATTTTACAATGCATTATGCGAGGAAATAAATAATAATAATTGGATTTAGTGTAGTATATAACTAGCACTGTGCAGACTTCTAGCGAAGTACACCGCGTCGCGTGGCGGGCGGACGCCGCCCGGCCGGTTGTGCAGAAAAGTACTAAGTATACAAATATTGAACAATTGTGGTTATCAGTATCTCTTAATTGTCGTAGTTACATAATCGGCACGGCATATCGTCCGAACTGGATCAATGTAGACATGTTTATGGACGCGTTAACGGATTCCATAACATACTTTTCCAATCATGACTATATTGTTTTGCTAGGGGATTTTAATATTAATATGCTTGATCCTGCAAGTAATAACGCAACAAAATTAATTTGTTTTCTTAACTACATGAACTTACAACAAGTTGTTACGGTACCAACTCACTTTTCTGTAAATAACGAGTCACTCCTTGATGTTGTATGCACCAACTCGCCTGTTACTGATGTATGCGTGTCTAACATAACTGGTTCTCTTGGCCATGCTATGGTTATAATCACTTTGCCAGTAAAACGACCTAAGATACTGCCTAAAAAGTTCACTTATAGACCAATTAAGGATATCGTCCAAGCCGAGTTTAATAGGGATCTGGAGTTCGATTTTTGAATCTCACTGGTGATATCAAAGTCACCGGTGACTAAAATTATCACCGATGACTTTTATGTCACCATTTTCCAAAAGCCGTATTTTTGAAAGTCACACGCTGTTTACCAACATGCAGAATTTTTACAATGTCAGTCAGAGACAATCTTCCCGTTAAGTTCATTTTACGCAGGTGTTATAGTGTTGTCCTTGATACCGGTTTTTATTTTCTCATACTTAACTTAAAATAGATTCATCAAATTGGTCAAACGTAAAACGTAGCGTATCTGTCAGTGTCATGTAAATGATTAACTAGAGACCGCAAACGCGTACCACCGTCAGGGATAGAAACACATGCAACGCGACTTATTTGGAAACGCATGTCAAGATGGCTGATAGCATACTGTAGCTAGCCTACATAATTTAGTCGGCTTCTTTGTTGCCCTTCTCAGATCCCGGTGGAGGGTAACCTCAAAGCAAGAGTTTTACGTATTATTTTATAAGAGAAAAACTTTTCTAACAAGATTACGAGTGTATTAACTAACAACTTGGATATTGTTTTACTTGATAATTGTAAACTTTTTATGAATAATACGTCAACTGTCAAAAACAGTCGCATGGTGATTTCATTTACGAGTGGGTAGGGGCACTCGTAAATCGATATCATAGGTATGACAAATGTAAGTCACCGATGAGTTTCAAAAATACGAACTTTCGGAAATCACTCACATCGGTGAGAATTAGTCACTCGGTGAGATTCAAAAATCGAACTCCAGGAGGCTATTGACTGGGAGTCAGTGTTAGCACTTGACTCCGTTGAATGCATGGTTACGGCTTTTAATAATTTAATGTTAACTTTATTTGACATACATGCACCCATTAAATCTGTTACAGTCAGGCCAAACCGTTCGCTACCCTGGATCACGAACACTATTAAGATTATGATAGAGGAGCGTAACAAGGCTCATTTGTTATACCGGAAGTCAAAATCACAGAGTCACAAACGATATTATAATGAATTAAAGAAACTCGTTACTCAAAGTATATTCAATGAAAAACAAGGTTATTACAATTATCATATTAATTCAAATTACAAAGATTCTAAGTCACTCTGGGTAAATATAAAAAAAACTGTTTTGACTGACAATAGTAATCGTGCACGGAGAAAAAAATATTTTACAATATTACCAGATTGTATAGTAGTTATGATTCTGGTGTAGGAAAAAAGATTTCAGCTATGGTTAACAGATTCTTGTTTTAAAACAACAAGTCGTATTTTTGACAATACTAGAATATTCTAGTTATAATATTCTTGTACACGAAAACTCTGATATCGTTGTGGTAACCTTCTAATAGTTACAGAGTAAAATAAGCATTTTGCTTACAACACTTTTCAAGAATTGCGATGTTTACAATATTTATTGTTTCTGTTCACAATCTTCTAGTAATCACACAAAATAATAAAATTGTCTTTACAATATCTTTATGTAAGGTCCATCTTATGTGATTTATTTATAGGTACTAGACTTTCTCGTACCTTTAAGCGGATTTTTAATACCCATTACTTACTCGAAATTTCTTGATTACTAGGAATATTTTTACTCATAACTAGGTACGTTTTTTGTTGTGTAACATACTTGTTTTCATGATAAAAATAAAGAATAGTACCAGCAACAATAAAAAATGTTGGCATTACAATATTATTGCACACTAAACAATGCGTTATTTACGTGTAGCGAAAAACTAATTTAATACCTTTACATTAGTGTCAACAGATGGCGCTAGGGCGCTGGGCCATACAGTGTTCCAGGTTTATAGCGCTTATATTGTACATTTTCATTAAACTCTGTAAAATTCAATGCTAAGATAGGTTCTAAGTAAAAATGTGATTTATTAATGCATTTAACATTAATTTCTAGCTTATTTATTTCACGTCATACTTGATTGACATACAACGCGCTTTCGAAGTTTTTTACGTCATTTGTATATATAGAAGTTCCAACTGATTCATGTAAGGTAAGAACTATATAATGTTTCTCTCACTAGGGTTGTAGATTTCGAACAGGACCTCATATGAATAGATGGATGGATGGAAGGATGTGAGAATGTGATGATGATGACACTTAAATAAAATTGGAGAGAGGGCCCGCTCGGACAAGCAGCGAACGCTTGCAACCCGTGCTCGGTTTCGGTGTATTTCTCACTTTTATTAAATACAAAAATAAAACCCGATAACACTACAATATTTATTGTAAACAGAACAAAACATATTTTTAACACAAATAAAAATCTGGTATTCTCCAATACTGCATATAGTAAACAGAAATTGTTGATTATTTCAGTCCCCTAAAATAATAGTCGAGACTAATAAAAATCTGGTGTTCTTAAGAGGCCTTATTCCCTATACGCGCATATTTTGCGAAAACCTTAATTTTCTTTTGAGGATATGGCAAAAATACTTAGTGCTTTTAACTTAACTTTTTATGTATATGATAGTCCGTACCTTTATCTAGACGGCCACCGGAAAAAAAATACCATTTTTGAACAAAAATTAGGAAAAACATGGCTTCTCTTGGAAGGCCTTTCCGGAATTTGCAGATATAAATGTCGTTTTGTTTTAGGATAACTCAAACATAGAGAACATTTCTTATAAAATTTGAATACAATTTCATTCAGCACAAAATTTCTAAGACGGCCACCGCAAAAAAAATTAAAATTTCATCTTGGATAATAGAGAAAATACTTTCTGAATACTTGTAAATTTTTGATTAAAACAGGGTTACATTAAATTTTTTTCACGGAAGTCCTATTATTATTCTGCCTTAAAAATATAAACAAAGCAAAGTTCAACTATGCATCTACCATGAAAAAAAAATCATTACTGTAACCCTAAATTTACTTATGGTAGAATTTTTTAAAGATGACTCTAAATCCCCTCAAAACTTGACAAAACACACCGCGCCGCCGTCTCTGGCTCAGTATGGAACGAGAGCTCGTAGACGACGGACCTGTGTTAAATCGTCCCGCGCGCATTACGTAAGTTTGCCACATAGCTACACTCAGAGGTCACCTAAATCGGGTAATCTTCTATGGTATTGGCAACACGTAGTGACCTGCTTCCATTGCCCTAGAGTTGCGAGAAGTATGCAGCACTGCGAGTGAATTACCAAGATCCTTACTTTCTTTATTTTATTATTACTTTATTTATTGAGGTTTAGTTGATCACTGATTATGTTTAGTTTACTTTTTTATTATTACTTTGAGCCCTGATGTAGTCCAGGGTCTGATGAAAGAAGTTGGTTACCGGAACTCCTTATCTACTAGGCATAACTCAACCGGGTTTGAGGTTCTTAGACTTAGCTTGAGAAGCAGCATCACGTAAGATGAGGTCCAGGGTCTCATGATGAAGTCAGGTGTTGGTCACCGGAACTGCTTATCTACTCATCACAACTCCATCGTGTTTGGGCTCGTTAGACTTAGCTTGACGAGCACTCGCACTTGAGATGAGGTCCAGGGTCTCATGATGGAGTCAGGAATTGGTCACCGGAACTGCCTATCTACTCATCACAACTCCATCGTGTTTGGGCTCGTTACGCTTAGCTTGACGAGCACTCCCGCTTTACATGAGGTCCAAGGTCTCATGATGGAGTCAGGAGTTGGTCACCGGAACTGCCTATCTACTCATCACAACTCCATCGTGTTTGGGCTCGTTAGTCTTAGCTTGACGAGCACTCCCACTTGAGATGAGGTCCAGGGTCTCATGATGGAGTCAGGAGTTGGTCACCGGAACTGGCTATCTACTCATCACAACTCCATAGTGTTTGGGCTCGTTACACTTAGCTTGACGAGCACTCCCGCTTTACATGAGGTCCAAGGTCTCATGATGGAGTCAGGAGTTGGTCACCGGAACTGCCTATCTACTCATCACAACTCCATCGTGTTTGGGCTCGTTAGTCTTAGCTTGACGAGCACTCCCACTTGAGATGAGGTCCAGGGTCTCATGATGGAGTCAGGAGTTGGTCACCGGAACTGGCTATCTACTCATCACAACTCCATAGTGTTTGGGCTCGTTACACTTAGCTTGACGAGCACTCCCGCTTTACATGAGGTCCAGGGTCTCATGATGGAGCCAGGAGTTGGTCACCGGAACTGCCTATCTACTCATCACAACTCCATTGTGTTTGGGCTCCTAATACTTAGCTTGACGAGCACTCCCACTTGAGATGAGGTCCAGGGTCTCATGATGGAGTCAGGAGTTGGTCACCGGAACTGCCTATCTACTCATCACAACTCCATCGTGTTTGGGCTCGTTACACTTAGCTTGACGAGCACTCCCGCTTTACATGAGATCCAGGGTCTCATGATGGAGCCAGGAGTTGGTCACCGGAACTGCCTATATACTCATCACAACTCCATCGTGTTTGGGCTCGTTACACTTAGCTTGACGAGCACTCCCGCTTTAGATGAGGTCCAGGGTCTCATGATGGAGTCAGGAGTTGGTCACCAGAACTGCCTATATACCCATCACAACTCCATCGTGTTTGGGCTCATTAGCCTTAGCTTGACGAGCACTTTCACTTGTGATCGGGTCCAAGGTCTCATGATGGAGTCAGGGCTTGGTCACTAGAACTGCCTATATACTCATCAC
The DNA here is from genome assembly GCA_911728535.1 of Pammene fasciana. Taxonomy (NCBI): domain Eukaryota; kingdom Metazoa; phylum Arthropoda; class Insecta; order Lepidoptera; family Tortricidae; genus Pammene; species Pammene fasciana. The sequence continues at coordinate 6,695,603 of OU452283.1, forward strand.
AACTCCATCGTGTTTGGGCTCATTAGACTTAGCTTGACGAGCACTTCCGCTTGAGATGAGGTCCAGGGTCTCATGATGGAGTCAGGAGTTGGTCACTAGAACTGTCTATCTACTCATCACAACTCCATCGTGTTTGGGCTCATTAGATTAAGCTTGACGAGCACTTCCGCTTGAGATGAAGTCCAAGGTCTTATGATGGAGTCAGTCATTTTGAAACAGACATAATTTTTGAAATCTAGAGCCCCTAATCCGAAAACGACTACCATGACGATTTTTCACAAGTGTATGCCCGCCATCTTGGATTTTGAAACGGACATAATTTTAGGTAGATTTCAAAAATCGAGTCTACCGATTCATTTCTTCGACACAGTCTAATTTTGAAAAAATTTCTTTACAGAAGGTCTAGTTATGACCCCCAGATTCCAAAATGACCACTGGTTCAAAAGTTTATATATATATATATAAATTATGTGTGTATGTATGTATATTGTATATATCCGCAGCCCGATTCTGTCATCACGATAGCGGTCGCATCTTTGCTCCGATTGCTTTTGAAACTTGATGCAAAAATCGCCCTGGTTGATACCTAGGACAAGTTCGTGAATGGGCGAAATAGGGCCAAAGGGACGGGAGAGGCCTCACTTTTTATGAAATCAGTTTTTCGGAAATAACTTTTTTCCTATGGAAAATATTCCATCCGTTTTTCTTTCATATGGCGTGGACCCTGAATATCTATAACTCTTTCAATCATATCTTTAAGAAAATCGTTAATTTTAGTCGAAATTAAAAAAAACCTAAATTTTTCTGGAGAAAATTCTTAACTCCTAAACCGTGAATAATATTATGTCAGCAATATTTTTTATCGAAAGGTCATTTTTTTTCTAAAATATTCAAAAACTATGTCTGTCGGAAAAATGCATAGTTTTCGAAAAAAAAAATCTGAAAGTGCGGATTTTGGCCTTGTTTAGCAGGTCAAAATTCTTGTGCCCGACTTTTACTGTTAAATTCATGTTAAATATTACATAGGTCGTACAAAAAAAATTGTAAAAAAAAACTTTGAACTGGTATCCCATGCGGTACCATGCAGCGCCCTTATCCATTCATCCACAAGGACAAGATGCAAAATCTACCTGTGCCTTCCCCTTGCGGGGACGGTTTTTTTTAATCTAGAGCCCCTAATTAGCCGAAAACGACTACCATGACGATTTTTCACAAAAAGTGTAAGACCGCCATCTTGGATTTTGAAACGGACATAATTTTTTGAAATCTAGAGCCCCTAATTAGCCGAAAACGACTACCATGACGATTCTTCACAAAAGTGTATGACCGTCATCTTAGATTTGAAAAAAGACATTATTTTCGAAATCTAGAGCCCCTAATTAGCCGAAAACGACTACCATGACGATTTTTCACAAAAAGTGTATAACCGCCATCTTGGAATTGAAAACAGACATTATTTTCGAAAGCTGCACCCATCCATTAGCAGAAAATGACTACCATGACGATTTTTTCACAAAAAGTGTATGACCGCCATCTTGGAATTGAAAACAGACATTATTTTCGCACCCATCAATTAGCAGAAAATGACTAACATGACGATTTTTTCACAAAAAGGTGGATGACCGCCATCTTGGATTTGAACACAGACATTTTTTTCGAAATCTGCACCCATCAATTAGCAGAAAATGACTACCATGACGATTTTTCACAAAAAGTGTTTGACCGCCATCTTCGATTTTGAAACGGACATGATTTTTGAAATCTAGAGCCCCTAATTAGCCGAAAACGACTACCATGACGATTTTTCACAAAAAGTGTATAACCGCCATCTTGGATTTGAAAACAGACATTTTTTTCGAAATCTGCACCCATCAATTAGCAGAAAATGACTACCATGACGATTTTTCACAAAAAGTGTTTGACCGCCATCTTCGATTTTGAAACGAACATGATTTTTGAAATCTAGAGCCCTTAATTAGCCGAAAACGACTACCATGACGATTTTTCACAAAAAGTGTATGACCGCCATCTTGGATTTGAAAACAGACATTATTTTCGAAATCTGCACCCATCAATTATCAGAAAATTACTACCATGACGATTTTTCACAAAAAATGTATGACCGCCATCTTGGATTTGAAAACAGACATTATTTTTGAAATCTGCACCCATCAATTAGTCGAAAACGACTACCATGACGATTTTTACGAAAAAATTATACGGACGCCATCTTGGATTTTAAAACATACATTATTTTCGAAATCTGCACACCCAAATTAGTCGAAAACGACTACCATGACGATTTTTACGAAAAAAGTATACGGCCGCCATCTTGGATTTTAAAACAGACATTATTTTCGTAATCTGCACACCCGAATTAGTCGAAAACGACTACCATGACGATTTTTGCGAAAAAATTATACGGCCGCCATCTTGGATTTTAAAACAGACATTATTTTCGTAATCTGCACACCCGAATTAGTCGAAAACGACTACCATAACGATTTTTACGAAAAAAGTATATGGCCGTCATCTTGGATTTTAAAACAGACATTATTTTCGTAATCTGCACACCCGAATTAGTCGAAAACGACTACCATGACGATTTTTATGAAAAAAGGATTTGGCCGCCATCTTCGATTTTAAAACCGACCTAATTTTTAAAATTCACACCCTCAAATTAGCAGAAAATGACTACCATGATGATTTTTCACAAAAAGTGTGTGACCGCCAACTTGTATTTGAAAACAGACATTATTTTCGAAATCTGCACCCATCAATTAGCAGAAAATGACTACCATGACGATTTTTTACAAAAAGTGTATGACCGCCATCTTGGATTTGAAAAACGACCTAATTTTTAAAATTCCCACCCTCAAATTAGCAGAAACTGACTACCATGACGATTTTACACAAAAAGTGTATGACCGCCATTTTGGATTTTAAAACAGATATAATTTTTAAAATTCACACCCTCACCCTTCACCTTAGCCTAAAACAACTACCAGACCTTACCCTCTACCCTCATCTCTTACCATAAGGCAGGCCGTGCGCTAGTTTGCCACCATATATAAAAAAAATCTACTAAAGATATAATGGCGAACTTAGGTAAAATGCAAATGACCGGTCGGGCCGCTCCAAAATATCTGATGGTGACAGTACAGTCGCCATCAGATATATCGGAGCGGCCAAGGTGGTCACAAATATCTGAACAACGCCTCTATTGTCAAGGCAATAAAGTGCATGTTCAGATATTTTTGAGTACCGTGGCCGCTCCGATATATTTGATGGCGACTGTACATGCACTCTGTAAGGTACAGTTGCCATCAAATATATCGGAGCAGCCAAGGTACTCAAAAATATCTGAACGTGCACTTTATCGCCTTAACAATAGAGGCGTTGTTCAGATATTTATAACCACCTTCACCGTTCCGATCTATCTGATGGCGACTGTACAGTCACCAGCATAAATATATGACTATGAGCAGCGCTGCAAAAATATCTGATTCCCCATTGAGGGCAAAAGTATATGACGACACCTCCACGGTAAAAATATATGATGCTTTGTGGCCGGCATAAACATCGTTTTGCATCGATCAGCATAAATATCGGATCAGTCCGCTTAAAAATATCTGATTACCTACTAAAAGCAAAATTATATGACTACTATCACCGGCATAAATATCTAACCACTAAGAAAGCTTTATTATCGGATGAAAGGTCAACCGCATAAATATCCGACATAATAACCAAATCAAAATTATGTTATTAATATACAAAAACAAACCTTATCTAGCTGGCATAGAGGTCTTAATTGTAAAAAGCTGTTTGACAATCCACGAAAAGAGTGCAGACTTGTCATTGGAGTGTCACTGCATATGTCTATCTCACATTTTCTATCGTGAGTGTGTGTGAATGTGTCAAAAATTCAAATTGATATTGTTTCATTGCATTAAAAGATTCATTACAATATTTACGATTTATTCATACAGTTAGGACTCGGTGCGACTGCCGTCAATCTACGAGAAGCGAGATTTTGTTTAATGAAAGTTAAGAAAAAAAATTGGCAATCATAGGGACTGCCGATAGAAGTGAAAACTTAGAGCTTTTAGTATTAAAATTTGGAACTTCATAATGTTTGAATTAAAATTATCAACATCAATCGGGTTTTTACATTTACTGACACTCCGAGCAACAATTAAGTATATGCACGTTTATATGGTTTCGTACCTTAAAAAATAAAAACGGAACCCTTATTTATAGGATCACTCGCTTGTCTGTCCGTGCGTCTGTCACAGCCAATTTACTCCAAAAGTTTAGGAAGTTTAGGGAGATTAATTATATTTTAAGGGGGAAATGGTTTTAATTTTTCATTTGTATGACTTGTGTGGGGTACCAATAGAAAATTGCAAAAAATTAGGACAGCTGACTCATTTTGACTTCATTTTACGTGCAGTAGTTTCGATAAAAAACCATTTGAAAATGCAATTTTTCATACTAAAATTACGGTTCTGCCCCAGCCTTATTTTTCAGAAACTATAGCTAGCTAGAAACTGAGACCCAAATAGTCCACTAAACATACCCTGAATATTACGGCATAATAATTATGCCGTAATCTTCAGGGTCTGTTTAGTAATTATTATTTGGTAGACCTATCTTTAACACCCAAGGTTTATATAGGACTTAATGTGTACCTAGAGGCAATTTGCAATGATGATTTTCTATGATTAATATATTATTAAAAGCATAAGAGAAAAATACTACTCACAAAATTAAACTTTATTTGAATGGTTATAAGTATCGAAGGAGCCTTCCAACCCAAGGAAAATCTTGTGATGCGTTTTTGTTTTCGTGAAGGTGTCGATGACGCGAACTCATAAGATTTCCCCCTACTAGAAAGTGCCCAACGCGGCTAAAGTAGTTTTCACTTCACAAATATACGTATGCTTATCTAAAATAATCCTATAGGCTCAAAGGAATAAAAAATATATCTTAGATTTTTTGCAGTGTTTCCGTGTGCTATAAGATTAATTTATACGTGGGCACAGGCCCCCTAGGAAGGAACATGCAATTTGAAAATGGTTTATTCCTACGATTCGTATGAGAAACCAATAGTACAGGAAAATAGCATATTTTAGAGGCAAAATATGTATAGTTATCAAACATCAATTGAACTTTTCTTTATACCTTTATCTTGGCACTTCGAAAATGTATGCGTCCAACCCCCACGGCTGACAATACGTGCCATATCCATTTTTGAGCAAAACCATTTCTAAAATAACAATAAAATATGGAATACCTGACGCTAATCGGTTTTTGAAAAACGATATTTTTCAACAATGTTGTGCCATGTCCGCATTTTACTATAGGATAATTACACTCTGTTAACTGAAAACTATCACGAAAGTGTGACATATCTATCTTTTATATGTCATGTCATACATTGTACGTTTAACATTTACTCATCATTATCACTATATTTAAAATATTTGTATGGTATTATAAATAATAAACATATGTGTCCAATTGATAAATAACTTAAATATTTCCTAAATGTAAAACTTTTCCAAAAGTATTTTTTTGCTTCTTATCGTTCTCCTGCAAACGAATGTAAGTGGCGTATGGCACAAACGTATTCTCACCCGACGAAAACCCTTCATATATAGCAAAGTATTGATCTTATAAATATGAGAATCGTCTCATTCGATTCAGAGTAAAAAAATACATTGAAAATGATATTTTACTTACCCAGTTTGGAAAATTTGTAATTTTCAAATGTTGCCCCCTGCCCATTCCATTCGGGCGGGGGTAGTACGCATAAATTTTGATAGGACTCGGCAAATCCTTATTCCTAGTGCCAAGATAAAGTTATAAAGCAAGGTTTCATTGATGTGGTACAAATTTTGCCGTCAAAATGGCATATCTAGTCTTACTTTACCTGTACTACAAGGTTTATAGGCTCATTGCTAGTTGCCTGCTTGACGCTTGTTGTCTGACAGCTGCCTTGTAACATGCAATAAAACACGGTAAATATTCAATTATTTTATTTTGCACTATTTATCTTCAGCATTATACACTCGACCATTCTGGGCTCTCCAGACGATATCCTGTATAAAGCTGTATTTTCGCGAATACGGCCAAAATTTTTAGGATGGCCGATTTTGCAACTTCCGCAAGTAATCCATGATTTCACAGTATTTCTCTAAAAACAACATAAAATTACAAATGCATTAATAAGTCGGTAAAATCTATTGATTACGTAGTACCTAATATTGTAAGTAAACAAGAAACAACTCACATAATCTGTCAATGCATTAATTATTTAATGGATCTGTCTATACACTATGTATCTGAACGAAAAGCCAATACTCAAACCCGTTATAGTATAGGACATACTGAGCAACTTTTACTATGAGACCAACCCAGAAATCGTGAAAAAAAAATTGGCAGTTTCATACATTTTACTGGTCTAATGTTGAAATTTCCTATGGGAGAGTCAAATTTTTTTTCGCGATTTCGGGGTTGGTCCCATAGTAAAAGTTGCTCAGCATGTCCTATACCATAACGGGTTTGAGTATTGGCTTTTCGTTCAGATACATAGTGTATATTCGTGCAGTTAAATAATCCTATGCTTCAATTGCTCGTAGATTCAATAACACACTATTAAAATTCATGGCATTGAATTAATGTAATTATTATCAATCTCTGCAAAATAATAAATAGACTTGTTTATTTCTAATGTGACATGACATATTGACGTATTAATGTTTCTTTTTCAAAGTTAGACTAGGATTGTAGTAAGAAGGTTATTCACGTTAGATCACATCAATTAAACGTCATGATGAATGATCAATCATACCATTTACTGCTTTATACCAGCCAGATAAGGTTGTTTTTGTATACTGATAACATAATTTTGATTTCGTTATTATGTCAGATATTTATGCGGCCGACTGGTCATCCGATAATAAAGCTTTCATAGTGGTTAGATATTTATACCGGTGACAGTAGCCACATAATTTTGCTTTTAATAGGTAATCAGATATTTTTAAGCGGACTGATCCGATATTTATGCTGATCGATGCAAAACGATGTTTATGCCGGCCACAAAGCATCACATATTTTTACCGTGTAATTGTCGTCATATAATTTTGCCCTCAATGGGAATCAGATATTTTTGCAGGGCTGCTCACAGTCATATATTTATGCTGGTGACTGTACCTCCAACAGGCCTATTGATTTTAGTTGCGTATTTAATTCTCTCTTCCATGTAAAAGAAAATAAGAAGTCTGTACAACTTATGCGTAAAAATAATTTTGCTTGTAATTGAAGTTGAAAACGATCAAGACTATTGAAGCGTGCGTATCGTCGTTGTTATTGCCGGCGGCCGTGTATTGAGCGCTAACGCCATCTATCGAGTAAGAAATCGTGAAATTGAGGAACGTTCACGGGACTAAGGCCTCTTAATACAACACATAGTAAACAGGATTATGCGGCGTTTCAAGTCCGCAGTAGTTATATTGAATCCTACTGACAAATCTGATAAACTCTACCCTGTCCTATAATGATGGCTACAGAGATGGTTTTTGTGTGTTACACAAAATTTATTTTCTACGATACTAGGTAAGTGGGTTGTAGGAACTAGAAATAATGTTGTAAAGAAGTAGAATTTTCTGTTAATGTGTAAAAAATGTATAGTTGTCACATATAATACAATAAAATCAAGTCAAGTTTACAATATTCTGTTACAAGAAACTAGATTTTTCTCTCCGTGTGATCGGCTTCCTGTACACTTATATGACCCAAATTTGATCAATGACAGTTTTCTAAACGTTCCTGGTAGTGAAAAGGTCTCTTTGTCTACAAAGCTGGATTTCGAACTTCATCGATTCGGTCAGTCTCTGTTCAGTTTAAAACCAGTCGATGAGGGTCAGATAGGGAAGTATATATTGTCTATTACCACCAATGCAGTTGGCATAGATTCAATCAGTCGAGATATGTTGCTACTTACTCTTCCGCGGACTCTTTCAGTTATAACAGCTATAATTAATCATTCTATTCTGTCTGGCCAGGTGCCGTCCATGTGGAAGTCTGCCATAGTTACTCCACTGCCGAAGGTAGATAACCCAAGTGAACTCAAATATCTTCGGCCCATAAGTATTCTACCTTTTCTCTCAAAAATCTTGGAAAAAGCTGTTTATGAACAGGAGTTCGATTTTTGAATCTCACTGGTGATATCAAAGTCACCGGTGACTAAAATTATCACCGATGACTTTTATGTCACCATTTTCCAAAAGCCGTATTTTTGAAAGTCACACGCTGTTTACCAACATGCAGAATTTTTACAATGTCAGTCAGAGACAATCTTCCCGTTAAGTTCATTTTACGCAGGTGTTATAGTGTTGTCCTTGATACCGGTTTTTATTTTCTCATACTATAACTTAAAATAGATTCATCAAATTGGTCAAACGTAAAACGTAGCGTATCTGTCAGTGTCATGTAAATGATTAACTAGAGACCGCAAACGCGTACCACCGTCAGGGATAGAAACACATGCAACGCGACTTATTTGGAAACGCATGTCAAGATGGCTGATAGCATACTGTAGCTAGCCTACATAATTTAGTCGGCTTCTTTGTTGCCCTTCTCAGATCCCGGTGGAGGGTAACCTCAAAGCAAGAGTTTTACGTATTATTTTATAAGAGAAAAACTTTTCTAACAAGATTACGAGTGTATTAACTAACAACTTGGATATTGTTTTACTTGATAATTGTAAACTTTTTATGAATAATACGTCAACTGTCAAAAACAGTCGCATGGTGATTTCATTTACGAGTGGGTAGGGGCACTCGTAAATCGATATCATAGGTATGACAAATGTAAGTCACCGATGAGTTTCAAAAATACGAACTTTCGGAAATCACTCACATCGGTGAGAATTAGTCACTCGGTGAGATTCAAAAATCGAACTCCAGTTATATAAATATGTAGAAGATAACAGAATTCTGCCGCAATTACAGTCAGGTTTTCGTCGGGGTATGGGGACGACAACTGCTCTGATTGACGTTGTTGACAATATTATTACTGAGCAAGACTTAGGCAAGGGCACATGTTTAGTTCTGTTGGATTTTTCTCGAGCTTTTGACTGCATCAACACCGATTTGTTACTGTCTAAATTAATTTATTATGGTGTAGATTCTAATTCCCTCTTATGGTTTAAAAGCTATCTGCATGGAAGTACGCAGTCAGTTAAGATTTGTAAAGAAGATGGCGCGATATTGGTGTCGAATGCTAGACAGATAACTCGTGGTGTTCCTCAAGGCTCGATTCTTGGTCCTTTACTTTTTATTATATATAGTGCTGACATAACCAAGGTTATTAAGCACTGTAAATATCATTTGTATGCAGATGATGTTCAAATGTATTACTCAGCTCGCCCTTATGATTTTACCGAATCAATCCAGAAAATAAACGAGGATCTCAGTAACATATCTTGCTGGGCGGAAAGAAACTGTCTAGTATTGAACCCTCTCAAATCGAAATATATGATTATGGGTACAAAATTACAGGTCTCTCGAATTATAGACTGTGATCCGCAAATAAATATCCAAGGATCATCTATTGAAAGGGTTGAAGAGGCTAGAAACCTAGGAATAATCATGGATAGTCAATTGAGGTTTGAGAAGCACGTTGGAGAGTTATTGAGGTCATGTTTTTACAGACTAAAGACTTTGTACCGGATAAGGAACCTTTTAAGTGAAAAAGTCCGTATAATTGTCTGTGAATCGCTGGTTCTCTCAAAGCTAAATTATTGCGATGTAGTTTACGGTCCACGTTTGCAACAGAAAACTCGTCGCCTAATACAGCGAGTACAAAATGCATGTTATAGGTTTTGTTACTCTATCCCTCCGAGAAGCTACATTACGCCATATTTAAATAAATCGTCCATGCTTAACATGTCTTCACGTCGACATCTACATCTTGCCTGTCTCCTTTTTGGCGTTCTAAGCACAAATTCACCTGAATACCTATTTTCTAAAATAAATGCATCAACATTTCATGACCGGTATGGCACTAGGTCTACTCGGCGGTGTCTATTAGAAATGCACCATCATAGGACGGCTGCTTTCACTGGATGCTTCCGATATCTCGCAACCAAATGCTGGAATGATATCCCTCCACCTGTAAGGCAGCTCAAGACTAAATTATCCTTTAAATATCATTTTAAAAAAATACTTTTGGAAAAACAAAAAATAGGGATACCACACGGTTATTTGGTTGCGGATTTCAGAATCTAAAATTTGGCTTAGTCACTTTTGTTTCATACTTTTATGTTGATATGTTTATTTATTATTTGTAACTATTTTTACTATTAATATTATGATACGTATTATACTACACGTACACGCACAGTCACACTTCGTACATTTATTACTAATTCGTTACACGTTAACAAAAAAAATAATTCTGTGCCCTTGAATACTTTTTAAAATATATTAGCGTGATCTGGGTTTCGGCAGAATACCAGTGTTTTGCTCGGAAGAGTGAAGCGTATAGCTGAGCCGCGAACCCTTTTGTTTTGCTGCAACGCACACAACCTGTCTAATTTGTTACCTCATCTGTTGTTTATTTTTATTTATTCTTTCAATTTATTCTTTGATGTGTTAAAGTTGTATTTTAATTGTTTTTGTATTGTGTGTTATTGCAGTAATCCAAATAAATGCTTTATCTATCTATCTATCTATCTACAAATCCTTTTATTAAGGATTTAAGAATCGCTTTCTATACACGACATTACCCTTAAAAAGAGCATTTTCCGAGCTCATGCATTGTAAAATCTATTTTTATGGTGGTAATAACGTGCGGTTTTTGAACGCATCATGGAGGGTTTATGATATGGGTGTAGATAAACCAATTCAATGTGCTTTGACGTGTAGAAAGCGTAAGTTATATAATAATAGCCTGAAAATAGTCAATGAAAATGTCAAACCGCCTAAACGCACGCGGGTGAAGCCGCGGGTACAGCTTGTCATCAAATAAAAGGCTGTTACTTTATCTACAAAAGAACTGGTCAAGTGAGAGTCGGACTCGCGCTCCGAGGGTTCCTTACATCAAACAGTTTTAACAATATTTTGTATCGTAAATCCGACTCACGTTTGACCGTATAGACTCCTTATTATTTTTCCATGTTATCTATAGGTCAAAAACTATTTTCTATAATTTTTTAAAAATTTTTGGTTCAGCAGTTTCCGAGATAAGGGACGAATGGTATAGGAAATTTCCGCCTGTTGTCTCACCATCGAAAAATTCAACAGCTGAGTTTTGTCGAAGTTCGTCTAGTTATTACGTGAATATGGCAAAGCTTATCGAAGAAATGAATAAAACCTTTTTGGTTTAAAATTGAATGAGAATAATTTTATTTAAAGCCATAATTTTAGTAACATTAATATTTTTCTCAATAAATAAAGAAAAGAGGGAGACGGGCGGTAGTGTGCGTTAAACACCATACCTAAAGGTATGTTGCTATAATAATTTCAAAACTTTATTAATTTGTTTTTATAAATACATAACTTAACCGTATAAATAAATAAATAAATAAATAATAAATAAATATTAGGACAATCTTACACAAATCAACCTAGTCCCACAGTAAGCTCAATAAGGCTTGTGTTGTAGGTACTAGGCGACGATATATATAATGGATATATAATATATAGATAAATACTTAAATACATAGAAAACATCCATAACTCAGGAACAAATGTCTGTGATAAGCACACAAATAAATGCCCTGACCAGGATTCGAACCCGGGACCTCCTGCTTCCTAGGCAGGGTCACTACCAACTAGGCTAGGAGGCCGTTATCATATGTGCATCTTGCTTGTAACATATTAGTGTAAACGAGATGCACAGATACTCGTAGTAGTTAAAAAGCCGCGACCTCCACACTTCCGTGGGATGTACAATCTCATAACGGACGAGCGTGGGTGAAGCATACGGTGTGTGGTGAGCATTAGACGGACCCTCCGATCCAGGGCATCTAGCTCGGTCTGTGTCCACCTTAGTATGCCAAAGGAGTATGTGAGTAGGGGCATCACCCAGGCGTTGAAGGCGCGCACCTTGTTGCCACCTGACAAAAGACTATTGAGTACTTTTGTCAGCCGACCGAAGAAGCGCTCCCTCAACGCCCGTTTAATCCCCGTATCCTCACTACGGTACTTGTAGGTTTCTGATTCAGAGATAGATCTGAACGTCATCGTCTCAGAAAGCTGTAAATTTGTTGAATTTACTACTTTCCCCCGCTGTACATGCATAACCGCACATTTATCAACACCAAACTCCATCTGGATGGAACTGCTGAAGACTTCAGTGGTTTTCAGTAGCTCCAACAAGTCCCGGTTATTTGGTGCAAATAATTTGAGATCATCCATGTACAGAAGGTGAGATATGACTTCACCCTCTCTCCGAAGTCTAGACAGAACCACAGGGGACTCAGACTGTCGCCCTGAAATATTCCTCGCTCGATCCTTATAAAGTCCTGCGGGCCAGGGGGGTCATCCCCGCCTCCTGGTTGACGAAGGACTGTGGTCCACTGCCTCATACACGCGCCAAGGAAGGATCTTAAAGCTGCATCAACTTTATACAGCTCTAAGATCCTCTCCAGCCATGAATGAGGCACCGAATCATAGGCCTTCTTGTAGTCAATCCAAGCAGCAGAGAGGGCCCCCCTGTTCCGCCGGGCTCATTGGCAAATGGTCATGTCTATGAGGAGAAGCTCTTTAGTACCACGGGACTCGACCCAACCCTACATCCCTACATATGCGCGTTTATTTTTGCTCTCAAAATGGATGTAAGGAGCTTGTAGAGTGTAGGCAAGCACGTGATGGGTCGATAGTTCTTCGCTTCCGTGGTACTACCGGACTTATAGAGCAGGAAGGTTACACCAGTTGTTGAGGAGGGCGGGAGAGAGCCAAGTTCAAGGGCTTGCTGAAATTGCGTTGCCAGCCGCGAGTGCGAGCATCGAAACCATTTTAGCCAGAAGTTGTGCAATCCATCCGGGCCAGGACTTTTCCAGTTCTGAGCTGTACGGATTGCACAACTTACGTCATCGGGGCTGATGGTAATAGCCCCCATAGGTTCGATGGACTCGCACTCACGTTCGACAACGTTCATCCATTCGCCCTCCGTGTGTTCAACGGGCGCCGACCAGATGCTACGCCAGAAATACGCCATGGCAGTAGCATCCGGATGAAGAGCAGGATGATGCGGGCGAGGATGGTGGTCGTGCATTGGTAGTAGCCGCTCTTGCTTGACTTCTCGTTATCATTATATGCTAAAATTTACGCGTTTCGCCGGTATTGGGTTCGAGCACTAGCTGTCAATGTGCTATCTGTAGGTTTGTGAGTCGCTATCGTATTCACGAGCAATTATTTTATCGGCCCGCATATTGCCGTTATTTTAGGGTCACTTGCGATTAAATATGAACAAATATAGGCAAAATTCGCGTATAAAAATAAATATTTAGCAAAATTTTTTGCTGCTAGTGTATTGTACAGTCGCCATCAAATATATCGGAGCGGCCAAGGTACTCAAAAATATCTGAACATGCACTTTATCGCCTTGACAATAGAGGTGTTGTTCAGATATTTGTGACCACCTTGGCCTCTCCGATATATCTGATGGCGACTGTACAATATTAGAAATCAATTCACTTACTCGTAACTGGAAATGAAGGAAATACACTTATGATTAATAACATCGAGTAGTTCGAACAAAATAAAAACAGCTAAGTTCGAGATGGACTATATCACACAATTTAAAAATGTTTTTTCTTAAGTCTAGCTGACGCTTGACTACTTACTTACTTTTTACTACGCACTACGCCTCGCCTTGGCAGAAGTTAGCTTTTAGTGGCAAATTTTAATAAATATACGTGTGTGATTATTTTTTCAATACATTATTTGATATATTATAATAATTATGTATATCTAAGAAATAAAAAGTAGAAGCAATAAAAATCGTCTAAAGTCCTATTGTGTTTACAAAAGATGATGTTCCGCTCCCATGCAAGCTTGGCCCCAGACTCAACAAACTTGAGGGGTGTATATTAGGCTCCAAATATAAAATAAAACTCCTGACAATTATCAGAAATTCACGGACACTTCACGGAAAAGCCCAAATGCCGAATATCTGTAAGATTTTGAGGTTAGAATCACCATAATAACAGTTAAGTCGGCAAAAATAACTAATAGAAGGGTAACAATATGGAACTGATTCAAAAGTCGTATGTCATATGGAACTTGTATGACATTACGTCAGTTTGGTTTTGCAAAAGCACGGATTGACGGTGTTCACTCACGACACTGCACTGCACTTACACCTATTCGTAATGAAACACTTCACTTGACAACTTAACGTCATTTATTTGATGTTCTACTGAACCTATATATGTGGCGTACAGAAATCTCTATAGCGTGTTTAGCGGAAAGTTCAGCGCCATCTACTGGCATATTGGGCAACTACGAAACTAAACATTACAACTTTACAGCGTTTAACATTATCGGCCCCCAAGGACGAATTGTCCTTTATAAAGATCCATGTAAACGAAACAAACAATAACAGTGAAATTAGCAACATGTGTGAACATCTACACGAATCATGAATCATAAAATTCAATTACACAGTAAAACTCAAATAGAACTCTTCAAAAACTAAAACACGTGAAACTTCTTAACAGTTCATAGCTAAGGATCCAGAGGTAGAGGGCAAATTTTAGCTATGGGTCTGCGTAAAGTACCATTCTTTACTTTTAGTGTAACCACTCGTGTTAAACCATCTCTACCAGGATGCTTATCTATTATACGACCTAATAACCACTTTCATCTATATATGGGGTAAGTGGGGTTAATCCACTAGATTTCGGAAGCCTTTGGCCTTTTCTCAGCATTTGTAATTCATCCTGAAACCAACATTCTTGAGAGAGTCGAATGCAAACGTTTGTGGCATATCTTAATTCACTAACTGTTAGATGCTGAGGAAAAGTCTCAGGAACTATTTGATTACGTTTTGCATCAATTCGTGCTTTACTTATCTTTACAAATCGCAGTAAATATGCTGTAACGCGAATCAATTTGAACAGGGTAGAGAATCTAGTCAAATGTGCAAGTCGATCGTCACTCTCGTTCGATACACCAGTGTGAAGTGCAACTATCTTACTATCTTTCCCTTTCGAATTTTCTTTGGCTTCAAGTTCCGTAGTTGGTATGTCGAGAGAGAGCGAGCGACATTCATCAAGATTCATTAGTTTGGTGAAGTACACTTGGTCTGCGCCACCACAAATCGCAGTCTTTCAACAAGTCGGGACGAATGCCACGCGACGCAACATCCGCAGGGTTATCTGCCGATTTGATTTGGTGCCACCGGCCACTACTAACATTATTAACAATATCAGTGACTCTATTAGCTACGTACGTCTTCCATGTGCTAGGGTTTCTTCGAAGCCACGCTAGGACAATCATAGAATCTGTCCACGCAAAGACAGACTCCTCAGGCTATCGAAGACTGTGCTGTACATCTTTGAGTAACTTAGAAAACAGTACCGCGCCACACAGTTCCAAACGTGGCACAGAGACTTGTTTAACTGGTGCCACTTTTGTTTTAGCAATAACTAGGAGACGTGGATGCCGTGCCGTGAGGCGTGATAACCCGCAAATATACCACTGCAGCGAAACAAGAGGCATCACTGAAACCGTGAATTTCCACTCTTTCCTTGCCGTCAAATTGTGTGTGAACCCAACGATCTAAATGTAAAGTTGGCATGTGCCAGAGCTGGTCCCTATATTTATATTTATTTATTATATTTATATTTATTCATAACATTACATTAATAGGCTTACAGTAGGGTACCAAATCGCCTACAATGCCTAGTCTGTCTATAGCTTGACCACTCTGCGGCAAGTTCGAGAGGAAGTTAGTTCATCAGTCCATCCAATACCACTTAACCAAAGTTTCTGCAAAAACATTTTCGCAGTGCTGATCACAGGCCCTAAAAAACCTAAAGGGTCATATGATTTAGCAATATCTGACAGTACTGACGTTTTGGTGAAGCTTTCTGTGGGTTCTGAAATATCTACTTTAAGTTCGAAGACATCGTGATGTGAGTTCCATTTAATACCCAAAGCTTTGATGGTATCATCAAGCTTAATCTCAACACTCGGTTGATTTGTTTTTTCAGAGCTAGGAATATTCTTCAAGACGTCAGGACTGTTCGATGTCCATTTGTGCATTTCAAATTTACCTTTTGCCATAGCTTGTGTGATACGACTTTGTAACTTAGTAGCTTGTTCCACGTCATTCGCACCTGTGAGCAAGTCATCCATATAAAAATCCTCTTTCTCATCCTGTGCAAGCTGCTTCAGCGTGCGAATAGCGAGGAATGGAGCACACGATGTGCCATACGTTACAGTTAACAATCTTTTCTCTATAACTTCATCTTGTGGAGATGAGCGCCATAGTATGCGCTGATAGTCAACGTCTTCTTTCGCCATGAGTATTTGGCGATAGATTTGCTTGACGTCCGCAAGCAGACAAATCTTGTGAGTACGCCATCGAACTATCAGGTCTCGTAGGTCTTGCAACAGTGATGGTCCAATGAGAAGTTCGTCGTTAAGAGAAAAACTATCTGACGGCTGTGCTGTTCCATCGAAGACTACTCGAAGCTTGGTCGTGGTGCTGGATTCTCGTATCACTGCATGGTGAGGTAGATGATAGACTTTGTAAGTTGGCTTGTGTTGTGGGTCTACATCTTCTAGGTGGTTCAGCTTTTGATACTGATCGATAAAGTCCGCATAATCTTTTTGAAATTTAGGCTTGTGTGCGAATCTTTTCTCCATGTGCATTAATCGTTGTAGTGCGATATGTCGAGAGTCGCCTAAGTTCTTTTCGTGATCTTCTTTAAAAGGTAAGCGTACGACGTAACGACCATCGTCTTGTCTGTAGTGAGTTTCTTTATAGTGCTCTTCACATTGTCTCTCAAGATGCGTAATTGGTTTCTCATTTGGCTTGTACTCTTCAGTCTCCCAGAATTTGCGAAGGAGTTGATCTACCTCAACTTGTGCGTGGTATACTTTGATATTGTGAGGTGGTAGATCGCTTGATGATTTCGACGCTCCAGAGATAAACCATCCCAGTTTCGAGTTTTGTGCTATGAACTTCTCATCATCATATTTCTTAAGTCCTTCTAGTATTATACAAACATAAACCTCGACACCCAATATAGCTCAAGAAAATTAGCTGAAAAATTGGCATAATTAAAGCGCAACTTTTATCTATCAGGATATGTAGGTTATAGAGCAATGTTAAATTTTATCTACTCTCCCCTCCCCTCCGGGGCGAGCGTCACCCCCCCCCCCCGCCCCCGAATATGTCCCGGAGCGCGGTATTTTCCATTTAAAAAAAAACCGTACACAATACATAAAAAGTGTGTAGGAGCAAAAACATCTTTGATAAATTTCCTATAAACCTTGCATACATATAAAAGCGATATCACTTATAGTTTCAGCACAATCTGCCACCAAATACGAACGTTTTTAATGTTTTTTTTTTTGTGTTTATCGTTTAATTTTTTCAATAATTTTACAGTTTACCGCCAAGATTTGTATGACTAAAGTAAAGAATAGACTATGCTCTTTAGAAAAAGGTAGAATTTATTTGTAAACTCTTTCATTTACCGATGCTATGCAATTTTTTAAAATTAATTAATTAGGCCATTGGGCGAAATATAAATATTCGTACTGGTTAAACGGGTTAACTCTACGTACCATAGACTTCTTATATATTTTCCTGTAATATATAAGTATGGAACTATTTTCTGTATTTTTTTTAAATTTTTAGGCCCAGTATTTTAAGAGATAAAGGAGGGAGAGGAGAAAGGTGAATTTTCACCAATTTTCTTAAAAAACTTCAAAACTGATCAATTTAAAATTATGAAAAATATATATTTGAGATTTTCATAATGTACACTTTCATTTGATATGTCACACGATATAGTTTGCAATTTTTTTTTCCTAATTTAATCCCCAATTTTTTTCTGTTTGAGGTACGGAACCCTAAAAAGCTCTAAAAATGTATCCCGAAACGGGACTAAGTATGATACGCGGTGAATGGTGTGTCCAAGTATGGTCCGGAGTGTTCTTTTGATGTATTTTTTGTTTAGGTTCCTTCTTATATTTGAAAATAGCTTACCTTACTTTACCTAGTAGCAAATTTTCTGCCTGAGAGAGATTGTAAATTGCAAATAAAACCAGCTAACCTTTCTTTCTTTGAACATGCGTTTATTGTATCTTATACTTAGTATTACTATTAATTATTATCAGCATTATTCTTCTTCAATGTCTAATTCGACTACGTTCACGCAACTCTGGCCTCTACAATTTTTGCACATGGTGGTACATCGTAAATCGGCTTTCACACATCCACATCGTCTCCCACAGCCTTGTTTGCAAGCACACGTTATTAGTTTTAATATGGAGGCTGGTGCTGGCGGCTCCGTATTTAAAATGGGAAGTAAGCAACTGACAGTCTTTTTCCAGCCCCATTCTTCCGGCGGTAAAACGTTACTCCTCCAACTTTGCACTTGAAGAAAGACTCGCCGAAAATGATGGCGAGCAGCAGGCGATGTAGGTATTTGAAATTAGGTGTTTTGATCATTAATATCATTATATAGGACCAATAACTTTTAGGTCTAATAATAATTATGACAAATTAATATTATGGAAAAAAAAGTTAGGGCAACTGATGAATAGGTCAAATGATATTAGGTAATAACATATTAGGGAAAAAAAATTCATCGATACGATGATAGGGCAACAACAATTAGGACAAATGAGCATTAGGGCAAATGATCATTAGGACAAATAGCATTAGGGAATACAAAAATAGGACAAAAAACTTTAGGGATTCAGATATAGATTCATTATAGCTCCGTCTGTGACGGGCTTTGTACGACGACAGTAGGGAGTTGATGACGGTGAATTTTGAAAATAACATAGCAGCGTCAAATGAAAGAGTGTAGAAATGAATTATACCTTTTTTTAAAGAGCATATTCTATTCTTTACTTTAGTCATACAAATCTTGGCGGTAAACTGTAAAATTATTGAAAAAATTAAACGATTAACACAAAAAAAAGATAAATTATTAAAAACGTTCGTATTTGGTGGCAGATTGTGCTGAAACTATAAGTGATATCCCTCTTATATGTATGCAAGGTTTATAGGAAATTTATTAAAGATGTTTTCGCTCCTACACACTTTTTATGTATCGTGTACGGTTTTCTTTTAAAATGGAAAATACCGCGCTCCGGGAGACATTCGGGGGCGCGGGGGGGTGACGCTCGCCCCGGAGCGGAGGGGAGAGTAGATAAAATTTAACATTGCTCTATAACCTACATATCCTGATAGATAAAAGTTGCGCTTTAATTAAGCCATTTTTTCCATACATTTGAATTTAGTTATCTTGAGCTAATAGCAGATCTACAGGTCCCGGTCGTTCCAAGCAAGAATCCGCTAGTTGCAATTGAGACAGGCCAGGCCATTGTGAAATATCGAATTCTTTGTCAGGTACCAATCCATTAATCTTCGAGAGTACGTGAGCGTTAACTTGCATTAAATGGTGAGTGTCTATCGGTGAGTAAAGCTCTAAGTTAACGACGTGCTGTTTCTTTGTAGTTTGATCCTCAAGACCTGTGATATTTACTGGCTCTAGTGTCTTCTTTAGTCGCAGCAGTTGCACTGCCGGTTCCGTAATGAAGGTTCCTTGTGAGCATTGATCGATAAGGGCTCTGAGTTGTACGAGAGTACCACTACTATCCTTTACGAGAATCTGTGCGGTAGCCAGTATTGTGAGTTTCTTCGTTTGTGTGTCTTCAGGTTCTGTGAGTGTCTCCGTTGTGAGTAGCTTTTCAATAGTGCTCTGGTAATGAAAAAGCGTATGGTGTTTGCGATTACAAGTTCTACAGGTTGTGACTTGTCTACAGTTCCGTATGGAATGTCCTTTGACAAGGCAATTGAAGCATAAGTTGTTGTTTCTTACAAAATCTTTGCGTTGATCTAAATCAAGCTGTGCGAATTCGGTGCAGTGACAGACGTAGTGACTTTTCTTACAATATGAGCATTCCGTATCAACTTTAGTTGTGAAAGATCTCACATTCTTCTCTTTAGGTGCAGTTGATGTTTGCTTAAATGTGGTCTCTTTCTTTTCTTTCTTTTGTGTAGCGTGTACCATTTCCATAGCTCTGAATCGTCCCTCTAAGTATGATGTGAGATTCTTATAAGTGGGCAACTCTGTAGATGACCCCAGATTGACTGCTCCCAAGCTTTGTGAGTTTCATTATATAACTTGGATACCACAATATGCACGATAATCGAATCCCAAGTAGTTGTGTCAATCTTCAAATTTGTTAGACTACTGAGACGCTGGTTTGTAGTATCAAGAAGATCCTTGAGGCCTTTAGAGCATTCGTATGTGAGTTTCTTTTGATTGAGCAGGCGATTCAGTATGGTATTAGCACTCTATCGTTACTGTAGCGGTTGACTAAGGCGTTCCAAGCCTTCTCATAGTTGGCAGCTGTGAGCTCGAAATGACGGACGACTTGTTCTGCTTCACCTTTCAAGCTTGATCCCAAATAATGATGCTTGTGTATGTCACTCAAACCCGGCTCATTGTGTACCATCGAGGTAAACAAATCTTTGAAGTGCATCCATTCTTGGTAATCACCGGAGAACGAAGGTAGATTTATGGGTGGGAGTTTACTCTTTGTGACAACTTGAGGTTGAGAAGCATGAAACACATGAGGTGAGGCAACTTCTTGAATTGAGAGTGGTTCCGTCAATTCCAATAAACTAGTTTTGAACTCCATATAGAAATCTTCAACATCATTGTAAAGAGCTTTGAGTTCCTTTTTCTCTTCAACTTCCACTGATGTTTTCAAATTTGCAGCACAAACGTGCTGCCTTTTCGCCGAAAATCATATTGCCAAATGTCACTTGCCAACCAAATTTTCGCAGAAGTTTCATTTGGCCGAATTTTATTTCCCAACTTTACATAATCTAACCTAACCTAACCTAACCTAGTAGGCAATTTTCATTTCCCAACCCCATCGTTAATGTTTGCGAAATAATTATTTGGTAAAAGTTATTCGGCCAAATGAAACTTCTGCGAAAAGTTAGTTGGCAAATGAAATTTGGCAATAAAATTTTCTGCGAAAAGGCAGGATACCGGCCCAGATACTATACTAGTAATCCGCCTCAAAGTAAGAACTTGCTCGTTAACATTTGGGGTCTCTTGGCTCCACAACCCCTTGATTGATCCCGCTCTGATTTTAATGTAATGATGAAATTTTGTGCGCCTAAGCTTATTATTTTGTAAATATTGGTAAAACGATACTCAAGTTATCGTCTGACAAATTATCAAAATTAAAATGTCTTCGAAATGCTCGGCCGTCCCACTGGCTCGCCAAAAGTTGAATTAAACAACTTTGTTCGATACTTCGCACTCGTTAAGTGATCTTTAATTTATTTTAATGTTAAACTACATGAATACGATTGAAAATAAATGATAAAGAGGTGAATATTATTTATATGGACCTTTTTTAAGAGGGGAAATGCGTTACGCATACCATCCAGGCGTGGGGACGGACCTGAGTTTTGCATTGATGTGTCAGTCAGTCAGTCAGTCAGTCAGGGCTTTTCCTTTTATATGTATATAGATGATCACTCATCCAACCTGTACAAGTTCAATGGCCTCACTGAGAAAATAATTTCACTCAACAAATGTTGATCCGATGGGTTGTGGTATGCGTGAATAGGGATGATGACACATGTTGAATTAGGCAATGAAATTTAGTTGATAGGATGCAAAATGATCAAAATATACAAATAAAGTAAACATAAAAAAAATCTATTGAAATGGTGCAAAGATATCAGGCTTCAAAATTTCAATTTTTTTCGAATTTTGAAAGTACAAAATTTAAAAAAAAACCAATGTTACCATTCGATTTCTAACATTTTACTGTGAAATAAATTGTATGGCAACCATATACATAAACGCAATATTTCACTGTAAAAATAACGATTTCATAATTTTTAACCGACTTCAATTCCATTGAGGAAGGAGGTTCTGCATTCGGTTTAGTGTTTTTTTTTAATGTATGTTCACCGATTACTCCGAGATCGGTGGTCCGATTTGAGTATTTTTTTTTTTGTTTGAAAGGATCTACATCCAAGATGGTCCCATATTAATATGGTGCTGTTCTGATGATCAGATCCACGAGGAATTGAGGGAACTCCTCAATTTTTAAAGGCACATGTATGGTGATTTGGGTGTTTTCTTAAGCAACTCAAGCATTTTCTTACGAAAACCGCCAAGGATAGATAGATAGATAGATAGATAGGATGGGTGTATACACCCATCCTATCTAAGGAAAGGTCCACGTATTATAAGTGGACTTCATCATTAGGTCCTCTCTATCAAATTGGTGGTATTCAAGAGGGAATGATCGAGTTGCTTAAGAAAACATCCAAATCAACATACATGTGCCTTTAAAAATTGAGGAGTTCTCTCAATTCCTCACGGATTCCATCATCAGAACAGCACCAGATTAATGTGGGACCATCTTCGAGGTAGTACTTATCAAACAAAAAAAAAGGAATTGGCCAAATCGGAGCACAGGTCTCGGAGTAATCGCTGAATATCCTACATAAAAAATCTTCATCATTATTACGAAACCAATCATCATGATCAGGACCACTCCATCAAATTGGCGGTTTTCGTAAGAAAATGCTTGAGTTGCTTAAGAAAACACCCAAATCACCATACATGTGCCTTTAAAAATTGAGGAGTTCCCTCAATTCCTCGTGGATCTGATCATCAGTACAGCACCATATTAATATGGGACCATCTTGGATGTAGATCCTTTAAAACAAAAAAAAAATACTCAAATCGGACCACCGATCTCGGAGTAATCGGTGAACATACATTAAAAAAAAAAACACTAAACCGAATGCAGAACCTCCTTCCTCAATGGAATTGAAGTCGGTTAAAAATTATGAAATCGTTATTTTCACAGTGAAATATTGCGTTTATGTATATGGTTGCCATACAATTTATTTCACAGTAAAATGTTAGAAATCGAATGGTAACATTGGTTTTTTTTTAAATTTTGTACTTTCAAAATTCGAAAAAAATTGAAATTTTGAAGCCTGATATCTTTGCACCATTTCAATAGATTTTTTTTATGTTTACTTTATTTGTATATTTTGATCATTTTGCATCCTATCAACTACAAATTTCATTGCCTAATTCAACATGTGTCATCATCCCTATTCACGCATACCAGAACCCATCGGATCAACATTTGTTGAGTGAAATTAATTTCTCAGTGAGGCCATTGAACTTGTACAGGTTGGATGAGTGATCATCTATATACATATAAAAGGAAAAGCCCTGACTGACTGACTGACTGACTGACACATCAATGCAAAACTCAGGTCCGTCCCCACGCCTGGATGGTATGCGTAACGCATTTCCCCTCTTAAAAAAGGTCCATATAAATAATATTCACCTCTTTATCATTTATTTTCAATCGTATTCATGTAGTTTAACATTAAAATAAATTAAAGATCACTTAACGAGTGCGAAGTATCGAACAAAGTTGTTTAATTCAACTTTTGGCGAGCCAGTGGGACGGCCGAGCATTTCGAAGACATTTTAATTTTGATAATTTGTCAGACGATAACTTGAGTATCGTTTTACCAATATTTACAAAATAATAAGCTTAGGCGCACAAAATTTCATCATTACATTAAAATCAGAGCGGGATCAATCAAGGGGTTGTGGAGCCAAGAGACCCCAAATGTTAACGAGCCAGTTCTTACTTTGAGGCGGATTACTAGTATAGTATCTGGGCCGGTATCCTGCCTTTTCGCAGAAAATTTTATTGCCAAATTTCATTTGCCAACTAACTTTTCGCAGAAGTTTCATTTGGCCGAATAACTTTTACCAAATAATTATTTCGCAAACATTAACGATGGGGTTGGGAAATGAAAATTGCCTACTAGGTTAGGTTAGGTTAGGTTAGATTATGTAAAGTTGGGAAATAAAATTCGGCCAAATGAAACTTCTGCGAAAATTTGGTTGGCAAGTGACATTTGGCAATATGATTTTCGGCGAAAAGGCAGCACGTTTGTGCTGCAAATTTGAAAACATCAGTGGAAGTTGAAGAGAAAAAGGAACTCAAAGCTCTTTACAATGATGTTGAAGATTTCTATATGGAGTTCAAAACTAGTTTATTGGAATTGACGGAACCACTCTCAATTCAAGAAGTTGCCTCACCTCATGTGTTTCATGCTTCTCAACCTCAAGTTGTCACAAAGAGTAAACTCCCACCCATAAATCTACCTTCGTTCTCCGGTGATTACCAAGAATGGATGCACTTCAAAGATTTGTTTACCTCGATGGTACACAATGAGCCGGGTTTGAGTGACATACACAAGCATCATTATTTGGGATCAAGCTTGAAAGGTGAAGCAGAACAAGTCGTCCGTCATTTCGAGCTCACAGCTGCCAACTATGAGAAGGCTTGGAACGCCTTAGTCAACCGCTACAGTAACGATAGAGTGCTAATACCATACTGAATCGCCTGCTCAATCAAAAGAAACTCACATACGAATGCTCTAAAGGCCTCAAGGATCTTCTTGATACTACAAACCAGCGTCTCAGTAGTCTAACAAATTTGAAGATTGACACAACTACTTGGGATTCGATTATCGTGCATATTGTGGTATCCAAGTTAGATAATGAAACTCACAAAGCTTGGGAGCAGTCAATCTGGGGTCATCTACAGAGTTGCCCACTTATAAGAATCTCACATCATACTTAGAGGGACGATTCAGAGCTATGGAAATGGTACACGCTACACAAAAGAAAGAAAAGAAAGAGACCACATTTAAGCAAACATCAACTGCACCTAAAGAGAAGAATGTGAGATCTTTCACAACTAAAGTTGATACGGAATGCTCATATTGTAAGAAAAGTCACTACGTCTGTCACTGCACCGAATTCGCACAGCTTGATTTAGATCAACGCAAAGATTTTGTAAGAAACAACAACTTATGCTTCAATTGCCTTGTCAAAGGACATTCCATACGGAACTGTAGACAAGTCACAACCTGTAGAACTTGTAATCGCAAACACCATACGCTTTTTCATTACCAGAGCACTATTGAAAAGCTACTCACAACGGAGACACTCACAGAACCTGAAGACACACAAACGAAGAAACTCACAATACTGGCTACCGCACAGATTCTCGTAAAGGATAGTAGTGGTACTCTCGTACAACTCAGAGCCCTTATCGATCAATGCTCACAAGGAACCTTCATTACGGAACCGGCAGTGCAACTGCTGCGACTAAAGAAGACACTAGAGCCAGTAAATATCACAGGTCTTGAGGATCAAACTACAAAGAAACAGCACGTCGTTAACTTAGAGCTTTACTCACCGATAGACACTCACCATTTAATGCAAGTTAACGCTCACGTACTCTCGAAGATTAATGGATTGGTACCTGACAAAGAATTCGATATTTCACAATGGCCTGGCCTGTCTCAATTGCAACTAGCGGATTCTTGCTTGGAACGACCGGGACCTGTAGATCTGCTATTAGCTCAAGATAACTAAATTCAAATGTATGGAAAAATTGGCTTAATTAAAGCGCAACTTTTATCTATCAGGATATGTAGGTTATAGAGCAATGTTAAATTTTATCTACTCTCCCCTCCGCTCCGGGGCGAGCGTCACCCCCCCGCGCCCCCGAATGTCTCCCGGAGCGCGGTATTTTCCATTTTAAAAGAAAACCGTACACGATACATAAAAAGTGTGTAGGAGCGAAAACATCTTTAATAAATTTCCTATAAACCTTGCATACATATAAGAGGGATATCACTTATAGTTTCAGCACAATCTGCCACCAAATACGAACGTTTTTAATAATTTATCTTTTTTTTGTGTTAATCGTTTAATTTTTTCAATAATTTTACAGTTTACCGCCAAGATTTGTATGACTAAAGTAAAGAATAGAATATGCTCTTTAAAAAAAGGTATAATTCATTTCTACACTCTTTCATTTGACGCTGCTATGTTATTTTCAAAATTCACCGTCATCAACTCCCTACTGTCGTCGTACAAAGCCCGTCACAGACGGAGCTATAATGAATCTATATCTGAATCCCTAAAGTTTTTTGTCCTATTTTTGTATTCCCTAATGCTATTTGTCCTAATGATCATTTGCCCTAATGCTCATTTGTCCTAATTGTTGTTGCCCTATCATCGTATCGATGAATTTTTTTTCCCTAATATGTTATTACCTAATATCATTTGACCTATTCATCAGTTGCCCTAACTTTTTTTTCCATAATATTAATTTGTCATAATTATTATTAGACCTAAAAGTTATTGGTCCTATATAATGATATTAATGATCAAAACACCTAATTTCAAATACCTACATCGCCTGCTGCTCGCCATCATTTTCGGCGAGTCTTTCTTCAAGTGCAAAGTTGGAGGAGTAACGTTTTACCGCCGGAAGAATGGGGCTGGAAAAAGACTGTCAGTTGCTTACTTCCCATTTTAAATACGGAGCCGCCAGCACCAGCCTCCATATTAAAACTAATAACGTGTGCTTGCAAACAAGGCTGTGGGAGACGATGTGGATGTGTGAAAGCCGATTTACGATGTACCACCATGTGCAAAAATTGTAGAGGCCAGAGTTGCGTGAACGTAGTCGAATTAGACATTGAAGAAGAATAATGCTGATAATAATTAATAGTAATACTAAGTATAAGATACAATAAACGCATGTTCAAAGAAAGAAAGGTTAGCTGGTTTTATTTGCAATTTACAATCTCTCTCAGGCAGAAAATTTGCTACTAGGTAAAGTAAGGTAAGCTATTTTCAAATATAAGAAGGAACCTAAACAAAAAATACATCAAAAGAACTCTCCGGACCATACTTGGACACACTAAGTGTAGAACTAAGTAAGTATAATAAAAATAGTCTATTAAGTTTTAACTCCTTCCTGCAGTCAAACTATTGAGATAGTTTTGCAGGGTCTTTGTCTACAATGTAATTTTTGTTGTTGGTATAATAAATTAATTAATAATAAATAAATAACACCATTCACCGCGTATCATACTTAGTCCCGTTTCGGGATACATTTTTAGAGCTTTTTAGGGTTCCGTACCTCAAACAGAAAAAAATTGGGGATTAAATTAGAAAAAAAAAATTGCAAACTATATCGTGTGACATATCAAATGAAAGTGTACATTATGAAAATCTCAAATATATATTTTTCATAATTTTAAATTGATCAGTTTTGAAGTTTTTTAAGAAAATTGGTGAAAATTCACCTTTCTCCTCTCCCTTATCTCTTAAAATACTGGGCCTAAAAATTTAAAAAAAATACAGAAAATAGTTCCATACTTATATATTACAGGAAAATATATAAGAAGTCTATGGTACGTAGAGTTAACCCGTTTAACCAGTACGAATATTTATATTTCGCCCAATGGCCTAATTAATTAATTTTAAAAAATTGCATAGCATCGGTAAATGAAAGAGTTTACAAATAAATTCTACCTTTTTCTAAAGAGCATAGTCTATTCTTTACTTTAGTCATACAAATTAAAAATGTGACTTTTTTAAAAACACAAAACTTTCACCTGTCGGTGCCAAATTTTTGAGAACTGACCGTGAACGTTCATTCGAGTGAACCGTCTGATATCACCTTTACCATAACAATAGGCTAACCCAATACAGTAACCATATCGCCTAGGTAGCCCTACTACTAACCCGACTAACATATCTAACTTAACCGTTGAGCATAGTTACCCTATCAAAAAACTAAACAAGACGAAGGGATTTTCCGGTCCATGCAGTGCAAACAAAGTGCAAAACATAAACATGAAGTGTTTACTAATAGGTACCTAGATACACAATCATCCATCATCAGACCATCTCGATAGTACCAAAATATTATAATATTGTCATCTTGAATTGAATAAGGAAGTAAAAGGTAAGTACAATAGAAATTCAATTAACTTACTTTTAACTGGAAATGAATGAAATATTGCTATAAGTATTACATCGTGTACCTAGTGTACCTACGTCTAACTTCAAACAAAAAAAACAGCCAAATGCGGTGCGAGCCGGACTATATACAACATCACACAATTTTACCAATGTTTTTTTCTGAAGTCCAACTCACGCTGACCACAGACTTCTCACAATTTTTTCGGCAAAAACAAGTGACAACATGCCCTAATTACTTGATTTCTTCATGTACCTAAACTAGGTATTATTATTTGAGCGAAAATTCTGCGCTTGATATCTGTTCTAAGGATATGCATGAAAGTTGACCTCGACGCCATACGCGACGAACTGAAAACACGCCAGCCTGCTGCCATTCACTACCACTACTTGGCTGGTGTCCTCACGTGCCCTCAATGTGCACGGGGGTTCACCTCGAAGATCGGCTACATCAGTCATCTTCGGGCGCACGAGCGCCGAACTATTAACTAGGAGCTGAAGTGGTCGCCTTGGTCGAAATCGGCCGGAAGGATCATGCATGAATTAATCACCAAATGGGGTCACTGATGTCTTGATGTCTTGTAAGGGTGCTTTGGGGTAAGATTGAAAGAGGGGGAAAAGAGGGATAAGATAGAAAGTAGTCTGGTATGCTCTGGAATACAGACGATTTTTTGTCTTACCCCTCATAAAACACCTTTACGTCACTCTGGGCGCTAAGTGAGATTTACCGCCCTAGGGCGCAGCGGCAAATCTCACTTCACACCCCGGAGAAGACGTAAAATTATGTACGCACCACGGGCGGTAATAAAGAAGGCCTCAGATCGCTTGTTTATGGCCCTTACCTTCGGTTCGGGCCACAAATACCCGCGATCTGAGCCCTTCTTTATTTTACCGCCCTAGGTACGTAATGTACTATTCTATCTTAACCTAACGCACTTAGACACTTTTTTGACATATATTTGTTATGCATAATGATCATTGGCAGAAGTAACTTTTGGCAGAAACACCTTTCGCAGAGTATGCTTTGTCATAAATCAATTCGCAGATTTTTATACTATCGAATCTTATATTGGCATAATGTTAATGTGCATAACTGTGTTCTAAACGAATAGTACTTTCGCAGATACATTTTTTGCATAATGTTTAGGCGGCATAAAGCGACTCGGATGTGTTGGGAACGCAAGATGCCTAACACTCCTCCTCACTTCGCTCGTCGTCGTACCTAACGGTGACTCTGGGACTGTCCTTTTTGATAGCGAGTCGGGTGTATTGAGAACCCAAGATACGTAACACTCCTCCTCGCTTCGCTCGTCGTCGTACCTAACGGTGACTCTAGGACTGTATTCCTTTTTTGATAGCGAGTCGGGTGTATTGGGAACCCAAGATACCTAACACACCTCCTCGCTTCGCTCGTCGTCGTACCTAACGGCGACTCTGGGACTATATTCCTTTTTTGATAGCGAGTCGGGTGTATTGGGAACCCAAGATACGTAACACTCCTCCTCGCTTCGCTCGTCGTCGTACCTAACGGCGACTCTGGGACTGTATTTCTTTTTTGATAGCGAGTCGGGTGTATTGGGAACCCAAGATACCTAACACACCTCCTCGCTTCGCTCGTCGTCGTACCCAACGGTGACTCTGGGACTGTATTCCCTTTTTGATAGCGAGTCGGATGTATTGGGAATGCAAGATAACTAACACTCCTCCTCGCTTCGCTCGTCGTCGTACCTAACGGTGACTCGACTGTATTCCCTTTTTGATAGCGAGTCGGGTGTATTGAGAACCCAAGATACCTAACACACCACCTCGCTTCGCTCGTCGTCGTACCTAACGGTGACTCTGGGACTGCATTCCCTTTTTGATAGCGAGTCGGGTGTATTAGGAACCCAAGATACCTAACACTCCTCCTCGCTTCGCTCGTCGTCGTACCTAACGGTGACTCTAGGACTGTATTCCCTTTTTGATAGCGAGTCGGGTGTATTAGGAACCCAAGATACCTAACACTCCTCCTCGCTTCGCTCGTCGTCGTACCTAACGGTGTCTCTGGGACTGTATTCCCTTTTTGATAGCGAGTCGGGTGTATTGGGAACGCAAGATACCTAACACACCTCCTCGCTTCGCTCGTCGTCGTACCTAACGGTGACTCGACTGTATTCCCTTTTTGATAGCGAGTCGGGTGTATTGAGAACCCAAGATACGTAACACTCCTCCTCGCTTCGCTCGTCGTCGTACCTAACGGCGACTCTGGGACTGTATTCCTTTTTTGATAGCGAGTCGGGTGTATTGGGAACCCAAGATACCTAACACACCTCCTCGCTTCGCTCGTCGTCGTACCTAACGGTGACTCTGGGACTGTATTCCCTTTTTGATAGCGAGTCGGATGTATTGGGAATGCAAGATAACTAACACTCCTCCTCGCTTCGCTTGTCGTCGTACCTAACGGTGACTCGACTGTATTCCCTTTTTGATAGTGAGTCGGGTGTATTGGGAACCCAAGATACCTAACACACCTCCTCGCTTCGCTCGTCGTCGTACCTAACGGTGATTCTGGGACTGTATTCCCTTTTTGATAGCGAGTCGGGTGTATTAGGAACCCAAGATACCTAACACTCCTCCTCGCTTCGCTCGTCGTCGTACCTAACGGTGTCTCTGGGACTGTATTCCCTTTTTGATAGCGAGTCGGGTGTATTGGGAACGCAAGATACCTAACACACCTCTTCGCTTCGCTCGTCGTCGTACCTAACGGTGACTCGACTGTATTCCCTTTTTGATAGCGAGTCGGGTGTATTGGGAACCCAAGATACCTAACACACCTCCTCGCTTCGCTCGTCGTCGTACCTAACGGTGACTCTGGGACTGTATTCCCTTTTTGATAGCGAGTCGGATGTATTGGGAATGCAAGATACCTAACACTCCTGCTCGCTTCGCTCGTCATCGTACCTAATGGTGACTCTGGGATTGTACCCATGCAACCCTGTTAGCAGAAAATTAATATGCTATTGTAAATAGTTTGCTATAGGATTATTATGGTACATAAAATTATGTTAAACCACAGTCAGCCAAAGTAATGTTCTACAAAACAATGTGCTGCAAAATGTGTAGTATGCATGGTAGTAGTAATGCCAACTATAACTTTAGGCAAAATTACCATTCGATCGAAAGTTTTTCTGCGAAACATGTTATGCCAAGTGTATTTCTGACCAATATATTTTGCCAGATGAGGGTAACCCCACCAAATGATTTTAATTTTGCTCTTCAAACTGATTTTCATACACTCGTAACGGTCATAACTTCTTAAATTACTTGTCTGATTTCGGTAAAATTATAAGTATGTACCCTATTTAATTAATTATGAATACCACCATACCCATGATCTTGTGTACTGAAATCAAAATGATCAACAAACATGTGTAACAACATAAATAATATGAGTAAATACATATATGGTGGAAGGTGAAACATTGTAAATGAAAGTTTTATTAATCGATTTTTTGAATATTCTTTTTATTACTCTTGCTTATATGACGTGCTATTTCTATTGTTCTATTCATGCAATTGAAGCGGACGGGACACCGCATTTTACTCCCAAGGGAGTTACAGCTTAGGAAAAAAATATAACTGACTCGTACGAACCAAGGAGGTTATAAATAAGCAAAATATTTGTTATAATAAATCTAGGGATACACAATCAGCCCAAAAAAGAGCCTCAAAATAGTACTGTTTATTCTTGCGTCATTCCACGATCGGAAAAACATTTTGATTGGATTTTTGATTTTCAACAGTTCGTTTAGTACACCCATATATTACCTATATATCAGTATATCACCAAAGACATTTGGAGTTAATATTCTCTGATATCACCTTTCAGTTTGACATAACATTTTAATTAATAACGCTCCCTAAAACATCTTTTATTTTTGCATGATTCATACTTCTTTTTAACCGACTTCAAAAAAGGAGGACGTTCTCAATTCGACTGAATTTTTTTCATTATTTTTTTGTATGTATGTTACTCGATAGCTGCGTGAATCGTGAACCGATTTTCTATTTTTTTTTAATCGAACGGGTATAACCGCTAGATGGTCCCATTGTCACCAAGTCGGGGTCTGATGATGGGATCCTGGAGAAATCGACGGAACTCTTCAACTATTATACGCACACCTATAGTGATTTCACTATTTTTTACAGCAAATCGGCCCCTTCCCCTTGGAATAGCGGATCCTAAGTGAAGTCGGTTCTTTTTTTGTTTATTAAGTTATGATTTTTTTCCCTTTGAGATTGCAAATTCCAAATTAAGTTTTTTTCTTTACACGTTTTTGTTTTGGAACGGTATCAAAGTGATACCTTAAATGAATTCGGCATATACGTTTGTACGAAAACGATACCAAACTTGGCCTAGTAGCTTACCTGATGAAAACACTTACTTGATATCAAGATAAAGTTGAGAGCCGAAAGAGAGAGATCTTTTGTTTACAATAATTTTAAACAAAAAAAGAACCGACTTCACTTAGGATCCGCTATTCCAAGAGGAAGTGGCCGAGTTGCTGTAACAAATAGTGAAATTACTATAGGTGTGCCTTGGGGTGTTGGGGTGGGCAGGCACGCTTGGGTTTGCGACGCTGAGCTACAGGCCTGCTCACTCAAGTCTCTCATACACGTCCCCGTCGGCCCTGGCTCTGCCGCCGCGGACCAGGGTCGAACCCACCCAGGGTTTTCTTGTTGGGTGGATCGTACACCCCGGTAATGCTAGTGGTCCTAACGGGCGTCGCAACAAGTGCCAACTACCCCGGTCCGCTAGGAGCCAAGTATGAGGGCGTACCCTTCCGAGGAGCCCCTCGCGCGCCCCGAGTGAAGTGCAGGCCCTCGCCCGCCTCGCCGAATGCCGGCGTTAGCCCTGCTCCCGTAGTGCCGCTTACTTCCGCACGTTTTTCGGCAGCCTCCAGAGCCAATGCCAGTTCCACTGCCTCTTTATATTTTAAATCTTTTTCCGCGAAGATTCTAGAACGCATCGCATCACTGGCTAAGCCCGACACGAACTGATCTCGGAGGTTCTCCTCCAGCGTTGCGCTCCCGAAATTGCACGTTGCCGCTAAGTGTTTTAGAGCTTGTAGGTACTCCGTGAGCGACTCGCCCGTGCGCTGTCTCCGCTGTCGGAATATGTGTCGCTCGGCTATCTCCGATCTTTGCGGCTCAAGATGCTCAGTAACCAGTTTCACCAACTGTTCATAACTTTTGTCTTCTGGGAAATTCGGTGAACACAAATCACACATGAGCGAATGAGTCGCCTCACCAACCACTGTAAATAGCATTGGCACTTTAAGGTCGTCGTCAATCTCGTTTAACAAAATATATTGATTTACGCGACGAATATAAGCGGGCCACTGTTTTGATGCTAAATTAAAGCTCAACTGCTCTATGCGCTCGTATCTGTTAGGAAACTTAGTAGTGATGGTTCGAGACGGCATTGAAGTAAGCGGCCGGCCGATTAGAAAATGCCCAGGAGTGAGAGGAGATGGGTCGTTAGGATCAGCCGAGATTGGGGATAAAGGTCTAGAATTCAAAATTGCTTCAATCTGATGAAACAAAGATCCTAGCTCCTCAAACGTCAAGGAAGCCCTACCAGCAATACGTCGAAGATGATATTTAGCTGATTTAACTCCAGCTTCCCAAATTCCACCGAAGTTGGGAGAGTAGGCTGGGCTGAACATGAACTTAATTCCTTCCTCATTAGCAAAACTAGTTACCGACTGTCGACTGGACTTAACTAATTTACTCAGTTCATTGTTTGCTCCCTTAAAATTTGACCCATCAACCCCTTAAAATTTGAACTATATCTTTAATATCATTATCAAAGCATTCAGACTGACACACCTTTACCAAACATTTCAACGAATAATCTAATTCAGTAATATTATATATTTGGGTGCCGCACTGCCGCAGTAGGACGGTAATTAATTGATTCACATCACTTCACTGACAAACACTTATTTATATTTTATTTCCTTTAAAATTAGCTACTACAGACTTCAATGCAAAACCGAACCAACGGAAGAGAGTGAGTCAAAACTTAAATGCATTCACACATGCGCTAATATTTAAATAAAGAATAACTTAATTATACTACACTCTTCCCCGCATAGCAAATGAAATTATACACCTCTAATGAACTACTACTCTCTTATAAACTCTTTGAACTTCTAACACAATAGAAACACAACTAGGACTTTAATCTTGTAGACTACACTCTAATATTTGGTTAACGTGTCTCTTCCACCTTAAACCATCTACATCAATATAATATGTTGTTCCAGGAATTGATTCCTCAACAACAGTGCCTTTAGTCCAAGGCTTTTGACCCCTCCTGAAATCACGAGTCATAACTTTTTGACCAACTTGGAATATAGGTTTTCTAGACCCACCGAAAGAATCTACCACTTTATTTTGTTTCAATAGCAAATCTTGAAATATTGGAGTTGGCCTCAAAAGTGATAACCGACCCCTGATTTCTCTCCCCAACATGAGTTTTGCTGGTGACACACCAGTAGCCTTATGCGGTGTACAACGATAATCCGATAAAAATATGCTAATAGCATAATTAAGTGGTCTTCCACTTTCCACAATTTTAGTTACATTGGACTTAAAAGTCTCAACAAAGAGTTCCGCAGCACTATTGGTAGCGGGGTGGTGTGGAGCAGTAAATGTATGGTTAATTCCCCGCTTCTCACAGAAATCTTTAAAATCATGGCAAGTGAAGGATTGGATACCCATACCGGAGAAAAATGTCATCAAATTTTTGCATGGTTAGAGAACTACCAATATTAGCCATTTGGAATACTTCAGGCCACTTACTGAAACTATCCATCACAATCAAAAACATCTTGCCAAACAAAGGTCCAAGGTAATCTGCATGAATACGATACCATGCTGAAGGCGGAATAGGCCAAGGTTTTATACTAGTTTTTGGTGGAGTGTTTCGGTAAGATAAACAACTTACACAAGTTTGGGTAATATTTATAATATCCTCATTTAGCTTTGGCCACCAAAAATAAGATTTGGCCATGTCAATCATCCTGCTACTACCAAAATGGCTCTTATGGAGTTCATTTAATACATCATTTCGAATAGACTGTGGTATTATTATTCTATGACCCCAGAACAAACAATTTCTGTCAATACTAATTTCGTTTCGTTTTATGAAAAACGGCTTTAAGTCCAGTTCTATTAATTTTACATTAGGTCAACCATCATAGCTGTATCTAATTATTTTAGTCAATAAGCTATCTTTTACAGTTTCTTTTTGAATGATTTGCCAATTAATTTCCGAACTGTTTAAATAATTGACACAAACCTTAAATTTTTCATCAAAATCAGTACATTTATGATTGTTTTCTGTTGGCATCCTAGATAAGTAATCTGCCGGATTCTTATTAGTAGGAATGTGTCTGATTGTATAGCAGAACGCAGACAAGAATATGGCATAATGTTGTAAGCGTTGAGCTGCCATTTTTGGAATACCTTTGTTTGGGCTGAATATTCTCACTAAAGCCGCATTGTCAGTTTCAAGCTCAAATTGTCTGCCATACAGAAAGTTATAATACTTGGTTATTCCTAACACAATAGCCATCGCTTCTTTATCTAAAGCACAATATTTTCTTTCTCGGTCGCTAAGCTTTTTGCTTGCAAATGCAATAGGTTTAATTACATTGTCAGATCCTCTATTTGACAAAATTGCACAGATACCTTCAGATGATGCGTCACAAGAAAGTATTATTGGTAAGGTAGGATCATAGTGAAGAACACCCTGTGCATTTGCAAATTTATGTTTAATTAAATCAAAGGAGTGTTGACATTCTGAAGTCCATTCAAATTTAGCCTTTTTAGTACACTCATATAGTGGCGTCAAGATGACTGCCATGTCTTTCAAAAATCTGGAATAATAATTTATTTTTCCAAGAAAAGATCTGAGCATTGTCATACTGTTAGGTGAAGGGAGCTCCAGTATTGGCTGAAAGTTTTCTTTAATAATGGAGACTACTTCTTTATTTATTCTTTATCCAAAAAAAATTATACTTTTTTGGAAAAATTTACACTTTTCAGGTTTCAATTTTAATCCAGATTCCTTTTAGGCTGTAAGCACTGCCTCTAAAGTATTATACATGTCCTTTAAGTCTTTGCCACACATATAAATATTGTCTATAAACACCACTGTATTCGGTATATGATTTAATTTAATGCTCATCAGTCGCTGGAAAGAGCCAGGTCCGGTACATACTCCGAACGGTAAGAATAAATATTTATATATGCCAAATTCTGTACTTATGACAGTCAGGGTCTGTGAATCTGGATCCAAAGGTGCCTGTAAGTAAGCTTCTTTAAGGTCAAGTTCACAATAATATTCACCACCTTTAAGAGTCTGAAAGATATTGTCAATATGAGGGACTAAGCAGGGATTAATTGTCACCTTATAGTCTCCGCACAATCTTACGGAGCCATTAGGTTTTAAAACAGGTACCACTGGAGTACCCCACTCACTATATTTCACTGGTTCAATCCTTTTATTCTCTAACAATCTATTAATTTCATCTTTGACCTTATTTTTGAGCGCAAATGGCACCTGCCTAGCAGGCATAAATTTTGGTTTCGAATTCTCTTTTAGTTTTAAAGAAATGCATTCTCCTTTAAAATCACCCCACCCAGGTGTGAATATCTCCATGAACTTATTTTTTATTTCTTTCACTGGATCACAAGTTTCATTTACCCTTAAATTACGAACTTTTTCATCTAAGCCAAGAGGCCACAATCCATAGGCATACAGCCAGCTCCTACCTAAGATCCTAGGTTTGTCATTGCCAACAATATGTGCATCAACTACTTTTGTTATTCCATTCCAACAAACATTTATATTTTTTTTATACCAATTGGCTGAGACAAACTTTGGTCAACGTTTCTGAAATTCACCTCAGTTTTATTAATATTTTCACCAGAAAATAGCTTATAATGATCAGCAATTGTTAATGTACTAACTTCCGAGCCAGTATCTACTTCAAATTGAACCGGCTGCCCCTCAACTACTAAATCTACCTGCTCAGGGGGCACTTTCTGGTCAACAAAGGATTAAAAGAATACATACAGTACATCTCCGTGTCCTCGTCACTTTTATCACTTTTAAACAAATTTTATATATCCTCCGCAATATTGTCCTCGCCAACCACATCCACAGTCTTTGACATACGCGACACACACGAAAGATATGGCCTTGTTGGCCACACTCAGAACAGAATTTATTTTTTAATGAACACTCAGACCTAACATGATTGTCTTTTCCACAAACAAAACATGTCACATTCTTCTTATTTATAGGCGCAGCCTGTGTGGGTCTATTCCAACTCTGCTTTTGTTTGTTTGGCTGAGCCATAGCCTGTGATGTGGAAGCTGTGTCCTGCCGACCCGCATAAAACATCTCTTTATCACCATGTGAAGATTCACCGATCTCCTGATCTACTTTTGACTGTTTTAAGGCAGTTTCTACTGTTCTTGCCATTACAATTAATTTTTCCAAGGAAACATCGCCATTTTTCATTAATTCAAACTTGATTAGAGGTTTGTTAACCCCATCTATCAGTTTTTCTTTTACTTGATCCTCAAGGTCTTTAAATTCACAACGCCGTGCCAATTTCTTCAATTCAATCACACAACCATTTTGGTGTTAACTTTCTAATTGTATGTCCTTGCTTTCGTTCTATTGTGTTACACCGAATAAACATTTTTCATTTCATTTCATTTCATTTCATATTCTTCAATGCTTTCATCCTTAAGTTGATTTCTAGAACGGATTGCCGTTCTGTCCAAAAAATTAGAAGTAGACTTTGCATATCTATTCTCAAGCAATGTTAGTAAATCTTTGTAAGATTTTTTATTTGGCTTCTCCGGTGCACATAAATGATTAAGGGTTTGTAAAACCTTCGATGTCAAATTTGTAATTAGCAATGGTGTCTTCTTGGAATCATCTATATCATTCAATGTAACAATACATTCCAGTTGCTGTTCAAACAAATCAAAATTATCGCCGTTAAATAATTCAATCCTTCCAATATAATTATTCATTTTAATTGGAAATTCTAGTGATGTCCGAGGCGACTCAAAATTTTCAATATTGTCTTTTGATAATGACTCCAAGGTTGTCCATAGTTTTCCGCTTTTGGTCCAATCTCTCAGCGTTTGTCTAAGAGATTTCAAGTTTTGTTGCTCTATGTCCGATACTCCAAGTTCCAGGAATATAACAATTAGCTCTTCCTTCTTTAATTGTTGTATCCAACTGGTTTTATTTAATTTAATTTCTCCTATAAATTCACGACACACCTCAAGCACCATTTGCAAATCTTTGAAATATAATTTGTATGTAAACAACTAGGGTTATGGAATGATATTGAACGAATGAATGGCGAAACGTCACTAATGTCAATTGTAAGTTCAATTGCTATCAAAGAGCAAATTTGTAAATTATTAAATTTAAACTTTCGTGAGACATATTAACATTATAAAATAACACGGTTACACTCACGGCACTTTAGTCACGTCTTGCGACATGTTTCGGAGAGCCTAGGTCTCCATCTTCAAGCACTAGGAGTGCTACTTGAACCGGTCCGTGGCGCACTGCTGCGCCTCACGTCGCCGACTGCCGAGCTGCGTCCGGCACGGCGCGCGGCGCGCAGAGCGCGCTCTGACACAACTTGTTGAGAATGATCTTGCGCCGGCGCTGCTACCGTGTTTTGCAGCGTATTTGGTTCATCCGACATGAGCGACGATAAACAAACCACACTCACTGTGTCCACTAAACAATCACAGCACACACTGAAGTTCTGGCCACGGATTACAGGCTTCCATGCTGGCGGTACGCCCCAGCCCCCGTCCCGATTAAAATTAGGACGGCGCCCAATCTCGATCGCCTCGCGTATTTTGCGTGGCACGTAGCATTTTTCACGAACCAGCAGTTTAGCTTTATCAAAGCCAAGGAAATGTGACGCGCCCGCCTCACAAGCGTGCCCTGCTACGGCCGAATTGCTGCAATCCATTTTCTTCACACTTCGTATATGCTCCGAGAGTCTCGTTGACACGTTACGTCCGGTTTCCCCTATGTAGGACTTCCCACAGTCGCAAGGTATCTCGTAAACGCCTGGGTTACCGCCGGGGCTAAAGTGCCGTGAGTGTAACCGTGTTATTTTATAAAGCAAATTTGTAATTTAATTTAATCTATGATACGTCAAAAACTTTAAATCAAAATGGCTGATAATTTTATCTGATCTGACTACTGAATTTAGAAAGGTGATTTTCTTAATAATCCGGTTTCCTCGTCGCCAATTTATTATATATTTGGGTGCCGCAGTAGGAAGGTAATTAATTGATACACATCACTTCACTGACAAACACTTATTTATATTTTATTTTCTTTAAAATTAGCTACTACAGACTTCAATGCAAAACCGAACAAACGGAAGAGAGTGAGTCAAAACTTAAATGCATTCACGCATGCGCTAATATTTAAATAAAGAATAACTGAATATACTACAAGTAATATCCAGTTGTCCAGTTAACTTAGGCTTATGACCCCTACAATTGTTTATGAACCGTAAGACATATGCGTAAGTTCGCTTTAATCTATTAAAACCCGAAAACCTATCAAACTGTACAATGCTATCAGTAGTGACTCCTACATGGCACCTTATGCTACTACACTCTTTAGAAGTTTTTATCTCAGGCAAATCTACAGTGGGTATCCGTGCATGGTTTTGAGTAGGCCAATCACAAGGCTCAGACTTGAGAAACGATGGCCCGTTCCACCAAAGCGAATACGAAAGTAAGGACTTAGGATCAATACCTTTGGATGCAATGTCTGCAGAATTTTTGTCGGTAGGTACATGATTAAAAGTGTAGTCCGGCGTCAACTCACGTATTTCATTTATGCGGTTACATACAAAAGCCTTCAAGTCTTGTGACTGAGCCTTAAGCCATCCTAACACAACAGTGCTATCAGTCCAAATAAACTTCTTTTGTATGTCACAACGTAGTGACTGACAAACTTTGTCACAAAGCCTCGCTCCTAAGAGCATTCCACATAACTCGAGCCTAGGAATCGTGGTTGGTTTGATTGGAGCCAGACGCGTTTTGCACATAATAAACTAACGGTGACTTCATTATCATTTGCCACGGACCGCAAGTACACACATGCGGCATATACATTTTGAGAGGCATCAACAAAACAATGTAGTTCTATACATTTAGGGTTATCACCTAACATACACCTTGGTACTTTGATTTGTGACAGAAGAGCAAAATCTTTCACCAGCCTCGACCAATTCCTTGCAAACTCATCAGGGACAGGATCATCCCAATCAAGTTTTGAGCTCCATAACCGCTGAAGCAGGATCTTAGCGGTGACTATGCACGGACACACCAGTCCCAGCGGATCAAAGATTTTGCTTGTGGTGGAGATAACTGACCTTTTGGTACATACAACAGCAGGCTCCTGATCCCTTGAAATAGTAACGTGTCTGACGCTGGCGAATAGTTAAGACCCAGAACACTAGACTCTTTACATAAATCGAGAGGAGTTGATACGTTTTCATTGTCTTCGAATAATTCCACGCAATTAGTACGAAATTTGCGCAATGGCAGACAGGCAGAATCTAAGACTTTTATGACTCCGTTCGCAATGTGTTTTTTATTCTTCTATAGAATCGGCTCTCGTATTCAGATCGTCTACATAAAAATCGTTTTTTATCACGTTTGATACCACCGCATCTGGTCACTCTAGCGCTAACTGCAGAAGACAGCGTGTACTTAAAAATGGTGCTGGAAGACGTTCCATGTGTTACTGTATTAAGCTGTGAAACTTTTATAGGTTGAGTTTCACTTTCCCGCCATAAAATTTACTGCAAATAACGCTGTGCTGCGTCTATTTCAAATTGGCGATACATCTTCTGAATGTCAGCAATTAAAACATACTTATGTTGCAACAAGAGAGACATCAGATCACTCTGTACAATAGGTCTAACCCGTTGTATATCATTTAACGACTTTCCAGATGACGTTTTAAAAGAAGCATTGAAAACTACCCTCAATTTTGTGGTTTCTGGTGGTGATTTTCGCGCACAACTGCATGATGTGGGAGGTACACCCCGAACTTAGGCCGCTCAATTCCTGTTAAATGACCTAAGTCGGCATATTCCTGTAAAAATTCTTTATATTTTTGCTTCAAGTTCGGGTGCCTAACAAACTTTTTCTCTAAATTTTCTAAACACTCTTTTGCGGTGTTGAAATTATGCCCTAGTGCTTCCTCGGGCACCTCCTTTAGAGGAACTTGAACCGAAAACCTACCACTAGGCAATCTAGAAAAGTTATCTACAAAATGCTGCTCACAGAGCTGCTCCTCCGGAGAATAGGTTTTTTCAGAAGGTAAATCGTCAATCAACCAAAATCTCTCAAGTGAGTCACGAATTTCCTGACTAAAGTTGCAAGCAACGTTTGAACTTGAATGACCATCGGGCATTGACCCCGCTACTAATTATTATTATTATTTATTTCATGAACAATTATTACATCGTGTTTGAAATGGTAGGTATACTTATTAAATATATGTACCATTAATACTAACTTAATAATCTAATAAAACTTAAGATAATAACAAGAAAACAATGTACACACAAGATTGGTCAAATAATAAGCAAACAAAACTAAATACATTAAAAGCAATTAGGTAAAATATACAATAAGGGAAAGATTGATATAATAAAAATAAACAATTCAAATAAACATGTCAATAATAACAAATTACGAGTACTAAAAATCACTAATGTCATAACAGCATTTGTCTAATAAATATAATTTCAATTTTTCTCTAAAAGTTGCAGAGCATCTTATAACTTTAAACTCTGTAGGCAGTCTGTTAAATAGTCTAACCGCTTGAACTGTAGCGCTGTGTACTACAACCTCCTGGCTTGGTGCTACCTTATATCTTAAGTTCTTAGTTCTCCCGCGACACCATTTCGCACCCTTGGTAAAATAATGCAACATGTGACTATATGTCAAAAGTGCTTTTATTGCGGAAATAGTCTTAAAACGGTGCGTTCTACATCGCACAAAAATAATTTTATTTTTAACATTGTTACTTTCTGAGATAATTTAAGCGGAAAACGACGCAAGTAATCAGTGGACGTAAAACAATGCAACAAATGCGTATACTTCGTTCTTTTACGGCGTTCCCGCGAGCGCAGTCCGGCGCGCGCGCCGTCGTAAAGTCAGTTGCGTCAGTGTTCCCGGACTATAAAAATTTGTCGCACACTGGAACAAAATTGCCAAAAATAGATGCCGAAATCAAAATAACAATGGTACTAACCATTTAAAATAATAAAAATATAGTTTTGTACAAGAAAGTTACATGTGAACATACGGCTGATAAAATTTTCAATGTTGCAATGAAATTGCCAGTCGCATGATCACATACGATATTTTTTGTTGATTTTTAACGTAATAATAAAAATACTATACTAATCTGTTAATGATATTACGAATTAATGTTCTACTACGAATTTAAAGTATTTTTATGGTTTCTCAAATTGATGGTCGTATGTTAACTTACAACTATGTTGCACGAACTATTCAATGCCGTATGTCAATATGTTGCGTTATTTGGCGTATACGGTAGGTACTATATGTGCACATGCGTCGTTTTTTTTAGGTAGTAATCTGAGATATGTCGTTATCAGAAAGTTTAAATCCACATAAAAGGTATATTTTATGTACCAATGCCTTAATTCTTTATTTATATGATACATATCATCATACATTTACGTATTAAAACATTATATTACACTGAATTTATTTGCTTACGTTTGTTTTTATCAGTATCAGACATAGTACGAATTAAACTTAGTTTAGCAAAAAACGTGGTCGATAAAACTTTTAACGATAATTTACTCTTAAAATATAATATCTATTTTTTCATGGCCTGATACTCAGGGATAAATGGCTAATTTTATTTCTTAATCGTTCTTAGGTACAGTTTCATGTATACGTGGATTTTTGGGGCAGCTATATCAACTGATGAGGTAATTTTCGGTAAAACCAACTCGGAGAAAGAACCTATTCTTATAGGAAGTTATATATACCGTTCAGCCAGATGTAATGAATGCTGCTGCTACACTGATGTTACCAAATGTTATACGACACAGAAGGATGCCGTTGCCGCTATGCCTAATGTCACAGTGCTTTTTTTACGTTATATAACAACAGTGTAATAGCAGCATAAGAAATAACATTCCGAAGTTTCAGGTCAATTCTACCGTACCAACCAGATAAAAGAAATAGTAGTCCCTGTACCAGGTTAAGGTCAGTTCTGCCAAGCCAGCCAGATGAAAGAAATAAAGTTCCTGTATCAATTTAAGTTCTATCGTGCCAGCCAGGTGAAAAAATAGTCTTTGTAGTAGTATAGGTTCAGACAGCACTCCCTTAAGGGGCTACTTTGAAAAATTATAGGTTTTTTCAAACGCTCTAGTGACTTAACGGGAAAAGGGAGTGAATTTATTTTCAAATATATATTATTAGACTGTATACTCTTATTTTTAGCAGAAGCCGAAACACGATTGCTGAAAGTTGCCTCGATAGAAAAAAAATCCGAAGTTGGGTCCTGTTTCCCCTTATTTTTCTCAGCCTACGGAAACTATGAGAGATTAAGCAATATAACTAAGTAAAAAGTATGGTATTCTGGTTTATCTAAAAAGTCACAGAAACAAAATTAGACAAAAC
This sequence comes from Pammene fasciana, assembly GCA_911728535.1. Classification (NCBI taxonomy): domain Eukaryota; kingdom Metazoa; phylum Arthropoda; class Insecta; order Lepidoptera; family Tortricidae; genus Pammene; species Pammene fasciana. The sequence continues at coordinate 6,739,545 of OU452283.1, forward strand.
TTTATAGATTCGCTTATTTATCGTAGTTTAGTCAAAAAGTCTGATCCTTAAGAGCGCTGCATCTCTTTCTTTCATGCACGGGAGCCATAAACGTGTCTCTAACGGATGGGCGTGGCTTGTCCGAATCGAAGAACGGCCTTAAATGTCGAACCAGGTTCCAGCTTTGACTGCTCTTCGGCTACGTCTATTGCAAACTTTCTACAAGACAAAGTTAACACTCTACTCCAATGCCATCTTCTGTCTATCGCCGTTGTGGAGTATAATAGTAAGTAATGGAGTTTAGAACATGACCAGCAGACTTTTGATACAACGCCTGTTTTTTTAAAACGTTTTGAGACTAGAAACAACTCAGATTAAACTAAAACGAAGATGCGTCAGAAACGTTGTGAGTACATTTGTTCAGGTTCATCAACGTCCCACACCACTATCAGAAAATGTCCCCAACCTCATTTGAGTAATCTGTTACCCCAATTAATGCCTTGTACAGATCAAGAAAATGATTTTTTAGTCTTTGCTGTTGTAAATAAACCTAACCAAATTGTGCTCTTTCTCTACGACACTTCTCGAAGTTGGGCATGCGGCATGCCGATATTGAAGATGACAGTGTGCATTCGGTAATTGAAAGAGCCTCGTCATTGACGATTATTTATACCGTGTAGAGTAGAAAAACAACTTCTCAGGTGGTGGCCCACCTGACCATGACCCATACCAATTTGTTGAACAATTTGACTCCATTACTTATTCTGTGCTCCAGATCGAATTGATGATTGTCTTTGGCAGAGGAATATTCAGGGTGAAAACATAAGCCGGTTGAATTGAATGTCAAAGATATTTAGTAGCTGTTAAACCAAAACTGATACCTTTGGACTGAAATTTAATTGGAAATTACAAAAGTATTATAGAACAAGACAAGACTACAAATAGCGCCTATAGTTTTAGCAAAAGCCTACAGTAATAAACCCTTGCCTGGGGGGCGATTTGATATTCTAGCACTCGACTCTGACACTTAAAACTCAGTTTAAAATGATATAATGGTGTTTCAAAAATATCAGCTATAGGAATTTAAGATCATGGTTGGTGTAATTTAGCTAAATTACCTATTGATTTCATGCCAAAATAAGTATGACAAACTTATGTGTGTGCGAGTATACTTGAGCTTAATTTATTTGATTTCTAGCACTCGAAAGTCATAAATCGGCCTGTAGCGTTAAGCACAGTCGACGTCAAACATATGTTTGACTTTTACACATTATTACAAAAGAGTAAGGTATAATATTTATGTGCCGTTTTATGAAGAACTGTACCCAAATAACGATATTCCGCTCAAGACCTGGACCCAAACTCTACTGATGAATATGACAGCGAACGAGGTGCCAAAATTAATTGTTGCAAGTAATATTCTGATTAATTGATCGAGATTATTTTTTTTGGATAATGCATCCTGTGATATTTGTTACCTTTTTACAACAAAAAAATATCTCCATTTGATAATGTATCAGACAGAGAACTGTTGTTTTCTGGACATGTTAAAATTATTATAATTGTATGTTTTTTTTATTTCTTTTGAATAACATAATTGTTTATAGGTATTTATGTTTATCGTCAACCTTCGTCAACGTTAAAATGATTGTATTGTCAATATAATAGAGTAAGTATTTTCTGATTTGTATACTGATATTGATTTAAAAATTATTGTTTTATTATATTATTGTAGCTATTATTTAATAATTTAAAGAAATCTATAATTTTATTCAAATACAACCTCATAATATTGAAGTTTTTTTGTCAAATAACGACGTTTATGCACATGTTTCATAGAGTTCTTCATAAAACAAAGACACATGTGCACATACTACACGCAGTCTTTCGTGAAATAACGACGGATCTGCAGATACGTTGGCTGATGCTTGGTAAAACAAAGCCGTAAGTGCACATCCGTCGTACTATTTTCAAAAATAATGAATTAAATAAGATCGGATATAACGCATTCAATTAGTTGCACATATATAGATAAACATGTTAAATTTGAAGACAATTCCTTTGAAAGTTAAAAAGTTATCAGTGAAATTCACTCACGCAATCTTAAAACCTCTCTCCTGTAAAGTAGACATTTTGCAGATGTGGCTTTGTTTTACCAAGGGTACGATTTCTGAGTCCGTTTCAAAACGATTGCGATGCTTGATTACATCCGTCAGCAGCAAAAGGATGTAAAGACTGGGCACAGTAAGTATTCGAAGGCTTGAGAAATGTTCCCTACAACTTCCCCAGGGAGGAAGCCCAACTATAGCCCGAATAGCATCTCTTTGAGCTACGAATGCCCGGTTAATATTATATTTATAACTATTGCCCCATAGTTTTATGCTTTAGCGAAGTTTCGACTATTCAAGTGCAAAAAAAACCATTCGAAGTTGATCAACAGTCAAATCACTCCTAAGGCTGCGAATAGCGTAACACGCAGAACCAATTGAGTTTTCAATGTTACTTAAAGACAAAGACAAAGATCCTAAGTGGTGGAATGAGGACGTAAAACATTCTCTTTTAGAAAAGAAACGGACTTTCAAGGTTTGGCAAGATACCAAGGCCGAGTCTGACCGCCGAAGATTATGACGATGCTAAGAAACTTGCCAAAAGGATGGTCGCTTACTCGCAAGCTGCTGCTAGAGAAGACGAATACAGTAAATTAGAAAAGGCTGATTCAGATAAAGAAATTTTTAAAATTGCTAAATTTAGGAACTACCAAACTAAAGATATAAAACAGAACAAATACATAAGAAACACCACGGGATCACTGCTGACCTCCGATAAGGACATTAATGACAGATGGCACGAATATTACAACCACCTATTAAACGAAGAGTTCCCACGAGAACCCCTGCCTAGCCAGCCTTTAGTACACAGACCGATAGAAATGATAACGTCCGAAGAAGTTAAGGCTGCCCTTGCTAAAATGAAAAACGGCAAAGCGACGGGTCCTGACGAAATACCATCGGAAATTCTAAAAATGAGTGGAAATGCAAGTTTATTATAACTAACCTCTTTAATGATGTGCTTACACAGGGGAAAATGCCTGATCAATGGAGACAGAGTAATCTGGTTCCTTTCTACAAAGGTAAGGGGGATGTGGCTGAATGCGGTAATTATCGTGCTATCAAGGTTACCTCACACGTTTTAAAGATATGGGAGACTGTGGTTGCCAAACGATTGGTAAAACTAACTACAGTTACACCAAATCAATGCGGATTCACCAGCGGAGTCGGTACAATAGACGCTATCCATACTATTAGAATCTTGCTTGAAAAATACAAGAGATTAAAAAAGGACCTCCATCTAGTATTTATAGACCTTGAAAAGGCATTCGATCGTGTCCCACGAGAACTTATATGGCAAGCGTTACGAGCACAGTTAGTCCCCGAATACTACATCGAAATTCTCAAGGACATGTATCACAACATCAAGACCAGAACTCTCTGCCCTGCTGGTATCGGACCAGAGTTTGAGGTGAATGTTGGGGTCCACCAGGGTTCTACTCTTAGCCCACTATTGTTTAATATAGTAATGAACTATGTCACTGAAGACCTTCAAAAACCGGCCCCCTGGTCTCTCTTATATGCCGATGACATAGTTCTCATAGCCGAAACGCTGCAAGAAATCCAAACCGATTTAACCATATGGTGTACAGCTTTGGAATGCAGAGGGCTACGGGTTAGTCGAACTAAACTATTGTAACTTCTCGGGAAAAATACAATCCGCCAACGCGATGCAGCAACCACATCTTGACAACATACCTCTTAAACAAGTTGACCACTTTAAGTATCTAGGATCTGTCCTGACATCTACAGCTTCTATTAACAAAGATATAGAAAACCGCAAAACAGCTGCGTGGTTAAAGTGGCGATCATTAACAGGAGTGCTCTGTGACGTGAAAATGCCTATAGAAGTTAAAGGAAACATATATAAGAGAGCAATAAGACCAGCATTAATGTATGGATCCGAATGCTGGGCCACGCAAAAATCAGATGAACTGAAACTCCATGTCACAGAGATGAAGATGCTAAGGTGGTCTGGCGGTGTAACCCTTAAAGATCAGGAACGAACATATAAGGGGAACATTCAAAGTTGCGTGCATTACTGACAAATTCAGGAAAATCGCTTACGGTGGTACGGTCACGTCATGAGACGAAATAAAGAACACATGACAAGGGTCGTCATGGAAATTGAAGAACCTAAAAGAGGCCCAGGCCGTCCAACAACTTCTTGGATTGATGGATGGTCCCCATTTCCAAAGATATAAAGACGACGGGTTTAAAACCAGAAATAACACAGAAGCGCCCAGAATGGCGTAGAAGGACTAGGAGGGCCGACCCCAAGAGACATGGGAAATAGGCGCAGAAAAAGAAGAAGAAAAGAAGAAGGTCATTTAAATATAAAACAAAGAAAAGTGGTCCCAGTACAGATCCTTGAGGAACCCCTCGCGTTATATTAACACATTTAGACCTATGTGTTACCTCCACGGCATTATCATTAACTTCTGTGACTTCTACGAACTGTTTCCAGTTCCGCAAATACCACATACATAAATTTAATGCATTTCCCCTGATGCCATAAAATTCAAGTTTACACAGTAGGATGTCGTGATCAATTGTGTCAAAAGCGGATTTTAAATCAAGAAAGACGCCAGCCACCCTTAGCTTATTATTCAAGTTATTAGTAATATCTGCTATCATCTGCTATCATTGTTTGATTCGTGGGTAGACGGGTATCCTCGCCGCGCGCTTTACTCGTTCGCTGCGCCGTATTATTTTGTAAACAAATAAAAATCGACAGTTGTATTCTATGAAACCAATTTAAAAAAAAACTATAATTTGTGATACATAGTGAACATAAAAATCAACCGTTTAAATACACGTGAACATTATTGTGATACGTTTCTAAAGTAGTGATTTCGTACCTGCGCCGTCAACCTACAACTCGAGTGTTTGTACGTGTCGCCCCCTTACCACGATATCGCACGCGACTGTTAATCCGTGGTTAACCCATAGTCACACGCTGCTCACTTTTCGCAACTTCGAGTGTCGTGGTACAAGGTTGGTTCAGTTTTTTCTTGTCAACAAAAATGTCGGGAACGAAACAAAGCAGTGTAAAAGTATGCTCTGGATGCTACTTACAAATCAACGATGAACGAGCTATAGCATGTAAGCAAGAAAACTGCAATAAAATATTCCACGCAGAAGTGTGCGGTAATGCACTGAGCCTTACGCCGGAACAAAATAAGACCTGGGCTTGCCCGGACTGCCAGGCGGCCGCTAAGACAGGCGGCGATAACTCTCACACGCCTGTGCGCACTTTTATGCCAAGTGATATCACTTTACGGAAAAAGAAGGATCCCGCTGGGCAGTCAGAGATAAGCGAATTGACCTCGCGAATTGACCTCAGAAATCAGACAATTACGCAACGACGTATTTGAAATTAATTTCAAACTAACTGAAGCAATCACGTCAATTTCCAACTGCACCGCGCGACTGGATAGCGTTTTTACCAGGATCCAGCAATCAGAAGATAGATTACAAGCATTGGAAGATAAACAAAACGAGAACATTGTACTGAAAAAAACTGTATTCCAACTGCAAGACCAGCTAAATAAGCAAGCCCAAGCGTCATTAAGAAACGAGCTGGAGATCGTCGGGTGCCCGGAAAACTCGAATGAAAACCTTCATCACATAGTTCTTGCTACGGCGGTAAAAATAGGCCTAAAACTTAACGACTACGATCTGGATGGTGTATGGAGAGCAGGCCCCCGTGTACCGGAATCCGACAGTTGCTCAAGCGACCGGAAAAGTAAACCTCGCGTTATCGCAGTCAAGTTTAGCCGCCGGAGCACACGAGACGACTTCCTTAAAGCCGCAAGAACAAGACGGAACCTCACCACCGCGGACATCCTGCCTGTTGGCAACTCACAGAAGATTTACGTCAACGAACGCCTGACTCGGACTAATAGACTTTTATTTCGTGCTGCGCGACAAAGAGCATCAGAATCCAACTTCAAACACTGCTGGACGTCTAACGGATCGGTATTTGTGCGTAAGCGAGATGGAGCCAGTGCTATTCGTATTGGCAGTTCTGAGGATATTGACCGCTTTCTCTCTGCTGGCTTGGCACAATAGGTCGCGGCCGCAATGGACAGTTTTAGCGATAGAAATTAGTAACAGTAATAAAAAAATACTGTGTCAAATTGCAACTGAGTTACTTTATATCGAGGTCTCTCTTAACATAACAAAGCGTTATATAATAATTCGCTGCACTAGGCCCAGTAAATTAATTAGAAACCTTAGTGTTTTATGTGCAAATATCCTATTGTTACACGCACACAACCTTTCCACACATGATCAATCTAATTCCTACATAACATCACGAGCACACACACTTGTTGAATTACTGCTACATTATTTGAAGTTTTTAGGTAATTTTTTCATAGCAGTCTGGAGCCATGGCGCGTCTTGTAAACCCTACACACTACGGCCGGCCTAGACATCGCGGACGACTTAGATAAATCCCTACTGGTAAGTTGTCATTCCGTGGATGCTCCAGAGCTATGTAATAGCATAATCTCTTGTACCCACTCGATTAAAGTAATTACGCTTAACATTAGGAGTCTACAACATAACTTTGATAAATTTTTGGTAACTTTTAATAAAATAAATATTAAGTTTGATGTTATTATTATGACCGAGTGCTGGCTAAAGGAAGGTACCCAGATGGAACAAATTGATGGCTACATATCTTACCGTACCTTAAGAGCTAATAACCAGGCTAGCGGTGTAGTCGCCTATGTAAAGCGTGAATTAAATGCTACTGTCACCGAACCTTTGTTACAGGATTGCGACTGCCTCCTCGTTAGTATCCCAGATCACTTTTCTTTATTGGATGTTTACAGATCTCCTTCTTTTAATGATATTAATCCATTTTTTTAAACTCGTTGGAAAGTTTAGTGTCGTGTATTAAGAATCCTCATTGTCTTATTATTGCGGGAGACATAAATATTAATATAATGAACAAGAACCCAAACACATCCGAGTACCTCAGCGTTATGGCTAGTTTAGGACTAACTGCTTCTGTAGACAAACCCACTAGGAAAAATGCTTGCCTTGATCATGTTTTTGTACGCTCTAGATTTGAATCGGATTCTGTTATTTGTGCATCTGACATATCTGATCATGACTTAGTCCTTTTTGGTATTAGATCATGTGTCAGGACTAGAGCCTCAAAAATGGGTAGGACAAAAATTATTTTAAATTATGAAGCCATTAAAGCAGATGTTAGTCTAGAATCCTGGCATAACATTACCGCTAAATCGTCTGCATCGGAAGCAGCGCAAGCTTTCTCAGATATCATAACTTCAGTAGTCAGTAGACATACCAAAACTGAAAGTCGATCGTTTCATACCCTTAAACCATGGATGACCCCAGGTCTAATAAGATGCTCGAAGCATAAAGATAAATTACATTCTGAGTATCGTAGATGTCCAAACAGTGATTTTGCCAAGTTAACTTATACCAGATATAGGAACTTTTATATAGGAATGATACGTAAAATCAAAGACGAATATGACCGTAAAATAATCGAAGATAACACTAATAATCCAAAAAAACTGTGGAACACGATTAAAGATATCACGTATACTCGACAGCAACATAACCATACCCCCGAGCTTGCCTTAATTAAACCGAATGTGGAGGATTCCTTAAATTACTCTAATGAATACTTTACCTCGATAGGGCACAACCTTGCCAGGACAACCCTAAATCGACTTAAAACTACAGAACATACGCTGTCGGCAAACGTGACAGTTAGCAAAAGCCCGGCTTAGTCATTCTTCCTCGGTCCTACTGACGAAGCGCAGGTTGAGAGTCTTATTATGAGCCTCAAATCGGACAGTTCCCCTGGACTTGATAATATTAATAATCGGCTACTTAAACATATTAAAGACTTTATAATTGCACCTCTGACCTTCATTTTTAATTTAAGTATTTCTACAGGCTGCTTTCCAGAACACTGGAAGGTAGCAGCGATTACTCCCATCCACAAAGGCGGCTCTAAAGACTGCCCAGGTAATTATCGACCGATCAGTCTCTTGAGTAGCATCTCCAAAGTCTTTGAAAAAATAGTAAACAATCAATTAGTTAGATTTCTGGAATCAGAGCGAATACTTTCTCAAAGACAATTCGGTTTTCGGCGTGGCAAATCAACCGAGGATGCCGTCTCAACATTAACTCGGCTTGTTTCTTCTTACCTTGATAAGGGCGAAGCGTGCATAGGTGTGTTTTTGGATCTGGCCAAGGCGTTTGATACAGTTTCGATCCCTATTCTACTCCGAAAACTTGAATTATCAGGTATTCGTGGCTCCGCACTGCAATGGTTTAAAAGCTACCTGACAAATCGAAACCAATGTTTAAAATTGGGCGCCTTGGTCAGCTCTCAGAGGAAAATTACATACGGAGTGCCTCAGGGTAGCATTTTCGGACCCACGCTATTTTTGATTTACATCAATGATCTGGCACTCATGCCCTTAGATTGCGCCGAAGTTATCTGCTATGCAGACGACACTGCTCTCCTTTTCCACGAGTCATCTTGGGAAAAATGTTTTGCCGGTACTGAAAGGGGATTGTCTGCAGTAACTGACTGGCTTGCAAACAATTTACTTACTTTAAATATCTCAAAGTCCAAATACCTTTGCTTTCATAAGACTGCTGTCTCAGCTCCAAGTCATCGTCCTGAAATTAAGTTAGCCTCAGACCCCGTGTCTAGTAGCCCAAGGAGTATCGATAACTATTTAACGAACTGTAGCACAATAAAATATTTAGGTGTCACCATTGACGAAAAACTAAACTTTTAAGACCATATAATGAACGCGATAGGACCGAGGATCTCTACGGACTGCCTCAACTTCCAACGCGTGGGCTAGAGCATCCTTTAGGGTCTTGTGGTGACCAAGGCTGACAGTTGCCTTTACCTCACGGTCTCGAATCCCATCTATAAATGCTTGCACTAACATGCTGTCAACCAGAGATGGTGAGGATAGATAAGCCTTTCTGACGAGTTTTTCTATTTATAAGCTCCACTGTTGCAGGCTCTCACCACCCAGCTGCACTCGATCCTTCAACTGAGCTCTATAAACGTGCTCCAGGTGTGAGTCACCATAACGCGACTCTAGGGAATTCTTGAGCCGTTCCAAAGTCACCTCTCCCGCCATGGTGTCTAAAACGGTCAAGGCTTGATCCCGCAGCCCTAACATAAGAGCAGTTACTGCCTGCTTATCGGTCCAACCGTTGGCTTTTGATACGGTCTCAAACTGAAGTTTATATGCCCCCCAGGAGGAAGTACCGTCGAATGGAGGCAACTTCAGTTTACCCGCTGGCGCACCAGATGTCACCACTCCATTCGTTTTCAAATGTTTTATTTCATTTTCTATTCCCAGTATTTGTTTTTCTTGCTTTAAAAATCTGTCATCCACTTGTATTTCCAACTTCTCTATAATTTTCTGGAATTGTCCGCCTATCACTTTCAAGCTTTCCTCTTGGCGGCGAGCTTGTTCCTCCAACAGAGCACGCGTTTGCTCTTCTTGGCGGCGAGCCTGTTCTTCTTGACGGCGAGCCTGCTCCTCCTGACGGCGAGCTTGTTCCTCCAACAGAGCACGCGTTTGCTCGTCTTGGCGGCGAGCCTGTTCTTCCTGACGGCGAGCCTGTTCCTCCCACAGAACACGCGTTTGCTCCTCTTGACGGTGAGCTTGTTCCTCCAACATGCGTTGCATAGCCAGTAATAGACTGGGAGGCTCTTGATCTTCGTCGATGGTACGGTTAGCGTCAAAACTTTTGAAGACGAGCGGCGACACGTGCTGCTTGTGCTCGCGTCTGGACTCCCGCTGTATCTCCTCCAGACTCCTCCTGTTCCTTCTTTGGTGTTAAAGACATCTCTCCATCCCACTTCTGACACCAAAATGTTACGAGCCGTAGGGTTCGTTGGATAGAAAATAGCCGTTAGGTAACGTTAAAGAAATTTATTGAACAAAAAGGAATCACTTAGGAACACTATTGACTTAAACAGTAAACACTAGGAAATCGACTAAACACTGAAATCACTTACGAACACTATTGACTTAAACAATAAACACTATGTAATCGACTAAAACACTATTCGCTTTTAAACAACTTGGGTTCACTCTTTCAATCTCTCCGATGTTTATCGCTCTGTATCACAATGGAAAACTGACTGCGTCCGCTACCGGTCTCCTTTTATATACGTGCGATAGTTTTTCCAGAACATTCACAGTAGGTACCTATACGGTTGGTAAACAGCAGGTATCGAGATCATTCCGGGCCGCACTCGAACATGGTTCTCTCTGTCTAACGCGCGTATAGCGAATATCGATGCTTCTCACACATTTCTCGATTGTTCCAGAGACATGATCGATTAGTGTCGTGTGTGTGTAACAAGCGGTTTCCACGGCCGGCTATGACAAACGTGGAAATGCAGGTCGCAAATACTTAATGATATCTTAATTATTACAAAAACGAAATGCTGAAGTAAGGTACTAACCAGAGAGCATTCCATCAAATTCGGGTCGTCTAAATTAGGAGATTAATAAAAGGTTAGTATTTCTTGTGACTCATTTTACTTATATAAGGAAGGTATACAAAACAAGCTTACTGTGTAAAACCAATCTTACTTGCTACTAATTACCTTACATTAAATCTAAAGGCTCAGACGGTAGAGCTTGGTCGTTAACGTTCAAATGGATTGTTTTACACAGCACCTATAAATTCCTAGATGTTAATCCCTACCTTTCAATGCCATCATACCACAGATTCTTTAAATTAACTATGGCCCTATGTTACAGGAAAGGAAATATTCCACCAACCTCAGATCACACGCATACCGCTGGGACCAGGGAGCTTCCAAGGCGACATTGACTGAGCTACCAACACGTGGCTCCTGCACCAGACAACAGCGGCAGCTTCCCTTCACCGCGACACCGCCATAGGACCCTGGGCTGCAGCCGGTGGACTCCTTCCCTGCCTCACACGGCAGCCGGAAACTTAAAGTGGCTTAAGGCCATTAGGCAAGCGAGAGACGCCGCCTTATAAAGGAGACCACATGGATACGGATAACGAATATGGATACAAATAAAATACACCCCGCCAGCTGAAAGAAGAAATTGTTTTCATTAGCCATGTGGCAGGATTAAACTCATTAAACTTGATCCAGCAAATATCTGGCTTCTTACCAGCAGGAGATACGAAACGTGTATCTAATTCATTGCTGCAGGCTTCCCTCCCTGCCTTCAGGAATCCCCACCAGCAGACTGGAAAGGAATGATGAGGTCAGAACAGTACCATGGACACCAATGATGAAAGGAATTGAAGCAACACTATTCTCTACTTACAGCAGCCGCGACAAATACTTCAATCCATCAGCTATTCTGCCTCCGTGGCAAGGATCCCCGCTATCCTTTTATCAAAAACAATCACTACATGTGACGATGGACTTGGCTAGATATTGTACCGAAAAAGTAGCCTATCTCGGCTGGGAACAATCAAGGAAGTGACCTCCATACGACCTGATGCTGGGGATGTCAGCATCCAACCAAATTTAATTATGACACTAATTAACCATTTAATTATTTATCTTTATATTAGACATAAAAATCAAAAGTCTCTTTCTATTGATATTTTGACTATTGTTGCTATTTATAAACATGTTTTATTCCAATATTCTAAATACATGTAAGTTTATAAACATTTACTTTATTTTTAATTAGCAACCCCACTAATTACTTTTTGTTTTGATTGGTTAATTAATTGTCATTCATATTGTTGCCAGTTCAAGACATACTTGCTAGTTATGAAAACGAAACTATTTGAGAGACCTTTCAAAACGCATTAAAGATTGAGTGATCAAAATCACAACGTTACAATACCCCTCTTCCCGCTGTTGCAGTTTACCAAAGGTAATCTGCTCGCTGTCCTCAGCGATGTATCCAAAATGTAGAGTCACAACAAAAAACAAAAGAAATAAAATATATATACCTCGACCATACCAAGTATGGGAGAACCCAAAACAAACACTAAAATATTTGCAGTGTATTCGAGATACTAACATTACTAACTACTCAACCGATAACCGAAAAGCGAAAACTATCCAAACACTACAAGTTAAGTTTTAAATTTTACAATAACTAACCAAAATAAATATCACAACAACATCCTGTATTCTCGAACCCACGCAACACAAAATGTGACCGCCGACTGACGGATAAATGGTCACTTACTAAACACTATCCAGAAAACATTCCTTAGCTTTCCCAACACAACCAAGTAGTTGTGTTGAAAAAGCTAAACCAACTGCTAGGTCCGATGATCAGTATATTTCAAATATTCTCTACTAGACCGAGTAACATAAAATTCCAAAATTCAACACTCTTCGTTTAATTTAATAAACTGAAAGAGGTACATCCAATATATATTTCAAACCGAAACTTGTGTCTACCCTCCGGTGTAGACAAGGGAAAACTTGTCCTACCCTTCAGGTCATCGACATACCAAACCAAACCATCTGAAAAAACCCATTCCTTCACAAAAAATCCTTCTCCTTAAACCGTCGGATTGAAGACGCCATATCGTCTCAGCCCTTCAGTATAAACTTCCCATTCACAACCAATACCATCTGAAAACCCATTCCTTCACAAAAAAATCCTTCTACTTAAACCGTCGGATTGAAGACGCCGTATCGTCTCAGCCCTTCAGTATAAACTTCCCATTCACAACCAATACCATCTGAAAACCCATTCCTTCACAAAAAAATCCTTCTACTTAAACCGTCGGATTGAAGACGCCGTATCGTCTCAGCCCTTCAGTATAAACTTCCCATTCACAACCAATACCATCTGAAAACCCATTCCTTCACAAAAAAATCCTTCTTCTTAAACCGTCGGATTAATGACGCGGGGTTTCGTCTCAACCCTTCAGTATTAACTTCCCATTCACAAACCAAAACCACAAAATACTGTCTCAACTCTCAACCTTTGTTTTGAGTTGAGTACAGTTTGACGTACTCAACCATGTAGGCTGAGTAGGTCCCCAAAATGTTTGGGCCTCCTCCAGCGAAGACTCCAAAACCAAAATCCGTGTTGCCGCACTGCACTTCCTAGGTGTGCATCGAATGTGCTCACAAACCAAAAAAACAACACGCCAAAAAAACCACAAAATAGCACCAACTCAGCGCCAGTCGGGTATGGTAAGTACCACGACAAAATTTGGACCGTACCGCGATGAGTGACAAAAAAAATTGTTTCGCATCATAAATTCATCCCTTTCTAGTCGTTGCATGCTTCATCTTTCAAACTAAGTGACGAAACAGCTGTATCTGTTCGCCACGACTCTTTCAGGTTCGTATTAAATAACTACCACGTTATTTAACACTACCAGCGAGAACAACTCGAGAGGAAACGTTAGATTTATTGAACGAAGCGGCCGTCGTCTCCGAATGCACGGTGCCACGTAGCGGTTCCAAACCACAAATCATTTGAGACCGTGCTTCCCAAAATAACCTACGCACTTCTAAATCTAACACCAAATCTCCAATCTTAAGTACGATCCTAGCTAACAAGCAAACCCGTCTTGCTTAGCTAAATGTTGACGTTTAAATGTCTAAATAAATTTAGCGTAAACTAGCAAAATTTTTAAAATGTTTACTTTTAAATTATCAAAATAAAGAAGTAACTAATATTTAAACGTCAACTCCAAAACTAAATGCCAAAACTTCCAAACAGAAAAACACAGTTGCAGTTCGGTCTGACTATGCAACTCGTGAAACGGAACGTACCAAACGTCAGTGTCACAAATGTCAAAATCACTAATGTCAAAACTTTTTAATACACTTAATTGTTGTTATAAGCAGAAACGTCTGCAAACGATATTTCAATTTTATAATTGAAAGGAAAAATGGAAAAATCACCGAAGAAATAATGGAAGATTCACCGGGGTTGAGTAAGCGTCGATAGCACAGTTGGCAGTGCGATCGGACCGGTGTTCCGAGAGGTCGCAAGTTCGAGTCTTGCTCGACGCGGTGAATTTTTCAATTTTTCCTTTCAATTATAAAATTGAAATATCGTTTGCAGACGTTTCTGCTTATAACAACAATTAATTAGTACGGGTTAGCGCATTGTTATCGATGTTATTCCAATATGACTTGGAACTTCGGTGCCGTTAATGTGTATATATATGCACTTACGGTAGATGTCGCTACACGTCTCCCTCTGACGTAAGCAAAAAGGAGTAACAGATGGAAAGATTCACCGGGGTTGAGTAAGCGTCGATAGCACAGTTGGCAGTGCGATCGGACCGGTGTTCCGAGAGGTCGCAAGTTCGAGTCTTGTTCGACGCGGTGAATTTTTCCATTTTTCCTTTCAATTATAAAATTTTTAATACACTGACCTCCAAACATTTAGAATTCGATTTATTCGATTTCCGTATCAAAATATAACCCTGTAGTTGAAATTTGTAGTTAAAACTACATACTGCACTAAATAACCTAAGTGTAGGTGTGAAATTCCTGCCTGTTACTCGCTGCATTATTACCTAAGTCGAAAAAATCATAATTACAGGCTCAACTTACTCAACAAAATGGTTCAAATCATTCCAAGAAGAAACCTGGTTCTTAATGCCTGTATACCACAACAAAACCTGAACAACAAACAACTGTGCAGCAGAACTGAACAAAACTACCTCTGACATTCCAAAAGCAAGCTGAAATTCATCAACCCTTTCCAAAATGACCTCGGGTCTGTGTGTCAATTGACTGTAATCACCCATTTATTCTTATCACCGGAACAATGGACCTGCACTTCCCTACCCAGAGTTGACTGAAAACCTGAAGACATGGCCGGAGTACTACTGTCCTCGGATCCGGTACCTGACTGGTCCGCACCAATCAACTGTGCTAACAAAGTGTCTAAATAGCATCCGGCGGACACATAAGTACCAAATTCCTTAACTGCTTCCTCAAACCTGCTACATTACCAAGCGGTGTCAGACCGGATTTTTACTTCATAATAAATCAGTTCATCGCGCAACAAAAAAATTAAAATGAACTGTAGTAATAAAAATGTAATACAAGGTGTATAATGGCAATGAATCACAATGCTTTTTGTAATGTACTAAATGTGTGACAATTCTAATAAAGTTTCCCTGCAAAGAATGTGTTTTGACTACTTTCCTATACTTATTTGTGTATTAGCAAGTAACTGTCACAAAACTAGTTAGAAACTATTTTGATTTTGCCATGTAATTTACCACTGGAAAATGACATTAATTACAATTTTGGAAAGATCTATTTGTTGACAATTATTTTTCTTTGACAAGTGAAAGTTCGTTCACCCCTAATTCGTTCAAAAATACACCCCTATTACTAATGTATCTAAAAATGACTCAAGCCATACAAAGTGTGTGTTTTAAAATTAATATTTTGTTTTTATTTTATGTATGTAATTCAATTAGAGGTTATTTTTATGACACTAAATATGTAAACAAAATTGCCTAGATATTATTTGTAATTGGGATTGTTCATATTTTTTTACCCCCCATTTTGATAATTTATTCTGAAATTATAGGCCATTTTAAGATATCAATTTGATTTGTTTAGCTTAAAACAGCTTAGTTATTTTATTATAATTAAAATAAAAAATCTGATACGATGTCTTGTAAGTTACAGTCTCAGGCTGAATAGCATTGACAAAGTCAAAAATTCGTATAAAAAAAACCCTTGCTTGTCGTCAACTGCCGCTGTCACGTCAAGATTGACGTATTGGTACATCACTTCGCACTTCTCTTGACCGCGAAAAATATACAAATTCAAATCTTATTTGTAAAGCGCAAGAAATAATACACATGGCGCTTAATTTTGTAAAAGCCGACTCAAGAAAGATACCCAAGTTGGAAAATATCTGTATGCTGGAGTAAATCGAATCAAGTTCAAACTATAATTTGATTGAAATAAGATGAACCAAAATACTTATGTGAGACAGGACAATACGATTACTTGTAAGCTTTTATACATTTTAAAAGATTAGTCATTGATTATTATTGCACTTTTGTCTTAATTTCTGTAATTAATACTTACTTTTTCACTTAAATACGTTGGGGTAGTGTTTGTTTACAAATTTCTGTTTACATATTTGACAATGTCGTAGCGTATGACATTGATTTTATTTTTATAGGAATGCTTACAAAGGTTTTACTAAGAGGTTTTACATGGTGGTTGTGAGGACAAAGTCAAACAAAGGTCATTCATATTTTTGCGAAAATATCCGAATCCACACATTAATTTCGCGAAATATTAATCAAAAGATGATCGATAAACGTAGACCTCGAAATGGTTTTGGAAATATACATTTCCAAAAAAAATGAACAATCCCAATTACAAAATCTTTCACTTGTCTTTGACAACTAACACATTTCTAACTTTCTAATCTCTACAGGAACTCAATAGCACACCCAAATTTTCAACAAAGACCAATGTCACACTTGTAAATTGCACAATTTTTACACAAATTTAATTCAAAAATTATTATTATATCTACTTATAGGCTTTATAGCCTTATTAATGGTACTAAAGTTCTAAACTGCTATAAATAGTGCTTAAACTAATATCACAACTGAATGAAAGCTTAAAACTGCCAGAAATGTCAGACAGAGTGTACTGAAAATCACATCTAAAACAAACAAAACTCAACTTTTAATCATAAATGTAGCTGTTTTAGTGCACATAATTCGACTGATGTCGTTTTATAAAGGCTACATGTAATGCTAAATAGACTGAATACAACAAAATAACAAGAAATGAGACGGTTTCTTGTTCACACAAGGACTAAAGTAAGTAACTACAATAAACTTTGCTTCTCTCTAAAAATTGTATGATGGCACTGATTAATCCCTGAGTTTGATGGATTTCGCTCTTTAACACAAAATATTCCCTGGGCGCCAACGGTAACAAGCGGTTTCCACGGCCGGCTATGACAAACGTGGAAATGCAGGTCGCAGTACTTAATGATATCTTAATTATTACAAAAACGAAATGCTGAAGTAAGGTACTAACCAGAGAGCATTCCATCAAATTCGGGTCGTCTAAATTGGGAGATTAATAAAAGGTTAGTATTTCTTGTGACTCATTTTACTTATATAAGGAAGGTATACAAAACAAGCTTACTGTGTAAAACCAATCTTACTTGCTACTAATTACCTTACATTAAATCTAAAGGCTCAGACGGTAGAGCTTGGTCGTTAACGTTCAAATGGATTGTTTTACACAGCACCTATAAATTCCTAGATGTTAATCCCTACCTTTCAATGCCATCATACCACAGATTCTTTAAATTAACTATGGCCCTATGTTACAGGAAAGGAAATATTCCACCAACCTCAGATCACACGCATACCGCTGGGACCAGGGAGCTTCCAAGGCGACATTGACTGAGCTACCAACACGTGGCTCCTGCACCAGACAACAGCGGCAGCTTCCCTTCACCGCGACACCGCCATAGGACCCTGGGCTGCAGCCGGTGGACTCCTTCCCTGCCTCACACGGCAGCCGGAAACTTAAAGTGGCTTAAGGCCATTAGGCAAGCGAGAGACGCCGCCTTATAAAGGAGACCACATGGATACGGATAACGAATATGGATACAAATAAAATACACCCCGCCAGCTGAAAGAAGAAATTGTTTTCATTAGCCATGTGGCAGGATTAAACTCATTAAACTTGATCCAGCAAATATCTGGCTTCTTACCAGCAGGAGATACTAAACGTGTATCTAATTCATTGCTGCAGGCTTCCCTCCCTGCCTTCAGGAATCCCCACCAGCAGACTGGAAAGGAATGATGAGGTCAGAACAGTACCATGGACACCAATGATGAAAGGAATTGAAGCAACACTATTCTCTACTTACAGCAGCCGCGACAAATACTTCAATCCATCAGCTATTCTGCCTCCGTGGCAAGGATCCCCGCTATCCTTTTATCAAAAACAATAACTTACATGTGACGATGGACTTGGCTAGATATTGTACCGAAAAAGTAGCCTATCTCGGCTGGGAACAATCAAGGAAGTGACTTCCATACGACCTGATGCTGGGGATGTCAGCATCCAACCAAATTTAATTATGACACTAATTAACCATTTAATTATTTATCTTTATATCAGACATAAAAATCAAAAGTCTCTTTCTATTGATATTTTGACTATTGTTGCTATTTATAAACATGTTTTATTCCAATATTCTAAATACATGTAAGTTTATAAACATTTACTTTATTTTTAATTAGCAACCCCACTAATTACTTTTTGTTTTGATTGGTTAATTAATTGTCATTCATATTGTTGCCAGTTCAAGACATACTTGCTAGTTATGAAAACGAAACTATTTGAGAGACCTTTCAAAACGCATTAAAGATTGAGTGATTAAAATCACAACGTTACAGCCTCCGCGCGTATAGGCCGTCTCTTTCACTCCCTTCTGGAATATTCCAGGAACACGTTCGAGTCTGTTCGGTTATAATCGTATCTCTCGCTTCCACGTACAGGCTATCCTGCTCGCACACCTTCTGGAATGTTCCGGAGACAAGAGGGGTGTAACGTGTAACTAGGCCTGAAACGGCCTGAAAACGGGTTTTCAGGAAGTAGTGCCATATGAGTGTTAGTGGCCTGAAACGGCCTGAAAGCATGTTTCAGGCTCCTGAAAACGGTGGTAACCGTGAGCAATTTCCGAATCTCTGGTATGTGTTAGGGCTTCCTCTGAAACGGCCTGAAAACGTGTTTCAGCTGCCTGAAAACGGTGGTAACTGGGAGTAATCTCCGATTCTCTGATATGTGTTAGGCCTTCCCCTGAAACGGCCTGAAAACGAGTTTCAGCCGCCTGAAGACGCCTGTAACCCGTTAAAAATAAAAAAAAACGTTCCTTTCATGTCGTCTTTACCCCGTCTCCGTAACACTGCCTCCTCCTTAGACATGCTCGTCCCGAGCATTATTCTTCGAGCATCTTCTTTATGCGATAAGTCACGTCATTAATTTTCGTAATTACTGTGTAGGGACCCTCCCAATCAGCTTGAAGTTTTGGGGATTTTCCTTTACGTCTTATCGGATTATGAAGCCAGACGAGTGAGCCTTCTTCAAAGTCCACGTGATGCATCTTCCTGTCATATCGTGTTTTCGTTTTGTCACTGATTTTACTTTCAGATGTTCTAACGTGTTCGTGGATCTCATGTAATTTTTCCCGTAATTCCGCGGCATAATCTGTTATACTCACTGGTGGATCTGGGGGCCCACCAGTGATCATATCTGCTGGCAATCGAAGTTGCCTACCGTACATGGCCAGGGCAGGTGTTACATTCGAGCTCTCGTGTACCGCAGATCGATATGACAGTAGAAATAATGGGATATATTTATCCCAGTCCTTTTGGTGACTATCCACTAACTTAGCTAGGTGTCTTTCCAAAGTTTGATTAAACCGTTCGACCATTCCATCTGACTGTGGGTGGTAAGGCGTAGTCCTCGTTTTATGAATCCCCATTATTCGGCACATTTCTTGAAAGAGTTGGGACTCGAAGTTTCTTCCTTGATCACTGTGTATCTCTAAGGGTACCCCAACTCTACAGAATACCTCGTTCACCAGTACTTCGGCAACTGTAATTGCCTCCTGATTAGGAATGGCGAATACTTCTGGCCACTTGGTGAAATAGTCCATTACCACCATTATGTACTTATTTCCTCTTTCTGATAGCGGAAAAGGTCCAGCTATATCAACTGCAATCCTTTCCCATGGAGCACCGACGTTATATTGCTTCATTCCGGCTCTACTTCTGGTCTGCGGTCCTTTCACAGCTGCACACGCTGTGCATTTCCGGCACCAATCTTCTACATCCTCGCGGCAGTGTATCCAATAAAATCTTTCTTTGATTTTCATCAGGGTTCTTTTTACCCCCAAATGTCCACCTGATGAACCATCATGAAACATTTCCAACACATCGCGGATCTTGGATCTTGGTACAACTAACTGTAAATGGGATTCGTCACCACGAGCATTTTCCCATTTCCGGCACAACACTTCGTTGTGCAGAACTAAACTGTCCCATTGAGCCCAATAACTCTTGGTTGTGGTGCTTGTGGAGGCGATATCACTCCACCGTGGCTTAGTACCCGACGATCTCATCTAATCAAGAATGGGCTTGATGTCGCTATCTTGTTGTTGTGCTTCTTGAATCGCTTTCCCACACCATTCTGGACTAATGGTGTATGTCTGAAGTAACCTCACGTGAACGTGTTCTTTTTCTTCATGCCTCACGCAATATTTGCACTTGTCATGACATGGCCTTCTGGATAAAGCATCTGCGTTTCCGTCTTGGGTCTGAGTGATCATGACTTTTGGGGCCTTCCTCACATTACCAGCCAGCACCCGCCCCGTGGTCCTGGCACTTTCGTTTCCGTGCCGCTCTTCTGCGGCAGCGTCCGTCACTACATCCGTTGCTCCCGGTTCACTGCGCCAAATCTGCGCATCACTCCGTGAGTTTCTTTTAGGACATGAAAATCGCATATGCCCTATTTCCCCACATGCATAGCAAGTGGGTCCGCTTCTGGGTTTTCCTTTATCCGTCACCGCTTGAACGCGATAGGACCGAGGATCTCTAAAGACTGCCTCAACTTCCAACGCGTGGGCTAGAGCATCCTTTAGGTAACCTTCACAAAGCCTGAAGGATATGTGTGGTTGCCCTCGCGACAACCAATACAGTGTATAGAACCTTTTTTGTACGAAATTATTTTTGGATTAATTAAATGCAAGAACATTTTTTCGTATGAGCCACCGCTTCCGAGTTATTTACGAAAAGCCAAAAAAAGAGACCGTTACACCCCTCTCTCCCAGTTAGCGGCGCCCTTAACCACGAGGACTTTTAGTATGTTGTGTAAGACACCTTTATCTAGAGGTACAACTATACCAAAATTCAGCTATACACGAATTATTTCCCCTAAGTTTTCCCTCATTTAGCGGGCTATATACCGTATTGACATATAATCCAGTCATCAGGGAATCATCTCCATACATTGCCCTACAAAAGGTGGTGTAGTTTTTTTGTTAACGGGTATTTGTAGGCTACAGGGTAGTTATTAAGAATCTCGATTTTAGACTTTGAGGGGGGGCCGCTTCGGCCGCCATCTTGGTTTAAAGGTGCCAAAATTCAGTTTCTTGACCATGGCGCTTAGACGGTTGTCAGTATGACTAAAATGTCTATGGAACATATAAAGAAGATGAAATTTTCTACAACTTTTCTATACACAATAGATCTGTAAGTCTTACAGGTATAAAGATACAGGGGGTGTAAAAGTAGAATTTGTTGAAAATCATGAGAGTTTGATTTATTAGTTCCTAAATTATGTGCTCAAGATAAAGGAATGAAATGTCTACCACAGTTTTGTCATCTTACAATGATTCTTTTAAAATACATTCAAAAGTTGAATTCACCCCTAAAACGCTTATAGAGGGGATGAAAGTAGTGGGCTCATAAACAAAATCAATGTTCTATTACTCATCGTAAAATATTACTAGGCGTTGACAGGCAGAGTTATGGATCAATTCGGGTAAAATGAAATGAAATTTGAGAAAAAACTTATACGCTTCTATACAAAAAAAATATTTTTTTTAGGTTTGCTCTCAAAAATTATATTTTAATTTTCAACCGACTTCAAGATTTCGAAGGAGGAGTTCACTATTCGTCGGATTATTGTTTTTTTTTTCATTTTTTTATTTTTTTTTTTAAATTTATGTTCACCGATTATTCGAAAATGGCTGGACCGATTTGGAAAATTCTTTTTTTGTTTGTAAGAGTATAATACTCCACAGTTGGTCCCATTGTCACCAGGTCCCGATCTAATGATGGGATCCTGGAGGAGTGAACTCCTCCTTCGAAATCTTGAAGTGGGTTGAAAATTAAAATATAATTTTTGAGAGCAAACCTAAAAAAAATATTTTTTTTTGTATAGAAGCGTATAAGTTTTTTCTCAAATTTCAATTCATTATACCCGAATTGATCCATAACTCTGCCTGTCAACGCCTAGTAATATTTTACGATGAGTAATAGAACATTGATTTTGTTTATGAGCCCACTACTTTCATCCCCTCTATAAGCGTTTTAGGGGTGAATTCAACTTTTGAATGTATTTTAAAAGAATCATTGTAAGATGACAAAACTGTGGTAGACATTTCATTCCTTTATCTTGAGCACATAATTTAGGAACTAATAAATCAAACTCTCATGATTTTCAACAAATTCTACTTTTACACCCCCTGTATCTTTATACCTGTAAGACTTACAGATCTATTGTGTATAGAAAAGTTGTAGACAATTTCATCTTCTTTATATGTTCCATAGACATTTTAGTCATACTGACAACCGTCTAAGCGCCATGGTCAAGAAACTGAATTTTGGCACCTTGAAACCAAGATGGCGGCCGAAGCAGCCCCCCCTCAAAGTCTAAAATCGAGATTCTTAATAACTACCCTGTAGCCTACCAATACCCGTTAACAAAAAAACTACACCACCTTTTGTAGGGCAAAATTCCCCACAGACTGGGCTAATAAGCGAAAAAAAATATGCGTAGTAAATTTGAAGCAATGCGTCATCAGACAGAATCGGTTTTAACTTGATTAGCGCAAAAATAGCACTGCCCAGCCTGGCACAAAGATTTTTAACGTGCTCTTTCCAGTTCAGTGTTGCGTCAATTGTAAATCCAAGGAACTGGCATGAATCACAGCTCGGCATTGGACTCTGAATTAGCGGGATGTCTGTGTTTCCTCCGGCTGAGAACAACATCACGTTGGACTTCGTGACGTTGAGGATAAGCCCATTCGCCGAGAACTACTCGTGAAGTTGGTTGCATGTCTGTGTTATTTTTTGTTCAAGCTGTGAGTAAGTAAGTGCATCTAGGGGTTATACCCGTTCGATTAAATAAAAATGTTTGAAAATCGGTTTACGAATCTCGGAGATATCGAGTAACATACATACAAAAAAAACAGTCGAATTGAGAACCTCCTCCATTCTTAATTTGTCCGTCTTTACGCCAACTTGTTGTTAATTTATTGAAATCTTAATTACTAATTAGAAATCTACCAATAGTTGACAGTGTATGATTAATACCAATAAATCTATGAATCTATATTGTTGCTTGTTGTAGCTTAGATAGTCATAATATAAAACAAAGTTATTTAAATCTCGGCTGTTACCTGTTTCACTGCAATTAGATAGAAATTATAAAATTACATGTATTTGGATGGAATCTTTATAATAAAAACGAAAAACCAGAACGGGATAACAGCAGTTATATCGAATGAAGTTAAAAGTTTGGGGGTATTCTACAAAGACTTTCTTAAGATGTTGACCTCCAGGACCTTGTGCTAACTTGGAGGGGGACTAAAACCTCAAAATTATCTGACTTTTATCAGTTCTTTTTTATTATGTATATTTTCACGAACTAAGCACAATTTTGTATACATCGTATGACAAAGTTAAACAAAATAGCTAATTATATACGAGTGTATAAAGGAATACGCGTCGGTAATCATCTTTACGCACGTGTATCATACAATGTTTATTATGCATTGTGCGAGTAAATAAAAAAACATATCATGGCAAATAAGTCTAATTATTAAAATTAAAAGTTATATTTGTACAATTTTCAAATTTAAAAGACATGGGTTTTCCCGAAAATTTTACAGTTTGGCTCAAAATATTATGTTCAACATGATCTTGCAAAATATCGTCATTTTTCGAGTGTGAGCTACAAGCCGGTGGTGTTGGAGGACGGTCTACTCCAAGTGAACTTGATGTGATCCTGATCGTCTCTGTTCAGGCCAGTTATTCTCTTCTGCAAGCTCCCGTAATGCTAAAAATGAAAACAACCTAAAAAGGAAACAACAATGCTTAATTAAATGTTGCAGTCTATAAGAAGTTATTGAATTTTAAAGTTATGTAACAAATTACAGGGGTTATCGTACCTACTAAGTTATACGTCGCATTATACATACATCAAAAAAGTACGGTAACGTCACATAAGTCATGTAAACACCGGTTTCGCGGGGGCAAAAATGTACCAGTGCTAGTGATTCATTAAAAATCGACTTAGTTTATCGACATCCATAAAAATAAATTTTTAACCATCATTATCATAACTAAACTAATGGCTAAGTTTGAATACGTTTAACTATGTGCAAACCTCTTTCATTTATACTTATCGCAACTATTGGCTATGTGCGAAGTGCATGGTGGGGGTAACGTGAACGATCGCAGCGCACAGTGTAACAAGAAATTGGGCTCTTGTCAATGTCAATGTCACATTTCAAAATATTTGACATCACACGTAGGGTCAACTGTCCAAATAGTGAATCAGCCAGTGACATTTCATATAAGCAAGGAGTATATGCCATTAATAAAAAAGAAAAAAACCCTTTCACCCCTTGGTCAAGAGATGGCGGCACGCTCATGCACACAGCCAATAAACAACCGATATCTGACATTGACTGTGTCGAGTCACTTTTGACAACCCAAAACCATTGAATCGTTGAATAATTCATCTAGTACCTACAACAATATTATTTTGCATTCCGATCAATTAAATCTGCCTTTTTGTTTCTTAAGAGGATGATAAGAGCTAAATTCCCTCCCTATCGTTTTCAGCGCGAGTGAAAGAGAAACACTGCGTTACGATTAGTATGGGAGCTCATTGCAAATTTTGCAAATTGATGGATTAAAAAAAAACTATGCATTCATTGAGAAATTTAAGGCAACGAAGTTTTTAGTATTAGTGTGGTGGAATGTTTTCCTTAATTACAGACATATAAACCAAGAAACTAAAGACGTGCAATTGTTTTAAGCTAATTTTAGATGTAACTTTGGAATTATTTTCCATCGAGCCGATTTCGTCCAATTGTGTATTGGAATTAACCAAGTTCTTTTAAATATAATGAATATTAACATATATTTTTATTACTTTTCCAAAACAAGTAGTTGTAGCTATATGACTGTTTAAGTAAAGTCAATTTGAAGGTCATCGGGTCTTCTCAGCCTCTTAAGGCGGCTAAAAATGCCACGCAAGAAAAAAGATCATTCATCTTCCTGGAAACCTGACCATTCAGATATAGATGATAAAGGTACGACTTACTTTTGCAAGAAATGTAAAATTCATATATCACGAAAAAAGTTTTCCGTACGAAGGCATGTAAGAAGCCAAAGGCATAACAGCGTCGCTAAAAATCAAAACGCATTTGTTATAATTTTAGAAGCACCTACCTTAATTTATTGTTCAATTAACTATACTTATTTTATCTTTATGATTCTAAAAAGTAGTTTTACTAACTATCTATGATCAGCCGCCATTGACAGTTGTCAAGGCGGCCAATCACAGACGAGTACGATTGTGGGTAGGATTTCCGGTTGGCTTTCGAATCCGGTCATTCGTTCCTCAGTGGTCGCCAATGACAGTTGTGTTAGTTAGGTGTAATAAGTATCAAAGCTGTTAAATAAACTGTGTGCAAGTTTATTTGTGTTATCACTTCAAAAAGTAATTACCTGAGTGTTGAACCAGACATCCGGTTAACATATCAGAAGTTGGATCGAATACAAAGGCCCGCAAGTAAATTGGCCAGGATTTATGCTAACACCCTCCACTAAGAGTAAAGAAAACATTATAACGTACTTAGTAGTGTTTATGCTTAAAATAACAAAGCCAAATATTCACCTGGTTAAATGATTTGATTTTTTATCTAGTAGTAAAGATAGAAACACTATTGTTTTAATGAGCACTCAAGTCAGTGTTTTAAAGTAATGCAAATTCAAAACAAAGTAATGCAGAGTGCGTAAAAATTTAAATAGGTAACCTTCAGATATTCGTTATATACCTACCCAACCAACCAGAAACGAAACCAGTCGCCATGGTCGAAATCGGCCTGGACAGGATGATGATATACCTACCCAGATATGATCATGACATGACTTTTTCTTTCTTTCTTGCTTATATTCTATGACATGTAGGTGTTTTTTTTGCGGTGTACCAAGCGTCACAACACCTACGTATTTATCTGTTACTTTGTAATGCGTCACGTGGTACAGCGAAACGTGCGCATGGTATCTACCGTCTTAGATTTGGCAGGGTAGCGTAAATCGAGTCGAGGGTGATAATCGGAATGATTACTAATGTTGATGTTTCAAGGCGATGTCATATCATGATGTCAGCCATATCCCTGTCCTGTTTTTATATAAATTATGATCGTAATAGGGTGATATAAATTAGTATATTGTTGTTTAATTACTGATGCATGACATTGTATTATTTCTGAATATTATCGATTAACCACATCTAGTGGGCTTGATTGGTGGTTGATCATGACTGATTGATGGTCAATCCTGATGGATTGATGATCAATTATGATGGATTGACGGTCAATCATGATGGATTGATGCTCAGTGATGGTGGATTGACGGAATGATGGTCAATCATGACTGATTGATGGTCAATCCTGATGGATTGATGATCAATTATGATGGATTGACGGTCAATCATGACGGATTGATGCTCAGTGATGATGGATTGACGGAATGATGGTCAATCATTACTGATTGATGGTCAATCATGACTGATTGATGGTCAATCATGGCTGATTGATGCTCATTCATGACTGATAAATGATTACTTATGGGGAATTTATTGTCGATCATAATAGGTTGATGGTAAACTATGATGGATTGATGGTCAATTATGAGTGATTGATGGTTAATCATGAGTGACTGGTGGTCGATTATGATTGATTGATGACCGGTCGTGATTGATAGATAGTCAATCATGATTTCATGGCGATCGATCACGATTAAATGATTGTGATTGATGGTCAGACCTGATTTATTGATTTATTCTTTATTCATGGTAGAACAATTATAGTGGCTAGTAATCGTTATAAAATGAGTCGTTTAAATAAAGTCGTTTAAGACGTTAAAAAAAAAAATTAATATATTATATCACACAGTGATATAAAGATTAAGCATAGCTATAAGAAATGTTGACATATTTTTGCTTACATGAGAGTTATATACTCACTTATAATGATATAACTCGCTGTCCGTAGTGACATAATTTATTTTTATTTTGAGGAATCAAGATCATGGATGGCGATAACAATAGTTCTCGGCGAGAACGTAAAAGACGAGCAAGTTCGCGGGAAACAATGACACCACCGCTGCAACCACGTGATGAAACTCGGAGCCGAAGCAGTAGCTTTGGTCGTGGACGAAGACATACACGCGAGGAACGGCGTGAAGGCCGCCATCGCCGATCAAGGTCAAGACACTCAAGAGGTAGGCGATCGCGGCTGACGATGACAAGGTCGCGATCCCGGTCGCGTATTTACAAAGTCTATACTATTAGAGTTCAGATGCGAACTGAACTGGATTAGCTTTAATTTTGCAAAAAGTTGACAAATCCCTAATCGATTACAGTCCTGAAATTGACTTAAATCGCATAGACTTTGTTAATAAAATTCATACTGATATTGCAGCTACAAAAGCTAGACTGTTATGATCTTTAGAAATAGTACATTACCCAATTAGTAGGTTTAACCTAACCCACTTTTTTGTAGCTGTTTGAGTTGGTTTGGGGCTTGGGGTCACAGTTCTTGCCTAACCCACTTTTTGAGCAGATGTTTGATTTGGTTAAGGGTCACAGTTCTAACCTAACCTAACCCGCTTTTTGAGCAGCTGTTTGATTTGGTTATGGGTCGCAGTTCTAACCTAACCTAACCCGCTTTTTGAGCAGCTGTTTGATTTGGTTAAAAGTCACAGTTCTAACCTAACCTAACCCACTTTTTGAGCAGCTGTTTGATTTGGTTAAGGGTCGCAGTTCTAACCTAACCCACTTTTTGAGCAACTATTTGAGTTGGTTAAGGGTCACAGTTCTAACCTAACCTAACCCACTTTTTAGCAGAACCAATAAATTTGCTACCTACTTGTACTTTATGCATAATTTGTTTTCTACTTTCGTGAACTCAACTCGACTAGGTATTGTTGATACATAATCTCTTTAAATATGCCGGCAAAAACTAATCTATTTGAGTGACATTCGTAACTGAGATAGACTAGATATTTTCAATTAATTTGCAGAAACAAAAGCTAATCTAGTCCAGTTTGCACCTGAACTCTAATAGTATAGCTTTTGGAAATAAGCATCCCGGTCACGTCACTCAAGACGAACAGGTTCATTATCACAGCGTAGAAGATCTGAGCGCTCGAGAACAAGAACACCTACTGCGGCACATCGCAGGTCGCACCGTGCAGCGTTTCAAGATTCACCAAGGCGCAGATCTTCGCGCTTGCGTACCCCGTGTTCACCGAGGCGTAATGCTTCATGCCGTCATACGCCAGCTCCAGAAGCTACAAATGGTGAGTCGATGAACAATATGTTTATGGAAAAGTTTTTTGAAGCACTTAAAGGTTTTAAAAGTAATAGCGATCGGGATAAATTTCCCGTTTTGAATAATGTAATCCCCGATTTTGACCCTTTAAGTAAGGAACAGACGGTTGATACGTGGCTTCACAAAGTAGATGAATGTGCACAAATCTATGGTTGAAGTGATAAACAAGTAATACACTATGCCCTACCAAAGTTAACTGGGGTAGCAAAAACTTGGTATCAGGATTTGCCTTCTTTATTATTCAGTTGGGAAGAATGGAAGGCAAAGCTAAGGGAATCTTTTCCGACTAGAGATAACTACGCAGATTTATTAATGGAAATGCTTAATAAGAAAGTACGTTATGGAGAGTCCTTGGAAGTTTACTACTACTCTAAAATGAATCTTTTAAATCGCTGTGAAATATCCGGCAAACGTGCAGTAGACTGTATTATAGCAGGGATTGAAGATCGTGGTGTTAGGTTAGGTGCTCAAGGAGCAGAATTTGCGGAACCAGAGCTAGTACTCAAATTTTTGTAAACCGTTAAAGTAGGTCAAGACAGGAGCATGAACGATCCTCAGAGGGTTAAGGATAAAGATAGACGTTCGCAAAATAGTGCTATTAAAAGTAACAGTAAAGGCGATTTTAGTGCACAAAAGTCAGGGAACAGGGTCTGCTTTAATTGTAATGAAGTTGGTCATCCATTTTACCGATGCCCAAAACCTAAAATTCGGTGTACTAAGTGTAACTACTTGGGACATAAAGATACTGAGTGTCCCGGGCCTAAGCAGAACAACGACGTAAAGCCGAAAGTAGTATTAAAGCTTGATACTGAGTGCCCTGAGACTACACAAAGTACTGCTAAAAAGTCCAAACAAGTTTTGAAAATCGATACTTCTGGTAATACCAGCACTAAATATAAAATACCAATAAGCATAAATGGCAAATGGCTAACAGAATGTTTTGTTGATTTGGGAAGTGAAGGTACTTTGATACGTCTCAGTGACGCTAAGCGATTAGCTTTAAATTGGACTGTAGGAGAGCTACCAATATTGACAGGCGCAGGTAACGTACCGTATACTCCACTTGGAAGAACTTACGTCACGGTTGACGTACAAGGTGTGGTCGAAGATAGCGTAGAAATATTAGTGGTAGACGATTATTTTATTAATTATTCTGTGCTACTGGGACACACGTATACCGAGAGACCATCAATAAAAATAACCAAAACGAATTCCGATGTTATTTTTCAGAAGAATAGGGAAAGTGAAGAATCGGGGTTGATGTGCCCTCTTGTTTGTAGTGAGGATACATTAGTACGTAGTGGTGAATTAAAAGCTGTTCCTGTTACCTCTTCTAATACACTTACAGGTAGTGTGTACGTTAACGGAACTGTACGCAAAGTTGTTGGCCGTGAGCACTACTTATTACCCGGCGAATATAATTTAATGCGAGGAGTAGGCAAAGTTTTAATTCAAAATATTAGCGATTATGACCTGGCTATCGACAAAGGCACTCTAGTCACTCGAAGTAAGATGTTTGTTGAGAGCTTAAAAATTCAGAAGGTAAACATTAACGATCAGTTGACGTCAAATGAATCACCAATCAGTTGTGGAGAAAATTTAACTGCACAACAAAAGGAAACTTTGAAATTATTGCTGGATAAATACAAATCGTGTTTTTCAACTAGCTTGAAAGATTTAGGTTTTACAACCGAAACTGAAATGGTGATTCAACTTGACGACCCTGAACCTGTCGTATATCGCCCTTATCGTCTGTCGTATACTGAGCGCCAATTGGTTCAAGAAATGGTGAAAGAAATGTTAGACAGTGGCATTATACGGGAATCTAGCAGTCCCTATGCGAGTCCGATAGTTTTGGTGAATAAAAAGTCTGGGGAAAAGAGGTTATGCGTAGACTATCGCGCTTTGAACAGTAAAACAAAGAAAGAACATTACCCCCTTCCCCGAATCGAAGACCAGTTAGATTTATTATCCGGGAGCTCCTTATTTGTTACACTTGATCTAGCTTCTGGTTACTACCAGATTCCGATTGCTGAAGGTTCTCGTAATAAAACTTATTTTGTGACCCCTCAAGGTCAATACGAGTACAATAGAATGCCTTTTGGGTTAGTTAACGCACCGTCAGTTTTTCAGCGTACAATGAATAAAATTATTCAAAATTCCCCTGCTGCGTCATATGACTTAGTCTATATGGACGATATTTTAATTCCGGCTAAGTCATTCGAAGAGGGGATAATACGGCTAGAGGAGGTGTTGCGTTTGCTGGCGCATAGCGGTTTAACACTTAAAATGAGCAAATGTAATTTTTTCTTTGATAAAATTGAATATTTAGGGTACGAAGTCAGTGCTGAAGGTGTCAGACCCGGCAGTCTCAAAACGGAGGCTATTTCAAAATTTCCCGCACCAACAAATGTGCACGAAGTTAGGAGGTTCTTAGGACTTGCTAGCTTCTTCAGGAGGTTTGTTGCGGGATTCGCTTTGATAGCTCGCCCTTTGACCAGCCTCCTGAAGAAAGAAGCTACGTGGAATTGGGGACATGAGGAAATCGCTTCGTTTGATAAGTTAAAACAAATTTTGGTAGAGAGACCAGTTCTAGCGCTATATGACCCATCTGCACGGACACAGCTCCACACTGACGCGAGCAAGTATGGCATAGCCGGGATACTTTTACAGCAAGATAGTTCTGGGGTATTTAAACCTATAGCATATTATAGTAGGCAGACTAGTGCCGACGAGCAGAAACTACATTCGTTCGAACTGGAAACACTCGCTATTATCGCTTCGTTAAGTAGGTTCAGACACTACCTTTTCGGTATCCAATTCACCATTGTCACTGACTGCAATGCTTTGCGTACCACAATGAGTAAACGCGACTTAATACCTCGCATTGCTCGTTGGTGGTTACAGTTTTTGGAGTATGATTGCTCAATAGAATATCGGGCTGGTGATAAAATGGCACACGTGGATGCACTAAGCAGAGGACCTATAAGTGACGATCGGGAAACTGAGCACGTTTTAGATATTCTTACCATCGGCTCGGACAAAATTTATACGTACAAAACGCGGGAACACATATATTCTGGTCATCGTCGATGCGTTTACTAAATTTGTTGATCTCACGGCTGTTCGTAACACAAAATCAGCGACAAGCATAAGAGTATTTAGACAGAATTTTAGTTATTTTGGTACTCCAACGCGTTTAATAACGGATCAAGGTACTAGTTTCACCAGCAAGACATTTAAGTCTTTTATACAATCGACTGGTATAAAGCACGTATTTAACGCTGTGGCCACTCCCCGAGCTAATGGCCAAGTGGAGCGGTACAACCGCACCATTTTGGCAGCGCTCGGGGCAATGAACCACGAAAAACCAAATGGGTTATGGGATGAACATTTGCCAGATATTCAATTAGGTATCAACACTTCTGTGCATGCCACTACTAAAAAGACACCAACTGAAATGTTGTTTGGCCGAAATGTAACTAACCCAACTCAGGGCTTACTGAATGACGTAATAAATGATGTCACGCCTACTGTAGGGGAAACTTTGGAAAGTATTAGGACTGACGCTGATAATCTAATTAAAGCACAACAAGATAAAGATAAAGAGAGGTATGATCAGCACAGGAAAGTAGGAATAAAGTTTAGAAAAGGTGACTTGGTTAGGGTGAGTAAAACACCTGTAGGGATTGAGGGCCAGTCAAAGAAACTCGAACCTAAATGTAGGGGTCCATACAGAATCAAAAAAGTTCTACCTAATGAAAGATATGTGGTTGAGGATACGCCTCTTACAAGAAGCAATAAAAAGTATGAGGCTGTAGTTGCTATTGATAAAATATCCCCATGGGCTTGTTTCAAAGAACCCGTATCAACCGAATCTGAAAGCGACGGTGCATCTGATTGCGATTGAGTAAATTTAACGACATCTAAAGCTTATCTGAGTATATGCGTATTAATGCCTAATAAATAAATAAAAAAGTAATTAATAAATTATAATTCTAATGTATGAAGTAATTAAAAGTAATCTTTTAATGGCCAATAGATGATGTAATCGTAGGGTGTCAGGTAACAGATGCCCTGCCTGTTGGCGGTTAATTATCGCAATATGTTTAATATATTAACTGAAGTAATATGGCCAATCTCCAATAGATGATGATAGCGCAGAGTGTCAGGTAACAGACGCACTGCCTGTTGGCGATTGGCAGTACCAATTTGGTACAATAATGTCAGTATAGTTATTGGCAAAGGTAATGTGCGAATAACTACACTGCCAAAAGTACTAATGAATGCAAGGGTTTGTCATGTAACCGACGCCTATGTAAGATATGTATTTTGTCGATTAATGCAATGAATCGATAACGATTTGCGGAATATATTTTATTTGATTTTATTTTTTGTAAAGGTTCTTTATAAATATGGTTCAGAAACATATATTCCCAATGAATCAGTTTTGAGAAAAACGACCTTAGACATCGCTTATAAGGAGACGATGAAACAGATTAAGACTAAACTAGGAAATTCTAGAATTTACGTGAGTGTAGACGAAAGTACAGATGCCAATGGGCGTCAGATTGGGAATCTAATAGTTGGAACACTATAAGAAAATGAAATAGGTACCCCTCACATAATATCTAGCGTTTGTCTAGAGGAAGTAAATAATATTAGTATAACAAATCTTATTCAAAATGCCCTGGAGAAATTGTGGGGAAGTAACCACAACAAACATGATAAAGACAGACAGACTACATGACAGACTATATGACAGACATATATGCATGGCCCAAACCAGAATCTATAAAATCATCTAACATTTAGAGGACACAGTTCAAGTAAGAAAGAATATCAAACGTATTGCGAAGCAGTCAGATTTGGATTTTATTTTTATTTTTCATTTTAATTACACAATAGGCAGGTACATGTCTGTCTCTCAAGCTGTTTTGATATGCCTTCTTGAAGAACTACGCATTATTGTATATAGTATCTTTAATGTATTTGTAGTACTGTTTTGAAAAAATAAGTCCCGCCGAGTTTCTTGCCGGTAATAAGTAATACTTCTCGGGTCAGAGGTGTAGGGTTAGAACCGGTGGTAGTTTCTTTTCTCTCTGACGTTCATAAGTGCATTGTAATGTGCCTAAATTGAAGATTTGTCATATTATTATTATTATTAAAAAAGTTTTGTTGCTTCTTACGGATGGCGTAGCCTACATGCTGAAAGCTGGTAAAATTTGAAAAAGGTTTTTCCGAATTTAGTACATGTCACATGTTTGGCATATGGAGTAAATAGGGTGGCTGAACAAGTGCGATTATTGTTTCCTGCTGTAAATGATTTAATTGCTTAATTGCTTATACAAAAAAGGTATTTCTGAAATCACCTAAAAGAATAAAAATATTTCACCAAATGTTACCGAACGTTCCTTTGCCACCACAGCCGACGATAATACGATGGGGAATATGGATGAAAGCGGCTATTTACTATCATAAATATTTACCAGCAATCAAGCAAGTCGTACGAACATTTAATAACAAAGAATCAACGTGTATATTGAAAGCAAAACGGGCAATGAATGATATAAACATTCTCAACGATTTGAAATGGATAGTCAACAATCTATCCATCATACCAAGTACCATTGAAAAGTTACAAACACAAAATTTAAGTCTAGAAGCCAGTTTGAATATTGTCCATAAGTTAAAAGTACATATATCAAGATTACGTTTGAATCCTAAAGGCAAAATTATTCACAAAAAACTTCAAACAGTGTTAGAGAAAAACGTCGGCATTTCAACTTTAAAAACATTAAATGATTTGGTATCCGGAAAAGAAATAGAACTGAGTCATATAACAGAAATTCATCAAACCTATAAATTGTTTGAATTTGCTCCAATTACTACAGTTGACCTAGAAAGGTCATTTAGTTGGCTAAAATGGATATTGTCACCCAGGCGACGAAGATTAAAGTCTGAAAATGTGGAAAAAATTTTGATTGTCTATTATGAAAATTATATTAAATTTTAAAGACAGTTAATTCCTCAAAAACTTAATTTTTGCGTATGTAGTTTTCTTCTTCATTCAAATTCTTGAAATTACACAACGGTTGTACGTTATTTTTATCGATATCAACTAATAAAATTAGTTTAATGTGTCCTCGCACTATTAAACGTCAGTACAGATTTGCCCCCGCGAAACCGGTGTATGCATGATGCACTTATAATAATAACTTAGTAAGCTAGCTCTACAATATAAATATACGTATATTAAACAGAATAACTTACCTTATTTGCTAGATATTTATTATCTGGGGCCTCGTTCAAGAACTTTTTGACGTCGTATGCTGTTTAACATTTTCGGGTGTTAACATTTCTTCACTCGAACTCGACATTTTTATATATTTCTATTAAAACACAAACCAAATTGAATAGTGAATGACGAGTTGAGGAAAAGTTTTCCAATGGCGGGTTTTTTCTTCTTAATTTATAATAAAATTTATATAAAATAAAATATGGTAGGTGTCGCTAACTCATATGTAGTATAAAAAAAAATATTTTAAAAATAAACTCAAAAAATTATGTTTTTATAACAAAGTCAGGAAATTATTTTTTTTTTCTTTGATGTATCCTTAATTTATCTATAAAATATCCAAAGAACAAGTCAATCGAATACGTGGTTTTAAAGAAAAAAATATATAAAAACGATTTTTTTTTTAATTTTTTCGCAAACGGGAATCATTAAAAAAAAGATATTTATTCTTCAATTTAGGCACATTATAACATTACATTTAAGGCATAATACACCAAAAGTATACGTAATAATAAGACGAATAATCGTGCATAACAATATCTTATCTCAAATTCAGCCAGGGGCGATTTTGGTATGGCGGTCCGGCCAGACCCTTTCCTTAAAATAAGCAGTCAAACCAGATTTTAAGGACCAATAACAACGAATATAAAAAAGTTACATAAGTATGTTAAGTATACAACGAAGATAAATTGGCGAATTTTGTTACATATACAACTTTTAGAAATAACTATCACAGTCAATGCTGAAGGTTACCTTATGACCAGAGAATATCTAGTTAAATAGTACTAAAACAGAGGTCTAATGTGACGTCACGAATCATGCAGTTTTCCCTTCTTAGCGCATTACAAGTTCTTCACTTATGGAACGAAAGGAAACGTATCGAGTACGTCCGTCGTCCTGTCAAACTCAATTTCTTTAATAGGGTTGTACCGTACCTCGCAATTCCTAATAACGTTTGTCCTAAAATCACTTGCCCGTTTTGTCCTAATTGTTATTTGCCCTAATAATCAATTACCCTAACAGTCACTTGTCATAATGTAATGAATGTCCTAATGCTCATTTGTCCTAAAATTGTTTACCATAATGTTCAAAAATCCTAAATTTCTTTGCCATAACATTTGTAACCCCTAATGACATTTGTCCTAAAATCACTTACCCTAACCGTTTTGTCTTAATTGTCATTTGCCCTAATGATCAATTATCCTAACAATTACTTGTCATAATGTAATGTTTACCCTAAAGCTCAGTTGCCCTAAAAAATCTTACCATAATGTTCGAATTTTATTTGCCTTAACGGCGTAGGTTAGGGTTATTTTTTATGACCCTAAAAACGAAACTGCTCCCAGAGATAGGTAGGTTAGGGTTATTATTTTATGACCCTAAAAACATATGAGCATTAAGGCAAGTGACAATTAGGATAATCACAATTAGGAAAAATTACCAGTAGGACATTTAATATTAGGGTATGAAATAATAGGAAAAATAATATTAGTTCATTTGAAATTAGGTGTTTTGATCATTAGGACAAATAACTTTTAGGTCAAATAATAATTATGACAAATTAATATTATGTAAAGAAAAGTTAGGGCAACTGATGAATAGGTCAAATGATATTAGGCAATAACATATTCAGAGATGTTAATTATTTGAAATACAAATACAAAAGGTGGAGGCATCGGGGGACCGTAGGGCTGGCTCATTTCTCGGCCAGAGATTGGGCATCGCCATTCTGAGAGGAAATGTGGCCAGTGTTATGGGCACCCTTCCCCAGGGCAGCGATTTGGGTGACATCTGGGGGCTCGGGTATTAGGTTAGGTTACGGGCTTTTTGTAGTTTTTAAGTGTTTTTTTTTTGTGTGATTGTGTAGTAAATATAAATTGTATTGTTAATGTGGTTCATATAAATTGTAAATACAAAATACCTATTTTCTATTTTGTATTTTAAATACTTTTTTCGAAAACTATTTTGTATTTTATTTGAAATACTAAAAAGTACACGTATTTTGTATTTTAAAAGACTTTAAAATACAAAATTATTTTGTCACTTTTTAACGTACAATGGACGGACGGAAAAGTGATATAATATGAAATTATATTATATTCATAGACTTAGAATATTAGGTATAAACGGGGTATGGTAATAATACTAATAATAATTCGAAGACCAATTAGCATGACAAAAAAGGCGCTATTATCGTTGGTCCTTGTCCTCTGGCAAGACTCTTCTCATATTGTGATTATTGCTTACTTAATTAAATTAAATAAGCCTTTATTTTACTTCGATGTAAGTTATAAAAGCCGGTTTGTTTATGATAAGTTTAAAGGGTGTATGTCTCAAAGTGAAGTGCCTGTGGGCATAGGCCTCCTCCATCTCTTTCCAGTGATTTCTATCTAGGGCCACCCTGGTCCAGCGTTGCCCCAGTGTTAGTGTTATGTCATCCTCCCATCTTGTTTTTTGTGGACCTTGTTTGCGCGTGCAACCAATTGGGTGCCAGTGGGTCACTTGTTTGTTCCATGAGCTGTTCTCACACCCATATGTCATGCATGGGAGAATACAAGTGTTGAATGTCTTCCTTTGTATGTAAATGCCTAAGTCCTTGCTTTTCATTATTTCCTTTAGTTAGGTACCAATATTTTCCCCAGCCTAAAGCTATTCTTTTAATTATTTCTTCGGTCATTTGGTCTGTGGGGGAAATAATTTGTCCCAAGTACACATACTCTTCGATATAATCTAAGTTTGTGCCATCTACTTTTATGTTTACTTTAGTTGCGTTAGTTAGCATTTTCGTTTTCTTAGCATTCATTGTTAATCCCACTTGTCGGCTCCCTTCACTCAAGGTACCACCTTCACCATGTACCTACTCCAGTTTTTGGGAATCTTCCTCCATTAAAACTAGATCGCCGGCAAATCTCAAATTGTTTAGCCGTCTGCCATTAGTTAGCATTTTCGTTTTCTTAGCATTCATTGTTAAGAGCCCGGTAAACTTTTTTTTCGATTTCCCTCAACTTTTTGATGCTATTTTGCAGTAACTAACGTAACTTCTATAATTTTGTATACATATTATGAAAGATTGTTTCTTTTTAAATGGAATAAATACAACGATTTTTTTATTTTATGCTTCATTTATAAATAATTTACCTAATCTAACACCTGTTTCGCGATTTTTGCTTGGAGAGGTGAAAAAATGAGAGTATTGATTATAATTAAGTTATACAAGTACGTAAAATATATAAATATATTGGAAAATGAGTCAACTGAGGAATAAGTGTAACAGTTTTTTTAATTTTCATATATATTTTTTAAGGGAGAGTGTGTTTTGCTAGAGCAATTTTGCTAAAAAGTGCCAAAGTTTAGGTGATATTTTTGGGAAGATATTAAAGATAAGATAAGATAAGATAAGATATTTATTGACCATGTAATATACATTACATTTAGCACGTCATAATAACAAAGTATAATGCAATAAATTAAAATTATTAATAAACTGTCAAATACTTCTTTGGTAATATAAAATCACTAAACTCTTTTATAGAGTACACAGGGTTTTTTTCCAATAAACTCTTAATTTTGTTTTTAAAGTCCTTCAGTAGTAAACAAGTTATTTCTGTAGGTAGCAGGTTGTATAAGTAAATTTTAATAGGCATCCCTTGTTTGTATGATCTCTTAGTTTTAAATTCAGGCATACATAGTTTTTCTTTGTTCCTCATGTTGTATCTATGAATGTCTTTCTTTTGTTTCAGGTTATTTTTCAGCTTATGTATTTCTAATAAGCTATTGTATACATACCGGGTGTTTCCTGTAACAGGAGCAATAAATTAAAACGTAGATTCTACTCCTCAAACCAGACAACGTTTGTTCAGCAACTTTTAAAAATAACTTATGGTTTGATTTTTATTTCACTTTAAAGATTATTGGAACACGCAATGTATTCCGAAATTGATTATGTCTGTAGGGTGACAAGGCTGACAAGCAATGTCAATTGGACGGATTTTAACGTACATTGAAAATACTATTTAGTTTGTATGAAAAAGAGACAATCTAAAAAATACATATTTTTTAAAAGTTGTTGAACAAAAGTTTTATTGTTTGAGGAGTAGAATCTACGTTTTAATTTATTGCTCATGTTACAGGAAACACTCTGTATAGTGAGATAACAGTCATTATCCTATCTCTTCCAAAATATCTTTTAACTGGATGACGTTTGCGCAAATAGTTTAATATCCTAATTGATCTCTTTTGTAATTTTAACACTCTTTGTATTTCTCCTCCATTTCCCCATACACTAACTGCATAGTTTATATTTGCTTGAATATATGCGTAGTATACAGCTGACAATGACTGTTTGTTCAATAATGGTTTTAGTTTCAGAAGAGCATAATTCCCTCTACAAATTTTCTTACAGATTTTGTCAATATGGTGCTTATGGCTAATTTTACTGTCAATTTCGTATCCCAAAAATGTAGTAGTAGATTCATTTTTAATTTGCTTCCCAGTGTAGTTCATTACGGTCGTTTTATTTGTGTTAAGTATGATGCCGTTTGCCTTAAAGCAGTTTTTAAGAATACTCATAACCTTGTTGATTTTGTCTCTGTTGTCTTCTGCATCTATTCCTTTTATTCCCACGTGAGTGTCATCCGCAAAAAGCGTCACCATTGCATCGCTAGGTATGCATGCGGGGAGATCGTTCATGTAAATCAGGAATAAAACAGGTCCCAGTATTGATCCTTGTGGTACACCAGTATCTATTGGTATAAGCTGAGATTTCGTGTTATTCACGTTTACCAGTTGGGTTCGATTTTGAAGGTAGTTTTTAATAAATTCATATTCTGATCCGCGAAAACCATAGAATAATAGCTTCTCCATTAGGATGTCGTGCCTTAAGCAGTCAAACGCCTTTGATAGGTCACAGAAAATGCTTGAACATTTCTGTGACCGTTCTAATGCCTTTAGGATGAAGTCAATGACTTTACGGAGTGCCTGCACGGTCGAGCGGTTTTTCCTGAATCCATACTGGTTATCGGCAAAAATATTATTTGTTTCAAAGTACTCTACCACCTGAGTTTTCACCACTGATTCCAATATCTTTGATAATGCTGGCAGTATACATATGGGCCTATAGTTATTAGGGTCTTCCTTGGTATCTTTTTTGTACAACGGAATGACTTTTCCCTCATTTAGGCAATTTGGAAACACACCGTATTTAAGGCAGCTGTTAATTATATGTAACATCATCTCAGTCAAATAGTCATTCTCCAGTAAAATTTTCTTTACAAAAGCTGTGTCTAGATTAAACACATCTTTGGAATGTTTACTTTTTATATTTTTGATCGTCTTCCTGAATTTATGTATGGTGAGCAGCTCAAACTTGATTTTCTTCTCGGGTTGTTTGTTTAAGTAAAGGAACTTTAGACATGTCTGGATGTTAGTGGACAAGTGATGTGTTAATCTATGAGCGACAGTAGAAAAAAAGTTGTTGAATTCTTCAGCGATTTCTTTTTTATTTGTTGTAGTACGACCATTACTTAGTTTTATTGATTCTATCTGTGTTTGTTGTGGAGTTTTATGCTTACTTGTCTGTTCCTTAATTATCTTCCATGCTTTTTTAGTTTTATTCTCAGCTTTATCTATTCTCTCAGAATATTTAATCTTTTTTGCGTTATTTAATACTTTTCGAAAGATCTTCTTATATATTTTTATTTTACGGTTTCTAACGGGACAGGGAGCTAGATCTTGAATCATTATTAATCGATCCAAGTTTTTTTTCGATGTTTCTATTCCTTTAGAAAACCATCTATCTACCTTATTCTTTATGATAGCTATTTTGCGTTCAGGAAATGCTATGTCATAATAATGTTGCACAGCATTTTGGAATATTTCCATCTTTTTGTTGGGATCTGGAGTTAACATAATTTCTTTCATTAGATGCCCGTCATTGTTTATTAAGTAATGAAAATAAACATAGTTTTGTTTTGTCATTTTTCTTCTTAATATTGTGGCTTTTTGTTTGTTATTCTTGGTTTGATAAGTATGTCTTAATAATATTGCATTATGATCCGAGAGTTTATTGCCTAATACTACAGCTTCTGTGTCTTTACCGTCAAAGTTTATTATGAAGTTATCAATACACGTGGCGCTTTGTTCCTTAGTTCTGGTAGGTTTGTCTGAAAGTATTTAACAAACATAAAAATACAAAAATAAACTTCAATTCCTGTTTTATTTAGACAGTACAAAAGATATTAGGGTCCATAACAAATAATAGTTAAAAATTATACGATAAAATTGCAAGAATCAACGTCATCACTAAACAAGCTCTGTAAGAAATGAGTTCTTATGTATTAAATATTAATATATATAGACCAAAAATACTTTTTTGCAATAACAAGACTGCAAGCTATCTTACCAAATGCAATTGATGTGCATAATGTCATTATTAATTAGCGATTTTCGTTTTCAAATCGTTACCGGACTCTTAATCCCACTAGTCGGCTCCCTTCACTCAAGGTACCACCTTCACCATGTACCTACTCCAGTATTTGGGAATCTTCCTCCATTAAAACTAGGTCGTCGGCAAATCTCAAATTGTTTAGCCGTCTGCCATTTATGTTGAGTCCGAATTCAAACCAATCAAGCCTTCTAAAGACTGATTCGAGTACAGTCGAAAAGAGTGATAGGGGGTCTCCTTGTCTTATTGTTTACTACTAAAAGTACAATACATGTAATCGTTTATTACTCTCCACCGCTTTTTGAAGGGAAAAAAAGACACCGACTAAATTATATAGTTATAGCCTAGTTACGGTATGGTGTCAACCATATTGAAACGTGTTTAAAAATTAGTCAAAAAAACTTTTTACAAACAAAAGATAAACCGACTTCAAAAAGGATAAAATGAATCATTATATTATTTATATGCGTTACCAACTGATATGTTTGAAGTCGGTGCCAAGCCAAATTTGGAAGAGTTAATACGCACGAGGCGATGTTTTCAGTGAGTTGTTAGTCTTACTATATAACTAATCTAATACGATATGGATTGCACTTAGGTATAGGTACATTCGTTTCGACCGTTAACTGTTAAGCAAGTAGGTACAGAAAGTATAGCCATGCGTCTTATGTTTGTTAGGACACTGTTCGGACTATCGGTATCTCAAACGAAGCCCGTGGTTCGTTTGAACTATTCATCCTTCTTCATCTAAGGTTTGATTCGAAGTATACAGGAAATCAATGGCTAGGTTAATTTTTCTATACTCAGATATACCCAGTACACCCACCGTGTCAGTAGAAAAAGGCACGATATTCGAATTTTCTATGGAAGGTCCATCTTAAGCGTCTATGTACATATTTTTTTCTATTTGCCGCCTTTTTCTGATTATTGACAAAGTAAACGTGTATGAGAGTATATATGTATATATACATAGGTACCACATTTCATCAAAATTGGATTAGTTGTTTTAACATGAAAATGTAACAGATATAATCACATTCACCTTTGCATTATGTACCTATTAGTAAGTAGGTACCGATGTTTTGTGATGTTCATACTTGAAGCTTATTTAATTTTTTGGCTTGGCACCGACTTCAAACATATCAGTTGGTAACGCATATAAATAATATAATGATTCATTTTATCCTTTTTGAAGTCGGTTTATCTTTTTTTTGTAAAAAGTTTTTATTTTTCAATTTTTAGTGGTTATATAATTTATCAAAATCGAACAACGAGTCTCGGAAAAATCGCTAAAGATATATCAAAATGTTCGTAACACACCCATTCAATCTAAAGTTCCACGTATCACATGTGGACTTCATCATTAAGTCCACTCCATCAAATTGGTGGTTTTCGAGAGGAAATAAATAGGCTTATAATTTTACG
Organism: Pammene fasciana; assembly: GCA_911728535.1. Classification (NCBI taxonomy): domain Eukaryota; kingdom Metazoa; phylum Arthropoda; class Insecta; order Lepidoptera; family Tortricidae; genus Pammene; species Pammene fasciana. The sequence goes on from OU452283.1 coordinate 6,782,256, forward strand.
GGCATCTTAAATATGAATCGGCAACTTTTCTAAGGCATATAATAATATAAATTGGCTGTGTATTAATATTTTAGCGACATTAAATTAAAATAAGCATCAAACATGTGGCATCAATATCGTTGAAAAACGGCAGCAAAATATAGCACACCAAAAATTATCAGGGAACTTAAAATAATAGGTTGGCATCTAAAATATTAACTTCGCATCTATTATTCAAAGCAGGCTTGTTTTAAATATTTGTTGCCAGCTATTTGTTTTTACCTAATTAACCATAATGAGTGTACCAGTTGCAGGTATCATTTTAATTACGGGAGCAGTAAAATTTCAGGAAACTGGAATATTTTTAGGGTTCTGAACCAAAATGTTAAAAAAGGAACGATTGACAGTGAAATATTGCGTGCATGATTGCAATATGTACAATCCATTTTAGTATAACTGGCCAGTTATTGAAGGGTGGCCAATTTAAAACATACTAAAAACCGACCAAGAGCATATCGGGCCATGCCCGGCCATGCCGGTTCCGTAGTTGAAGGAATGTTACAATTCATCCGTTCAAAAAGGTCGTTTGTTAAAGGATACTTGGCGGTGCTTATGTACCTACGTCATTATAATACGCCGCACCCACGTCCTTTTGCTTTGCGTTTTTGAGTGATAACTCAAAAACGGCTCAACCGATTTTATTCAATATAGTTTTCATTGAAAGTACTTGTTAAGCCTCAGCCTCAGCCTTGTGCAAAAGTTAGATTGGGGGGACGCCCGACTTTGAACTTTCAGAGCTATTATTTACAAAACAATTCGTTTTATCCAAACAGTGTTCTTTTTCAAACACCTCGACTATTTTTAAAAGACCTATCCAACGGATCCAGTTTTTATTCTATTACTTTGTTGGCATTATTAACGCACATACTCATACCAAATTTCAGCTTTCTAGTGCTATCAGTCACTGAGCTAGACCTTGGACGGACGGACGGACGGACAGACGGACATGGCGAAACTATAAGGGTTCCGAGTTGACTAAGGAACCCTAAAAATGACTCATTCACATTTTCTATTAACTAGGTAGGTATTTAGGTAATACCTATACAAAGTCCATATAATCAATGAAATTTGGTACTAGATATCTGACAGTAGATACCTACTTATAGGTACCTACCTACAAATATTCATAGACCCTAGTAACTTTTTAAGAATCCATTTTATCTTATAATTACTGCTCGTGTAAAGTTGCCCGTTGTACTTATATTGAATATTTAACGCATTTTAATTGCTTCCTAAATATTTTAAAAGATGCTGATTTTTAAATTCATAGGTGATCGTTTTCTATTTAAAAAAGGCTTCTTAAATTGCTTCCCAGTTACTAATTCAGTTGTCAATATAATTATTTGATACCTGGCTATAGTTAAACAATACCTGTAAAAGCAATAAAATGCAGCCCATATTGAAATAATTAGTCGCCTCGAATTAGTCGCCAACCTAATAATTTTGGTACCCATTTTGATTTTTTATAGCTGCCCAAATACAATTATTTAGCAGCCCGGTTAAATACATGCCAAATAAATACACTTGCCTTTAAAAATTGAGGAGTTCCCTCAGTTGCTCATGGGTCCTATCATCAGAACAACACCAGAGTAATGTAGGACTATCTTCGAGGTAGATCCTTTTAAACAAAAAAAGTATTATTCTATTCGGACCAGGGGTCTTGGAGTAATCGCTGTTCATCCTATATTTAAAAAATTCTTCATCATTATCATCAAAACAATCATTATTATCAGGTCCACTCCATCAAATTGGTGGTTCTCGTGAGAAAATGCTTGAGTAGCTTAAGAAAACACCCAAATCACCATACACGTGCCTTTAAAAATTGAGGAGTTCCCTCAGTTGCTCATCGATCCCATCATCAAAACAGCACGAGATTATTGTGGGAACATCTTCGAGGTAGTTCCTTCCAAACAAAAAAAGAATCATTCGAATCGGACCACGGGTCTTGGAGTAATCGCTGAACATCCTACATTTAAAAAAATCTTCATCATTATCATCAAAACAATCATCATCATCAGGTCCACTCCATCATATTGGTGATTTTCGTGAGAAAATGCTTCAGTAGCTTAAGAAAACACCCAAATCACCATACATGTACCTTTAAAAATTGAGGAGTTCCCTCAATTCCTCATGGATCCCATCATCAGAACAGCACTAGATTAATATGGCACCACCTTGGATGTAGATCCTTCCAAACAAAAAAAGAATTACCCAAATCGAACCACGGGTCTCGGAGTAATCGGTGAACATACATTAAAAAAAAACACCAAACCGAATGCAGAACCTCCTTCCTCAATGGAATTGAAGTCGGTTAAAAAACGAGACGCAGCTCCCTCTATTACGGTCTCTTTCGGCCTCATTTTGTGGCCCTTATGATGATTTTTTCACGTCATGACCCCTCTATCGATCTAGATGCTCATAAACAAACTCTCAGATTTTACGTACCTATTAGAGCAGGCTCCAATGAGATGTTCGTTTGCAAAAATAGCGGACCGCGAAATGTTTTGTGATTCGTCTATCTGATACCCTAGACATTATAAAAAGCTATGTTGCCGCGCGCGCTCATGGGTCTTTGTCATTCAGTCCACCCCCGTCCCTTTACCGCTGCTATAGACTCGCTGCGTGCGCTTGTAGCGTTGCCAGCTCGTCGATAGGGTAGAGAGAGCTTTGGAGACGAAGCAATATGCATTGGGCTGCTTTTTTAATACTACCCAGAGTACTATGTTAAAGAATACCAAAGAGACCTAATGAAGGTACAGAGACTGGCATACCTGATCGATGATAACGGGGGCAATGAGAACGATCCCAACACATGCAATGGAGGTAATGCTGGGCATGAAATCACTTCATATTGTATTGAGGTGGAGGAGAGAGCCACGGAGCAGTGGTACAGAATAAAATCAAAGAATGGGGAGGAGAGAGAGCTGCCAGGATAAAAGACATGCACTCATACAAAGAGAGGCGCTGTCAAGAATGGAAATTATATATCTTCTTTCTCACAGTCTGGAAAGTGAGATTTGATTTGATTTGAGAGATCGTATCTTTTCTGGTTCCCTGACTAGCAGTTGACACGATCGTTTCCCTGCCAGCAGTTTTACAACATGTGCCCCTCCGAATAGCCGTAAACTTTTTCCAGCCCTCCCAGCTAGATTTCTCTCTCAGTTTTGTGTACTTATTCCTAATTTCTCTATATGCATCCCAGCTGATTGAGAGTCGTCCTTCCTCAACGCTACCCTTATTACTTATACCCTTATACAGAGGGCCCCCCCCGGGCAACAGGGGTATCCCCCCTCCCCCCGACACGTTAGTATTGCATACTACGGGGGCCATAGTATAGGTGTGGCCCACAATATTTTTTGTGAAGAAATTTTTTTATCATAAATTTCATTATATTTCATAAAACAAAAGTTATCAATTGTTGTCAGGGTTGTATTTTATTAATGACACATATAGGCACCCATAAGTACTAATATGCTAATGAAATACCATAATTAAAACGAAAAATCTTTGTAATTTACTAATAATATTTGTGAGGGCGGGGAGGGGAGAGGGGACCACAAAATTGGTTGGCAACATATATTAATTGGATGTTTGGGATCCATACAATATATATCAGAAGTCAGAATGAGGTCCGCAATTTTTGCAAACGGGACTCCACTGAGAGTCCGGTCTATATCTCTGCTATAGCCCGAACAAATTTCATGAAGATCAGGAAAACGATATTAAAGTTATCGCGTAACAAACTCTCAAAAAAAAACATCGAATTGCCAAGACGTCCCAGTAGCCAGAAGTTATTTGTAAGAACTTCGCTTCGCTTACGCTCCGCTCGTTCGATAACTTCATGCCCGTCCCGGGGGTAAGGTGTGTGAGGTGTCTACTTAATGGGCTCTATAATATACCCTGGCAACAATCGCATATAATTTATTTCGATACTTTGCCAGCCGAAGTAAGTCTAACAAAAATCTCTAGTTTGGCTAGAGTTTGTTCCACTTCAAGCATAGACAGGGAGAATCATACTGTCTTTTTCTAATGCTAGTACTCTCACTACTAAAAAAGGGATGGGTATAGCATGTTACTCTGACTGTTACTGCACTTTTGGTTTGCCAGACTATATCAAATAAATGCCGCAGCCACAGCGCAATGTATAATTTGGTGCAACAAATTTAATCGATCGATCGATCAAATGCTGCCCTCTAGTGAAAGTGTAAAAAGGTATTTTATTAGAATAAAGGTATTTTGAAAATACCTATTTAGCATTTTGTATTTCAAATACCTTTTTGTGAAACTATTTTGTATTTTTATTTAAAATAGGTAAAATGTCAAAGTATTTCCATTTTTTATTTAAATGCATTTCTCAACCCATTTTTAACATCTCTGAACATATTAGGGGCAAAAATTCATCGATACGATGATACGGCAACTGCAATTAGGACAAATGAGCATTAGGGCAAATGATCATTAGGACAAATAGCATTAGGGAATACAAAAATAGGACAAAAAACTTTAGGGATTCAGATATAGATCCCTTTAATAGAGTTACACACCCTTGATATATATACAGTGTGTCTCTGTAATAGGAGCAATAAATTAAAACATAGATTCTACTCCTCAAACCACAAAACTTTTGTTCAACAACTTAAAAAAAAATGTATTTTGTAGATTGTCTCTTTTTCATACAAACTAAATAGTATTTTCAATGAACGTTAAAATCCGTCTAATTGACATTGCTTGTCACCCTACAGACATAGTCAATTTCGGAATACATTGCGTGTTCGAAAAAACTTTAAAGTGTCCTAAAAATCAAACTATACGTTATTTTTAAAAGTCGCTGAACAAACGTTTCCTGGTTTAAGGAGTAGAATCTACGTTTTAATTTATTGCTCCTATTACAGAGACACACTGTATTTACCTAATAGATACATACAGACAGAGCAATCACGAACTAAAATGATATGTATGTATATGAGCCACAACTGGTATAGTTATTAAAACTTACGGAATTTTCGCCTGTTCTGGCAACCTCCTAGAGTTACAAACCATAATTTTATTAGTTTCGGGATATATTATGATAAGAGATACACACACAAATAAAAACCAGCCAAGCGCAAGTTAGACTCGGATCCTGAGGGTTCCGTACATCGCACAATTTTAACAATCACCGAACTTTGCTGTAACGCAAAGAAAAATTGGATCGAGAGACTTACTTTGACTTTTAGTTGAATAAAATATATTTTTCAGCTCAATCGGAAACCGGAAATTGCGTCAAATTGTTGACTTGCTTGATTTGATTACATGAGCGCGACACGTGGATATCACATTTGAATCGCTACTGGAAAGAGTGATATCCATCTGTCCACACGTGTGTAGCTGTCTAATTTACAGTAGGTCTCACTACGTATAGGTAAGTGGATCACTCTGTTGTGATTGCATAAAGATTTCGGCTGTTATAAAAGTGTGATATCATAGTTGTCTACCTGGCGACTTTCAGTTTCGCCATATCGAATCGGGGCCCAGGTGAAAATAACTAAAAGCTTGTAAGGGCGGCCTCCGACTATCAGTCCGCCTGCAGTCCGCCTGACGATATCGACCTGTCAGTTGTTCGGAGCCTGCCAATTTTTATTCTGACAGGCCGAGATCGTCAGGCGGACTGAAGACGGACTGATAGTCGGTGGCCACCTTAATAATTTAATGATACAGTTTTTATCAGAATTTCTGTTTTTTCTAACTAAATGAGCAGAAACAGAAGGATAGTCTGTCTTTTAGATTCACCGATTATAGTAGTTTATGTAACTGTTACGTAATAGGGGTCCTTAAAACACGAGTGTGGTTTTATGAAACGAAGAAGAAGAGAGTGAACGAAGTTTTAAGGCCTAATTACGTACAGTTGCATACACTGCTTTATCTACACACATATTATGAACCCGAAATGATGATTGAATGACTGACATTGCACAGATTGCACGCCATCGCCGTGGCCAACTCGATTGTGCCGGCGGTCGGCGGGGCGCGTGCCGGCGGGTCGGAGCATCCCGGATTTTCATAATGATATCGAATTTTTGCTTATTATTTGATAATAATAACATCGTTACAGATAAGACATTTGTTCTAACTTCTAACGAAACAATCTATTTTTATGGTGGTTATAACGTACGGTTTTTGAACGCATCATGGAGGGTTTATGATATGGGTGTAGACAAAATAAATAATACTAGGGATACACAATCCGCTAAAAAAATAGCCCCATAATAGTACCGCAAGAACGACCCGTGCAGCAGTTTCTCTGATAGTCTTGTTACGGCATAAGAGTAGCCAATCATTTGACAAACAACATTTCATAAATATTCATTTCACAAACAACGCTAGGCAAACTAACGATTCCCAAATTTTAGACATTGCATACAATTTTATTTTACAAATAGTCCAAAAGACAAATTATTTCTAAATGAATAGGAACATATGTATATGTACGAGTATGTCCGACTTAGTATATGTTATGCACTACATATAGCATGTTCGGATTTTCTTAGTTATTAGGAATATATTTTCGACTTAAGTAGTGCACTAGGATGTTAGGATTTCTAAACTAGTAGGAATAAATGTTCGACTTAGTATATTTTATGCACTAGGATATTATAATTTTCTAAATTAGTAGGATAAGATGTTCGAGTTAGTTGTTATGCACATTGAAATTAGGCGAACTGAATTTTATTCTTCTTCATGTTATACCAGAACATTTTATGCTCATATAACGTTATGAAAATTACTTATTAGGCGAATATATGCATTATTATAGTGACTTTTATGTGAAATGGCATTATGGCCAAACGTGTTATGCCATGTGCAAATATGACAATCCATTTTATGCGAAAAAGAGGGCAACCCAAATTATTTGCTTGAAAAAACACTATATTACAAAAGATTATTTAGTTAATTATTCATTTGTTATTCTGGGCAATTAACAAAATATCGCATGGTAAAAAACGTTAGTAAAAGGGATACTAAGTAATACTTCATTTAATAAATCATCACGGTGTGTATGCCATTCATACGTGTATTATCTACGAGTACTACATTTTATAAATGATAGATATTTTGTAGTTTTAAATTTAAGTTTGTTTTTGTTAAATATTATCACGGAAAACTATTATTTGGCAGAGCCCAGATAGGTGCGACGACGAGCAAAGCGAGGAGGAGGAAAAATGCGACCTAACAGTTCCAGTAACTTATGTCGGGGTTAATAGAAAAGTAAAATACTCGTAATGTAAACATATCCATTCAACATATCCATAAACATATCAATTCTAAACTTTTTATTACTGTACAATTTTATTTTTATTTTTGGTGCAATAAAGAATATTGTATTGTATTGTATTGTATTGTATCCATTTACCTTCATAGCTTCGCAATCACGTACTTTTAAAAAACAGCCACGGCTTCATTGTCAATTTATCCACATAAAATAACCATTTTCATTTAGTTTTAGTAAAAATATCCATTCAATTCTTATATTCCAGTTAAAACGAAATTCTTTTATAATATTTTGTCTTGTGTCATATGCTCTTTTTGCCTAGAAATACGGTTGTCAGTCAGCCATTCTTGTTTACCTTATTTTACTATTAATACGATTAAAATACGACAAATCATGAAATCTCTCGGACAGTCCTGAAATTTGGTATGTATATTAATTAAAGGTTCCGTTTTCATGTCCAGACCATTTTACGTTCCAGGACCTCGTGGAATCACCAGCATTTTTTTAAATGTCGTCCATGCTGAAGAACTTCGCCTTTAACTCTTAAACCTCGTCTTCTATGGAAATATGATCTAGGGCAACAATAAAGCTTATTAAATTATGCACAATAGGTACAGTCTTACATGTGTTTGCGAATAGATTGCATTTTCTCAGAGAAAATATTAGTACAAGTGATATTTTTCGTCAGTACCTTCCCATGGCATATTCCATTGATATGGAGCTTGTAATATTACGAATTTGACCTTTATTTATAGAATTGTAGTTGAGCTATATAACATCAACATTTTACCCGACTGCGACCGACCCTTGAAGGGGCATCGGGGCCACACATATATACCTATGTATATACCTATGTATCTCTATATATTGGTTTAACTAAATCTTTATGACTTAGAAAGAGAAATGGTGTATAAATTACTGAATTTAAATATTATAATTTTTATATGAGCTGAATTGAATTGAAATTGGATTTAGTGCCTGAATTACTGGGGATGTCTATAGAAATAAATGTCACATGGCGATTTAATTATGGATATTTACTATCGCAATAAAAACGGGCCTACCCTATTGGTTTAGCATTTGCTCTAAACAACACGTTTAGGACCCAGGGAAACCCGTGGTAAAACCTAGATCAAACCAGCCTACTGCTACTTGATTATCATTTAATGTATGTAAGCTTAATGACTTCACTTTAGTTATTACAACTTTATAAAATGAAACTTTATGAATGAATGAATGATGAATGAATGATAGTTGAACAACATATGTGGAATTTCCAAGACAATATATGCACGTTAAGTAAATATAACACTAATCAAACATGAACAAGTCAATTAATGTAACACATTATTAATAGATAGGGGACATTAGGATTATGAATCTGTCCAGAATAATGTATTTCTCAAGGAATCGAACCCTAGGTAAAATATAGATTTCCTTCACATTCGAAAACGAGAATCGAACTCTTTTAGAATAATATGGTGATCAATCACACATACTTTAATAGACACAAGGCTATTATATGAATACCAACATCTGAAATGTACAGGAAGGCAATTTACATATAAACAAACATTACCAGTGCTGTGAAACACGGCAACTAAGAAAGGAGACACTAATAAGAATAGCAATTATAACTGCTAATGTAACCCAATTTCCATATACACGAATAAATCATTTCATTTCATTTCATTTCATTTCATTTCATTTCAAGGTCTCAATATGGACTCTACTTCAATAAAGAGCAGCTTATGCTCTTATTTAACAAATCATCAATACTGCAATTTTATCTCGTATTATGCTATAATATTATCCAAATACGAAACCCAGTGACTAACTTATAAATCAAGGTACGAGAATCGAACTCGTCTTCTACATACAATGGTTTTGAATCACAATAGAACATTATCGCAGGTATGCGTTAAGGTATCAAAATATGCACGTGTACTGCAATTAAGTTATAGATGCTACATAAACTAGGTATGTTTAATAGCATATAACTATGATCCAATTAATAGCAAAGTACTTAGCTGTGTCAAACTGCTATTCAGCAACCACTGACTCTATTAAACCCATGTTGGTACTTTAATTAATGACCAATTATTACTGTACAAAATTACAAGAAAACCAAGATATCTCAACGTTGCACCACCATCCAACTCCCAGAATCAAGTGTCCAGTCTCCTTCGCGCCAAAACCGTCGCGCTACCAATGTTATCATTATCTCTAATTATTTATTATTTTAGACTTTATTTAACAATAACAAAAGATTCAGTATCGCTCGTCGTTAACTTGCTGTTTTTCATCCCTCCACTCCTAAGAATCCCTAGTCTTGCTCCTCCGGCGTCCTGATTGGTGTGATCGTGCTAGCGTCAGATGTTCTTCCCTTGCGCACGCACTCCGTGCATTGCGCATCGCCTCGTCTCGTTCTGGCCTGTAGCTATTTCGGAGGTCCACGCGCTGCCCTTCGCCACATTTTCTTTCCACGTGCGAACTTTCCTGGAATGCATTTTTGAAGAAACGGAGTAGTTTCTGTATTGTACAAAAAACCCCACGTAAAGCGATATCCCTGTCTGTCTATTGTCTTAAAACCTTGCCGACACTTTCACATCATAAATAAAAATAAACTTCGAACGAAGTTTATTATTTCCGTCTTTTGCTATGAAGTTCGAGGAATGCTTCTATTTAAATTTATTGCCTCTAAAACTGAAATCCTTCTATTATCTATAGGTATTCACGATATCCTTTGTTTAGCCTGGTCAGATATGGGCAATGGCTATACCATTACACCCTTAAACAAAAAGTAGGGTAACGGTTTAAAAATGTAAAATTAAGCACACCCTGTAGCCTAGGATACTAAACGGATTTTCACAAGTGAGATATCATTACATTTCTTTTAATGTGCACCATTAGCCTATCCTTTCGTCATTACAAAAAAAATGGCGGCCGTGAGAGCTCATGCTCGTAAAGTTCGACTTTAAGTCGTGCGTAGGCGACATAAAACCGCTCTTTGTGCTCTAGTGCATAAAGTAAAATTTTCTTCTAAAACTAAGACAATGAGGCTCAACAGCCAAGCACAGACAAAATATATTGCACAATTTAATTAAGCAGTAAAATTGCGTAGACTACTGAAACTTGTTGTTTTATTTTATTCTTGCTATTATTATTTGAATTCCGTGTTTTCTATAATTAAATTAATGAAATTAGATAAAATAGGAGTTGATTATTGTTACAAAATGCCCTGAAATGTTTTATGACTTGGCAGAAAACAAGTATCGAAGTCTAAATTCACATGATGAAAATTAAAATAAAAACATTAAAAAATGTATTGGTGGGAATTGGTTATTTTTCATGTTCTTTTACTTTACAGCGATTTTATTATTTAAATTGAAGTTGAAAATATTATTTCCCAGAATTATTGAACGATTAAACATAAATCATGACGTCGAGTGACGTTGAAATTGCACTGTCGCCTAATACGTTCATCGAACAGAGTGAGCAAAAAGTAGTAGAACAATTAATATTGCCGCCGAAATCAATATTCTTTTATATAAATAATGTAATTATTTCTAAATTTAAATTTTCCTCGCAATCGAAGTGAAAAGCAGAATGTATACCTCGGGCATAATTGACCATTTTTTTCCTAAACTATCTAACTAAATAAATTGCTTCGGATAACAATGGATCGCTTTATGCCCTTACAATCTACTATTTTGTCTGGTGCCTAACCTATTGAGCGGATTTCGATGAAAGGTCAGTGAGTTGGTAATTAACACTCCAGAGCCTCAAAATACTCATTTACTATAATTGATGAGCCAATAACCGCTATGGCTAACTAAAGTGACGGAAAAACCAGATTATAGGTCTTAAGTGGTTGTTAACCAGCAGTGACGGTAACGAAATTTGACACCTAGCATTTCCCAGATCTCTGTTAGTGTTACTGTGTCTGAAAATTTGATCTTTCAGGACCCCGGGGATCGGCCGCCATCATGAAAAGTGTACCTTTTAAACACCAAAAATAGAGACACATGGAAGGAGATGGAGGAGGCCTACACTCGAAAAGAGGTCCTTAGTATCTAAGATTATACAATGATAAATGAAAAAATCACACTATAAGAATCACACTTTTTGCTTTTTTTTAACTTTTTTTTATAATCCTGGTTTTAATATTTTTTTTACATTTCCACAAATATTTATTTCATACGTTTTGTTATTTCTTATTACATACTCAGTTATTAACTCGGTAACATTAAAATTACCCCTTTGAACAATTTATAACTAGTTAGAACAATAATTTGGTTAATTTCAGAAGCATCCGTGCAGCGTGATGGATAGTGTAACAGACTAGTAAACACTAGGTTCGCGGTTCGAATCTACGTAGAGGATATAGTCGGTGGTGTTCACTTAATTATACGGAAAATGATGATGATGGAATTTCCTTGTGCAGAGTTAGTACTTACGATACAAGCAATGCTTTAAGAAGAGGAGCCATTTAAATTTTTGATGCAAGTTGTTTGAAAATATAAGAAATATGTAATCGACGTTTGAAATTTTTTTGAATAAATGTCTATATCTTTTTTATTTATGGTCGTAACGCGACGAAAATATTTTATGATATAGTCCTGTCATTCCCCTTTATAAAAATTATACAAATTATAAGTTTATTTCAATATTTTTAACGAAAAAAAAATATATAAGTAAACCTACTTTCAACAACAATCTCATTATGTATGAAAAACGACTTAATTGGAGCTCTAATGCTTACCTAATAATATTTTTTACAAATAATGGTATCATATAAGAAAGACATACAAATTAAAAATAAATTACTATAATATTTAATAATAATAAAAGTTGAACCTGGCGCTAAGACGTCCGATTTTCAATCCGGGTATAAGGTATCGGGTTCAAACCATGGCTCGTACAAACAGCAACACACCGTCGATAGACCTTATGCCGTTGCAATAGGGGTTAAAAAAATAGTCAAAATAGTAAAAATAGCCAGTGTTGGCGTTAGTACCGCTGAGTTAGTTTACCGCACGGAATACCAGCAGGAAATACCAGTCACTTTTTCGGTGAAGGAAAACATCGTAAGGAAACCGAATTTAATTCCGATAGGCCCTAGTTTCCCCTCTGGGTCGGAAGTTAAGATTATGGCAGTCACTTTCATAAAAAGTAGTGCCTACGCCAATTCATGGGACTTGGTTGTCAAACGGACCCCAACCGGGACAACCGCTAGGAAAAAAGACTATAGCATTTAAAAAACAAGTAGGTACCTAACAGTGGCGGTAGGTTTAATTTTTTCTTAGGCAAGCCAGTGCCGAGTTTGGCTTAAAATTTCTTCATGAGCTGTAGGAAAACTGCTCAGGCGCCTGAAACTTAGGCAAGCCGACGGGAATCATGTTCTATGGACGCGCCGCCACTGGTACCTAATATTCATTCTCTTTTTCTATATCCTCTATTCAATTATACACTACACAGCCTCATATCTGGGAACATTCACAATATTTTCGGGCAGTTAATTATTTCAGTGGTTTCGATATAGTTTCAAAGGCAGAAGTCACATAAGGAGGATATTGCAGCTACGCATTCAAAGTCAACCTTTTGCCTTTAGAACTCGAAGAATTTAAAATAGAAGTGAAAAAAAGTCGTCCAGTAGGTGTTTCCGTCCCTCCCCCATACTTTTGTGTCCCAATTTCAGTCTTTCATATTTTTAATAAAAATGGTTAAAGTTACTACAAAACTTTCGATAAAGGATATATTGTTCATAAAATTCTCTACAATTTTTGCCTTTGAAGTTTGAAGTATGTTGCTAAGACTTATAGTTTTCAATCTATGTGTTGATAAAAGAAATCTCCCCCCCTCTTTTACCCCCACCGCACCATAAATTTAGATGGCTCTGCTTCCTAAAATGTTCTATGGGTCCTAAGGTCTCACTATGCAAAAGGGGATCCCATCATCACTAAAATCCGTATAATGCCCTTTGTTGTCGTCTGCACCGGCGACTAATACTTTTTGTATTTTTATACTTGTTCTTTTTTATTAATAATTTATTAACTTCCTATTTAATATAATAAGTTTAATTAAAATAGAAGTTGAAATCTTTTTTTAAGGACTAATAATGAAAATTCCGTAGTCACTGGTAACTTTCTATTAACTAAGTAGGTATTTAAATACTATATTAAATATTGTTTACCAACGGAATAATGGGGGTTATATATATATGACAGTAGATACGTTTTCTCTAAACTGATTACTATATATTTTACAGCGAAATATTTACTACTTAAATTTTAATGACCATGAGTTCGATTTTTGAATCTCACCGGGTGACTTATTTCGTACTAAATAGTCATCGGCTGCATACAAAAAAGTCACCGGTGAGATTCAAAAATCGAACTCCATGTGTAGTCAATTATACATCAGTGAAACTTCAAGTTAACAAGTAAAATACCTTTAGCCTAACTCTTACTGTTTAAAATTGTGGTATTGGTGGTCTGCATGCTGTTAAACTTTATAAGGCATTACACTTTGGTTGTTTACTTTATATTATACCTACATTTTACTTCATTGAGTAGAACCGTAAAAAAAGTTGGGTCATAACTTTTTTTATAAGTAATACCAAACTACTCGGTTAAAAGTGAAGTGTATAGTTTCCCTTTTCTTTGATTATAAATTAGTATTCGTATTGCATTTAACACAATTTTTCAGTTTTACTTTAGACAGAGATGGCGGGACACAGCGGTGGGAGTTGTGGAAATTGCGGGAAGAGGCTTTTAAGTATAAAATGGGCTATTCTAAAAACAATTTAAAAAATGAGTATAGTAGGTTAGACCGCCCCTCGCCCTACCAGCCTGTATGCCATTATCAATATGTAATACGTAATCTAAACCAGCTATTTAACGTTGCAAAGAGAAACGACATGTTATCAAAGATAACAATAATTCATCTCTTGCAATGTTAGCATGTTACCAATGCAATGCTAGACGGGGAGCTGGCCACGTCCAAGCATCAGTTGGCTGGTATTGCTCCTACAAAAGTAGTCACTCTGTTTGACGAACCCATTGAGCAAGTTGGCTACCTAATGATTCCCCGAAATATTATTCGCCGATTATCGATTCACAGACAACCACTCGCAGATGGGTTCTTTGGTAGAAACACGATTGGCAGAATTTCATTACGCAGAGTAATCTTTTCGAAGACCAGTCAGTGCGCAGATTATTGATTCGCAGAATTTCTTTTCGCAGAATGATCGTTTTGTAAGTGACACGATAAGCCGGCCAACCATAAGTCGAAAAACGGTTCGAAGAATGATCAGTTGGTATCAATAAGTATTGTTTCCTAGGCATCATTTTATGATATGATATGCCTAATAACTAAAATCCGTCATATGGTTGAAAGTTCATCTCTTGACGGCAAACCATATCGTAAGTAGGGTAATCACTATTCATACATATAGAGTGAACCATTGTCAGGGCCGTTACCAGTATATTTTTTTATTTAGGAATGATGATGATGATGATGATGATGATGATGATTTCTTCCTGTTATCCCTCATTAGGGACATAGGGCTCGCAGAAGAATTTAGGAATAATTTATTTAATTTATAGTAACTTATTAAACTTGAAATGACGATTTAAAATATAGTTTTAGGGATCTGATTTTAGCGCAGAATTCGCTTGCTCGCTTGCGTGAACGTGTTTGGCCTTTACCAGTTGGTTCCTAAAAAATGAATTGTGTAAAATTATAAACATTACTCTACTAAAAGTTACGGAATCGAAATGATTACTCTGACAATTTTTTTTTCCAATAATAGTTCTGCGAATTGAAACAGATGCGAACTGAATCGGTTGTGAACCGTAGAGCTGCCAAACGTTAGTCGACCAAAATATACATCTACTAATAAACCATTCTGCGAATCGTTGTTCGGCGAGTCGTTGTCTGCGAATCGAAAATCTGCGAGTAATATTTCGGGGAATCATTAGGTAGCCAACTTGCTCAATGGGTTCGTCAAACAGAGTGACTACTTTTGTAGGAGCAATACCAGCCAACTGATGCTTGCTACCGAAGACTAGATATTTCGTTTTATTCGGGTTTAGTAGCAGGCAGTTTTCTGTAGCCCACGATGCTATGCTATTTAGATCAAAATTAAGTTTAACTATGGCATCATCAATTCAGATGGCTTGCAAGAAATATATACCTGGATGTCATCTGCATATATGTGATACTTGCAGTGTGTGATACAGGACCCAATATCGGCAGTGTAAAGAATGAATAAAATGGGGCCGAGGATGGAACCCCTCTCGTCAATTTAATAGGTTCAGATGTGCGTGATGACCCATCAGAAAGATTAATTTTTACACACTGACTACGGTTATTCAGAAGAGAGGCCTATGCTCAGCAGTGGGCGATAAAGGGCTGATGATGATGATGACGGTTATTCAGGTAACTATCAAACCATCTCACAGTGTTATTGTCAAAACCGTAATACCTCAACTTGGATAACAGTAAATCAATGTTTAAGCAATCAAACGCCCTCGAAAAATCTAGTAAAACCAGCAGCGTGCACATTCACCAGCAGCGTCCATATTCGTACACTGGAGAATAGAGATAACAAAAATCATTAGAACAAAAAAATATTCTACTTGGTTTGACCAATAGACTGGGAGCAAAATCTCAAATTCGCTCTCCTTCTCCATGCGACAGGCAAATGATATTACTTTTGGGCAACCGGGCTTTTTACGTGGTTTAGACCCTGCTGTATCCGAATCGCCGGTTGCCATCAAAGAAACTACAACCAGAAGTGAGATACGGCCAAAAAAAGGACCCGTTTTTTAGCTTTTCTTAAATAACTCGAAAACAGTAGCACCTACCAAAAAATGTTCTTCCACTTAAGTAATTTACATAAAATTCTCTATAAAAAAGGTTCTATACAGTTTTTTGCTGGGATCAATGTTTAATGAGATATTAAGGGACTAAGATAGACAATAAACATATATACTAATTAGCTTTTTCCCGCGAGTTTGTCTGCGTGGGATTAACATTCGCTATAATAAATTAATGAAATGCCGTAGTTTAATCTTACAGCAAAAATAAATTTAACATATAAGCTTTTTTACGTCTACAGTAAGCAACAATTCCATACCAACTTCAACCCCGCGTTTCATCCCTTTAAAAGATGATTACTGGGATAAAAACTATCTTATATCCTTCCCCACAACTCAAACTATCATCACACCAAATTTCATCTAAATTGGTTCAGCGGTTTTAGCGTGAAGAGGTAAGAGACCCACTGACTAGTCCAAAATTATTAAACTCTCTCTCCTTCTCGATGCGACAGGCAAAGCATATTACTTTTTGTTTACAGAAGGGTCCAAATAGGGTAAAAATCTATTTGGACCCTTCTGAGTTCGAAATTTAAAATATTTTTTTACCGGAAGTGAAATATTTAAGGTGGCGGCCAGTATAAACCTAAGCGTCGAAAAATCTATGTTCCTCGTATGGATACCCCCATTCATTATGCTTTATTTTTAACGATTGTTATTTTTGGGAATAACAGTTGTAATTATAATATTTTGCAATTGCCATCAAATAATGTTAGACCGGAAGTAAGTTATAGAAGATGGTGTCCAGGTCCAGCAAGGCTTCAAAAATGTACTATTCTTTTTTTGGACGGAAATCTCTCGTTTTTTTATATTATTGTAGTGAGCAAAATTAGTTGAAAGGGTAGTAGTAATAATACACATCTTATATGGAAGTTTCGACTTAGGGAGTCTTAGATTACAATACTCAGTCCTCCTTGACCCAAAAGGAGGCTGCGGAGTATATGCGCGAACATGACGTAAACTCACTCCTGCAGAAGACCAGGCATGCGGCGATGCTGCCGCCTTTACATTCTTTACACCCACTCTTTACACCTTTACAACAGCTCCATCATTCGCCTGAAAGGTTCCGAGCTAGAAGGCCACCAGTATATTTGGAACCATTGCAAATAGGTAATCTTTTTTTTTTAAATACGTGTTATTACAACTGTTATTCCCAAAAATAACAATCGTTAAAAATAAAGTATAATCAATGGAGGTATCCATACGAGGAACATAGATTTTTCGTCGCTTAGGTTTATACTGGCCGCCATCTTAAATATTCCACTTCCGGTAAAAAAATTATTTAAATTTCGAACTCAGAAGGGTCCAAATAGGGTAAAAATCCGTGTAAACAAAAAGTAATATGCTTTGCCTGTCGCATCGAGAAGGAGAGAGAGTTTAATAATTTTGGACTAGTCAGTGGGTCTCTTACCTCTTCACGCTTAAACCGCTGAACCAATTTAGATGAAATTTGGTGTGATGATAGTTTGAGTTGTGGGGAAGGATATAAGATAGTTTTTATCCCAGTAATCATCTTTTAAAGGGGTGAAACGGGGGGTTGAAGTTGGTATGGAATTGTTGCTTACTGTAGACGTAAAAAAGCTTATACGTTAAATTTATTTTTGCTGTCAGATTAAACTACGGCATTTCATTAATTTATTATAGCGAATGTTAATCCCACGTAGACAAACTCGCGGGAAAAAGCTAATTAGTATATATGTTTATTGTCTATCTTAGTCCCTTAATATCTCATTAAACATTGATCCCAGCAAAAAACTGTATAGAACCTTTTTTATAGAGAATTTTATGTAGATTACTTAAGTGGAAGAACATTTTTTGGTAGGTGCTACTGTTTTCGAGTTATTTAAGAAAAGCTAAAAAACGGGTCCTTTTTTTGGCCGTATCTCATTTCTGGTTGTAGTTTCTTTGATGGCAACCGGCAATTCAGATACAGCAGGGTCTAAACCACGTAAAAAGCCCGGTTGCCCAAAAGTAATATCGTTTGCTTCTCGACAACGATTTCTTGAAAAAAAAAACCAGACTACAAAGAGAATTAAGTACCTAGAGTGTTCTCTCCATACTTGACTAAATGCGTATATATAAAAAGTTTTAAGCGAGTTTTGCTAAATGTTATTATTCAAAAGATTACAGATTAATACGTACTACGATTTAAGTGTGCTTAAAACTTAGTATAAATGAGTTTAAGCATACCTCCCATACAACTTATTATTTAATTAGTAGTTTTGCTATGTATGGAGTTAGCAATCTATCTACTCATTTATCTATGGTTGGACGCATGATCATCGGACTTCGCCGTGAAAAGGGATGATCTCTTTTTCATGCTCTTAATTGTTATAAGCTCCTTAAAACTCAATTGCTAATAATTGCATTAATTTCAGCTACCTAGTTCAAATACCCGTTGCTTAAGATTGTGGTAATGGTCTAAGAGCTGGGCACGTCAGATATGATATGACACAATAATGAGAGCAACGAAACCCCTCTAGTTAGTTTGCTATACTATGCTTATTTCTAGATCCGGACATCTGGCAGCTGTAAAGTGGTGGAGGTAAAAGAAAGCAAATAACTTGAAGAAAATAAATTTTAGAGTTCTGGTTTTGGTCCAATATTATGAAAATTATATAATTAATTAGATTATATAATATCCAAAAGTTTCGTTTTGGGGAAGTAGTGCCAAATGATGTAGGTATAATGTAATTTTTGGTTACTCGCCTACTGTTTTTGTTTGCGCAATAATACACAATGTTTTTTGTTCTAATGTTAAAACATAGGTCCTGTTCTCTATAAATGACACAACTTCAGCAGTTTTTACCTATTTCGGTATTACTTTTTTTCAACTTAAAAACTTTGTTGGTCTGTCACTTTGATCTCCACCCATTAAAAGCTGCCAGATGCCCGGATCTAGCAATAAGGATAGTTATGCAATCTAACTGGACTGATTACAAACCTCTCATTATTGTGTCACATCTGACGTGCCCAGCTCTTAGACCATTACCACAATCTTAAGCAACGGGTATTTGAACTAGGTAGCTGAAATTAATGCAATTATTAGCAATTGAGTTTTAAGGAGCTTATAACAATTAAGAGCATGAAAAAGAGATCATCCCTTTTCACGGCGAAGTCCGATGATCATGCGTCCAACCATAGATAAATGAGTAGATAGATTGCTAACTCCATACATAGCAAAACTACTAATTAAATAATAAGTTGTATGGGAGGTATGCTTAAACTCATTTATACTAAGTTTTAAGCACACTTAAATCGTAGTACGTATTAATCTGTAATCTTTTGAATAATAACATTTAGCAAAACTCGCTTAAAACTTTTTATATATACGCATTTAGTCAAGTATGGAGAGAACACTCTAGGTACTTAATTCTCTTTGGTCAAACCAAGTAGAATATTTTTTTGTTCTAATGATTTTTGTTATCTCTATTCTCCAGTGTACGAATATGGACGCTGCTGGTGAATGTGCACGCTGCTGGTTTTACTAGATTTTTCGAGGGCGTTTGATTGCTTAAACATTGATTTACTGTTATCCAAGTTGAGGTATTACGGTTTTGACAATAACACTGTGAGATGGTTTGATAGTTACCTGAATAACCGTCATCATCATCATCAGCCCTTTATCGCCCACTGCTGAGCATAGGCCTCTCTTCTGAATAACCGTAGTCAGTGTGTAAAAATTAATCTTTCTGATGGGTCATCACGCACATCTGAACCTATTAAATTGACGAGAGGGGTTCCATCCTCGGCCCCATTTTATTCATTCTTTACACTGCCGATATTGGGTCCTGTATCACACACTGCAAGTATCACATATATGCAGATGACATCCAGGTATATATTTCTTGCAAGCCATCTGAATTGATGATGCCATAGTTAAACTTAATTTTGATCTAAATAGCATAGCATCGTGGGCTACAGAAAACTGCCTGCTACTAAACCCGAATAAAACGAAATATCTAGTCTTCGGTAGCAAGCATCAGTTGGCTGGTATTGCTCCTACAAAAGTAGTCACTCTGTTTGACGAACCCATTGAGCAAGTTGGCTACCTAATGATTCCCCGAAATATTACTCGCAGATTTTCGATTCGCAGACAACGACTCGCCGAACAACGATTCGCAGAATGGTTTATTAGTAGATGTATATTTTGGTCGACTAACGTTTGGCAGCTCTACGGTTCACAACCGATTCAGTTCGCATCTGTTTCAATTCGCAGAACTATTATTGGAAAAAAAAAATTGTCAGAGTAATCATTTCGATTCCGTAACTTTTAGTAGAGTAATGTTTATAATTTTACACAATTCATTTTTTAGGAACCAACTGGTAAAGGCCAAACACGTTCACGCAAGCGAGCAAGCGAATTCTGCGCTAAAATCAGATCCCTAAAACTATATTTTAAATCGTCATTTCAAGTTTAATAAGTTACTATAAATTAAATAAATTATTCCTAAATTCTTCTGCGAGCCCTATGTCCCTAATGAGGGATAACAGGAAGAAATCATCATCATCATCATCATCATCATCATTCCTAAATAAAAAAATATACTGGTAACGGCCCTGACAATGGTTCACTCTATATGTATGAATAGTGATTACCCTACTTACGATATGGTTTGCCGTCAAGAGATGAACTTTCAACCATATGACGGATTTTAGTTATTAGGCATATCATATCATAAAATGATGCCTAGGAAACAATACTTATTGATACCAACTGATCATTCTTCGAACCGTTTTTCGACTTATGGTTGGCCGGCTTATCGTGTCACTTACAAAACGATCATTCTGCGAAAAGAAATTCTGCGAATCAATAATCTGCGCACTGACTGGTCTTCGAAAAGATTACTCTGCGTAATGAAATTCTGCCAATCGTGTTTCTACCAAAGAACCCATCTGCGAGTGGTTGTCTGTGAATCGATAATCGGCGAATAATATTTCGGAGAATCAATAGGTCACCAGCAAGTTTATGAGGCTAGGAACTTGGGTCTCCAAATGGACTGTGGGCTACGTTAAGAAAAGTATATTGGTGATGCTGTCAGAAATTGCTTCTATAAGCTTAGAGTTCTCTACAAAATTAGGCATTTTATTAGTGAAACACTGCGCGTTAAGTTGGTAGAGTCATTAGTATTGTCCAAACTTAATTATGCAGATTCGGTGTTTAGTCCACATCCTCTATCAAAAACCAAACGACTCATACAACGTGTACAAAACGCTTGTGCACGTTTCTGCTTTGATATTCCCTTTAGAGGCCATGTTACTCCATTTCTTAATAAGTATCAAATACTCAAAATGCACCACCGTCGTAAGCTTCACCTTGTTTATTTGCTTTTTGGTATAATTAACTATAAAGCCCCAAAGTATCTGTATGAGAAGCTTTCTTTAACCAAGTCACGTGGAGGTCGTCGGTGTGTTACCTTCCTTATAACCAATCGTCACGCATCTGCAGCCGAGGTAGTTTCCGTTACGCAGCCACCAAATGTTGGGACAATTTACATCCCCCTATAAAAGGCCTGAAAACCATGCATAGTTTTAGAATTAGGTTAAGAAAGTTTATGCTCGAACATCAAGGGAACGAGGAAAACCTTAGACTTGAAACAAGCTGCATTTAGGTTGGATAAGTAGTATATATTTTTAAATTTCTTTCCATATGTATCTCTTACCGCCTTGCAATGTCCCATCTGTTACGCCATGAATATCCGGACTGTCTTTTTTTCTTGTTTTGTTTTGTATTATGTTGGTGTAATTTTTATAGTTTGCATTCATGTCAAGATTTTATTGTTTTTGCAACGATAAACACCATAGATATAGCACCCATAGATCTGACACGGAACTAATAATACCAAGATTGAACGGGATAGTCTTATTACACTTTCCATAGATATGACAGAGAAGGCGCTATTATCGTTAGTCCTTATCATAGACTCGCCCTTGTGATTATTGCTTACTTCCATAAGGGCCTAAGCACAATAGAAACTTTTATCACCCTCCACCGCTGTTTGAAGGGTAACAATGAAACCGACTAAATTATGTAGGCTAGCTACAGTATGCTATCAGCCATCTTGAAATACGTTTCCAAATTAGTCGCGTTGTGTGTGTTCTATCCCTTATGGTGATACGGGTGTTTCAGCTCTATGAGATACTTGCTTTTTGATAAACACACAGTGCCAGTGTTGCCATAAATTACGGTCGCGTTCACTGTCTCAAATGCCCAATTATTGCGCAACGTGGCGTTTTCTATTTTTATTGTTTTTTTTGCTGCCTGTTTTACATATTTAATTACTTTTTAACTTTATTAATTTGTCATTGTGTCATGTTCCGTGACATCATTCACGTGTAGCCCCGGCGGAAGACCAGCGCTGCCCTTCCAGGCTAGCACCATACTGAGTCGGGACCATTTCGTGGCAACTATATTCATGCCTTAATTTTATAAGTACCTAGTTAGACTAAGTATTTTGTACATTTTGTTGTTGTCACGAATAAATGTATTTCTATTTCTATTTCTTCTTTCATCGTTTGAATAAATGTAAAGGGTTCGAGCTAAAAGACTGTAATGTTATCTTTCTTTCTTTTCCGGATGGTTCACCATTCTTCACGATGATAAGTATGATAACCCTTCTTATTATTAGCATTCATTTAGTATCCTTCCTTCTTATAACTGCTTTTAACCAATTTTCGTGATACTGATTGGTTTTTTTGTTGTTGTTGCTGCCAACAAAGCTAATAAACATTGAAGATTTTCTTCGAGATAATCGTAACTACGAGTAGTCACGTAATGGAGTAAGTGTAAAGCATCTGTAAATTGTAGACAGTGAACGGGGGTGCAGAAAAGGAGATAGTAGGAGAAAGACAAAAGTAAGTATACGAAAAATAGCAATAGCGGCCGCGAGGGCGACAGCGTCTGTCGGTGACAGTGGTCAATTAGCAACTGACGTTTAGGTTTAACACAATGTATATGCATCTATAGGTAACTACATAACGTTGCATGTCGCTCGCGCTCACTATCAATGCGTATGTATAGATTTATTCATATTAAGTAGTAGGTACAACAACATATGAAATAGGTAAGTATAAAAGGTATGTATTTATGTATGTCTTTCCCGACCACGGAACAATGGTGTTCCGGACCTTTGGGAGGCGTATGCAGAGCCGAAGCCAACGCGCAGAGGCCCTTTCGACAATTTAATGAAAAGTGAGGGGTACACTAGGCGGATGCTGCCCCTGCCCGTGTCATGGGACGCACGCAGAGACAGCACCCGCCATGGTGTAAGGACTATTGAGAATTAATGGAGTCTAAAATGTACTAGGCTATTGGGTGAAAAGTCTGGACTGTTGAATGGGCTATTGGATGAAGAACCGGACGCCTGCCTAATAAAACGGTATCCAATTTTATTTCCGGCAGACGGTGACTCGCCCTTCGCAAGATGGGCCTCCATAAAAAGCGACATCAAAGATGGCTCAAGGGCAACACCGGTGCGGGGGCTGGGGGTAGAGAGGTGTTACTGGACTTTAAACATATTTATGTATTATTATTAGTTTCTAAGTTTATTTTCAGGTCCGAGAGGTTTCATTCGCGTCTGCCGTCTACAGCATCTTTTTTCTTTATTTGAACTATCAGCAAGCAAAGTCTGAAGATTAGTTGGTACGAATCTGTCGCTGTCATATCCAATATCAGCTGTTTGAAATACACAGCATTTGATTTAGTCCATCATGGCTCAACTTCGTGTAATGGTCACCGGTCTTTTAGTAGGAAATCTCCGAAGCAAGAGAAGGTGTGCCCAAACAGCAGCTTATAAATCTAAATCCTTAAAATACTCTATTTGGTTGGAGGTACTCTCTCTTTTTGCAAGGACAAGATAGAAATTATTTAAATACTTTACCATCATACTTCTGGTAATTGCGTTGTGTGAACTCTTGGCCAATCCATAGCTTTAATAGAATACAACTCACGTAATCCTGCGATAATTCAATACTTTAAAGAACTATATTTTTATTGATGGCAAATTTTTAATTTCTAACTTGAGAAAACATTCATTTTGTTTTCGAAACAAAAACATTGTCATTCACTGTTAAAAAAAAATCGGTCTTTCACTTCGTTATATATTTTTACGAATTATGGGGATTATGAGCTCTTAAGGAAATACATGGATATCAGTTTCAATAATTATATATTGAAATCATACACAAGGAAGCCAGCACGGTCTGACACCTAATACAGGAGTGACAGATCTAAAGGATAATATCAGTATGGAGGCTACGTCTTAGGTTGAATATAATTTATATAATACATGAGTATAAAACCTTTATATTATTTTTGTACTATGAACCTATAGTCTGGCAAACCAAAAGCGCAGTAACAGTCAGAGTAACATGCTATACCCATCCCTTTTTTAGTAGTGAAAGTACTAGCATTAGACAAAGACAGTATGATTCTCCCTGTCTATGCTTGAAGTGGAACAAACTCTGGCCAAACTTTATATTTCAACTGATGTCTTCGTCTTTGAAACAGAATACTCCTGTTGAAAAACTTATAGAATAAAAGTTGTAGATACTAAAATTTAACGTTATATTGATACTTTAATTTTCAAATTCAATCATTTGAAACACTAAATTTGGTATGTATTCAAAATGGTTATGTAGCCAAAACTAGCTTATCCGCCTCGATAGCCAGCTCGATAGCCAGATACGTAGGTTTATGGGCCACCACCAGGGGTGCAACACACACGATGCATGTGATTTGCATGAACAGGTTATTTATTTGGAAATTCTTCTAAGTTGCATATTTTCCATAAATATGAGGTGTGAGGACTACATTTAATGCATCTGAACAACTAAGAACATTTCAGTGCAAATTTCTAAAAAGTACCCAAGAAAAAAATATTTATACACCGTGTTTTTTTTAATTCTGTTAATTTTAAGGGTACATTCCTGAGCTTTCCTTAAGTATATTTTTCAATGACGTTAGTGTCATAATCTCCTAATTAGCTACAGTTCTGAGATATTTCATTTTTGTCTTTCTGATTGTGTAAACCTACATTAAATATATTTTTATTATTATTCTCTTTATTCATTTTAAATCTTAGGCTAGGGTTTTTATAATATGAATATAAAAGTAATATAAAATACAACATACAAAATACAATATAAAATATAAACACATTATAAAAAACCTAACCTAGGTTGCCGCCGGCAACAGGGCAGAGCCCTGGCTGCCGGTGGTTAGGGCCGCAGTGAGAGGAACCGGCGGACTATCCGCGCCGTTTCCATGACCACCGCCTTCTGCATCTGACCCTTGATCCAGCCACCTAGCGAGAGTCTCTCGAGGTGTTGATCGAGACTCTTCGCTATGAGACCATTCGCTGAAACGATTATAGGGACAATGATCGTCGAGTCAACGTCCCACATTGCGGTTATCTCGTGAGCCAAGTCTAGGTACTTGCTGGACTTGTCCTTCTCGGCCTTCACGAGATTCTCGTCATGGGGGATAGCGACGTCGACGAGCACGGCCCGGCGCTGCGACCGATCAATCAGCACGATGTCAGGCCTATTGGCTACAATAGTCCTGTCCGTGATGATTGATCGGTCCCAATAGAGCGTGACACGACCATTCTCGAGAACTGGCGCAGGTAAGTACATGTAGTATGGCACTTCGCGGTTCACAAGACCGTATTGAAGAGCAAGCTGTTGGTGTATAATCCTGGCTACGAGGTAATGTCTGTGCAATTACTCAACCGCCCGTGTAACTCCTTACTCTTCCATACCATCTTGCGATCCTCGGTGCTCAGCACCACAGGTTTGCGCCAGTTCTCATTCGCCAAGGAGAGCGGCGTGAGGCCCTTGTCTACTGCCACCACATCACGATGCATCCCAAACTCGTTGTTAAGAAAATAATTCCTGAGGTTGTACACCTCACGGTTGTGGAGATTTTTGGCCTTTTAAAAGCCGCGACCTCCACACTTCCGTGGGATGTACAATCTCATAACAAACGAGCGTGGGTGAAGCATACGGTGTGTGGTCAGCAGTAGACGGACCCTTCGATCCAGAGCATCCAGCTCGGTCTGTGTCCACCTTAGTATGCCAAAGGAATATGTGAGTAGGGGCATCACCCAGGCGTTGAAGGCGCGCACCTTGTTGCCACCTGACAAAAGACTGTTGAGTACTTTTGTCAGCCGACCGAAGAAGCGCTCCCTCAACGCCTGTTTGATACCCGCATCCTCAATACCCAACGACTGTGACATAACAAGATATTTGTAGGTTTCTGATTCAGAGATAGACCTGAACGTCATTGTCTCAGAAAGCTGTAAATTTGTTGAATTTACTACTTTCCCCCGCTGTACATGCATAACCGCACATTTATCAACACCAAACTCCATCTTGATGGAACTACTGAAAACTTCAGTGGTTTTCAGTAGCTCCATCAAGTCTCGGTTATTTGGTGCAAATAATTTGAGGTCGTCCATATACAGAAGGTGAGATATATATGGCTTCGCCCTCTCTCTGAAGCTGACAACCTAGCCCTGAATCCTTCAGCAGAGTGCTGAGCGGATTTAGTGTTAGGCAGAACCACAGGGGACTCAGACTGTCGCCCTGGAATATTCCTCGCTTGATCCTTATAGAGTCCTGCGGACCAAGGGGGTCATCCCCGCCTCCTGGTTGACGAAGGACTGTGGTCCACTGCCTCATACACGCGCCAAGGAAGGATCTTAATGCTGCATCAACTTTATACAGCTCTAAGATCCTCTCCAGCCATGAATGAGGCACCGAATCATAGGCCTTCTTGTTGTCAATCAAAGCAGCAGAGAGGGCCCCCCTGTTCCGCCGGACTCGTTGGCAAATGGTCATGTCTATGAGGAGGATCTCTTTATTATTATTATTATTATTTTACTCTAAGAACCCACTACAAAATGATGCACCGTTGTGTATTTTTTTATTTAAAAAAACCTACACTTGTGTGTTAATTATTTAGAATATTATGCTTGCTTCGTATCTCGGACTGTGCGAAATTACATTGACATGTCATCATTTTAAATTGTTTGGTTGAGTTCATTATAATATCCTAATACCCTTTTTACATTACACCGATTGGGGAATCAATCAAATCAATAACTGATAGAGATAGCTTGAGTCCGGTAAAAGTACATACAAACTAGTTTTTATCCCAGAATAGTAACTTTTAGAGGCTGAAAAGTTATTATATAGAAAATTATTAACGCTATATCGATTTAAAACAAAAATTTTCAATATATTTTTGAGTTATGGGGAATTTTTATACCGGAAATCATCCCTGAAGTGTGTGAAAGGGGGTAGAAGTTTTTTTTTATGGGACATCCTATGATATATAATAATGACACATGGTTTATGCACGCTCCAAAAGGGAAGTTCTTAGAATGAGTGAATTCAAACAATTCTCACTAGTCGCGCACCGACAAGCGAGAGATGCGGACGTGCCAATGAGCTGACTATCTTAGTTGAATCACGAGAAAAAATCTATTAGAAAAAATAAAAGACGTACCAGCGGCGCGTGGCGGTCTTACCGGCCAGGCTGCCAGCTCGCACGCAGCATGGAGGTTGGGAGGTCTATCGCGATATTATTAAATTTAAACTTTCGTGAGACATAGGTACTTACACTATGAAATAATTCACGGCTCTTTAGTCACTTCGCGCAACATGTTTCGGAGAGCCTAGGTGTCCATCTTAAAGCACTCTAGGAGTGCTACTTGAACCGGCCCGTAGCGCACTGCTGCACGTCGCGTTGCCGGCAACGATGGAGAACTATGCTCTCCAAAACATGTCGCGTGAAGTGATTAAAGTGCCGTGAGTGTAAGCGTTTTTTATTTTATAGTATTACGATATTTCATTGTATTTTAACTTCATTGAATAAATAAATAAAAAAACACGGCGTGTTAAGAGTTTTCTGATTAGCAGTGATCGGGGATTTCTCTGCCACTTGGGGTGAGTGACCTCTTGCTAGTATGGATATGCCGCGAGATTCCGGGATTCGCGTGCGATATAGGAGAGTGTTTGGGCATGTTACTTAATCAATTAATTATGCTATTAATAATTGTGTACGGTTTTTTTTTAATGTTTTACTTAAATTATTACATGTACTTATAAGAACATTTTTCTTAATAATTTCTTTGAATAATATTTTTTCTTTAAATCATAACCAACACTGTTTTTTAATAGTCCCTTATTTTATAAACGAATTACCAACACCAAAATAGCGTTTGCTTTTCGAACAGTTTTGTTCCTATCGCGGGCCAAGCGGCGTATATTATCATTTCGACTTGATATGCCGCGGTGTGGCAGAGAAATCCCCGATCACTGCTGATTAGGTACGTTTTAGGAATTTACAATGAAATGTTCTTAGTTTTAAGTGTTGTAACGATGTATTAAATGTAGGCCTCTCACTTCGTATTTATGGAAAGTATGCAACTTAGAAAAAAATACGAAAAATAACGATTTTGAATTCATGCCAAATGTAGTCTTTGAAAATGACTGAATGTGAAAACTGAGGTATCTATATAACGTGAAATTTTATTCTCTACAACTTTTATTGTATAGGTTTTTCAACAGGAGTAATCTATTTCAAAGATATGAGGTATGTAAGTCAAAAATATGAGTTTTCAATTAAATTAGACATTTTTCCGATTTTTAAGTTATGATTTCGGCTGTACCACTGGATCGAATTATAAGTTTAAGATGCTCATTCGACGCAGAACATAACCCTCTTTAATATTAAAATAACGTTATTTCCATCGGACGCACCGTTTTTGAGTGACAAGAAAAAACTGACAAAGAGCAAAAAATTCGCTCAAGTTATGCACACCTGCTGGAACCGTGCAAACTCGGATGACATGCCTTTAGGACCACATGCAGGTATTAAAACGATTTCCAGTCTGCTGGGAATTAATTCTTCGAAAAACTGTAATTTTCTTAGCCTATAATGATATCACACTTGTGAAAATCCGCTTAGTATCCTAGACTACAGGGTGTGCTTATTTTTACATTTTTATACCCTACTTTTTGTTTAAGGCGCAGTCGGGTAAAATGTTGATGTATGTACAGCTCAACTACAATTCTATAGATAAAGATCAAATTCGTAATATTACATGTTCCATATCAATGGAATATGCCATGGGAAGGTACTGACGAAACATATCACTTGTACGAATACTTTCTCTGAGAAAATGCAATCTATTCGCAAACACATGTAAGACTGTATTGTGCATAATTTAATAAGCTTTAATGTTGCCCTAGATCATATTTCCATAGAAGACGAGGTTTAAGAGTTAAAAGCGAAGTTCTTCAGGATGGACGACATTTTCAAAGATGCTGGTGATTCCTCGAGGTCCTGGAACGTCAAATGGTTTGGACATGAAAACGGAACCTCTATTTAATATACATGTAGCGTTTTCTTCAATAAAACAACTTTCTCCCATCAGATGAACTTTTATTTTTGATCCCCACACCAAGTTCACAAATATTTTAGAAAATATGTAAGAGCTATATCTAATGCACGTCCTATCGCTTCAATCGTCCTAGCTATCTCTCCCGCTCACTCCGTTCACCATCCGTCTTGCTCATTCATTCAGTCGTCTGTCACTCAGCATCAACATTCGTTCCTACAGTCGGCCTTCCTACTATCCTTGCCTTGGGCTCTCAGGCACATTATAACATCAGAGCCGGCAAAGGAGCCGGCTAGCAGTAACATTCATAACAACAGCGAAAGTAACTACGGTTAACATCAAAGTACCCAACTGATTGCCTTTCTTAAGTTAGTAGCTTATTAGTTATACAAGTTTACAAGATACATCCTCAGTCGGGTTGGCAATCCAAACATATCTCAAACGTTAAGTGTAACCTAACCTTTAGATATATAAAAAAACTTTTTACAAAAAAAAGATAAACCGACTTCAAAAAGGATAAAATGAATCATTATATTATTTATATGCGTTACCAACTGATATGTTTGAAGTCGGTGCCAAGCCAAATTTGGAAGAGTTAATACGCACGAGGAATTGTGTTCAGTGAGTTGTTAGTCTCACTATATAACTAATCTAATACGATATGGATTGCACTTAGGTATAGGTACATTCGTTTCGACCGTTAACTGTTAAGCAAGTAGATACAGAAAGTATAGCCATGCGTCTTATGTTTGTTAGGACACTGTTCGGACTATGGGTATCTCGAACGAAGCCCGTGGTTCGTTTGAATTATTCATCCTTCTTCAAGAAGTATACAGGAATTCAATGGCTAGGTTAATTTTCCTATACTCAGATATACCCAGTACACCCACCGTGTCAGTAGAAAAAGGCACGATATTCGAATTTTCTATGGAAGGTTCATCTTAAGCGTCTATGTACATATTTTTTCTATTTGCCGCTTTTTTCTGATTATTGACAAAGTAAACGTGTATGAGAGTATATATGTATATATACATAGGTACCACATTTCATCAAAATTGGATTAGTTGTTTTAACATGAAAATGTAACAGATAGAATCACATTCACCTTTGCATTATGTACCTATTAGTAAGTACCGATGTTTTGTGATGTTCATACTTGAAGCTGATTTAAATTTTTGGCTTGGCACCGACTTCAAACATATCAGTTGGTAACGCATATAATTCATTTTATCCTTTTTGAAGTCGTTTTATCTTTTTTTTTGTAAAAAGTTTTTATTTTTAAATTTTTAGTGGTTATATAATTTATCAAAATCGAACAACGAGTCTTGGAAAAATCAATAAAGATATATCAAAAAGTTTGCAACACACCCATTCAATCTAAGGAAAGTTCCACGTATCACATGTGGACTTCATCATTAAGACCACTCCATCAAATTGGTGGTTTTCGAGAGGAAATAAATACACGTGCCTTTAAAAATTTAGGAGTTCCCTCAGTTGCTCATGGGTCCCATCATCAGAACAACACCAGAGTAATGTGGGACTATCTTCGAGGTAGATCCTTTTAAACAAAAAAAGTATTATTCTATTCGGACCAGGGGTCTTGGAGTATTCGCTGATCATCCTACATTTAAAAAATTCTTCATCATTATCATCAAAACAATCATTATTATCAGGTCCACTCCATCAAATTGGTGGTTCTCGTGAGAAAATGCTTGAGTAGCTTAAGAAAACACCCAAATCACCATACACGTGCCTTTAAAAATTGAGGAGTTCCCTCAGTTGCTCATCGATCCCATCATCAGAACAGCACCAGATTATTGTGGGAACATCTTCGAGGTAGTTCCTTCCAAACAAAAAAAGAATCATTCGAATCGGACCACGGGTCTTGGAGTAATCGCTGAAATCCTACATTTAAAAAAATCTTCATCATTATCATCAAAACAATCATCATCATTTGGTTCACTCTATCAAATTGGTAATTTTCGTGAGAAAATGCTTCAGTAGCTTAAGAAAACACCCAAATCACTATACATGTGCCTTTAAAAATTGAGGAGTTCCCTCAATTCCTCATGGATCCCATCATCAGAACAGCACCAAATTAATATGGGACCACCTTGGATGTAGATCCTTCCAAACAAAAAAAATATTACCCAAATCGAACCACGGGTCTCGGAGTAATCGGTGAACATACATTAAAAAAAAACACCAAACCGAATGCAGAACCTCCTTCCTCAATGGAATTGAAGTCGGTTAAAAATAACAAAATGACAACAACCTAGCATCACAGTATCAACATAACATATGATATAGGGCATGTTCTACAAGGCAACATCGTTATTAGAGCAGTCGTGAATAAATTAGAAGTGGCAACGCCTTACCATGAGCGATGTAGAGTTCGCTGACCTCTGACCAGCTAAGTTTAGTGACCCCTGGGCCATAGTTTTATGTGGTCAGCTGACGTCGACGTACGCGCTGGCCCCTCTGTTGAGCTGTCTATCTTCTCAACGTCGTACCGGTCTTTTCCTCTGACTGCCATTACTCTGTAGGGTCCAAGGTACTTCGGTTTCAGCTTCAGGCACGTACCATACTGCGTCCTGATTATGGCAACTTTATCTCCCACTTGGTAAGCTGTACTTTCCTTACGCCGTCTGTTGTAAGTAGCACGGTTCTCTTGCTGAACCTTCAGTATTTGTTCCTGAGCAGATTTTCCTAACTGCTCTCTTGCTATTGTAACAGTTGAAATTTATTCCCCTGGTACTCACCGGGTCACTCAGCGCTGGCATGAAACTCTAGCTGTTAAAAAAACCTCAGGGCGCCTAATACTGGGTTGTGATGTAAATGAATAGAAGCACGAATTCTGGAGAAAGTTTTTATTCACTAGTCACAACGTTCGATCACTATTTGTCCGTCGACGTTAAGTTAAAGCTTGAATTAAATAGGTAACTATCCTTGTCTCTTATAAATCACTCGCGGTTACACATTCTTACGCATACGGATTCCTGTAAATCGACGCAGATGCCTTCAGGAAGCTATCCCAGGTCATGTAGTGGCCATCAGTACAGCCAGGACGCTGGATGCAGGTCGAAGCTCATGTCTCCGCTCGGTGACTCATTTTTCTTCGGATGTTAAGCTCAAGCTAAGAACCCCTACAACAAGGCAAACCCAGCTGTAGAACCAAAGAAATCTTGCAAAGCTAACACGTGCTAGGTATTTGAGGTCATGAACAGTACTTTAATTTTGGGTTGTTAAAACTTCATCTAGGTGTAGACTTCCTCCAGACTTTTATTTTTTACATTTTAAGAATTAAAAAAAATGTTGTTTTGATTGCCAGGACACTGGCTGAGGGCTCTCGTTCCGGTCCATTTCCAAAATTTGATCCATCGCTTGACCACTCTCAGTGATAGCCGTGTCCAAAAAGAACGCTGTTTCTAACGAAACGCCATAAGTACAGTAGCGGTCGCACCCGGAACTATTTCCCTAACTACACAGCTATCATATTAGGCGCGCGAGGCGTGTTTCCGGATAAACCTGCTAGTTCCACACCTCGTCCAGAGATGGCGTTATTAGCAATCAATATTTATTGTTTAATTTTATTGCAAAAACAAATATACCTTACTGTTTAAATATTTACGTTACAAACTGCCATAACATTCCTGTTGTAACAGTTCGTAAATCTGTACGTCCTCCTTGGTACGCATCTTAGTACCTGTCAGTAGTTCAAAAGGCGTCGTGTCGATACTCCTCTGGTACGTGCTGCTAAGCGCTCTCTGCACTCTTGACACGTGCCGGTACCACAGTCCTGGTTCTGAAATGCAAAGTTTCGTTAAAATGGAGATTATAATTTTGTGAACGCGTTCCACCTGTCCGTTCTCTCTGGGGACGCCAGTCGTGACCAAAACGTGTTGGATACTTTCGGTTTCACAATATTCTCTGAAGTCATTACTTGTCAATGCTGCGCCTCTATCTGTAATTATCCTAGCAGGGTTTCCGAACGCCTGCTGGTGTACACTCAGCTTTGCTATGGTTTCCTTGGCCGTCGTGCCCTTTGTTGGATATATCCAGACAAATTTCGTAAAAGCGTCTCCACTGTAAGTATGTAGTTATACTGTTTTTCGTCTCTGTAAGGGGTCCGACGTGGTCGCAATGTAGCGTCTCCAGTGGGATGGTCCCCTTATCAATACAGTGAAGAAATCCTTCCTGTTTACCACTCTTCTTTGTGGCTAGTAAGCATGGCACGCAGGTTACCATGAATTCATCAATCTTCTTGGATACATCCTTGATGTGGTAGTCCTTAACAATCATTTCTATCATCTTCTTTTTGGCAAAGTGCCCTTTCTCATGAATCTTCTTAATAATGTCTCCTTCTAGACCACTGGGCATGACCAGCTTGTTACCTTTGTA
This sequence comes from Pammene fasciana, assembly GCA_911728535.1. Taxonomy (NCBI): domain Eukaryota; kingdom Metazoa; phylum Arthropoda; class Insecta; order Lepidoptera; family Tortricidae; genus Pammene; species Pammene fasciana. Next base: position 6,816,239 of record OU452283.1, read on the forward strand.
CAGCACATCATGTTCTAGATGGTAATCTAGGTAGGTTCTTTCCTTTAAAATCTCAAGAATAGCCATTAGACCGCCGTCAAGCTCCTGGGCTTCCTTGACTTTGTTATGGAGTTCTCGGGTTACCACACCCACATAAGGTGACCTGCTCAGAGTGTCTACATGCCTCATCTGTGAGCCGGTGCAGTGCTCTACTTCATAGTCATATTCTTGTAGAATTAGAGCCCATCTCGCCACAAGCGTTGACAGGTCCTTCTTTCGGAGTGTCATCTCGAATGCCTGGCAATCTGTAACAATTTTAAACTTTAAGCCATACAAATACTGTCTAAATTTCTTAACGGCCTCAATCACGGCTAAGGCTTCGAGTTGATAACTATAACTAGAGTATTTCTTCTCGGCGTCGCTCGTCTTTTTGCTCATGTAGTACACTGGGTGTAATTGATCGTCGTCTGGGCATCTTTGAAGTAAAATAGTTGCTAGAGCTAAAATTGAAGCGTCTGTGTGCAGTTCTGTCTGAAGCTGCGGGTTAAAAATCCTTAACACAGGAGTGTCTGCTAACTTTATCTTTAATTCATTAAAAGCAGCTTTTTAGGGTTCCTTAAACACAAAAACGGCGTCCTTTTTAAGTAAATCTGTCAGAGGCGTTGCTATAAGTGCAAAGTTCTGAATAAACTTTCTGAAATATGAGGTAAGTCCAACAAATCCTCTCAACTGCTTGATATTAGTAGGTTGTGGAAACCGTACCACCGCGTCGGTTTTATCTGCTGATTGCCGTACTGTATCATTCTCCACGATGTGGCCTGGGTATTCCACCCGTCGTTGAATCAACTGTGACTTCTTCCAGTTCACCTCGAGGCCATACTGGGATGCTCGGAGCAGCACCTCCTTCAGACTCTGCACAGCCTGTACCTCGCCTTCTGCAAGGATAATCACGTCATCAATAAAGATCAACACATATTCCTTTTCAATCAGGTCCCTGAAAATTGCAGTCATGAAACGTGTAAACACCTTCGGGCAAACTGATATTCCAAACGGGGCCTTTAAAAACTCATACTGTGAAGTATTGGTCACAAATGATGTATACTTTATTGAATAATTATGAACTGGTAAATGGAAATATCCATTTTTCAAATCAAGTGTGCTAAACATCCTAGCATTTGACAGTTTATCAATATAATCTTCAATCACGGGTAAAGAATATTCGTCCTTAACCAACTTTCTGTTGATCAACCTGTAATCAACACATATCCTTGTACTTCCGTCCTTGTTCTTCACGAGCACTAAGGGACTAGCATATTCAGAGAAACTTACCCGAATGATACCTTCTTGAAGCCACTCCTTTACCTGACGGTCGACTTCTTTTTGTTCAGCAATGGCCAGTCGACGTGGTCGCTGCGCGATCGGCACGTCGTCCGTCAAAGTGATGCGCAGGTCCACTGGCGGCTCACAATTTTGTTAGGTCTGTAATTTTCCACCATCTGCGTCACTTCTTGCCGCAGAGCTGGGTCTCCTATGTAACCTATAACATCGTAAACATCCACACAACACGTCATGATATGGCGAAACCAACTTTCATTAGGATTTACAAAGACAACGCGACTGCCCTCCATAACGATCGTTACTTTTCGTAGTTAATGTGTGTGATCGTAATGTTCGTAGTTAAACTGCCTATCGATTGCACTCGCGTAGATCCAAGTCCCGTCATCGAAATGTCATTGCGCACGTATCTCGGTGAATTTAACGACTCGTAGCACTCAAACGAAATTAAATTAAGGTCGCAGCCGGTATCAACTAACGCGTACACACTTTTGTTGAATAAAACGTCGAAAAACGTCTTAATACTAGGCCGGCTTGGCCCGTATGCCGGTCGGCCGCCGCCATTGTTGTTGTTTCCGGTCATCGCCGCCATACTCGTTCCGTGATCCGGTCTGTCACTCTCGTTCCGTCCATTCGGTCGCGTTTCGTTCGATGCGCTCGCCGTCTCATTCTGACTCGTTACATTCACGTTCGCTGTCTCGGTCTTCACTCCATACGCTCCGTTCTATGTCGTTCCATTCATTCGTTCCTTCTGAACGCACATCTGCTTCGCCGTGGTTGAACCGCCATGATGGTTTGAAAATGGAGTTGAAATTCTGCTCGATCCTGCCGTCGATGATATTGCACATTGCGATGAAATATGCCCAAAAGAATTGCACCGGAAGCATTTTAAGCCATTCTGCTTATGCGGACACTCGTTCGAAACGTGATTAAACTCGCCTCAGTTGAAACATTTCTTCTTTGTTTGATTTTCAGCTTGCTTCGGTCGGCTGCTCCGCCCGTCGTGATTATGGTTATAATGTGCATTTTTCGTCCTTTCTTTCAGCGTCTCGTACATCTTGATTTTTTCCTTTAAGTCTGCGTACGTGGTAACACCGTAAAGGATCATTTTGTTCGCGGGCGTATCAGGAATGCCGTCGACTATGTACTTAATAGCGACGTAATCAGGCATTTTACCTCGCTTACCGAGCTCCTTCATACTTAGCATGTTAGCATGACTCGTCACTTTTCTTCGTTTTTGAGCTCATAAGTTCGTGTATCGTCTTTATATCCACGGTATCTGGGAATTCTTTTGCATTTGCCGCTTTAACGTCTTCCCACGTCTTAAAAGTCTTTTCAGCTCGTAACCAGAATGCTGCAGTGCCTGCTAATAACCGCCTCGCCATTAAAAGTTGCTGCACAGGACTCCACGAGAACACCTCGGCGTTATCTTCTACATCTTCAATCCACCTTGAGACAGGGTACGTCTTATCCTGCCCCGTAAATTTAGGGATAACGTCTTGAGCTAGGTGTAACATGGCGCCACCGCCCCTCACACCGGTTTCCGCGTCTTTGAAATCCGCTTGTCGGCTGGCACGTCTGGTTTCTTTGCCCATCGTCGTCGTCGTCGTCGTAAATCTTGTTTAGCGTCGTCGTCATCGTATCGTCTTCAAAATACGTCTTCTTAGCCCTTACACGTCGTCGTTATCGTACTTGGTATGGTTGCACGCCGTCGTCGCAGAATTCAATCCTCTTGAATGTCATCAATCCCGGACGAGCCCCCAAAATCTGTAGCGTTTTCTTCAATAAAACAACTTTCTCCCATCAGATAAACTTTTATTTTTGATCCCCACACCAAGTTCACAAATATTTTAGAAAATATGTAAGAGCTATATCTAATGCACGTCCTATCGCTTCAATCGTCCTAGCTATCTCTCCCGCTCACTCCGTTCACCATCCGTCTTGCTCATTCATTCAGTCGTCTGTCACTCAGCATCAACATTCGTTCCTACATACATACCGAATTTTAGGACTGTCCGAGAGATTTCATGATTTGTCGTAATTTAATCGTATTATATTGTTCCTAAATTTAACCAGAACCGACTTATTAACCGACTTCAATTAAAGGAGGGAGTTCTCAATTCGTTTGTATTTATTTATAATAGTTTATTTATTGACATTTTGCAAAATAACTGATTTTAAAAAACGATTTATTCGCGAAATGAACATGTGATAAATAATATTTTTTCTTTTATTTACAAAGCATCCAAGTTGCAAATTCTATATTTGTCTTGTAATGATTTATAAAATGAACATATTTGGCAATGACAAGAAATAAATAGTTTGTGAATTGTTGTTCGTTAAGTGATTATTTGCGAAATGCTGTTTATCAAATGATGATACACCCGGCATATGACTGGCCGGTATGGATGGTAGAAGGTATAGCTATACTACCGTCACTCGGGGAGATTTGGAACGATTATTTGCTGTTTACAGCTGGACACTTTATATAGCTCACCAAACGACTAACTGCTTGATAGAGGAAATAATTCGTGTATAGCCAAATGTTGGTGTAAATGTAGACTAAAGTGTCTTACACAACATACTAAAAGTACCGGTGGATAGGGGCGTCGCTAACGGGTAGAGGGGGATGTAAAGTTCCCTTTTTTTTGGTTTTTTTTTTATCTCCCATGCCCTCCCATCCAATTCTTTTTGAAGTGAAAACTTCTTTAGCCGCGTAGGGCATTTTTTGGTAGGGGGGAAAATTATGAGTTTGCGTCACCGACACCGTCACTAAAACAAAAACGCATCACAAGATTTTCCTTGGGTTGGAAGGCTCGTTCAATAGTTAAACTTATAACCGTTCAAATAAAGACGATTTTGTAAGTAATATTTTTCTCTTATGCTTTTAATATATTGATCATAGAAAATCACCATTGTAAATTGACTGTAGGTACACATTAAGTCCTATATAAACCTTAGGTCAGTATGTGGTCGGTAGGTCTACCAAATAATTATGCCGTAATCTTCAGGGTCTGTTTAGTGGACTATTTGGTTCTCAGTTTCTAGTTAGCTATAGTTTCTGAAAAAAAGGCTGGTATAGAGCCGTAATTTTAGTATGAAAAATTGCATTTTCAAATGGCTTAAATGGGCTACTGCACGTGAAGTCAAAATCAGTCAGCTGTCCTAATTTTTTGCAAGCTTTCTGTTGGTACCTACCCCACACGTGTCATACAAATAAAAAATTAAATTCATATCCCCCGACACGGACAGACAAGCGAGTGATCCTATAAGGGTTCCGTTTTTATTTTTTAAGGCACGAAACCCTAAAAACCATATACTTAAACATATAGTATAATTGTTGCTCGGAGTGTCAGTAGATGTGAAAACCAGATTGATGTTTATAATTTTAATTAAACATTATTTTTCTATGTTTTCACTTTTATCGGCAATCCCTATAACTGCATTTTTTTCACTTTAACTTTAGTAGAGGAGAATCGCCAGAACCAGTCTCTCTCTCCCACCCGCCCAAACCCGTCTGCCCGTTTGTTCAATCCTTAAAAAAAAAACCGGGTCACTTAGAACGTTTGCGCTATGTCTCCACACTGTCAAAACACTCCTTGTATAGTTTCTCAGAACGATTGTGAGCTGTAAGAGATTTACGTCTTATCTATTGTGCGCGAAGTGCCACCGCACGTGCCATAATGAAAAAAAAATGGTTTGGTTTCACGTTAGCGTTGATTTAATTTCTACTATATAGACCACGTGATAAGATTCAATATGACCTAACACAAATAAACGCCTAAGTTCTTTACAGTTGCATCCAGCGCACGCGACTCAAACGCTCTGGGACCAGTGTAACTTGAACTCGAGATCCGAAACAGATATGCGTAATGCGGAGAGCGCCCTTGAACAGGTAATACGAGCGCCCGGCTAGTCAGCTCTTAGGAGGCCAATGGAATTTTTTGCCACTCCCGGGTAAAAACAGGGTCGGATTCTGATTGAAAAATTTGAATTGATGTACGCTTTACTTTAATGCAGCATAATATTTTTATTATTAGAATTTCATTATCATCGGTAATAATTTGCTACATGTTTAAGGTGTAAAATTAGGGAAAAACTAGAAAAGAATAGAAAACATTATCCGTGACAAATTACAGCGCTGGTAGTCTGGCGGTAAGAGACAAATGGACCCCAGGTTCAATTGGACAGCGTTATGGAATAAGCGATTAACCGCCAATCCATTGAAACCGAGAAAATAAGCTCGAAAGATTTGAAATTTGAATTGGTTGGTTTTAAACGTGAACCTATACCTAAACGTGGTTATAATTGTATATTATTAAAAATAAAACATTATACATGTTCATAGTTTCAAAATATAAGCGTTTATCCGCTTAATTCTTTTTTACACTAATTCTACGATGTGGGTAATTTATTTCGTAGTAACGTACTATGCGACATATTTGTCGCTTGATTCTTTAATGCAATTTGTTCTGAGATAAAATGAATAACGGAATAAGGTCATCGATATACAGGGTGTCCCAGAAATCGACGTCAAGCCGTGAATGGATGATAGACCAAGTTATAACAGTTATCAGAAAAATTCAAAAAAAATCTATCACATGTTCTTCAAAAACTATGGTCACTTTAAAAATTTACTAGAATATTCACGCCCTGGTCTCTTAACTTCTAGTAATTTTTTAAAGTGACCATAATTTTTGAAGAACATGTGATAGATTTTTTTTGTATTTTTCTGATAACTTTATTCTTTATTTTATTAACCAACTTACATTAACAGTTAAACTAAACATGCAAGTTATAGGTTACAGCATATACTTAATTTAAAAAAAAACTATTTACAGGAGAGAGCTTAGTACTAAATAAATCTAGTTAACATTACTTAACTACACACTATTGTAGTGGGAGTGGAGTTTAATTCCAGATACTGGGCTGCTGTTGCTAAGAGTTTCGGTTCTGTCTGTGAAAATATGTCTAAGGTAGGATTAAATAGAATAACGTTGTTTATATAGTTGAGTGCAACATACAGAGGAGTAGTGGTTAGTGTATTGGTGGTTGGAATAACAAAAAGTGGAGTAATGCGAGGCCGGAGAGTAGCTCTGACAAATGGTGATGGTACTCTAAATAATATATATTGTAAAAGCAGCGGATTTGTAATTGAGCCACGTATTAATCGTATTAGGTATTTTACTGCTGCAAGTTGCCTACGGACCTTTAGGCTTTGGTATGAGACCATTGCCAGTACAAATGGTGTAGGATACATATAGGGATAGTATCCAAGTATTTTCCAGTAAAGATATCTAATAAATGACTTTTGGACTTTTTCGAGAAGGAGAATGTATTTTTTTCGTGTCGATTCCAGACAATACAGTTGCTTAAACAATAACGAAATAACGTGATGAATATTAAAATATTTAGTGTACTTGTACCTACTGGTAAGCAGTCGGGACCGGTATCACAAGATGGATTTCATGCTGAACCCTAGGGGTACCTACTGGATCTCTGTTTTAGGGCAACATAGGTCCATGCTGTTTGGACCTACTGTAACATCGAATGGGTTTATAATGTTCGTTTCGCGAACATTTTAGTAACGTTTTTCTGGTCTTCATGAAATTCGTTGGGGTTGTATCAAAGATATTAGTATAATAAGAGACTCTAGCCAGACAGAGAATGAAGGACTTTGGTACTGGCTATCCAGATCCAGAGGAATTCAAAGCACTGCCCTTGAGTTCCATCATCCAACACATGGAGATGGTTGAGAAAGCTCTCGAGTAGGTGTACTAGGGGGCAACTACACAAAAGATCCCTTTGGGTCGAAGTGTATCCTTACGGGCCCCCGAATACAATAAGATAAGATAAGATAATAAGAGACTTCTTATATGAGCTGGAATGACCACGGGGTTCTGGAATCAGAGGGCCAAAAACAGTTTTGTTGAGGGGTCGTATTATAGTCGCAAGTTATTAATTAGAGACGGACCATCAGTTCTGTTAGAACCATCTTAATAGATAGTAGATGACTGTCAAAAGAAAATAACATTATCGAACGAGCGAGCGCAGCGACGCGAAGATCTATCAACCTCGGACACAACTGTCAGCTTGGGTTTTTAGTAGCCGTTTCTCAAAATTATGAGGTCTATGTTAACTTAATTAGCCTTATTATTTTGCAACTTTAATGTGTTATTAGGGACTTTTCCGTAACATAATGTTATTTGTGGAATATAACGAAAATATTTGTGTTTTTCAAGAACTTTTAAATTACCTGATATGGTTTAGAGGTCAGAAATAACATAAGTGTTTCATCACTATTATGATAAAAAACTCAGCATGCCCACCTTGATGCCTATTGCTACTTTGATATCAGGTAACACCGAATGACCATTTCTATGCTAAAATGAACAGGCAAGAAACCGGGCAACACAACGATGTGTTAGTCGAAATGAACAGGCTACGGAACATGTCTAATAAAAACTAAAAACATAAAAATAAATTTAAATAAAATACTTTTAAAAACAAGCTTTTATTTTAATGCTCTAAAAAGAGAAAATAAGCTTTTCAGTCAATCAAACTTTTTTTATAGCAACTTTGTACAACTTTATGACATAAAAGCTTATCGCGAGACTTTCCCGTGTAAAAGAGATTGCACATATTTAGGCGTAACCATGTGAAACTATGTGCGCGTGTAACTGAAGCCAAGTAATCCTATGACGGTAGTGCAAAATTAATTAAAATATGTATGTGCCCAGCCCATTATTCAAGAATTAAAATTATAATTATCAATACATTTCTTAAAAAACAAATTCACGTCAATTGTTATTTACGTGTCTTGGATCATCATATCGTATGGCTTTATTTCACTGCGATCTTCATGAATTCGTTATCCAATTTTTTGAAGGAGCTGTATAGTTCAAATATATCAAATTTTTTGTCCGCAGTAACTGCGACATTTGTGACAAACTTAGATTTTAAGCCTGGAAGCAATATTTCGGGAAATTCTGGTCCCTTACATGGCCATGGCCATGGCCATACTCTGGGTTCCACCACAGCGAGTCGTTCAGCAGGTTAGCAGCAGACGTACCACGCGATGCCACATCTGCACAATTTAGATCCGTTGGAACATGTCGCCAGATAATTTTTACTTCTGACGACACTATTTTTGCTACTGTATTGCCTTCATAAACTTGCAACTTGTGGGGTTGCGTTCGTAACCATGAAAGAACTATGGTACTGTCACTCCAACCCGTGACGTCATTGACCTCTATTGATAATTCGTTAATCAAAATATTATAAATATGATTTATTAGAACAGTCAAAAGCACAGTACCGTTCAATTCCGATTGAGGAATGGTTATCCTTTTTCTTAGTGGAGAAACACGGGATTTTCTAATAATAATCGAATCGAAACATCGCCAGTGTCGCTAACTGTACGTAAGTAGACTACAGCACCGTAACCTACAGCCGATCCGTCACTGAATCCGAGCAGTGAATAGGTATTATTTTTACTATTCGGTAATTTTAAGCACCGAGGTATTGAAAGTCTCGTTATATTAGGTAAATCCAGTAGAAGTTCACGCCATTTTTTCACAAGAGTTTCAGGGGCAGGAGAGTCCTAATCGACCGTCTTATTATTATCTCCGCTACTAAGTAACTCCTGAAGTAATAATTTTGCCCGAAATATTACTGGACTGATCCATCCGAGAGGGTCGAATAATTTTGCAGTAGATGATAATATAGTACGCCGAGTTACCTTTTGTGTTTCGTCGGGCACATTGACCTTGTAAGTGAAAGAGTCAGTTTTTGGATCCCACTGTACCCCTAGAACCTTAATACAACCGTATGTATCACCTTTATCAAATTTGTTAGGCATTTCACAATGATCTAAAGGAAAGTCCTGTATTAATCGAGAGTCGTTCGCTGCCCACTTACGCAGCTCATAACCTGCGGTGTCCATTAGAGCCATGAGTTCGTTGCGAACGCTTAATGCCTCTTCTACAGTGTCGCCTCCACCGTTCAAATCATCAACAAAGCTGTTGTGACGTAAAATTTTAGCCGCTCTGGGAAAATTGGCGACTTCGTCATTCGCGAGTTGCTGCAAACAACGATTCGAGATAAATGGACTTGACTTCAGGCCATACGTATTAGTGGTAAGCTCATATACCGTCAAAGGCTCAGAGCTCTTTTCTCTCCAAAGAATTAGTTGATATTTACGATCATCTGGGTGAATCCATGTTTGTCTAAACATCATTTTTACGTCCGTAGTGAACACAAATTTATGGTATCTAAAATTCAAAATTATATTATTTATGTCGTTCTGTAATTTTTCACCGGCATATAAACAGTCATTAAGAGAAACACCATTCGACGTTTTCCCAGACCCATTAAAGACGACTCGAATCTTTGAAGTATCACCAGATGATTAAAAAACGCCATGATGAGCAAGAAAGTAATGTTCATTTGTATAATCACAAAACTTTGACCTTTTCATATGTCCAAGTTGAATATATTCATTCATAAATTCGACATATTTATCCCGGAACATAGGTTGAACCTTAAATCGGCGCTCTAAGGCTTGGAATTGCCGATAGGCCATTTGTCTAGAATCACCTAACCGGGGATGTGTGGGTATAAGTGGCAAACGTACCGTATATTTTCCATCTAAACCTCGAATGGTCGTTTCCATAAATAAATTTTCACATTCAATATTCATAGAATCCTTTATTTTAGCCGTAGGTGGCTCTTCCGAAGACCAAAACTTTTCTACCGCTTCAACAAGTGCGCTTCCCGAAAACAAAACTTTATCCGCCGCCGTCAGTTCATTAAAAACCGTATCTGATTTATTATCTGTATCAGAACCGAGTAAAACCGAAATGTCGTCTACAGAATTTGACATAATAACCGAATCCGAACCAAATAAAACCGAGTTATCATTAACCGAGTCAGATGTACAATCCGAGTATGAACCGAATAAAACCAATTTGTCACTAACCAAGTTAAGTGAAACTGGGTCATTAACCGAAATATTTCCACCATTAAGTGGACCAAAGACCGCATAATCAAAAATTGTATTTAACGTATAAGGCCCGCCTGGCCCTAACGTCACTATATCGCCGGTCAAAACCTCTCCTAAAATGTCACATCCGAAAATAATATTAATTCTTGATAAATGTGCCAAATCTGTGTCTGAAATCGGTATTTTACTTAAGAATCTTATGAGATTCGCAACTTTACAAATATAAGTTGTAGGAATGTTCATCACAATTGCTGTGCAAGAGAGAACCTTATCAGTATTAGACTTAGGTCTCATATTTAATACTACCATTTTGTCATTAAGCTTGCCTTTTCCGCCGACACCCGAAACAGAAGTTTGACAGTTATGTCGCTTTAATGAAAGTAAATCACTAAATGCGCTTCTAATTATTGTTAATTGTGATCCAATATCTAATAAAGCACGTGTAGGTACAAAATTACCGTAAGCAGACTTGGCGTAAACAATTACAGTAGGTAATAATATTTTATCCGGTAATCTGGGTTCAAACGAAGCGACATTACTGTCAATTAATTGCTATGCTTTTCTATCTTGCCCAACAATGGGCGATGTCGAGAACTGACCATCCTTATCCTCGCGTACCTCTCTGGCCGCCTGCATCGGCGCGGTCATACGATTGCCGTTTGAATCGCAACGATACGAGTACTCACGACTTGCCTCAGCTCGGCCGTAAGCTGAGTGCGGGGCCCTATTCTCAAAGTTATCGACAGACCGGGTGTCGAAACGATCGTAATCATCGTTATATTCCGTGTTGCTTTCGAAATTGTGATCAAATACACCTACGGACACATGACGCGTATTTTTATTTAATTTATTATTTTTTTGTAACTTATCGTTCTGAGTCAAACAAATTAATTTATTATGGCCAACATTGCCGCAGAAATTACACGGCACATTACGTGTACATGAGATAGCCGAATGCCCACCGAAACATCTAAAACAATATCCTTTTGTTTTAACCCACGTACGCCGTTCATCAGGAGTTGCATTTAAAAATTTAAAGCAATCGAATACCTTGTGACTCGCATTACTACAGAATAGACACCCGACGGGTTGTTTACGCTGCGCTGCTCGTAGGTATTTGTTTTACGAGTCCGTTCATCAGATTTCACTGAAGCCGAATTATATTCTGTGGCTGTGTCAATAAAATGACATTCGTTCTGTATAAAAGTAACGAAGTTTTTGAATTCCGGTAATGTATTACTTAATTCGCCATGTTTTTGTTCAAATCTGGTTCTCAAATCTGTGGGTAACTTTCCGAGCATCATGAATAGAAGCATGTAATCTTCAATTGATAAGCCTAGATTTTTTAGAGACCTTGTACATTCTAATAGGGGATTAAGCAACCCTACACGTAGATTTCGCGAATTCGTCAAAGTAGGTAAATTTATCAAACGTCCTAGATATCGATCTATCATCATTCTCTTATTATCATAACTATTTTTTAAAATTTCCAACGCAGTGTCCAATGGCTCGTCGGTCATAGTCAAGTGCTGTATAAGTGTCCGTGGTTCGTCATAGACATGACTAAACAAGTAGTGATACTTCTGTGTCTTCGAAAGATCGTTTCTAGATAATATTAACGAGTTAAATAAACTAATGAATCCGAACCATTCGAATGGATCCCCGTGATAGTTTTGGAGATCAATATTAGGCAGTCGGCCATGTACTGAACTCTCCGTTGTCATATGCGAACCGTCAGAACTCGGTAATTTTACGGAAAAGGCCTCAAGTTCGTTATAAAATAGATTTGCCTTTTTAAATTGTTCATCATAAGCCGACACTCGTGACTTGTCTTTTTCATCGTCCAGTTTAGTCAACAAATACTCATAAGACTCCGATAAGTTCTTATAATGATCTTCAAGTTTTCGAATACGAGCCGATAATACTCCCGATGAGTAATCCGTTGATTTAATCATAGCGGCTGTATCCATAAACCACTCATATTCAATTTTAAATTTTACTTCGTAAGTTCTAAGAGCCATTTTGAATCTTAAGAAAAATTTCACAACACAACAATTACGCCGCAATAATAATACGAAACTACGGAATAATCCTTTTATTTTTCTTACTAAATTCCTACCAAACTGAAATTACCGCCGTAAAATAGAAATAATTACTTTTCCACGAATTTCATAGTAAAATGACCGATCCAACCCAACCAACGCTAAGTAGGTACGCGTGCGTTTGTAGGTTATGTTATAATTTTCATATCCGAGCCCGATGGACCAAAATTTTTTCAATATAAAATATTAATTAGATTCGTACACTATGAATAGTCTAGATTATTCCAGAGCTATATCTGTAAAATGACTGTAGTACTATCACGAAAAGATAAAGGCAAACGTAAGTCGCAAGGTAAGGGTTTTATCATGGTCCTGAACCCGTGCTCCGAGAACAATGGGAGTAGGGAGTCGAAGGCACAAGATAATAACACAGGTACATATCAAAATGTATGAAGTCAAAATACATACGGTTAGAATTCATACCGTCAAAATACCTAAATTCAAAATACATACTGTATCAAAATACCTAAAGTTATTTGTCGTACGCACTGATTGCCTATTCTTGGAATACATAATGGTCAAAATATATAACAGCTACTATTCATAATGATTGTTAGTCCGTATTGTTCTTTGCCATAAGTATAGAAATAGAAACCCTAAACTTGAAATAAATAATAGTCAATATATACAACGCCCTTATTGTAGGTATACTGATTTTTACTACTACTTATTTAAAATTGTGAGTTTCATTTTTTCTTCTTCTAATCCACATTGTAAATATAAATGGCTAGTTTTTCCTAAATTATCATAAACTTATATAGATGACATAAAAAAGGAAAAAGTGATCTAGGCCTCCGGTGCCCAGGGTTGGGCTGGGAATTATCATATAAATGTCAGTAAAATTGGTTAGGTTAAAACAAATACCCTCAACCAAACCGAACGGCTTCTAAAAAAGTCAGTTAGGTTAGGTTAGAACTGTGACCCTCAACCAACCCGACCGGCTGCTAAAAAAGTGGGTTAGGTTAGGTTAGAATTGTGACCTTCAACCTACCCGAACCGTTGTCAGTAAAGTACGTTATGTTCGGTAAATATGCGATGCTTTCCTATGCCATAAAAATACAGCGTGCCTCTGACCATGGAGCTCTCTTGGGGAGTTCAGTTTTATGGCTCTTGTAGAATTTTATCATTAAAATATGTAGGTATGTCAATTATTATTACTTTTGATTGCTATGCATTCCAAAATTATGTATTTCAAACGTATTTATTTCAAACGTATGCATTATGAACTTATCTGTTTCAACGATCGGTATTCTTTCTAAGTGTTATATTTTTCGATATTAGGTATTTTGAAGTTATGCATTTCAATCGTATGAATTTTGACTTCATACATTTTGATATGTACCCAATAAGACAATGGAGATGCGAGCGAAGGGTTTTATTGGGGTGTAATTAAGCGTGCTTTGTGCATGTAGAGAGCCACAGAAGTCGTACAAGGAGTGTTTTGACAGTGTGGAGACATAGCGCAAACGTTCTAAGTGACCCGGTTTTTTTTAAGGATTAAGGAACATAAGGGCAGACGGGTTTGGGCGGGCAGCAGGCTAGGGCAGACTAGGGCGGGGCCGGTTCCGGCGATTCTCCTCTACTAACTCTAATGAGCGGGGTGTTGTTGGATAAGTCTTAAAAAAAAAGGGTATTCTAAAACAATTTTTGGATAAAACTAATACTTTCGTAAATAATAGGCCAGGAAAATTAACACAGTGTTGCTCCATATCTCATTTAACATTGATCCCAGAACAAAAGTGTAAAAATCTTTTTTGTAGAAAATTGTATGTGGATGAATTCAGTAAAATAAGTTTTTTTTCATCTTAGCCACCGTTACTGAGTTATTTAAGAAAAACCAAAAAAAGGGACCTTTACACCCCCTTCTCCCCGTTAGCGGCGCCCCTATCTTCCGGTACTTTTAGTATGTTGTATAAGACACTTTTGTGTACAACTACATCAAAATTCGGCTATTAAAATAATTCGTGTATAATACACGAATCATTTCCTCTAAGGTTTTCTTCTTTGGGCGGGCTATTAGACCGTTCTCCTATAAGATATAATTATACTTATCCTCCTTATACCATGTCCCGCTTGATATTTAGTCCTCGCGTGATATTTAGACGACTGTATTGATTTGAAAACATGATGTTTTACGTAAACTTACCTGATCCTTTTGATCTTTCTGGCATTGCTTCCTCCTTGAACAAAAACAAGAGTTAAAATTTTTGAGATTTTACATTTTTGTAATCACCTCAAATTTTAACCCGAAGTAAAAACATATTGAATGTAATACAATTTATGCACATAATCAGTCTAAGTTACAAATATATACGTAAATCAAAATTAAACTATAAATACAATAAAATTATACTTCACATTATTGTAATTTTAAATCAGGTTAAAATGATTAACCTAATTCAAATACACATATTACAAGTACATACGTTTATAGGCATTATATATTTATTTCAATGTTTGAAATTTATTAAAATATGTTATTCGTCCGCCTTTGTGTCACCGACTTAAATATGAGTATAATTTCATTTTAAGTAAACCTACTTAAAATGAAATTATACTCATATTTAAGGTAGAACCCTGACTCAGAACTCAGAACCCTGAGTAAACGGGCTGTGACACAGACGGACGGACACTCGAGTGATTCTATAAGGGTTCAGTTTTTTTTCTTTTTGAGGTAAGGTATGTTGGGGTAAGACCGGATCGGGTCAAGACCTTCTCTTTTTTATTTGCCATGCCCTAACGGACGTCGGTGACCACCTTTGCCGTCTCGCTCCTGCTCTTAGCCTTTCTTGCCAGTCTGGCTGCGTTATCCACGTTCGTCCATTTTAAAATGTTGTCAAACCAGGTGACCCTCCTTCTTCCCTTTCCCCTCCTGCCACCAAATTTTCCCTCCAATATTAGTTGTAGTATATTATATTTGTCGGTTCTGTGTATGTGTCCAAAACATGATACATCCCTTCTTTTTACCGCGATCAAAACTTCTAACTTTTTCTTCATTCTTTTAAGTGATTTCTCATTCGTAACCCTATCGGTCCAGGAGATTTTTAGCATGCGCCGATATAACCACATTTCAAATGCTTCTATTTTCTTTTCCATAGCTTTATTGAGAGTCCACGTTTCACAGCCATAAAAAAAGTACTGACAGTATAGCACTTCACAAGTCTCCAACGAAGCTTTAGGTTGATATCCTTGTTGGTGTAAATGGCCTGTATTTTCATAAAGGCGTTTCACGCAATCTCTATCCTGACTCGTATTTCCTGCTCCAAATCCCAGTTCTCGTTCAGCCAGTAGCCCAGATACCTATACTTTTGTACTTTTTCTAATGGTGTATCATTTAATCTTAAAATATGTGGAGTTGCTGTAGATTTGCTTACTACCACAAATTTAGTATTACTATTGTTGATGTTTTATTTGTAATGATTTAGATTAATAGATGTTATAATTCTTCAGCACTATTTGCTAGCAGGACGGTGTCGTCTGCATATCTTAAATTATTAATATACTTCTCACTACATTTAATGCCTATATCAACCCCATCAAAGGCTTCTGAGAAGATACGTTCGGAATATACATATAAGTTGAAAAGGCTTGGGGATAGAATACATCCTTGTTGGACTCCTTTTAGTATTTCTAAGTCTTCGCTGGCTATATTTCCGACTTTGATATGAGCAGTTTGATTCCAGTACAAATTTTTAATTATTCTAGCGTTCTTACTGTCAATATCTGTTTGATAAATCACTTCCATAAGTAGCTGGTGATTTACGGTGTCGAATGCCTTTTCGAAATCGATAAAGCACAAAAACACATCTTTTTGGTGTTCCAAACAGTTTTGAACAAGCTACTCGCTAGCAGAGCTTCTCTTGTTTCTAGACCGTTTCTAAAGCCAAATTGAGTTTCGCTGATGCAGCTATCCATCTTACTAAATGTTGTGTAGTGTAATATTTTTAGGAAAACTTTTAATACGTGGCTCATTACACTGATTAATTTATGTATATACATTACACATTTTAGCGTTAGGTTTAGTGGGGATCGGCAAGAAGGAGGACGCCAATCAAGCCAATCGTCTGGAAGGACTCCCGTATTATATATTTTATTAAACAATGTTACCAAAATATTAGTTCCAAATTCATCCAGTAATTGGAGTAATTCTCCATGCAAATTATCAGGCCCTACAGCTTTTCCGCTTTTTAGGGTTGTAATGGCTCTTTTTACATCTTCCTCTACAATTGGGGGACCTTCATACTCGTCCGGTTTATTCCCAGGCCCTAATTTAGTGTCATTGAAAAACTTCTTCTTAATATAATTCACCCATTCTGCTCTTTGCTCCTCAATATCCGTTAGTAACTTGTTTTTGTCAGATTACCGGTAAGATGGGTCAAGACCGGATAATTCAATTTTCTCCTAAACTAGAAGAGATTTTCGTTTGCTGCATACACACCTGCCTACGCCATATTGTTGAGCCACCTACCCCAGCCAGCCGCGTGGCTTTAAAGTGACAGGTTGTGTGTGACCGCGACGTGTGATCAGGAAACCCGAACTTTCCCGTGGCTACGTATCTCAACAACCAAGGAAGTTTGATAAATTTTTGTGTGTTAATTATCCATATTATCGTTATAGTACCTACATACTTGATTTATGTAAGTTAGAACTACGAATAACGGCTAGATTAGGCTGTACAATTTAACCCGATCTTCGTCTTGCGGGTCAAGATCGGACTAAATTCATTCGGTGTTGACCTGTTTTAAAGTTTATGGAAAAAATCTGCGGTTCTCGAATATTTAATTTAATGCCGCAAGCCAGTGTTTTTGTTTTACAGTTTCTGTCATTACATACAGTTTCTGAACTATTTTATATGGTTTACAGTATGTGTGTAGATAAAGTACTTAATATAAGAATGTAACTGTATAGTCCTGTCACTAAACTCTTAAGTTGTTCGAGGAGATGACATTTAATCCTACGCTATTTTGTCATTGGGATCTGATAAAATATCCTTTATTGAAAATACGTATTAAGTTTGTCCCAAAAAATACATTGTGCTTTGTTTAAAAAAAATGTGAAAATTTAAAAATTCATTAGCCACAAACATTAAATCCTACGCTAGAAATTTTTTATCCAAGGGACTACCTAAATACTTAAAACAGCATTTGAAATAATCGCCACTTATCAATTTGAGAATCCATTAGAAATAATTTTTTTTAATTCGATAATTATCAAACACTAATTACGAGTACTCGTACAGTAATGGTGATTTTTCACTATATTGTCGAGCCAATTGGGATTGTTCATTTTTTTTTGGAAATGTATATTTCCAAAACCATTTCGAGGTCTAGGTTTATCGATCATCTTTTGATTCATATTTCGCGAAATTAATGTGTGGATTCGGTTATTTTAGCAAAAATATGAATGACCTTTGTTTGACTTTGTCCTCACAACCACCATGTAAAACCTCTTTGTAAACCCTTTGTAAGCATTCCTATAAAAATAAAATCAATGTCATACACTACGACATTGTCAAAAAATGTAAACAGAAATTAGTAAACAAACACTGCCCCTACGTATTTAAGTGAAAAACTAAGTATTACTTACAAAAATTAAGCCAAAAGTGCAATAATAATCAATGACTAATCTTTTAAAATGTATAAAAGCTTACAAGTAATCGTCTTGTCCTGTCTCACATAAGTATTTTGGTTCATCTTATTTCAATCAAATTATAGTTTGAACTTGATGCGATTTACTCCAGCATACAGATATTATCCAACTTCCTGGGTATGTTTCTTGAGTCGGCTTTTACAAAATTAAGCGCCATGTGTAATATTTCTTGCGCTTTACAAATAAAATTTTAATTTGTATATTTTTCGCGGTCAAGAGAAGTGCGAAGTGATGTACCAATACTTCAATCTTCACGTGACAGCGACAGTTGACGACAAGCAAGGTTTTTTTATACGAATTATTGACTTTGTCAATGCTATTCAGCCTCAGACTGTAACTTACAAGACATCGTATCAGATTTTTTATTTTAATTATAATAAAATAACTAAGCTGTTTTAAGCTAAACAAATCAAATTGATATCTTAAAATGGCCTATAATTTCAGAATAAATTATCACAATGGGGGGTAAAAAAATATGAACAATCCCAATTATTACGCTTCGTTTAAAAAAAAACTAAGTCGGTGACTTTATTATTACTATTTATTTAATGATTTTAAAATATTTTGGAAACCCGCGCATTAATTCTACGCTCATGAATTTAAAGCTAAGCGTTATAGCTTAATTAATATGCTACATCATATCAAAAATTCACCAGTAGATATACTGAGCATTTTCAGGAATTGTAAAATTAGTAATCAAAAAATAAACATGACTGGCGCGGAGCGCGGGGCGGGACCGGCAACACAAGACGTACGGCGGCTGATACCATTAGCGCACAAGAGGTCATTGACCGTGTAGGTATCTAAGAAGCGCAGAAGGGCATAGAGGAAGGTGCGTAGTTGCCTACACAGATAAAAGGATATCTTAATCCAAGATATTTCATTCTTGTATATAAGGAAAATCGATAATTTCTTGAACCAAGTATGATTTTGTTGAACCAAGTATGATTTTGTTGATCCAAGATAGAACTTACTTGGTTCAAGATATTATTTACTTGATTTAAGAAATTATCGATTTTCCTTATATACAAGAATGAAATATCTTGGATTAAGATATCCTTTTATCTGTGTACTTAGGAGTAATATACAGGGTACCCAGGGTGATATAAATAATAGGCTCATTTTATTATAATACTTAGTACCACACTATTTTTAAATGCGCGTTTTAAAAGATAATGTTCGTAATATTATTTTAACCTCTATATTTATGTAAACAAATGACTATGTCTTGACTGACTGATTGACTGATCCACGCCGAGCCGAAACTACTGAAGCTAGAAAGTAGTAAAACGGGGATTAAAACTCGAGTGCACACTCGTAAAACCCGTGTATTGTCCAATTCTAGCGCCGGTTGAAAGTCTACATTTAAAATGGACTCGTTAACGTTGAGGCTTATTGTAAATGATGTTAGTGGCATGATGATGATATGCAGGCAACTATCTTGGCAAGAATGAAACTACGCGTGTAATGCTTATGCTATTTATTTAAAACATGCGTTTAGCATTCTTACATAGGAGTTCCAAACATAAATGTCCACAGTTTACAGTATTAAATTGTTGTAATCGATTGTAGTTATACTCTACTTGCATGTTGACGTCAGAAATGCTAATATATCGATAAACTCTCTAGGAGGTCTCAAATCACCAAAGCTGTCAAAATACAAGCAATAACCGCCCTTCTTTACAATACGCACACCAATGTGTACAGTGGCCCTGCTCTGAGTCTAAATTAATAATACCAGTTTCATAGTAGTGTGTTTTCGTAGGAAGATTATCTCGCATGAAAACACCTCTAAAGTAGGGGATTTTCTTTCTGAGCGCATATCTTACAATATCCACGTCGGTGAGGGCTTTACCCCTTGGTGGTAAATCTAGGTTGTTGTTTTTTTTTACCACCCCCGCTGCTGCTGGTGGTGTGATGTAGAGTCCCATGCCGCGTTTATAAGGTGCTAAATATAAATCTTTACCAACAATCTTACTGTTCTTGTTATTATTGCTTCTATTCTTTACCATTTCATTGATATTTTTAGCGACAATAGTGACTCCACCGGCTAAAGTTCCCGTGGCTGCTAGAGCGCTCAGTAACGGTATCAAAGGTAGGAAGCCGCCACGCTTGGGTATTGGGATGACTCGTTGCTTACATAACATAACATAAATACTCTTTTCACGCCACCTGCTCGGAAATGTGGCAAAAGAAGATCAAAATCCAAGCTAGAAAGTAAGCAATTGCTGTAGCATCTGAACAACCACTACAAGAATTGCTATTTTGCAGCAATGAAATGTCATAGTAGAAAAGTAAAATCCAGATGTCATTGCATTGGACCCGCCAATGAGAATCATTTAAAACATTAAAAAGGTCTTTTTTTGGCACCACTTTTTCATTCTAAAATAAAATAAGGTTGTTTATCGAACCAATTTACTTGTTTAAAAAAAAGAAACGTCAAAATCATTCAGATCACCCTTAAGGCGTTTTTACCTTTTTAACCGTTTGTGGTTTTCTATCAAAAAGTGGGTAAGGAGTGAACCGGCTATTAGACATGGCAACTTGCAGGGCCCAATCTGTTGTGTACCCTGACTCTCCCTCTCCCTCCTTCAGCTCCCTACGGGCCCTACCTTTAATTATACCTACCAACCTGACAGATTGACAGATTGGGCCCTGCAGGTTGCAATGTCTAATAGCCGTTTGAGTCGGATTGAAGCAAACATCGTAAAACGCTTCATAAAAGTGAAAAAAATAGTAATAAAGGTGGAGCGAGAAAAATACATATTGAATTGGATAATGTTTGACTGAAAAACAAGAAAGTTGTATTTATGCAGTAAAAATGAGTTCAATAAGTGTAGAAAATGTTATTAATACGCTGGCGCCCACCGAAATTCAAAAAACTGCACAGGCGTAGAAATTTGTTACCAGTGAAATCGCGTCCTAAATAAGAAGGCCCATGCACAGTGATATTTTGTATACAATATAATATCCGACGAACTATTCATATTATGGAAGGATGGCGAAAAGAAGCATTTATTTGCAGAAAGTTACATGCTCGTTTACTTTATCATGCTTGTGAAAAGCATATGAACCGTCAATATACCTATAAATAGTATCTATTAAAGTGTTTGTATATGCCAATTAATTTTTTATTTTATTTCCTCACAGTAGTCGTGAAAAGCACTATGTAATGTCTCGGCCGAAAGCGCTATAGGTGGACTCGTATCTTCGAGGGCCTCCCCTGGCGGGTCGGCCCTCGAACTAACTCGCTCCACCTATAGCTTACTTTCCAGCCTCTACAACAATGTACTATTATTGCACACCACAAAATAAAGAACACACAAAAAATAAAAGTAACAAAAAAAGTAAAGTAGCAGTTTAACAACGCTTACGTTGATGTTTTACAATTTTCCCCTTAACACGTTGTTTTGCAGCTTTCACACCCACTTAGAGCAGTGTAGTAGGAGTCCTTCTTCTTTGCAATTTGTCTTTTAACTGCATCACGACTAGCCTTTATAACTTTCGATATGGGGACTACGCCCATACCGTGTTTGACTTTAAACCTCATAATCTTATCTACCGCCAAAGAGGCTAGTCGTTCACCGATAGAACTGTTACTCCCGGCACTCAAACGGTTTCTAGCAGCTTCAGCCAATCGCAAGTCGGCTTGATGACGTCCCTTCAATATTTTTTCACGTGAGTAGGCAATATCGCAACACCTGGATCGTTACGAGCCAATCTCTCCTTCAATCTCGTACCGAGCCCGCAATAATTGTAACCGGGTATGTGAGCTTCGAATGGTAGATTATTTATCAAATTATTAATAATACCACCACCACGTCTAGTGGTAGCAGCAGATCTTTGTCGTTGCTGATGTTTAGAATTATGTTTGTTACTATAGTCTGTATCTTTAGGTATTTAAATAAAAGTAAACAAACAATTTGTACATTCTCGGGTAGTTATAACATTTATTGGTTAACCAACTAAAACGAGTATTATATAACCAAATACAAAAGCGCCTAGATCTGTCACTGAACGAACGACCTGACTTTAACTTACATTATTTGATCATGTAATGTTTTCATCTACCCTCAACTGGCTTAAGGAGCCATTGGAGGGTAGATTTTGTTTACTTTTATTTAAATATCTAAAAATACAGAGTATAATCCTACCATCAACAGGTGTTATCATCTCAAGTAGCCATGGCATACTATGTGCATATGCAGCATGTTGTCGCATATGTACTTAATTACAACACAAATTCACACATTTGCAAGAAAAACACTCGCAGATCGCTCTCAATAGATCCATTCTAGCCTCAAACTCTACCCAATCCATATCCATCTCTAACTCCGTATCCGTATCTATAGCCTCGTCTCCGTATCCATCTCCGTATCTAGCTCCATCTCTATATCCGTTTCTATCCCCGAATCTGTATCTAGCTCCATCTCCGTCTCCGTATCCGTCTCTAATCCCGTCTCCGTCTCCGTAGAACTTCGGGCAACTTTCGCGCGTTTTGGGTTACCGAGAGAACTGGTATCTGATCAGGGTCCACCATTCACCAGCAAGGAATTTAAAAATTTCCTTGCAACTAATGGCATCAGGCAGTCGTTTTCGCCAACTTATCACCCAGCATCAAACGGGGCCGCGGAAAATGCTGTCAAATTATGCAAACGCGCCATAAGTAAGGCTTTTAGGGAGCATATCGATGTTGAAGCAGCGCTACAAACATATTTAATGGCTTACCGAAATAGCGTACATAGCACTACAGGGGACACCCCGGCGATGCTTTTGCAGCGGAGGTCTTTACGGTCACGGTTAGATTTGCTCCGTAGCGACAGTGCGCTAGAAAAGCGGGTTAGCACAGCTCAGCAGCGACAAGTCGAGCACGCGGGCGGCGCGCACAGGGTACTTCGGCCTGGGGACGCGGTATGGGCTCGTGATTTTACCGGGGACGATAAATGGATGAAAGGTACTGTGCTGGGTGCCGAGGGTTCCGTAAGATACACCTTAGATAGCGGAAACGGTAAATCCATTCTAAGACATGTTGACCAAATCAGACGCAGATCTAGGTTATCAACTGTACCTTGTCCTACAGAACTCGCCGACACACAGGAGCGGTCGCCAGAGGTTGGGCACGGGGTTTCGCAGTCCAGCGGACAGACGGAAGTGGGCGGGGGAAATAAGCAGTTTTTTCAAAAGGAAGATGTGACGAGTGATGATAATAGTACACCTACTGTGGCTCGTGCACCCACCCCACGTCCGTCTCCTCCGCCTCAGTGGAGATCACCACTGAACCTCAGGCCTTTACCAAATAGAATCCGTAGGCTAGAAATAGATTAATAGCTAAGTGTTGTACCTAGTAGAAATTATCTAGTTATTATTATAGTTTAAGTGCTATTAAGTTTAAAGCGTCCGGCTGAGATGTTAAGGTTGTTATTTCAATGTACTTAGTAATGGCAGAGTTCATCTCAATTAATTGCGACCTTATTTAAACATTTTGTTTAATATCATCATGGCAATAGATTTAGAAGGGAGGTGTGATGTATATAAGTAACTATGTGGGTAAACGTATGTTAGTATATTTAGGTATAGGGTAGATTCGTACCTACATGTATTTTTAGTCTTTGATTAAACTTCTTACTGATCGCATCCCGTGTGTATTAATTATCGACTACCTGGACTTCCACCCTGCCATATTCCTGGATTTTATGCCCACCTACCTACCTATCTACCTACCTACCTACCTACCTACCTACTGTACCTGATCTATATAAATATGGTTGAGGGCTCCATCCATCATTCACTTTCGTAATGCCTCTTAACAAGTTTGGACAACACTTGGGCAGCAACAGCAGCAGCAGCAACGCAACTCGTGACAAAATTAAAGTGGAAAAAGATTTAGTAATTTTTGAAAATAGACGGTTGGCTGGAATTCAAAAAGCAATTCTCAAAACGGATGCTATCGACAAAGCTCAGTTTGATGAACAAATAATATTATTACTTGGAAAAATAAAGGGGTACCGTGCTGATATAAGAGAATTAAGAGCAAAACTTGAAAAACTTTCAGCTAGAATTTCTACACCTGCACAACCATCTCCATTGCCATCATCAATAAAACGTATTACACCCACCACCACCACAAATAAGAAGAATGAGTAAAGCTCAAGTAGTGAATGAGATACATAAGTATGCGAGAAAAACATTTCCACGTCGCCGATTCATTCAGAAAGGACTCGATGATACATGGCAGATTGATATGCAAAAGTACTCGAAAGATAATAACAACTACAAATACATATAATAAACGTAAACTAACTCCAAATCAGGCTGCGACTGTGGCTGAAGGGTGCATGTAGACTCGGGAATTTATTCAAAAACTCAGGTACAATTTAACACTTTATTCCACGTAACTTGGCTCACAACTGTTCTTCTTCACGGTCCAGAATAGAATGTCGCAACTGGTCTGGTCTTCCGATCACCCTATTTCTGCGCCCCTCCCAATTTCAAAACCGGCAATGACGTTTTCGAGCCTCAACCAATCACCAATCAGTATTTACGCGCCATTTCATCATTGACGGTTGTCAATGATAAAATGTCACTTCGTTAACCAATCACCGATCAGCATTGGCGCGCCATCTCAATATAGACGGATATAATATTGTCTATGTTGAAAGGGTGTTGCCATACATTTATTAAAAATAACGATTAAATTCAGGTTCCAATACATAAACCCATTATATTTAAAAAAAGTAACTATTAAATCAAAGCTCATTTTCACAAACCTAACATACATTTTAGTGTGTATTGATACCTTCTCGAAGTATGCTCGGTTTATTTATTTATTTAAACTTTATTGCACAAAAGAAAAACTTGATGTACAAAAGGCGGACTTAATGCCATGAGGCATTCTCTACCAGTCAACCTTAACGGTATTGGTTGCAAGCGCTTAAATCCAAGAGCGCTGAAGATGTTACAAAGGCAATGCGTAAAATCTTGAGTGAAAATGGAAGAAATCCTAAGAATGTTCAATCAGATGATGGAAAAGAGTTATTCAACTCCAAGTTTAATTCACTGATGACGCAATATCATATTAAACATTACTCTACATACAGTGCCATGAAAGCTTCCATAGTAGAAAGACTAATTAGAACCTTAAAACATTGGATTTGGAAGCAATTTAGCTTGAATGGTTCTTACAAATGGACACGACTACTAGGGAATGCAAGCCGGTTATTTTTTGTATGAAAATAACCGGTTAGTAACTGAAAAACCGGTTATTTTCATACCGGTTATTTGCATTCCCTAACGACTACTAAGTGACATAGATCATTATTACAGCAACAAACCACATCGCACTATCAGAATGACCCCGGCAAGCGTAAGCAAAAATAATTCTTATCAGTTGTTACATAATGTATACAATAATAACATTAAAATCAAACCGCATGCCAAGTTCAAGGTTAATGACTACGTGAGAATTAGTAAATATAAATCAACTTTTGCTAAAGGCTACACCGGTAACTGGACTACTGAGATATTTAAAATTATAAAGGTGCAAAACACCAATCCTGTGACGTATTTACGTGAAGATGCCCATAATCAACCTATTTTTGGATGTTTTTATGAGCAAGAATTGCAGAAAACTAAGCATAGTGATATTTATCTAGTGGAAAAAGTTTTGAAACGTCGAGGCAATAAAGTGTATGTAAAAGATAATATTGTTTAACTTTTTTAATTAATAAATTAACACCTTGTGAATTTATTGGGTTTTAAAAACATTTGCGGTGCATGAGTCATAGCGACACCGCGGCATTTTAGCAGCTTGGGTCGCACATATCGGCTCGGCGCATGACGTAATCGCTGCGCTTGCGGGCCTAGGTTGAGTCACTGCACCGCGGTGAGGTATCAGTTTACGTCACTTGGTGAGATGACTCAAGGCGAGTTAGTACGAACTCAAGTGCACACCTTTTCGCTCAACTTTCAAGTGCTTTCCTAGCGATTTCAATGATACCATACACAAAGTGGAATCTTGACAGCTTCATGTGGAAATTTGAGAAAATTCTCATTTTGATTTAGGCTGCCAAGTCTTTTTCAGTCATTTTGGGGTAGCCATGTTCTTTCAATCTTGATGAAACTTATATCGATGGAAATTGCTTTCCTTAACAATTCGAATGATATCATAGACAAAGTGTAATCTGGACAGCTTCATGTGGAAATTTGAGAAAATTCTCATTTTGATTTAGGCTGCCAAGTATTTTTCGGTAATTTTGGGGTAGCCATGTTCTTTCAATCTTGATGAAACTCATGTCCGTTCAAACTGCTTTCCTAACGATTCCAGTGATACCATATGCAAAGTGTAATCTGGACAGTTTATGTGGAAATCTAAGAAAATTCCTAGCCAATCTGGACGGCGCACAGTCACACTCGGAAGATGGTCATGGGACTACCGCGGGCGAGGCTACGGTGGTCGAGGCTACGGTGGGTTGGGCTACGGGGGGCGGGGGCTACGGTGGGCGGGCCTTGAGCCAGAACTCTCCTGCACTGATTGGCCGCTCTATGAATACGCGTCAGAGGAGGGGAGGGCTGGGGTGAAGGGGGGGCATGGTTAAAAAAACAAAATGGCCGACCAAAAGGGGCGGGACTTACCACGAATTGGTGGAGCGGCGGGGCTACGGGTCCGGGCTCACCACGGATTGGTGGAGGGGCGAACCTTAAATCCAACATGGTGGTCCTACGGGGCTACGGGGGCGGGGGCTACGGCGGGCGGGGCTACGGCAGTCGGGTCTACGGTGGGCTGGGCTACGGTGGGCGGGGCTACGATGGGCGGGGCTACGGTGGGCGGGGCTACGCTGCACCAGAACTCTCCGTGCCCCAGAACTCTCAATAATACCCTACTAGTAAAAAGTCCGCGGGTATAGACGGAATAAGACTACAGGAATTAAAATAGGTATATACATAAAAAAATTAGTCCCGTTTTAGCAAATTTCGTAAATATGTGTGTGCAAACAGGAAAGTATCCTGAGAAATTAAAACAATCTATAATTTGGCCGATAAATAAACAGGGTAGCCATTACGAGTATTCGAATTATAGGAATAATAGCTATCTTACCTGTTATTAATAAAATCACGGGAAAAGTTATTGTAAATCAGATCAGTATGTACCTAGAAAAATATAATGTTATCTCGGATGCGCAGCATGGCTTTTGGCAATCCAGAAGTACTTCCACGGCCTTAACACGGTCCACAGATGAAGTTTATCGTAATTTAGATAGTGTTAAGTATGT
Source organism: Pammene fasciana (assembly GCA_911728535.1). Taxonomy (NCBI): domain Eukaryota; kingdom Metazoa; phylum Arthropoda; class Insecta; order Lepidoptera; family Tortricidae; genus Pammene; species Pammene fasciana. Next base: position 6,843,577 of record OU452283.1, read on the forward strand.
GGGGGTGCTTTTTATTGATTTCAAAAACGCGTTTGATACACTGGATCACGATCAGCTTCTGCAGGCGATGGATGAATGTGGGGTTCGTGGTCCAGTGCTGGAGTGGTTCCGTACTTACTTAAAAGGATGGACTCTCCGAGTCACAATCGACGGAGAAAACGGGGAGGAGGCACACGTGCAATCGGTGGTACCTACCGGCTCGGTCTATGGTCCACCGGGGTACATCATGCATGTAAACAATGTGGAACTGCTCCACCTACATTAGGGTGGTTCACGTTTGTATGGGAAAAATTCAAATTCATATAACTCGATGGGCCACCCCCTTATTTTATTACACGTATTATGTTGATAACACAACACTAAAAAAATTCAAACGGGTTGAGCACCCCTTTGTAGTTGAGATAAAAATACAAAACTTGGCGTATGTTATCAACATAATAGGTGTACTAAATAAGGGGGTGGCCCATCGAGAAATTAAAAAAAGGTGTTTTTGGACCACCCTAACCTACATGTACGCTGATGACACGTGCCTACTTTATGCTGATAAAGACCCTAACATAATACAAACATGTATACAGAATGATTTTGAAAATATACTCAAATGGTCTCACGATAACGGAATAATTTTAAATACAGAGAAAACAATTTTTTTTCTTATAAGTAAGTTTCCCTTATATTAAAAAATGTCAGAATCCGATTCAAATTACAGGTCATACGTATGATTGTTTACACACCAACAAATATAATTATAAATGTAGTAAAATAGAAGTAGATCAAAATTTTAAATATCTGGCTTTAACTGATTGTCACATTAATTGGAAAATACATATAAAAATATAGTGAGCGTGATTATCGAATAAATATACAAGAGTCACCCCTATTGTAGAATATGTGTCAGACTGTACCTAGAAAACATATGACCATTTTCCTTATCTTGTACCTATACCTACACCTAAAGTATCTCCTACCTTGCCGTAGTATCCTCACTTTACTTCATCACTATTGGCCTTATAGGTATACTACCGCTGACTATCCACCGTGTCTCACTTAGTTATCAATAAAGTTAGGAATATCGGTTTTGTAGAAACTCCACTTCGCTGTCTTACCTAGCTAGAAATATAGCCTAAATATCGGAACCGCAGGTCGTCCGCTCTCGTCACTCAAAGGTCAGTAAGGAATGGAGGGTCTTTAATATTGGATATGCACAATTATTTAGAATACTTAAGTTAATAGGAATATACAGGGGTAAGAATACTTAAGTTAATAGGAAATAGGTATACAAGAATAAGAATACTTAATAGAATAGGAAATATATAAGCGTAAGAATACTTAAATTGTTTGCGGTTGAAGTCCGTCTTTGTAGCGGCTAGTTTTCCAACCCATAGTCCCAGGGATAAGTATTTGATCTCATCGTATTCATTTATGTTATGATAGAACGCTACAGATCGTCGGGCTGCTCTACTACAGCTTCCACAGTTATACTTATACTTATTTATTGTAATATTTTCACCACAAATATCACAATCCTATGGTATTTATGTTTTGACAGTTTTTTCATGAGAACTCTAATGACAGTAAATTTGAATTCGAAATTCGGAGAGTATTCATTCTTCTAAAGCATAAACAACAGTAGACTTCTAAAGGCACATATACACTACGTAATAAGCAGTGAGTGGTAGTTAAATATATAAAGGAAACCTAAATTATAATTTAACAATTATAATCGCCTATATTGAACGGGTAAGGAAGGCGACCCGTTACAACCTTACTTCATCAAACTGAAAATTTTGACTCTTCGTTGCCTATATATTTTTGAAATACTTATGTACGTGAAGTTAAATAAACACCGATTCTCCAGTTTTAAAAGTGTTCGTCAACAACACAAAATCGGGTCTACGAAATCAGATTCAGCCTTACGCGCTAAAATGGTATTCGGCATAGCATCTAAATTATATAATAAATTGCCCAAAGACATGAGAGAATCCGAAATGCCTCAGTTTAAAAATAGTTTATTTGACTATTTAGCACGACATGCATTTTACTCAGTTAAAGAATATTTAGAATATACGCCATCTCTTTATTAAGTTAAACATATTAAACTGTCTTAAGTCCATGTACTCGTGTGTTGCATGCTTATGGTAAATTTAGTCGTAGTTTTAAGATTGTATAATATTTGCATGCCCAACAGCAGGCTGAATAAACTGCACCCAAAATGTATTTTGTGAACATCCACTTGACATGTATTTAAAGCAAATAAATGAATTGATTGATTGATTGATTGATAATTGATCAGCCGTGATCATTTGAGCCGTGGGGTGCCCGGCCTTAGAATTAGCCCCCACCATATCGTCCCGTGGTTGCAGTAGGAGTCTGCTAAGGGAATATACCGGGAGATGGGTAGCAGCATCTTCCGAAAGCCTAAACAACAATAAACAAAAAAAAACTGCGCGCGCCAACACGCCTGCCAAGCGTGGCGCGTATGGCAAACACCCCCTTTAATCAAAGGGGAGGCCTATGTTCAGCAGTGGACGTATTATGGCTGAGATGATGACTTTTATTTTGGCATGGGAAAGATTGGACGTGGTGGCACTTTTTAATAACATTTCTCACTTGTTTTTTAACCGACTTCAATTCCATAGAAGAAGGAGGTTCTGCATTCGAATTGGTGTTTGTTTTTTTATGTATGTTCACCGATTACTCCGAGACCCGTGGTCCAATTTGAATAATTCTTTTTTTGTTTGAAAGGATCTATTACGTCCAAGGTGGTCCCGTATTAATCTGGTGCTGTTCTGATGATGGGATCTATGAGGAATTGAGGGAACTCCTCACTTTTTAAAGGCACATGTATGGTGATTTGTGTGTTTTCTTAAGAAACTCAAGCATTTTCTCACGAAAACCACCAATTTGATGAAGTGGACCTGATGATGAAGTTCACATATGATACGTGAAACTTTCCTTAGATTTAATGGGTGTATTATGAACTTTTTGATATATCTTTACCGATTATTACGAGACTCGGTGTCCGATTATGATAAATATATAACCACTAAAATTGGAACAATAAAAACTTTTTACAAAAAAATGATAACCGACTTCAAAAAGGATAAAATGAGTCATTATATTGTTTATATGCGTTACCAACTGATATGTTTGAAGTCGGAGCCAAGCCAAAAATTACAAAACCGGTCAAATCAGCGTAAATTGTGAACATCACAAATCATCGGTACTAATAATGCAAAGGTGAATGTGATTCTATTTGTTACATTTTCATATCTAAACTACGAATCCAATTTCGTATATATTATACTCTGATACACGTCTACTTTGTCAAAAATCAGAAAAAAGCGGAAAAAAATGTAGACGCGTAAGATTGGCCTTCCGTAGAAAATTTGAATATCTTGCCTTTTTACTGAGACGGTGGGTGTACTGGTTGTATCTGAGTATATAAATAGTAGTTTATGTAACTGTTACGTAATAGGGGTCCTTAAAGCACGAGTGTGGTTTTATGAAACGAACGAAGTGAGTTTCATAATAAGATCACACGAGTGTTTTAAGGCCTAATTACGTACAGTTGCATACACTGCTTTATCTACACACATATTATAAACCCGAAATGATGATTGAATGACTGCAATTGCACGGATTGCACGCCATCGCCATGACCAACTCGATTGTGTCGGCGGTCGGGCGGCGCATGCCCGCACCCTGATTTTCATAATGATATCGAATTTTTGCTTATTATTTGATAATAATAACATCGTTACAGATAACACATTTGTTCTGACTACAAAATTTTACTTTAAGAAGACGTTCGAAATTTGAACGTAATTAAGGAATCGGTTACCGATACTAAAATGTAAACATTAAGATGCAGCCACAGATACTCATATCTAAATATAGGGCGTTTGCTCATCGATCCTGACCATAAAATAGACATATTAGGGTATGGATGTAGATAAAATTAATTTAGCCATTGGATTCCTTTATACTTCAAATTTAACCTTTGAAGAAGAAGGATTAATAATTCAAGCCGAACCACGGGCTTCGTTCTAGATACGGATAGTCCGAACAGTGTGTTAACAAACATAAGACCCATGATTATATTTTCTGTACCTACTTGCCTAAAGGGTAACGCATGGTCGAAACGAATGTATACTTAAGTGCAATCCATACCGTATTAGACTAGATAGACAGTAAAAATAATAATTCACTGAACACATCGCCTCGTTCGTATTAACTCTTCCAAATCTGGCTTGGCACCGACTTCAAACATATCAGTTGGTAACGCATTTAAATAATATAAAGACTCATTTTATCCTTTTTGAAGTCTGTTATCTTTTTTTTTTGTAATTTTTTTTATCGTGTATTCAATACAATTCTGAGCTTGTAGTTTTGGCAGGAAAAGAACGGTTATTTATTTTTATGAACATACGCGTAACTGCACAGAGTTCGGTTTTGAACATAATCCGATCTTTCACTATGAAAAAATATACAATGTACTCACTTTAGACGTATGTTAAATAAAAACAGCTACATATATATTATGAGGGAGCTAAAACTATGTATCGAAAATATATTTTATGCTTAATCATAACAAATCATAATAATTCAAGGAATCGTTAGATAAGTTCATCAAAAAAAAACCTCAAGGCTTACCAAAGTGTCGAAAATTAGTCCGTTCTTACCCCAAAATACCTTACGGAATTTTAAAAATTTAGCGGAACCGTATTATATTGTAAAGACTGTGTACGTTAAAATCCGGCCACGCATGGTATGATACATCTTTTTATTGAATGTGCATATTCAACCAACACTTCTAATTAATAATTTGGGGTTATCAAGCTACATAATAAAATTTAAAACATAATATAAACGTTACGTTGTCTATGAGTTTGATCACTATTTATTCCACAGTGCCTATATTTTTTTGTCCACAGTGTTCTGACAGTGTTTACCAAATTTTCCTGTTAAAAATAGTTTTTTATTATAAATAAGATGAATCAAATGATACCTTATTAAATTCTCTTTTCACCATAGCTAACATTTTTCTAAGTGTATTTAGATTGAAATAGTTCGGAGGTGTTCTAACTTTGGTGAGTTTGACTTTTTGACAAAAAAATGGCTGCCATATAAAAATTACTTTCAGTGCTTGGAGTAGAAAGTTTTCCTGACTACCTCAAGTAGAATAGAGTTTCAAAACATTTTTTTTTTGTAAGATGACATTCTATTGATCATAAAACCGGTTGTAAAAATATAAATACAATTGTGGTATTGTAGCAGGAAGCGAGTGAAGATTATCAAAAAACGCTGGACAAAACATTAAAGATATGATGAAATACCTTCAGTAAAAACTGAGACAAGCCCATACAATTTTAATATGATTCTATTTTTATTATATATTACTATGATTAGAGATTATTTATAAAAAAGAACTGCTTGAAAATGTGTATCCGAAAGGGAGATGTACTTACCATACCATGCGTGGCCGGATTTCAACGTACACAGTCTTTAAGAAAGATAATTTTACCATACCATAATAGGCCGCAACATTAAAGCCAAATACTTGATGATGTCGTCCTTTCTCTGAAATAGTGACACTTTTTTATAATTATTTTGTAATCTTATAAAAAAAAACAAATATAGTGGAAAAGTCAGAAATCAGTTCTTTTGAAGAAATACGAGTATAGTGTAAGTAAATAGTGATTCTCATACCGTGCGAATAAAGGATTCAATGAAAGTCGGCACATTCTGAAAAAAAAAAATTGGCAGTTAGAAATTGGTATAGGGACTGCCGATAGAAGTGAAAACTTAGAACTTTTAGTATTAAAATTAGAAATTTCATAATGTTTGCATTAAAATTATCAACATCAATCTGGTTTTCACATCTACTGACACTCCGAGCAACAATTATACTACACTAAATAGTAGGTATGACACGTGTGGGGTACCTACCAATAGAAAGCTTGCAAAAAATTAGGACGCCGACTGATTTTGACTTCGTTTTACGTGCAGTAGCCCATTTAACCCATTTGAAAATGCAATTTCTTATACTAAAATTACGGCTCTGTCCCAGCCTTTTTTGACTTTTTTGACAACTGAGAACCAAATAGTCCACTAAACAGACCCTGAAGATTACGGCATAATTATTTGGTAGACCTATCTTTAACAGTTTTTAGACCACAGACTGACCTAAGGTTTATATAGGACTTATAGTTTATATAGGACTGATAGTTATGGGCCACCGCGCATAGTGGGCCACAGCTTTGACTGCCTTCACAGTCGGCGGCCGGGCGGCGTCCCGTGCGCCTGCGCCGAGCTCCAAGTGGTGGAACAGTACAAGTACCTAGGTCTGCTTATAGATCACAAGTTCTCATGGCAGCCATATGTGATTAGCTTATGCAATAAATTAAGATCAGTACTTGTGAAATTCCACCACTTGAAGTTCATATTAAGCAGGGCTACTTTGTATGCGGTGTACTAAAGACTGTATCGTCTGTTATAAATACAAGAAAAATGTTCTATATCTTTTTAAATGATTTATATTTAAACATACAAATCATACTAAACTAAAAACAAAATAATACAGAAAACCTAAACATGGCCAGAAAACCCCAAATTATTCATTTCTGGCTAGTTTCCTGACTCTTTGTCTCATAGTGCCCATTAATGATCGGACAACAGCTTTGTCAAGAGTACGAGCCACCTTGTTCCAATCCAAACGAAGCTATTGGTCTGTGTCGGCAGTACGGCCTGTTTTCCGTAATCTAGCCTTCATTATAGCTCAAAAGTGTTAAATCGGGCGAAGTTCTGGACAATTTGGCAGATTTAATTCTTTGGTCAAAAAAATTACATTTTTGTCATTACACCATTTTACCACCTTAGCTGAGTAATAGCAAGACGCTAAGTCGGGCCAAAATATAGTTTCAGACTTATGCTTTTTGATCATTGGCAATACTCGTTTCTGAAGGCACTCCTTCATGTAAATATCGGCTTTCATTGATGAGGTAGTGAAAAATGCAGTCGACTTCATTCCACACTCGCAAATTGCCTGCCACACCATAGCTTTCTTGCCGAATTTCTCAAAGCAAATAGATTTTTCACGTTGTATAACCTCTGTTCCATCACGCACCGTATAATACTGGGGACCTGGTAAAGACTTGTAGTCCAGTTTCACATAGGTTTCGTCGGCTATTATTACACAGGTGCCTTTTTTAGACAAAACCAAGTCGGACAACTTTTGGACTCGTTTCTTAACAGATTCTATTTGTTTTTCACTTCGTTTTGGCTGTTTCTGTTTTTTAAATGCCTTCAAATTGTTTCTTTTCTTTGCACGTTGCACCATCCCCATACTCGTACCCATTTTTTTGCAATATCTCCCACAGACAACTCTTTGTTAGAGATAAATGCTGCTTTACGATCTTTTGGTCCAATTTTGGGTTCGAAGAACCTGGTTTTTGACCTGGTCGTTGTCGGTCATTAAGGGGCTACTTTGAAAAATTATAGGTTTTTTCAAACGCTCTAGTGACTAAACGGGAAAAGGAACTGAATTTATTTTCGAATATATATTATTAGACTATATACTCTTGTTTTTGGCACAAGCCGCAACACCATTGCTGAAAGTTGCCTCGATAGAAAAAAAATCCGAAGTTAGGTCCTTTTTCCCCTTATTTTTCTTAGCTTACGTAAACTATAAGAGATTAAGCAATATAACTAAGTGAAAAATATGGTACTCTGGTTTATCTAAAAAGTCACAGAAGCAAAATTAGACAAAACTTTATAGATTCGCTTATTTATCGTAGTTTGGTGAAAAAGTCTGATCCTTAAGAGCGCTGCATCTCTTTCTTTCGTGCACGGGAGCCATAAACGTATCTCTAACGGATGGGCGTGGCTTGTCCGAATCGAGGAACGGCCTTAAAGGTATATTCGTTACCGTACTTACGGATTGCAGTTTGGACGGCTCCTACACTAACACCTTCCATTTGAGCAAGCTTTCTGTAAGTAATACCTTTAACCGAACACCATTTGTCCACAATAGATTTTCGCTTTTGTGGCGTAAGACCTCGCATTTTTTTATTGTAACAATATGGGCAAGGAAAAATTACTGTTATCGGTTCTGTGAGAAACGTCAAGTAATTTTCACGTATTAAAATATTTTTTCAACATCAGTTATGCTATTGGTGCCAGTGGTAAGTTGTATTTATAACAGACGATACAGTCTTTATGCTCTCGTGGATTCACTTTTGTCGTATGGATTGGCTAGCTATGGCCGTACGTTTAAAACTTATTTAGACAAATTAAAGGCTTTGCAGATTAGATTCATGAAGTTAATGGTCGATGCAAAAACTAAAAGTAAATGTAAGAATAGCACTTATGAAAATCTTTTTTTAGAATGTGAAATATTACCAATACATGAAAAGGTTGTGTTATTGTTGGCTACGGAGCAATTTTGTAACGACGAGTTTAAAAAATGTAGTGTAAAAAATAAAATAATTAAAAATTAAAAAACACAACTGCGTTTGTTTTAAATGAACTGAAAAGTTAAAAATAAGCTCTAAACATGATTGAGAATGTCTTTGAAACCTTATGGTTGAGACTGTACCTTCCGATACCCTGATGTACGCTGGATCTTTTAAAATACATATTTTACTTCGATCGCAGTGGGGGGACCTGGGGACCTTTTAAACTGTATAACACAATACCCATAAAAAGGTCCCCCGACTGCAATCGAAGCAAAATATGTATTTTAAAAGATCCAGCGTACGTCAGGGTGTCGGAAGGTACAGTCTCAACCATAAGGTTTCAAAGACATTCTCAATCATGTTTAGAGCTTATTGTTAACTTTTCAGTTCATTTAAAACAAACGCAGTCGTGTTTTTTAATTTTTAATTATTTTATTTATTTAAAACCTTTTTTAAGCGAACTTTGGATTAGTAATCGAAAGTATAAAGACGATTTTTTTACATTTTTTCACTTAAAAAGCGCTGGTAGCCTGGCTGGCAGTAAGACGTCCGGAGGTCTCGTATTCAACCCTCGGCTTGTACCACAGAGTTTTTTGGAACTTATGTACGAAATATCATTTGATATTTACCAGTCGCTTTTCTAACTAACTAACTATTTTGGCTCAACGATCCAAAGAGAATCTTGGCCTCCAAAATGAGAACACGCCACCTATCTCGATCCTGCGCAACTTCTTGCCAGTTGTTGACGCGAAGCTGCAGCAGATCCGCCGCCACACTGTCCCACAACGATATCTGGGGCCCGTTTCTCGAAAGCTTGTAACTTGTAATACAAGCGAATGTCACTTTTCTACATCTTTTGCTAAAAAGGGAGTTCCGCTTGTATTACAAGTTACAAGCTTTTGAGAAATGGGGCCCTGGGCCGACCCACCGGACGGCGACCAGTCGGTCGTCCCAAGAACGTTCTCTTGACAGCCCGATCCTCACCCATTCTCTGTAGGTGACCGAACCAGCGAAGTCTGTGGGCTTTTGTTTCACCGATGATACCAATATTCGGACCCAAGTCTAGCCACCAACTCTTCGATCTCGACATTCCTTCGTGAGTCGCTTTTCGGTGAAGTAAAATATCGTGAGAAAACCGAACCTAATCCCAAGAAGGCCCAGTTTTCTCCTCTGTGTTGAAAGGAAAGATGGCAGTCGCTTTCGTAAAAACTAGTGCATACGCCAATTCATGGAATTAGGTTGTCAAGCGGACCTCAGGCTTAAATGAGCCGTGGCAAAAAGCCAGGATAAACACAAGGAGGATGATGACTTTTTAACATGTACAATCAGCATCAATAGTATCTTCGTACACGAAGGCCTCAAAAATATGTGACACGCTCCTATGGCTCTACAAATAAGAGCAGGTCACATATTTTTGCGGCCTTCGTGTAGAAAGATACTATTGATGCTGACTGTACATCCGTATTTACTTATTTTTTAGGATCCAAGAGGCTAATTGCATGACCTTATACGTGCCTTAGCGCGACATGAGTTGGCATATATCTATGGCAATAAACTTCTTGGTGCCAAGATCGAAACCAATTTTGTTCAGCGTACCTAGTTTATTACACGACTGCCCAAAAAAAGGAGTGTATTGTTTTCAGGGTTCATGTATGTATGTGGCTAAAATAAAATTCTTTGTTCCACTAGAACAACTGAACGGCTGAACCGATTTAGATGTATGGGGTATCATTAGAATCGTCACGTTATCCCAAGAAACATAGGCTATGTGACGTCACCGTAAAAACAATATGGCGGAAAAAATATTCAAAATTGCGCAACCCTAAGAAAAAAAAATCTTGCAGACCTATCGAGTGGGGTATCAAAATGAAGAGCTTTTCACGCTGATTACAAAAATGTATATGATACATATATAAAAATATTCTTTCGTTAATACGAACATTTTAGAAATTAAATTAAAACAATAGGTTGGAAATTGAGTCGAAAGATATATAAAACTTACATGTTTAATTGTAATAAGTAGGTATTAGAGACTTGGGAGGAATAATATTAGTTAAAGCAATGGCGCGTAGTTATAGTGTCCAAGAGGCAACCGGATGGCTCGCGGTATATAAGCTCCCTACGTGTTGTGTAACCAACTTATGCAACCCAAATTGACCCACGTTGTACTTAGTTTTTCATCGCCCCCCCCCCCTCATTTTTCTAACAGCTGACGAAACGATTACCGACCAGCCGGTGCACATGGCCATTTGCATGCTCGTTCTGGATCACATAAAGTACTGGAAATTGAGGGGAGGAGGATGAAAGCCAAGGTCCAACATGGGTCATTTCGGGTTGCATAGGGTGGTTCCACAGCACGTAGGGAGCTTAAAGATCACAGCTCATTAGAGCGCCTCGGCACCCGCCCCTGACAGCCTCACCTCGAGCGGTTAGTTATTCTAATTTGTATAGCCATGCACTCACTACAACAACTCGACAACGAGTGGACGCTGAGCAACGATGCAGTGTGGGTCGGCTGCCGAGGCGCTCTAATGAGCTGTGACCTTTAATACCGCGAGCCATCCGGTTGCCTCGCGGACAATGCAATGCAACTACGTGTAGTATGACGCGTCCTTGCTCTGAATGTAATGAAATGTTCTACTTCGCGGTATTAAGATACTTCTTTACAACATCACGTCCAGTACCGTAAAAAAATGTGCTGCACTACGCCGCTTTGAGCCAAAGAAGCTAGTTCTTGTGGAGTTTGATGATAAAATTACCTATATTCAACAATACTGTAGCGTAGCCATGGTGTAGTTCTGGGAGAAAAATTGGAGGCTAGGACAGTATGGTTTTATGCGTAGAGAGGTTAAGTAGACTGGCGTGTCCTCTGTTACACACTGTGTGTTATTGTCTATTGAAGACACAGACCACAAGCTAAAATAAACTAGGTACGCTGAACAAAATTGGTTTCGATCTTGGCACCAAGAAGTTTATTGCCATAGATATATGCCAACTCATGTCGCGCTAAGTCACGTATAAGGTCATGCAATTAGCCTCTTGGATCCTAAAAAATAAGTAAATACGGATGTACAGTCAGCATCAATAGTATCTTTCTACACGAAGGCCGCAAAAATATGTGACCTGCTCTTATTTGTAGAGCCATAGGAGCGTGTCACATATTTTTGAGGCCTTCGTGTACGAAGATACTATTGATGCTGATTGTACATGTTAAAAAGTCATCATCCTCCTTGTGTTTATCCTGGCTTTTTGCCACGGCTCATTTAAGCCTGAGGTCCGCTTGACAACCTAATTCCATGAATTGGCGTATGCACTAGTTTTTACGAAAGCGACTGCCATCTTTCCTTTCAACACAGAGGAGAAAACTGGGCCTTCTTGGGATTAGGTTCGGTTTTCTCACGATATTTTACTTCACCGAAAAGCGACTCACGAAGGAATGTCGAGATCGAAGAGTTGGTGGCTAGACTTGGGTCCGAATATTGGTATCATCGGTGAAACAAAAGCCCACAGACTTCGCTGGTTCGGTCACCTACAGAGAATGGGTGAGGATCGGGCTGTCAAGAGAACGTTCTTGGGACGACCGACTGGTCGCCGTCCGGTGGGTCGGCCCAGGGCCCCATTTCTCAAAAGCTTGTAACTTGTAATACAAGCGGAACTCCCTTTTTAGCAAAAGATGTAGAAAAGTGACATTCGCTTGTATTACAAGTTACAAGCTTTCGAGAAACGGGCCCCAGATATCGTTGTGGGACAGTGTGGCGGCGGATCTGCTGCAGCTTCGCGTCAACAACTGGCAAGAAGTTGCGCAGGATCGAGATAGGTGGCGTGTTCTCATTTTGGAGGCCAAGATTCTCTTTGGATCGTTGAGCCAAAATAGTTAGTTAGTTAGAAAAGCGACTGGTAAATATCAAATGATATTTCGTACATAAGTTCCAAAAAACTCTGTGGTACAAGCCGAGGGTTGAATACGAGACCTCCGGACGTCTTACTGCCAGCCAGGCTACCAGCGCTTTTTAAGTGAAAAAATGTAAAAAAATCGTCTTTATACTTTCGATTACTAATCCAAAGTTCGCTTAAAAAAGGTTTTAAATAAATAAAATAATTAAAAATTAAAAAACACGACTGCGTTTGTTTTAAATGAACTGAAAAGTTAAAAATAAGCTCTAAACATGATTGAGAATGTCTTTGAAACCTTATGGTTGAGACTGTACCTTCCGACACCCTGACGTACGCTGGATCTTTTAAAATACATATTTTGCTTCGATTGCAGTCAGGGGACCTTTTTATGGGTATTGTGTTATACAGTTTAAAAGGTCCCCCCACTGCGATCGAAGTAAAATATGTATTTTAAAAGATCCAGCGTACATCAGGGTGTCGGAAGGTAGAGTCTCAACCATAAGGTTTCAAAGACATTCTCAATCATGTTTAGAGCTTATTTTTAACTTTTCAGTTCATTTAAAACAAACGCAGTCGTGTTTTTTAATTTTTAATTATTTTATTTTTTTAGCTTGTGGTCTGTGTCTTCAATAGACAATAACACACAGTGTGTAACAGAGGACACGCCAGTCTACTTAACCTCTCTACGCATAAAACCATACTGTCCTAGTCTCCAATTTTTCTCCCAGAACTACACCATGGCTACGCTACAGTATTGTTGAATATAGGTAATTTTATCATCAAACTCCACAAGAACTAGCTTCTTTGGCTCAAAGCGGCGTAGTGCAGCACATTTTTTTACGGTACTGGACGTGATGTTGTAAAGAAGTATCTTAATACCGCGAAGTAGAACATTTCATTACATTCAGAGCAAGGACGCGTCATACTACACGTAGTTGCATTGCATTGTCCGCGAGGCAACCGGATGGCTCGCGGTATTAAAGGTCACAGCTCATTAGAGCGCCTCGGCAGCCGACCCACACTGCATCGTTGCTCAGCGTCCACTCGTTGTCGAGTTGTTGTAGTGAGTGCATGGCCATACAAATTAGAATAACTAACCGCTCGAGGTGAGGCTGTCAGGGGCGGGTGCCGAGGCGCTCTAATGAGCTGTGATCTTTAAGCTCCCTACGTGCTGTGAAACCACCCTATGCAACCCGAAATGACCCATGTTGGACCTTGGCTTTCATCCTCCTCCCCTCAATTTCCAGTACTTTATGTGATCCAGAACGAGCATGCAAATGGCCATGTGCACCGGCTGGTCGGTAATCGTTTCGTCAGCTGTTAGAAAAATGAGGGGGGGGGGGGGCGATGAAAAACTAAGTACAACGTGGGTCAATTTGGGTTGCATAAGTTGGTTACACAACACGTAGGGAGCTTATATACCGCGAGCCATCCGGTTGCCTCTTGGACACTATAACTACGCGCCATTGCTTTAACTAATATTATTCCTCCCAAGTCTCTAATACCTACTTATTACAATTAAACATGTAAGTTTTATATATCTTTCGACTCAATTTCCAACCTATTGTTTTAATTTAATTTCTAAAATGTTCGTATTAACGAAAGAATATTTTTATATATGTATCATATACATTTTTGTAATCAGCGTGAAAAGCTCTTCATTTTGATACCCCACTCGATAGGTTTGCAAGATTTTTTTTTCTTAGGGTTGCGCAATTTTGAATATTTTTTCCGCCATATTGTTTTTACGGTGACGTCACATAGCCTATGTTTCTTGGGATAACGTGACGATTCTAATGATACCCCATACATCTAAATCGGTTCAGCCGTTCAGTTGTTCTAGTGGAACAAAGAATTTTATTTTAGCCACATACATACATGAACCCTGAAAACAATACACTCCTTTTTTTGGGCAGTCGTGTAATAAAAGGCTCATAAGAAATAGAGATAGTGACAAGTTATTATTACCTAGTTATACAAATTATTTTGGCCAGAGATGTAGAAAGTATATGGTTCCCAAAATCTATAACGAAATACCGCCAGACTTGAAAATCACATGCATAACAAAACAAACATTTAAAAAGAAACTAAGTAGTGTTCTATTAAGTAAATTAAAAGATAAGATACATTACAACCTTTGTAAGTTAACATATTGCATTTTCATGTTATACTCCAATGTTCTAGTTAAGTAGATTAAGATTTAATGTAGATGCAGTGAAATAACGAGTTCAAAATTCAAAGAAGAAAAAAGAAATATATATATATAGAGATATACCCAAGTACCTATACAAATGAGCCATAAAACGCTCGTGAGACTAAAATATTAAAAATATTCTAATTAGTTATTACTTTATTTTGCTGCAACTGTATTAACGATAGATACATAATTATTATATTGAAATAGTATTCATTGTAGGTGACCGTCTGTGGACCTTATTACATTGGGATAGGGTCTATCAATGGTCAATCGGGTGTAACTGTTTTTGTTGGTGGTGGTGGAAGTAACTATAGCTTACTATAAAAACTGGAGCCTCGTCTGCCAACAAACCACGCTGTGGTTTGGCAGAAGTAAAGAGAGAAGAAAAATTGTAAGCTTTTTCGTGAATAAACATTTATTTATTTATTATTTATTTATGTATAGCCCAATAAAATTAGATCAATAAAGAGCATTTTGAGGAATTAATTCCCAGTGCAGACCGGAAATCGTTTATTTACCTGCAGGTGGTCCTAAAGGCATGTCATTCGAGTTCGCACCGTTTCAGGAGGTGTGCATAACATTTTAGCGAAATTTTTGCTATCTTTCATTTTTTTTGCTTGTAGCTCAAAAACGGTACGTCCGATGGAAATAATGTTATTTTAATATTAAAGAGTGTTAAATTCTGCATCGAATGAGTATATTAAACTTCTCATTTGGTTCAGCGGTACAGCCAAAATCAAAAGTTATAAATAGGGAAAATATCTCATTTAATTGAAAAATTCATATTTTGACTTCGATGTCACATATCTTTGAAACAGACTAGGTACTCCTGTTGAAAAACTTATAGAATAAAAGTTATAGAGAATAAAATTTCACGTTATATGGATACTTTAATTTTCAAATTCAATCATTTGAAACTTTCGGTATGTATTCAAAATGGTTATTTTTTGGTAAATTCTTACAAGTTGCATATTTTCCATAAATTTAATATGCGGTGTGAGGCCTACATTTAATGCATCTGAACAACTGAGAACATTTTAGTGCAAATTTCTAAAAAGTATTTAAAAAAAAAAAATTATACACCGTGTTTTTTTTTTAATTCTATTAATTTCAAGGGTACATTCCTGAGCTTATCTAATAGTACATTACGTACCTAGGGCGGTAAAATAAAGAAGGGCTCAGATCGCAGGCTTTTGTGGCCCGAACCGAAGGTAAGGGCCATAAACAAGAGATCTGAGGCCTTCTTTATTACCGCCCGTGGTGCGTACATAATTTTACGTCTTCTCCTGGGTGTGATTCTCATTGCCATAAATGACTTGCCAAACTCTATTAAACAAGACTGCATTCTTTTCGCCGACGACACCACCCTTGTAATAAGAGATGATAATGACAACCTATCTGATTTTGAAACTAATGTTAACAGTACGTTATCTGACGCCATTGACTGGTTAGATAGCAATAATCTAAAAGTAAACATAGCCAAAACAAAAGCAATGACATTTGGTTCCTATAAGGCTAAGCCACTGCCTTTCCAAATTAAAAATGACAATTCATACATAGAGTTAGTTGACAATGTAACATTTCTAGGCCTACAGATTGACAAGAATTTAAATTGGAAACTGCACGTTGACCAGGTCTGTAAAAAATTAGTGAGGTTTGTCTCGGCTCTAAAAAGACTGAGACAAACAGTATCAGTAAATGCAGCTCTTACCGCGTACCATGGTTACGTCACTGCTGTCCTAAGCTACGGACTTCTACTGTGGGGAAATTCCGTAGACATAGAAAAAGCATTTTTAATGCAGAAAAGGTGTGTCCGTGCATTAGATAATGCATGGTTTCTTGAAAATTGCACACCAATCTTCAAAAAGTTTAATTTGCTCCCGCTGCCATGTATGTATATAAAAGAGGCTTGTCTCCATGTCAGAGAAAACCCTACTGTTTTCGCCCGACGCACGGAGACCAGCACGAGACATGTGAGAGCTCAATACAGAAACCTGTTATACAAGCCTCGTTGCAACTCCTCAATCTATGAGAACAATTGTTTTAATATGTGTATAGTTCTATATAATCAACTGCCTGAAACACTAAAACTCCAGAACAACCGCTGCTTTAAACTTAAATTAACTAAATGGCTGCAAGAAAAGTGCTTTTACAGTATTAAAGAATATATTAAGTAGTAATTAGAATTTGAATATGACTGTATAATTTGATTTGACTTAGATATGAAAAAACGTGAAATTATAAATATAAATTTAAGAGAATGTAAATATGTAAATATTATATGTAATTAATTATTTAAATTATTTAGATTGTAGTAAGAAAAATTTGTACACCTGCATGCAGGTTGAATACGCTTGACCTACTGACTAGCTTAAGATCTTGTAACCGTATTTCTGACAAATAAATTATTTGATTGATTGATTGATTGATTGATGAAGTGAGATTTTCCGCTGCGCCCTAGGGCGGTAAATCTCACTTTGCGCCCAGAGTGGCGTAAAGTATATTTTTCAATGACATTAGTGTCATAATCTCCTAATTAGCTACAGTTCTGAGATATTTTATTTTTGTCTTTGTGATTGTGTAAGTAAACCTACATTAAATTATTATTTAAGGCCTACATTTAATGCATCTGAACAACTGAGAGCATTTCAGTGCAAATTTCAAAAAAGTATTTAAGAAAAAAAATTATACACCGTGTTTTTTTCTAATTCTATTAATTTCAAGGGTACATTCCTAAGCTTATCTAGAGTATATTTTTCAATGACATTAGTGTCATAATCTCCTAATTAGCTACAGTTCTGAGATATTTCATTTTTGTCTTTGTGATTGTGTAAGTAAACCTACAAACCCTATACTTGGCACGTTTTATTTTCTTCGAATTTTGTGTTTTTTTCTTAAGAGGGGGGATATTGAGGGTTTATAAAAGGGTAGAAAAATTATAAAAAAAATCTTTATAGTTTAGTTAATTTTTTATAGAATGTATATTTAAATGCACTCTGCCAAGGACACACAAATTGACATCAAATGAAGTATGTATCTTAGGAGAGACACTGCCAGCGTCTGTAGCATATAGTTTAGAGTACTTAATTAAAACAAAACTCAAAAATATACTTTTCAGCAAGAACTTATACAACTAATTTGTTGCGTAATATTTTGGCGTAACAATATCAACATAAAAAAAATCAAAATCGTAATTCACTTTATTCAAATAGGTACAGCCTCTATGTTTTATGTGAATACTAATTTACAGTCATTTTTCAATTAATTATGAGATCAGAATAATATCAACGTAACATTAAGATATATCCAATGTACCTGTTACTGTAAAAGCCCGAAGTGCTGTTAAACCTAGGTTTTACCGGTAACACCTAGGTTTTACTAACTCAATTCGGTAAAAGCCCGAAATGTTGAGATATCTTCTTTAATTTCGGACTTTTACCACCGTCGAGTCGGTAAAACCTAGGTTTTACAAAAGCGACCGGTAAATGTTGACAAAATATTTTAGGCCTTGCCACGTTCTTGTAGAATTCGCTGAAAATTGTGTCACAGTGTAAAGACGGTTATAGTTAACTATCTTTCACCTTTTTGAAATTTATTCGGACTTAGCGTTCAAAAGTTATTGGGGGCAATAGGGTTTGTTTTGAAATTTTGCATACTTCTATTTTGATCTCTCAAAAATTCATATCTTTTTCTTTTCTTATCTTATCTTTTATTTCTATAGCGTAAAAATAGTGTTTTGACAAGGTCTAGCAGTCGGCGATTACTGCATAATTTTAGGACGCATAGTTCCGAAGTTATTCGAGGGAACGTAGATTGCTATTCCTGTTTATCAGGGGAACCTAGCTTTTGCATTAAGTTTGTAATTGCCGTTACTTTTGAGGGGGGGAAGATAAAAATTCGTGCATTATATCATAGTATAGAGGGCAGTTTCCTCTGTCGTTCGACGCCTTATGCGGAATTTTACACCAAGGGAGAAAGTGGTGGAGGGCCGAAAACCGGCGTTTTCTTAACTTTGTCGGAATTGGCCCGACTCACTCTTGACCATTTTTCGAGATGACCATACGAGAATTTTTGGGTTGCTTTTTCGTGGGATTTTGCCCGGTGAGGGGGTGGTATCGCCCGGTGAATCGATGGGGGGAAGTAACTCCCCCCCCCCCTCCCGGAGGGAGCATGTCCCAAAAGGACGGTTTGTTTAAGCGGGAAAACGTTATGTTTTCGGGCGTGGGTGAGACAACGGTACTGCGGCTTTCCCCGAAAGGGGATATTATCTCCCATGGGCGCGACCCACTGGAATGACCAGACATCCCTGAGGGAAGGCGAGGACCCCATAGAGGTGGCGGCTGCTCAGACGGTGCTGCAGCAGACGGCCAAGTCGGGGAACATAAATGGGTGTGTGAGGGGCACCATTAACGACACCTGCCGTGCAATCGTGTCTGCTATGGAGCAACTACAATCGGGGCAGGCACACTGATGTCCCTTGCAAGACCTGGTCCTGCCTCGAGGGCAGGAAAGGCTGCTAATGAGCCCAGGAACTACCCCTAGTCAAACGAGTCCCCCCAAATCGGATTGGAGAATTATGGAGCGAAAAGGAAGAAAGAATAAAAAGAAGGCCTCCACACTTGCATCCCCGGCAATGCAGGCGACCAAGACGGTGGCCCCGCCGGCAAAAAAGCTGGTGGTGCCGAAAACCGTGACCGTGGTACTGGCTCTCAAGCTGGAAGCTACGGAATCGTATGCTTCCGTTATGATGAGAGCCACCCAAGCATTTAGTCTCCAGGACATTGGCCTTGAAACCCTCAAGGTGCGGAAGACGGCGGACGGGACCCGCATCTTGGAGGTTGCGGGGGCGGATAATGGCCGTGCAGCCGATGCCTTGCGGGAAAAACCAGAGGCGGCCATCGGCGACGTGGTCAAAGGCTACGCCGGAAATAGTGGCGAGAGCCATTGCGACCCACGCAAAATGCTCGCCTGATGAAGTGAAAGTAGGTGACATCCGCTTTGGATTTGGTGGATCTGGCTCAGCCCTGGTCCAGTGCCCAAAGTGGGGAGGCTGACGATCGGGTAGTCAGTTGCTCGAGTAGAAGAAGTACTTGAGATGGAGCCGCTGAGGTGTTACAAGTGCATGGGAACCGGACACACTAAGGCCACATGCCCCTCAGCGATCGAGAGAGGCGACCTATGCTTCCACTGCAGCAAGTCGGGGCACAAGGCTGCAGACTGCCAGGCAGATGCCTTCTGCGCGGTTTGCCATCAGGCCAAATTGCCAGCAAGGCACAGAATGGGTGGCTTCTCTTGCAATCCCCCAAGGGTCAAGGGCATGGAAGCGCGGATGGGAAAAACCCAGGCCGTGACCCAGCAGAAGGAAACAAATGAGGGAGGTAGGTAGGAATTATATGGACCATTAATGCTAGCACAAGGTACACCGGAGGCGTTGCAGTACAACCTCGATCGCTCTGCCCGCGCGCAGGACCTGCTTATGCAGAATTAGGCGGAATGGGAGGTTGCTCTGGCTGCGGTGGCGGAATCATATAACGTCCCTCCCCGGCCCATTTGGTTGGGGTCGAACGACGGAAAGGTGGCACTGGTGGTCCCAACGGTTGGGGAGATCCTCGCAGGAATTGGAAAAGGGCAAGGGTTTGTAGCGGCAAAATGGAGGCGAACAGTTGTTGTAGGGGTGTACTTCTCCCCCATCCTACCCTTAGACGCCTTTAAAAGATTCCTGGGGGATCTCGAAGGGGTGATGCAAAGAGCTGGTGGGGTGCCCATCCTTATTTTAGGGGACCTGAATGCCAAGAGTCGAGTTTGGGGCTGTCCCAATACCTACCTACCTAGAGCCGAAGTTGAGGACTGGGTCACGGTATTGGGACTAGTTGTCCTAAATCGGGGCAACACGCAGACCTGTGTGCGCTGGAATGGTGGGTCTATCTTACCGGTAATGGACGAGTGGTTAGACAGGCGGAAGGGGACTTTGACGTTCAGAATGACGCAGGTGGTGTCCGGGCACGGCTGCTTCGGACACTACCAGCAATAGGGAGGGAACCAGGGCCCCAATAACCCGAATATGATACTACCCACATGACACGGCCCAGCACACACTTGAGGGGTATAATCGCTGGGCCGTGGAACGAGCGGCCCTTGTGGCGGCAACGAGGATAGCGGACCTCCCGCTGCACTGCTTAATAGCAACTATGCGAGAGAAAATGGGACGCGCCGGCCTCCTTCTGTGAACAGGTAATGAAACAGAAGGAGGCGGCGGAGAGGGAACGGAAGATAATCCGGATGTGCTGCCTCTCCGGCGCAGACAGCAAGGTCGAAGGCGACTTGTCTTTAATAGACAAGACCCCTAATTTAGGCGTGGGGCCAGCGGGTTTGGGACCTGTATTGCACGGCCCCTAGTACTTGATCGGGGGGGGGGTGATCAAGAGTTTCTGATTGCCCCCTCCTCTCGTGCTAGGCCTAGGGCGCCAAGGTAGCATGTTATTCGAACCCATAGAGGCCCTTGTTAACAGGGTAAAGAGGGTGAAACGCCTCGAACCCATAGAGGCCCTTGTTAACAGGGCAAAGAGGGTGAAACGCCGGAGTGAGGTTTAGTGGGTAGGGCCAACTCTTCTCCTCTCGTTTGGAGAGGGGTCATGAGCGGTGAGTCCCACATAACTCCCAACTAGGCCTTCCCGGGGCCTAGGAGATGATGCGTAAAGGCATTCCCCACTCCGTCAAAAAAAAGGTCCCCTTAACGGCGTTCATTACATCCCCGCTAACGGCGTTCGATTAGGTACGCAGGACAAACACAGGCAAGTAAATCTAATCTAGTCACTTAGAATTTCAACACAATCCTCCATTATTTGCCTTGTGGTGTCCCCACCCCCCAGCAAATACCTGGTGCATAGCGCATTACTCGGGGACTGTTATTGTCCTTGAAGCAGATCAGCTTTACAGACCTAGAAAAATGAGATGATACGATGCTCGATCCATAGGTATTTGCCGTTCCCCGCGGGTCCTGGGTGCAAATTTAGCGTCTTTACACTGTGACACAAAATTTCGGCGAATTCCACAAGAACGTGGCAAGGACTAAAATATTTTGTCAACATTTACCGGTAGCTTTTGTAAAACCTAGGTTTTACCGACTCGACGGTGGTAAAAGTCCGAAATTAAAGAAGATATCTCAACATTTCGGGCTTTTACCGAATTGAGTTGGTAAAACCTAGATGTTACCGGTAAAACCTAGATTTAACAACATTTCGGGCTTTTACAGTAACATATCTACAGTTTAAATTTAATAAGACAAGGAAATTTGTATGCTGCGGAATAGCTCAAGCCCATAATACCCTTAGCATACTCGCACATCAACAGCCAACTTGATATGTATGATTAGCTCAAGTCTGCAGTGACAGTATCTTGCAGGCGATATAGATGTAGACATCTGTCACTTTTTTATGAATACAGTCAGAAAGTGACAGAGCTGTCTATCTCGCCCGCAAGTTACTATCGCTGCACACTTGTGCTGACCATGCAGCACTATAAACAACTACATCAAATATCTGTGATTATACTGGAGAGGCTCGCAGACAAACCAAGGAAATAGTGCCGGAATACGACTGAAATCTCACCAAAATAAGCTAGAGAATACAGAGACCATAACCACGTAAATTGGCAGGACTGATAAAGGGGTACAACACAAACACCAAACAAATACCTCTTCACTATGAGTAGGACAGATAGCTCCATGTGCAGAGCCAGAGCCTGTATGGAGGTGCAAGAAACAACATAACACATTCGTCTAGATTACAAACACTTGGGCTAGTTTTCGTGGAAGAGTTGGGGGGCTAGAGTAGTGCAACCCCCTTTTCATGCAAAATAGGTACATTGGATGTCGACATGCGGAAAAATGCCGAGGATAACTAACTAAGTTATCTAAGCATACTGGTCATAGATCACTGGGGTAGTTTTGGAAAGTCGTTATGCTCGACTAAGTTTGTTGCTTTATGGTACCTGTCCGATAACATATGTAGGCTCTCTAGGAGATAGTAGAGATGGAGCAGAAGAACTACTGTCGGAGTGGGGCTAAGCATATTATTATTATACAATTATCTTCGAATGAATTACAGCCATGAACCCCCGGTTGAGGAACAAGAGCAACTAGTCTGCGAGCTCTTTTTTCTTGCTGCACCCTTATCTGTGGCACCAGAATAATAAAAAAAATACATTGTTTTCGAACATCCTAGCTTTTATATTATATCATGCCCTAAAATAGTTTTAATTTTTTAGTAAAACAGTGAGTATCTGAACCTAGCAGTGTATCTTTAAAGATACTTTTCAAAAAGCAAGAGAAGCTGGCGGTGTATCTTTAAAGATACATATAAAAAAGCATGTGGTTAGTAGAGAAGCTGGCGGTGTGCATTTGCAGATACATACAACAAAACGAATTCAAGTTATCCATAAAAACGAGGAACTGACTAAGAAAATTACGTTATTGTATAGAATATATATTCATTTGTTATGTAACAATCACAAACCGACTCAAATATAACATAAAAACACTAAAAAGTAGCAATTTTACCTCATAATGCGTAGACGCAGCTTAGTGGTCCGCCATCTTGCGTGATACTGTCAAAGTCAGTGCTGCCAGCAACGTCAAATAATTTTCTACCAATAGAATTAAGTATCGATTCGTAAACTACGCGTCAAAGAATAGTGTTCGATTGATAACTAGAGGCGCAGAATTTTTTGAAGTTCGTTAACTTCAAAAAATTCTGTGCCTCTAGTTATATGTGCATAAGAATGCACACTGCCAAGTTAAGGGTTAAATTATTATTTTACTCTAAGAACCCACTACAAAATGATGCACCGGTATGTATTTTTTCTCCAATGTGCTCGGTTCACCTTACTGTAGCAAAATGAGTACGTGAAGTTCTTCATTCTTTACCAAAACGAATTAAAAAAAATTAAAATCATTTTTGTCCTGTTTTAGCGGACGCGAAGTATTTTGTCAACGCCATAAATATGTGTATACTTTTGCACCTTATTCCATTGTAATAAGGTTCAAAAGTGTATACATATTTTTGACGTTCACTAGTAAGATCCATTACTGTATTGTTTTTTTACCTTTTAAACTGTTCATCCGACTAAGAAATATCATTTCAAACAGCCAATTACTAAAGCGACATCTATACCGTCTGAACGGCAATCCTTTCAAACTATAGGATAGGATAGAGCGAGATAGTGAGATCAAAAATTTTGGTTGTCTCGTTCTTTGTCATAGCACCGCGTCTGATCGTGCAAATGAGGCTTAATACAATCATATACAAAACAACTTTTTTTAAGGTTTAATCTTTTACAGTTGTATGAAAGGAGCATATTTAATAGTGTCTAAAATAGCTTTTGACGAATTTTTTTTTTAAATATTATTTGAATGAAAATTGGCAGTATACATAGTGCTTTATACTTAATAAAATATGTTATAGAGGGAAGCTAATTCATGACATGACATTGAACGCTAATAACGTAACCAAAATCAGTAATTTATTTATTTCCTCGCACATTTGGAGAAAAGCACTATATATGCCTCGGCGGGAATAGAAATTCGTGGACTCGTCTTATTAATTCGGACTCAGCTGCGCTTCGTCCGAAAAAATCGCTCGTCCACGAATTTCCCTTTCACGTCCTCTGCAATAATGTACTATTTTATTTATCTTAGAAAAACCTACACCTGTGTGTTAAGTAATTACAATATTATGCTTCCTTTGTATCTCGGACTGTGCGAAATTACATTGACATGTCATCATTTTCAATTGTTTGGTTATTGAGTTAATTATAATATCCTAATACCCTATTTACATTGGACCGATTGGGAATCAATCAAATCAATAACTACTGAACTCATTTAGATGAAATTTATGGGCTCTCCAAAACATGTTGCGCGAAGTGATTAAAATGCCGTGAGTGTAGCCGTTTTTATTTTATAGTATTACGATATATTATTATAGGTATTTAAACTTGCATACAAATATATAAAAAAACACGGTGTATTAAGAGTCTTCTTATTGGGTACGTTTTAGGAATTGCAATGAAATGTTCTTAGTTGTAACGATGCATTAAATGTAGGCCTAACACCTCGCATTTATGGAAAGTATGCAACTTAGAAAAAATTACGAAAAATAACGATTTTGAATTCATGCCAAATTTAGTCTTTGGAAATGACTGAATGTGAAACTGAGGTGTCTATATAACGTGAAATTTTATTCTCTACAACTTTTATTTTATAGGTTTTTCAACAGGAGTATTATTTGCAAAAATATGAGGTATGTAACTCAAACTTATGAGTTTTCAATTAAATTAGACATTTTCCCGATTTTTAAGTTATGATTTCAGCTATACCACTGAATCGATTTAGAAGTTTAGGATACTCGAAGCAGAATTCAACCCTCTTTAATATTAAAGCATGACATTTTCCGTCGGATGTACCGTTTTTGAGCTAGAAGAAAAAAACTGACGAAGAGCAAAAAATTCGCTCAAAAGTTATGCACATGCCTTTAGGACCACGTGCAGGTATTAAAACGATTTCTAGTCTGCTGGGAAATCTTCGAAAAAACCTAATTTTATTAGACTATTAATGTGTACCTACAGTCAATTTACAATGGTGATTTTCTTTGATTAATATATTAAAAGCATAAGAGAAAAGTATTACTTACAAAATTAAACTTTATTAGAAGTAATTAGAACGACTATAAGTTTAACAATCGAACGAGCCTTTCAACCCAAGGAAAATCATGTGATGCGTTTTTGTTCTCGTGTGACCGTGTCGGTGACGCAAACTCATAAGATTTCCCTCTACCAAAAATACCCAACGCGGCTATAGTACATTGTTGTAGAGGCTGGAATGTAAGATATAGGTGGATCGAGTTAGTTCGAAGATACGAGTCCACCTATAGCGCTTTCGGCCGAGACATTACATAGTGCTTTTCAAGACTACTGTGAGGAAATAAAATAAAAAAATAATTGGCATATACAAACACTTTAATAGATACTATTTATAGGTATATTGACGGTTCATATGCTTTTCACAAGCACGATAAAGTAAACGAGCATGTAACTTTCTGCAAATAAATGCTTCTTTTCGCCATCCTTCCATAATATGAATTGTTCGTCGGATATTATATTGTATACAAAATATCACTGTTCATGGGCCTTCTTATTTAGGACGCGATTTCACTGGTAACAAATTTCTACGCCTGTGCAGTTTTTTGAATTTCGGTGGGTGCCAGCGTATTAATAACATTTTCTACACTTATTGAACTCATTTTTACTGCATAAATACAACTTTCTTGTTTTTCAGTCAAACATTATCCAATTCAATATGTATTTTTCTCGCTCCACCTTTATTACTTTTTTTTTCACTTTTAAGAAGCGTTTTACGATGTTTGCTTCAATCCGACTCAAACGGCTATTAGACATTGCAACCTGCAGGGCCCAATCTGTCAGGTTGGTAGGTATAATTAAAGGTAGGGCCCGTAGGGAGCTGAAGGAGGGAGAGGGAGAGGCAGGGTACACAACAGATTGGGCCCTGCAAGTTGCCATGTCTAATAGCCGGTTCACTCCTTACCCACTTTTTGATAGAAAACCACAAACGGTTAAAAAGGTAAAAACGCCTTAAGGGTGATCTGAATGATTTTGACCGTTTCTTTTTTTTAAACAAGTAAATTGGTTCGATAAACAACCTTATTTTATTTTAGAATGAAAAAGTGGTGCCAAAAAAGACCTTTTTAATGTTTTAAATGATCCTCATTGGCGGGTCCAATGCAATGACATCTGGATTTTACTTTTCTACTATGACATTTCATTGCTGCAAAATAGCAAGTCTTGTAGTGGTTGTTCAGATGCTACAGCAATTGCTTACTTTCCAGCTTGGATTTTGATCTTCTTTTGCCACATTTCCGAGCAGGTGGCGTGAAAAAGTAGTTTTCACTTCAAAAATTGTGACAGTCTTGGGATGTACATTACCGTCACATTCCTGACAAAATGTATGGGACTGACATTGACCGCCAGTTTTATGATGATATGTGACCGGCCGTTAATGGTACACAGTTAACTGAATATGCACACCTAAGTTTATTTGTAACTAGCTTTTGCGTGCGATTTCGTCTGCGTAGTATTAATACGTACAAGGTGTAACAAAAATACTGTTGATCCTTTTAAGGGCATAATTATTACCGTATTCTTATTATGAAAACGTAAGAAAAACAATTTTGGTTTTGTATGGAGGGTTGGCCAGCTGTGACGACGCGTGCCATACTGTTAGGAACAGAATGATGAAAAACGGAGGTTGGACAATTCAAATCAAACAGTACCTTAGTCAGTCCACATTTTAAAGTTACTTGGAAAATCCCCCGTGGAACGGGCCCGCTTTCTTCTGGTTTCTTTCTTCTCACTTTATTATTAGATTGTCGAGTCTGTTATTTTAGTCTTTAATTAAACTGGAAGGAACGCAAATGGGGAAGAATATGTATGTAACACCACTTATATAATGTTAAAACCAAATTAAAGGAACGCTGTGTCCGCCATTAGAACCATATTTTCAAGTGCTCTTTTTTCAAAAAATGTGACAATGTATAGAAAAGAAAAAGGATATCCGATAAAGACTAATGAATGCCGAATTACCGCTTAATGTTGCTACATTTAACTATTAATTCTTAACATACTGCCCGGGAAGAAAATTCTACGATTTCTTTTAAAAAAACGCTTACAAATTGTCTGCTAGAACCTAAACAAGGAAAAAGGAAAATAAAACTATTGCTAAATTTCTTACAACTATGAAAGGGTAAAAGTCAGTGCTGGTGAGGAAGAAGACAGAGTTTAGAAACAGGTCGAACTAATTTGATGCCTGTATTAGTCTTCAGAGTAGCGCAGACACGCGCTTTGCCGTGTTTTCCCGGCCATAAAGAGATTACACGCTAGTTTCCAACAATAAGGTGTCGTATTCTCGTTCATGATGAGTATCAATATCATTCACCTTAAGGTTTTCTGAGGATTTGAACCATTTATTGCGACTTTGCAAATGATGCAAAAACTCTACGTTAAAGCGAGTTGCCAACGAGATAAGCGATTTATCTTTTCTGAGTGAGAGTCATATTCTGGTAACGACACAAAATTTTCTCCAACGAGAAAATGGGCTGGCGTTAAAACGTTTATGTCGTCTAAATCATCAAAAATTGGACAGAAAGGTCTGCAATTCAAAATAGATTCAATTTTACAAAATATACTGCTTAATTGTTCGAACGTAAGGATAGTATCCCCTATTATACGCCTTAGTAATAATTTGGAAGATTTCACGACCGATTCCCATAATCCTCCCATACTTGGAGCAGCAGTGGTTAAAATGCCACTGAAGTTGATGTATAAGAAAATAATTTTGCACGCCTGACTGCCCAGTGCATTGTCTTAGGAAAGTGTAAAGTTTAAATAATTATTCGCTCCAACAAAATTGGTGCCACAGTCTGAAAAAATGTCAGAGCACCATCCCCGTCTGCTGATAAAACGTGTAAGACAGGCTAAGAAACAGTCAGTGGATAGATCCGAGACCACTTCCAGGTGGCAAGCCTTCGTGACCATGCAAACAAAGATACACAAATATGCCTTTGCAATTGGAGTACGTTTCAGATTAGATGCCTTTATTGAAAAAGGTCCAGCGTAGTCTACTCCAACCTTGGAAAATGGTCTACATGGAGTAACTATTGATGGAGGTAAGTCAGCCATCAAGTAGTCTGCAGGCTTGGGATTAGTCTTGAAACATTTGTGACATTTTCTAATTTACTGTTTGATGACAGTCCGAGCCGTTAATATCCAAAATTGTTTTCTCAACATTGACAACAGCACGGGTGCTCCCACTTGCAGGTACAAATTGTGATAATAATTTATCAGCAATATCGTGAAATGATGTGATTTGGGAAGAATCACTGGATGTTTACGTTGCGTAGATAAGTTTATATACCTCAGTCTTCCTACTACTCGTAGGAACCCTTCTAGATCGAGGAAAGGTGAAAGTTTACGAAGTTTAGTTCGATGACCCAACCCTTGTTGTACAAGTTTGAGCTCATTCGTAAATACTGCTCATTTGTACTAATTTTATTAACGAATATAAGGTGGTACGCCACTCAATACAAGTTAAAGGATGTTACGGACACCCAGCTACCAAGTACCGTAGCTTATATTTAGAATAGGTTTTGTTGTAAAATTCATAAGTTTTATAATATTAATAATTGTAAATGTAACAGCAGTAATTTGTTTTGTTACCACCACGGTCGACGCGATAGCCTGGGTAAAGCGCCGAGGTATCGTCTCGTCCAAGGTCAGCAGTTACGCCCGCGCGAATATTACCTGTACATCGGTAGAAAGAAATAACGCTATACAGAAGTATCATGCTATCGCTTTTGTTAAGAATAAGGCTAAAATCAACATGAAAAAGGTATCAATGTATGTGGAATAAATTTATAATATATTGCCCTAAGTGTAATAGTCTAGTTCCATTTTTCAAAAAATCCATGTCGAGAAGCAAACGATATTACTTTTGGGCAACCGGGCTTTTTACCTGATTTAGACCCTGCTGTATCCGAATCGCCGGTTGCCTTCAAATAAAATTTGTCCGGAAGTGAGATATTCAAGATGGCGGCCAAAAAAATTACCCATTTTTTACTTTTTCTTAAATAACTCGTAAACCGTGACCCCTACCAAAAATGTTCTTTTACTTAAATAATTCACATAAAATTCTCTATAAAAAAGGTTCTATACAGTTTTTTGCTGGGATCAAAGTTTAATGAGATATCGAGGGTATAAGATAGACCTTAAAAATATAGACTAATTACCCTTTTCCCGCGACTTCGTCTGCGTGGGATTAACATTCGCTATAATACATTTATGAAACACCTTAGTGAAATCTTATAGCAAATATAAATTTAACGTACGTACTTTTTTACGTCTACAGTGAGCAACAATTCCACACAAAGTTTCATCCCCCTTTTCACCGTTTCAAAAGATGAATTCTGAGATAAAAACTATTTCATGTCCTTTTCCATAACTCAAACTATCATCATGCCAAATTTAATCTAAATCGGTTCAGCGGTTTAAGCGTGAAGAGGTAACAGACACACTAACTGTTTAAAGATAAATTATATTTTAAATACTCTGGTTGAGGCTGCTAGGGGTTGTGTGGTATCATTTCCGTATAAAACAGACATGCACAATTCATTTTTGATAGAAAAAAAATATAAATCTATATTTAAAAAAAGTTCTGCGAAGAGGGAAAACTCTCAAATCACATCAGAAAGGATTTTGACGTGAACGTCCAAAAATTTTACGGACCTCCAACAGTAAAAAATATTCATCGTGGGGCACTCTATCCATGGTCAAAAATTTAAAACTTTTTCTCAATGCGCACAATTTTTTCATACTACTAGTAATATTATAAATGCGAAAGTGTGTCTGTTACCTCTTCACGCTTAAACCGCTGAACCGATTTAGATGAAATTTGGTATGATGATAGTTTGAGTTATGGAAAAGGACATAAAATAGTTTTTATCCCTGAAATCATCTTTTGAAGGGGTGAAAAGGGGGGTGAAACTTTGTATGCAATTGTTGCTCACTGTAGACGTAAAAAAGTATATACGTTAAATTTATATTTGCTATAAGATTTCACTAAGGTGTTTCATTAATTTATTATGGCGAATGTTAATCCCACGCAGACAAAGTCGCGGGAAAAAGCTAATTAGTCTATATGTTTAATGGCTGTCTTATACCCTCGATATCTCATTAAACTTTGATCCCAGCAAAAAACTGTATAGAACCTTTTTAATAGAAAATGTTATGTGGAGTAGAAGAACATTTTTTGGTAGGCGTCACGGTTTACGATTTATTTAAGAAACAGTAAAAAATGGGTATTTTTTTTGGCCGCCATCTGAATATCTCACTTCCGGTCAAATTTTCTTTGAAGGCAACCGGCAATTCGGATACAGCTAAGTCTAAACCAGGTAAAAAGCCCGGTTGCCCAAAAGTAATATCGTTTGCCTGTCGCATCGAAAAGGAGAGCGATTTTGAAATTTTGTGCCCTGTCTATAATGAATATTATAAATATTGTAAATTCGAAGAGTTATTAACAAAAAACATATTTTATGTCATTTAATGAGGCTTCCGATTAAAATAGATATTGAATTGTATAAAGGTTAGGTATTCCACAATTTTTAGTATATAAATTGTTATGTACAAGTTAATAGTTTAAGTACGACAAACGATATTTGTAATTGAACATTATTGGACCTTATGCCATTCAAATGGCTACCTTATGATTCCCCGAAATATTACTCGCAGATTTTCGATTCGCAGACAACGACTCGCCGAACTACGATTCGCAGAATGGTTTATTCGTAGGTGTATCGTTTGATCGACTAACGTTTCGCAGCTCTATGGTTCGCAACCGATTCAGTTCGCATCTGTTTCAATTCACAGAACTATTATTGGAAGAAATTCATTTGGCAGAATAATCATTTCGATTCCGTAACCTTTAGTAGAGTAATGTTTAGAATTTTACACAATTCGTTTTTTAGGGACTGTAAAAGGCCAAACACGTTCACGATTCAAATATGGTTCTCACCATGCGTGCAAGTGAACTCTGCATTAAAAGCAAACCCCTAAAACTAAATTTTATATCGTGTTGTTAAGTTTAATTTACCTACTTATTGTATAAATAAATATGTAATAAGTAGGTATACATTTTCACTACGAAAAAATCATACAATTTTGGTGTTTTTAGATTTCGTTCCCTATTGTATCAAAATGATTTACATAGTATTTATATTTTTATTTTATTTATTTATATCAATTTATACAGGGTGTATTAAAAATACTGGTGATCCGTTTAAGTGCATAATTGGTATCGTGACTGGTTGTGACTAAGAAAAAGTAGGAAAAATTTTTTGGACGGGAAAAAAAGATTTTTTCTATGGGACAGGACAGGACAGGGGCTCCCAGCCGGCCGACCCTCCATACTAAACCAAACATTTTTTTCGCGCGAAAACATTTTTTTCTTACTTTTTCATAATTAGAATACGATACCAATTACACCCTTAAAAGGATCACCAGCATTTTTGTTACACCTTGTATTAATAAATTTAAAGAAATCAAATACGCTAGGGAACTTCACGTTGCAGTCATTTTCGATACTTACTGTGGTGGTGTTACACACACACACACAGATACACCACGACGCGAACGCGAACGTTCTTGTATGTATCATATTCATAAGTTTATAAAAATTGCATATATTTAAAAACTGCATTAAACATTACAAAAACTATTTAAAACGGGATATTTACCATGTGAGTTTTTTATTATGAGCTTCCGATATTTCGGCACAGTTGCATGCGCCATGGTTTTTGTAATGTTAATGACCATATTAGCTGAAAATCATATATTAACTGCATTAAATTTACTTCCTTAGGATATTTTTTTATTTAAAATATATTATATTTATTGCGAATGTGACGTTCTAAAAAAATATTAGTCTGAGTATTTTGGAGATAGTTAGAGTTCTAGGGTTAGATAATATAGAATATTTACGAAATAATTTCTTAAAGACACATAGAGAACCTGTGTAAGGATATAAAAAGGGGGAGGGATTACTAATTTCAAGCAGACGAGTTGCGGGCAAAAGCTAGTATAATATTCTAGCTCTATACCGCATGGAAGTAAATACATTAAATACCCTACACTTACGAATAGACGACATGCTTAATGCCAACAACGGATGAGCTTTGAACGATATGAAGGATTTTAGCTAGGCATATTATAAAATAGCGGCGTTTTATAATAGGTCTAGGAAACAATACAAAATACCCCATGATCATTCTTCGAACCGTTGTTCGACTAATGGTTGGTCGGCTTATCGTGTCACTTACAAAACGATCATTCTACGAAAAGAAATTCTGCGAATCAATAATCTGCGCATTGACTGGTCTTCGAAAAGATTACTCTGCGTAATGAAATTCTGCCAATCGTGTTTCTACCAAAAAACCCATCTGGGAATGGTTGTCTGCGAATCGATAATCGGCGAATCATATTTCGGACAATCAATAGGTCACCCATTCAAATAAATAAGGTAGAAATGTAATAACAGCGCGTTAGGCAACTTGTACTTGTATAGTGAATAGATAGTGATCGACTTAGGTTCCAGAATATTCCAAGGCCGGAAGTTGAAAGGATGAAATAGCGTGCATCCAATCGGGTTTGTTGGAACTTTCGAGAGTTATACCGGAAATAGATGTTTAGATTCTTATTGGCTAATTGCTTGGCTTTGTTTTCCAGAATATGGGATGAAATAACTTGATAAATATAGGACGCATCGTATGCGCAGTTGTTAGTGTGTCTTCACTGATTCGTAAAACAAGGTTTTATTTCGTTACAAAGTTTGCGCTAACACGGGAACATTCTGGAAGTTAAAGTCGAGTTCTTTGTTTGCTTAGTCTATAATTATTTAGTTACGACTAAAGTGCGGTAGAACGGTGGACTGTAAATAACAATTAGTGTAAATAATAGACATTTTGATTTGATTCGTATTTTTATTTAGTTCCCGTATTAGTTAGGCAATATTTAGGCCTCAGGTTAGGTTTTCCGTGTGAGCAAGGCTCCGTGGGTGCACAGTAAGCTTTGCGAGTCGATAAAGGTGGGGCCATATTCCATCGGTAATCAAGGGCCGTTGACGGAGGTCGATTTCCGAAGACCACTGCCACTGTAGACTATCGAAGAGGTTAGGTTCGAATGTAGCCCTCGGGGTTCCGGCCTCAAGTATCGCCTATAAAGGACCAATCCATTTCGTATTTGAGTTCTTCACATTATGAATGAATCGAAGACAATATCCATGAACCTTCACCAGCGTATGAAGAGAGCTATATTTTGATATAAAGGCAGTTGCATTGCAGTTGCAGAGTAATATTGCTTACAAGGATTACCTCCTGACCACAGTCTATCGAAACTGTTTCACATATGATAGAGTCGTTAGACGGCCGTGTATCTGGTGATTGTCTGAGCCATGGTGGACACCACCAAACTTTGGTGACCAAAGAGGATGGGAGCCAAGCTCCGAAGGCATCAATCCTCGCGAGGCAGCATCTGCCGGATTCATTGGAGAGGGTACATGTCTCCAGCTGGAAGGAGACTTGTTCGTCAAAATTTGGGAAACACGGTTTCCCTCAATCATTTTGAGCTGATGGACAGGTGTGCGTATCCACGACAGTACAATTTGGGAATCACACCAAATTACAGTGTCATGAGCAATATTGATCAGGTCAGAATAATGCTTGACCAGTTTAGAAGCTAAAAGGGCTCCGCACAGTTGCAATCGTGGTACCGTCATGTTTTGCCTTATCGGTGCGACTTTAGATTTAGACAATAGCAAGTGGAGCTCCACCTCACTATTGGTCTTTTCAACGCGAAGGTACACTACAGCAAAATAGCCCTTAAGAGACGCATCCGAAAAGGCGTGCAAGGAAAAATTATTGCCATCGGTAGGCAAGTTAAATCTGCTCAATTTAATGTCAGACAAATTAGAGAATTCCTCTATAAATGAAAGCCACTGAGACTGCTCATCCTCAGGCAAACAGTCATCCCCGCCAATGCCTAAAAGCCACAATCGCTGCATGAATGACTTTGCCGTAAACACAACTGGCATCAGCCAACCACAAGGGTCATATATGCAAGCTATGTTAGCAAGCACAGCACGTTTTGTCATTCCAGTATTGAAAATTTTACTATGATACGTAAACGCATCCGATATAGGGTTCCATTTGACACCCAGTGACCATTTACGTAACTCAAAACACCTTTGGCGAAGAAGATCAATCAATTCAGATCTCACCTTTAGAGCAGAGTGAACGTCAGAAGCTCCTGTTACTACGTCATCAACAAAAATTTGATTGGACAAAATTTAACTAACAATAGGATGTGATACTCTCCCTTCTTCTGCCAGTTTCATTATACATCTCATAGCGATAAAAGTACTCGATGAAACCTCAAACGAAATTCTTCAATGGGATCATCCGAATGTTGACGCCAGAGAATCCTTTGATAATCACGATCATCAGGGTGCACGAGTACTTGTCTGTAGTAGTCTGTACATAGCCCTGATGTCACAAGTAAATGCGACTGGTTGAAGACGAAAACGTATTAGTATGTCTACTATGTTGCGCTGGAGCTTGGGACCCG
Organism: Pammene fasciana; assembly: GCA_911728535.1. Lineage (NCBI taxonomy): Eukaryota > Metazoa > Arthropoda > Insecta > Lepidoptera > Tortricidae > Pammene > Pammene fasciana. Next base: position 6,878,368 of record OU452283.1, read on the forward strand.
CGTGCAGAACATCGTTCAAGGACAAGCCCGTGGTAGAGGGCATGGAAGCGTTAGCTACACGAACCTTCGTGGTAGAAGAATCCCTAACAACAGCATGATGAGCTAAATAGAATTTTCCGCTCCCAGGTGGGTCGAAGACAGGCTCCATGTGATTCTCGTCTAGGTACTCTTGCAGTACCCTGCTATATTCGACCTTTACTTCAGGTTCTCTCTTAAATTTTCTTTCGAGACCTAAAAGTCTTCGAATCGCCAAATCACGACTATCACCCAACTCACCCTGATTTCCCTTAAAGGGTAGACGTACAATAAAATGGTTCTCATCATCCCGTGAGACTGTTTTTTAGAAATGATCTTCGATGATTTGATCATCGGGATCAGGAAGTACACATTCTGGAACCAGTTCAATCTCTCGAAACCTAGATACACAATCATCTTATGCTACATGATGTGCCTGTAGATGCGAAACCGAATCAGTAAACTGTGAGGTTTTACCCATTATTACCCAACCAAAAATAGTTCGGTTAGCCGCTGGTACGTTGGGGGAAAGTCAGACCTTTTCGCCACAATAAATGTCATTGAAGACATCTCCGCCTATCGAAATGTCAAAAGGCCTAGACAGAACTCGTCATCTGCTAAATGCAGATTCTGGTAATTCGACTTTATGTCCGCAGATAGTGAGACAGAAGGTAAGTTGCGAGTTGCATACTTTACAATGACAGCCGAAACATTCAGCAATAGCATATCACAAATCGAGGATTTTATAAATATATTGGTCATTCCATGTGACCGATGAGGTGCGCAAGGTCCGACGCCATAAAGGGACACTGGCTGATGATTGTGTTTAAGTTGTAGTCTTTTGACACACTCTTCAGAAACAATCGAACACTCAGCTCCCGGATCTATGAACAGACGAACAGGTTGGAAATGCCCATCACCATTCCCAGCCAGAGCCATTGCAGTGGCCAATGTAACAAGTGGCAAAGTATGCTTTGTGCCTTCTACAGAAAAAGATTTCATCATGGCAGTGTTTACATTGGAAACATTATTAATTTCCTGCTCATCTTCAAGGACTGATGGCTCTGCTTGTTCAGATATGACGGCAGCTGTTTGAACAATAGATTGAGAAGAATCCGTATCTGATGAGGATGGACAGATCAAAGTACGATGCTTAGCTCTACATACCTAACATCTATGTAATGAACTACACTCATAATATTTATGAGCACCAAAACAATTGAAACACAAATTTTTGGATTTCAGAAAATCTTTACGCTGTTCAATGTATAATGCCTTGAATTTATTGCACATAGGTATACAAATAGTGATCCAAATCACAATATCTGCATTTTATTTCCTTATTACCTTCCTGGACATGCATCACCAATTTTATGTTACGATTAGTTTGTGTCTTGACAATTGGTGCTTTAGACGGCCCACTGACCCATGGCTTCAAAGCAATAGACATTTCTAATGCCTTGCACTGACACTCCAAAAAACTTATAAGTTCAGAATATTCAGAAATATCTGATCCTTTCAAACTAAATTCAAATTTGCCACGTAATCCCATCGGCAACTTCTTCAATAAGACATGCAAGAGGATAAATGACCAGTTATCAGGATTAAACTTTAATGCTTTAAGAGCAGCTAAATGTTCATTGAAGGTGTTTAAGAATGATCTCAGGTTAGATCTTGAGTTCACAACCGCCGGAAGTGAAATGATGGTGTCCAAATGGGTGTCTGCGATAAGTCGGACATTAGAAATTCTATTTTCCAATAATGTTAACGCAATACTATAGTTCTGATCTGTAAGTGGTAAATGTTTCACTAAGGCTAGAGCTTCACCCGACAAGCACGATATCAAATAAGGTAATTTTCTTACAGGTTTCAATGCAGCACTGTCATCAACTATATTTTTAAATATGTTGATGAAATTTGTCCATTCGGTGACATCTCCTGCAAACGACGGAAGGGAAATTCGAGGTAACGGTATATCCGACGCGCAATTGTGCGAATTTGCTGAATTCGTGGACTCCGCCGTTGTCGTAAGACATAATTGACTATAAATAACGCTCACCTTATTTAACTTCCTGTCATATTCCAAATATTCTTCCATATGCTTTTCTGCATCAAATCCGGCACGCTGAGCCGCCTCGGCCGACACATATGCATCCCTGAAGTCACTTTTCAGCTGTACAAACTCGTCAAACCGGTTTGAAAATTCTATGAGTTTTATATCACTTTGGTTCGCGGATTCCGACGGGATACAGGAGATCAATTTGTAATTTTGCTAACCTATATCGTATTTCCACACTCATTGTCTAAAAAATAATTCACGCACGTCGTAAATACAAATAATTACAAAATAATAACCTAACCTATAAATGTAGTACTTTCAATTTTTAATTCAATTTTTTAAATATGGCATTCTGTCCACAATATTGGGACAATTTTGCCAATGTCGAAGTAGATACGACAAGTGTACGGTTAATTAATTAAAATTTCGCTCCAAGAGCTGGACGTTGTACGGTGAGCTTAGGCTTTTTATAAGGAGATAGCTACTCCCTACAAACAGCACGTGGACTAACGGATATCTAACTCAAACAGGGGTTACACATGTTTCGAGACTAATTCTTCATTAGTTGCTCACTAGTTCGTTAAATCACTGCAGAATAAGCTATATATTACACATTGAATCACGAAAATGAACATAAAATAAGAAGTTTTTCCCGAAACCAAACCACCTTGCTCGACAAGATGGCCGCAAGTCCGTAGTACTTTCAACAGTTTCAACAACTTTGACACTGACAGTTAATTGACATTCAATTATAACGGTCTGATTACACTCTACTGAAGATGAACGGAACGAATTAATAAAAAATAACGTCTTAAACAAACGCGACGTGAATTCTAAGCTTTATCTTACCTATGTACCAACCTGACGAAAAAATGTGGATCAGTTTCCCGTCAAATTTGAAAAAAAAAACTCACAATGAAGAAAATAAATGTTATTTAGGCACTAGCAGACAAATTAAACGTATAAATTGTATCTTCAATACGTTTAAGACAAACTATGACACAAAATGCGTGGCACGCAGCCAATAATTACTTATATGCAATATATGCAAACGAAAATGCATCGTGTGCAAGGAATTACTTTAAATAATATGTTTAAAGCAAGACAAATGCAAACTTGCAGACCTTAATGCACCGAGTGCATCCAACAATTTACTTTAAAGTACGTCAATTTACTTTAAGGTACGACAAATTACTTTTAATGTATTTTAAAGTACGATAAAATGCAAACGTGCAGACAAAGTTAACTTCAAAATTACCTTTACGACAATGACTTGGAAATATAATACGATTTTTAAAGGTCAACTTAACAAATCCGGTTCAAAGGAACAAATTTTATGTTAGGAACAGAACGATGAAAAAAGGAGGTTGGACAATTCAAATCAAACAGTACCTTAGTCAGTCCACATTTTAAGTTACTTGGAAAATCCCCCGTGGAACGGGCCCGCTTTCTTCTGGTTTCTTTCTTCTCACTTTATTATTAGATTGTCGAGTCTGTCATTTTAGTCTTTAATTAAACTGGGAGGAACGCAAATGGGGAAGAATATGTATGTAACACCACTTATATAATGTTAAAACCAAATTAAAAGCAAAGGCTCTTTTTTCAAAAAATGTGGCAATGTATAGAAAAGAAGAAGGATATCCGGTAAAGACTAATGATTGCCGAATTACCGCTTAATGTTGCTACATTTAACATATACAAACATTTTCACATTTAATTCTTAAACACATACAAAAGAAAACATTTTTTCGCGTCCAAAAAATTTTTCTTATACTTTTTCTTACTCGCAATACGATGCCAATTATGCCCTTAAACGGGTCACCAGTATTTTTGTTACACCCTGTTTATTCTCCATAAAGAATTTATAAAACATATTAATAAAATCTACTAACAAATATCATTTCAGCGCATATTATGCTATTTTAAGTCAACAGTAAGCCTTGAGTAACAGGAGAAGATATCCTTCGGTTCTATTTAAGAAATATAAAGTGACCGTAAGGCTGGCTCGTTCCTCGCCCAGCGAATTGGTATCGCCATCCAGCGAGGCAAGGCAGCCAGCCTTATGGGAACCTTGCCAAGTGGCAGCGATCTCTCTCTCTTCTCTCTCTTCTCAGCATATTCGCGTCTACTGCTGGACATATGCCTCTTTCATGGTTTTCCATGTTGTTCTTGATGCGGCGGTTCTGTGCCAGGTCGGCCCTGCCGTCTTTGTAATGTCGTCCGACTGGGTCTCTATTGGTTCCCATAATTTTTAACTTCGTTTTTAGGGCCATATTAAAAATAACCGTAACCTACCTAAGAGAAAAGAGGAAGAGGAAACTGCCATGCACATTCTCTGCTCCTGCGGACCACTAATGCTAAAAAGAAGTGCCCACCTAGGGAGGCATGTACTGCAACCCGAGGAGGTACAACACATTACAGCCCAAAGAATCTGGAAGTTTCTAGACTCAACGGGAATTAGTAATGAATTATAAAGGGCTGCCACAATAGATCAAATCTGGTCGAAGCGGCACACTGATAGCCCTACAAGAAGAATAATAATATAATCTCTAGGAGCAGTTTTGTTTTTAGGGCCATAAGAAAAAATAACCCTAACCTACCTATCTGTGGGAGCAGTTTCGTTTTTAGGTTCATAAAAAAAATTACCCTAAACTACCTATCTCTGGGAGCAGTTTCGTTTTTAAGGGTCATGAATAAGTAGTTAAGGAGTTATAGGCACATTCAGATGATGTGACCTTAGCTAGAGAGCACTAATCCTTCACTTGATCATAGTGTGAGCTACCGTATCCTCCGTGAAAGTCGTAGGAGACTATTGTCTTAAAGTATTTGTGTCTCTTGGTACAGGCTACAGGCAGAGCCAAGTAGCCAGGCCTGATATGCCGATTTATTGTGTATTGTATTTAGGGTGACCATGGCCTTGGGTAGCCAATCCCACGTATAGTTCGGGTACGCACGGGAGCGTAGCCCATGATGTATTGTTATAGGGTGACCATGCCCTGGGTAGCCATTGGTAGATGTATGCGGTAGCCATTAGAAAAATTAAAAAAATCCAAGATGGCGGCCAAAATCGTCACCCAAAGTTTGTATGGCAACTTTAAAACGGCGCGAGATGGGTGGAGGGTGCTCGACCAAATGTCATAGAGGGCCTGGTGGCGAAACAGAATATGAAAAAAAAAATTCAAAATGGCCGACTTTTTTTTTCTATTTTTTTCAAAATGGTCTGAGCGCGCTGAGATTTGGCACGCGGGGACCTAGGGGGCCCGAGATTAGTATCGTAAAAAATTTTTTTGGAAAAATCCAAAATGGCGGCCGACACGGGCAAAACCAATTCCCAAGTAATTTAAGCGAGCCCGGAGGGCGAGCTTCAGGCTGGGAGGCCGAAGGCCGACCCCGCGGAGGGCCGCAGGCCCGGAGCTTCCCCCAGAGCGTCCAAGCGCGTCCAATACCCCAGTAATTTTGGGCGAGGCCGAAGGCCGAGCCGCGGGAAGTACGAACCAAGCGGAATCCGATACAAATCTATTTTAAGCGAGCCCGAAGGGCGAGCTTCAGGCTGGGAGGCCGAAGGCCGACCTCGGCGGAGGGCCGCAGGCCCGGAGCCTTCATCGAGAGCGTCCAAGCGTTCATACCCAAGCAATTTAAAGCGAGGCCGAAGGCCGAGCTGCGGGCAATTAGAGCGACGAAGCGTTATACAAGATCAAGTGTCTAAATAAGCGAAGCCGGAGAGCCGAAGGCTCGACGGCGTAGCGTCGAGGTCAGCGAAGGCCGAAGGCCGAGCTCCGCGTAGGGACGAAGGCCCGGAGCGTCACACGACCGGGGGAAGTTGGCGCTTAAACACGACCCAATAGTAAAAGTGTCCAGCGAACCTGAGGGCCGCAGGCCCGAAGGTGAGCGCCCGGACACTTTTACTATTGGGTCGTGTTTAAGCGCCAACTTCCCGACCAAGGGCAGTAGCACTCACCAGGACGCGAGGCCGAAGGCCGAGCTGCGGGTAGAAGACGCATGAACTAAAACTAAAAGTCTAACTGTCTTAATAAGCGTAGCCGGAGAGCCGAAGGCTCGACGGCGAAGCGTCGAAGCCAGCGAAGGCCGAAGGCCGAGCTCCGCGTAGGGCCGAAGGCCCGGAGCGTCACACGACCGGGGGAAGTTGGCGCTTAAACACGACCCAATAGTAAAAGTGTCCAGCGAACCTGAGGGCCGCAGGCCCGAAGGTGAGCGGCCGGACACTTTTACTATTGGGTCGTGTTTAAGCCCAACTTCCCGACAAAGGGCAGTAGCACTCACCAGGACACGAGGCCGAAGGCCGAGCTGCGTGTCGAAGACGCATGAACTAAAACTAAAAGTCTAACTGTCTTAATAAGCGTAGCCGGAGAGCCGAAGGCTCGACGGCGAAGCGTCAAAGCCATCGAAGGCCGAAGGCCGAGCTCCGCGTAGGGCCGAAGGCCCGGAGCGTCACACGACCGGGGGAAGTTGGCGCTTAAACACGACCCAATAGTAAAAGTGTCCAGCGAACCTGAGGGCCGCAGGCCCGAAGGTGAGCGCCCGGACACTTTTACTATTGGGTCGTGTTTAAGCGCCAACTTCCCGACCAAGGGCAGTAGCACTCACCAGGACGCGAGGCCGAAGGCCGAGCTGCGGGTAGAAGACGCATGAACTAAAACTAAAAGTCTAACTGTCTTAATAAGCGTAGCCGGAGAGCCGAAGGCTCGACGGCGAAGCGTCGAAGCCAGCGAAGGCCGAAGGCCGAGCTCCGCGTAGGGCCGAAGGCCCGGAGCGTCACACGACCGGGGGAAGTTGGCGCTTAAACACGACCCAATAGTAAAAGTGTCCAGCGAACCTGAGGGCCGCAGGCCCGAAGGTGAGCGGCCGGACACTTTTACTATTGGGTCGTGTTTAAGCCCAACTTCCCGACAAAGGGCAGTAGCACTCACCAGGACACGAGGCCGAAGGCCGAGCTGCGTGTCGAAGACGCATGAACTAAAACTAAAAGTCTAACTGTCTTAATAAGCGTAGCCGGAGAGCCGAAGGCTCGACGGCGAAGCGTCAAAGCCATCGAAGGCCGAAGGCCGAGCTCCGCGTAGGGCCGAAGGCCCGGAGCGTCACACGACCGGGGGAAGTTGGCGCTTAAACACGACCCAATAGTAAAAGTGTCCAGCGAACCTGAGGGCCGCAGGCCCGAAGGTGAGCGGCCGGACACTTTTACTATTGGGTCGTGTTTAAGCCCAACTTCCCGACAAAGGGCAGTAGCTCGCACGCGGAACACTTAACACAATCGCAAAAGCCAAATTCCTCCTAGAACTCTAAGGCAAACCCAAATCAACACCAAGAGAAACACCAACACAGAACACAAACATTAAGACAAACTCTAACACAAAGACAAAACTCAATACAAAACACAAACACCAACACAAACACAAAGACAAACACCAAGACAAAACACATACACCAAGACAATAGACAAAAAACAACACACCACCACCGCGGGGCCCTCGGGCCCCGCGCACAATACAATATACTGGCGGTGAAGGGACTTTCGGGACAGGTGTAATGGCTGTTTAGCCATATTACATGTTTAACCGTAGCTTAAGGGATTGCTACAACATAATGCGTATTGCTTGCGATGCACGACCTTACACATGTATATAAAAGGTTGTTGACCCAATAAACCATGCATTATTATACTGGACACCTCGCCTTTCATTACTCTCTATACTGGCCCTCATCCTTTGATGCTTCCTCATGCTTCAAGGGTGATCCAATTGAAAACCACTAATTGACTCCATCGCATGAAATTGAAGTAAATACATTTTACAATCAAGTAACCTAGCCGGGTTGGTCACGCGGTTTACTATGGACACTCATACATCAGATCCTTTCAACTTAAGATGAAATATGTTATGCCTGACCGCATCAATGAACCTCGTGCCCAGGTTACATTTTTTCATAGCATTCTCATATAACTTAAGATAAACGCCAAATACGCATACTTCTCAAGAATTTTACTTGTCTTGGTCACGCGGTTTACTATGAGCGCTCATACAACGAATTCTTCTAACTTTAAGTTAACATAGTTACGCTCAAGAGATGCATATGCAGATGCACTAGTGCTTGTGCGAAATTGTATTAACTTGTTATTTTTGCTGTTTTTTCCCATTTATATGCAAATATATAAAAAATATTTAACTGGAAAAAATCTATACACCTATTAAAATACAAAAAAAGCACTTTTAAATTATTTTTTACACCAATCACACGAAATACAAGCATTTGTTTGTCAAAAACTTCAAACGCGATTTCCTCAAAACTATGTTTTTTGAGATAGAAGAGATTGGCTTGACACGGCAGTATGCATTGCTACGTTGACTATGTGTTTTAAATCTTTTTCTACTCCTGCATTCTAATTTGCCAATGGTACAATGCCGCAAGGGCCTAGTTTAGATTTGAGCTAGTTATTAATTTAGTTTAGTATTTGTACTGTAGTACCTCTGTATATTTAATTATGTAAATAAATGTTTTGATAATTTGCCAATAAAATTACTGACATGTATATTCAAAGTATATACTTTATGAACATTGTCATAAGATGACTCAAAAGTCGATTCTTAGGGATATAATGGGTCTGTTGCCGGGGCGGGCCCCGCGCCGCCGCCGTCCGCCGCTGTAGACAAGGGGGGCCCAGGCACCATCCGCCAGGAGATCGAAGACAATTGTGTAGAGGCAGCAGGTCATTCGTCTAACTCAATGTTTACCGGCTTGCCTGGCACTCGTAGAAAAACCATTGTGTGCAACGTTACATAATTAGGTCTTAAAATTCTCGGGTCTGTTTTTACAAAGTTTGGCTTCGCCTCATTTTGTAACTTCGACCCTCGAATCTTATGAACCCTTATTATGTAACTGTTGCACAAAATACTATTGTAGTATTTTTTATGAGACTCTAGCTGTGTCAGCCTGCTTCTGGAATACGCTTCATCTCGTAATTTCATCATCTCCTTAACAGTGAAAGTGATCCAGCGATAAGAGTTATCTTTAACACAAGTTCGCCTGACTGGAGCATGACAATCAAATAAAAGAAGTAGGTGCGCATTGAAGGCCTCCACCATTTCAGACAAGTTATCAGTCATGACACTTTCTAAATACCTGAGCCATACGAACGATATCCTGGCTGAATACTAAATTGCTTAACAAACACAGCAAAGATGACAAATCGGCGAAAAGGCAGAGAACCCTTCCTACATTTTCGAGGAGGCAGAGACGTTCTACGTACTACCAGGAGATACCAACTCAGACCAAACCCAGCTTAGGCATAGGTATATACTTTTCACCTCAAAAATACAGGCACTAGACAGCTAAACATTGTTTGGGAGGTCGATTGATTGTCTGAGTAGTATGCCCAACTTTAAAAACATGCAATAAATAATTATACATTGTTTGGAAGGGTTGTCGACTGGATTATCACCTTCGCTCCCAAATATCAAGGGCATAACGCTAGACAGATCCCTGACTATAATATCGCACTGTCTTGATACAAAACAGAAAGTGGCGGCAACAAATAACATCATTTTTCGGACACCACATGGGGTGTAACTCTTTATACCCTCAGCACTACCGCACTTGCGTCAAGTTTCTCGGTAGCAGAGTATGCATATCCAGTGAAAAATAATTCTGCACACGAGAATCAGATAGATACCGCTCTCAACGAAGCCTGTAGACTAATCACTGGATGCCTTAAGCTTACCAAATGCGATGATCATTACCAAATGAGCGGAATAGCTCCTCCTCACATACATAAGGACTTGACACAACTGTAGAACGTGAAAAGAAACGGCGGGATTCTCGACATCCAATGGTGGCGGAGAAGTCTCTAAACAGACAAAGGTCGGGAGTTGGCCGATCCAAAGGCAATCTTCTTAAATAGGGAATCAGCCCGGAACACAGAGATGCAAAATGCGAATGTGGCGACCTACAAACAACGCAACATAGTGATGCAGTATTCCCTGTATCCAAGTATGAGTACTATAGAAGACTTCATGAAAGCTACTTCCCGGAGATATTAAGGTGGCAAAAAATGGTGGTGGTAAAAAAATAATTAGGCTTAAAGTTTTGATCCCGTCATATGAAAAGAAGAAGAATAACTATTTAGTTTATGGTTTGGATAAATAAGTTCACGAAAATTACATTTTAATCTTAATAACATTAATAAAATTGTGATTCACTTATACCTTAAACTGCTACGAGTAACAATAGATATTTGTGCAACAAGAGAGCAAAGTTAGTTTTTGCTTCGAGTGCTTATTTTGGGTGAGTGGTTTTTTCCATTCCACTCAGTGAGCATGAAAATTCGATTTTGGTCACTGAATTTAGGCAGCAAAGAACGCTTGTTCGAGCTGCTGAGGTGAAAACACATTTAAACGTAGACCCGTAGCAACTATATTGTCACAGTACCCGCTTATTTACCAAAATAATTCGATTGAACTGTCGGTGATTGCAATAATGGTTTACTAGAAAACATTTTTATTTTACTTGAAGGTAGATACAAGTACAACATGCGGTAGACTGAACATAGGTACTATAGAAAAATCTCGAAGATAATAGCGATCCATACTAGTACAAAAATATCGCTTTGTGCAAAATGCTACATAGCGGGTGAACATATCTGGATAATTTATGCGAAAAATATCGCTATGTGTCAAGAATCACATATCAGGCGCATTCTAAAAATGGTTTTTATGGCGACCTAAAATCGTTATGTGATTTATTTCACTTAGCGATTTTAGTAGGCGCATTCAACCTATGGACATCACATAGCTAGATTTGTCAAATCCTGAAATATTGAAATTAGCCTGCCGGATTTTCGGAGCATATGTGTATTGAAATAAGGATCATAATGGCATCAAAAACCAAAACTCGTCAAAATTCACATAGCGACTTTTGCACGCGCAGCGACGAAACGTGAACTATGCTTGGTTGAAGAGTTCTGTTCTGAATGAATGAATGAATGAATGAAAATATTTATTCACAAAGAACATATGGTAACATGAAATGTTGGTAGGTTATGTACAGTGCTTCCCTTGATATATTCAGTCTATGTAGACATGTGAAAGTCGTTAGAGAGCGAGTTGGTTAACAATAACTATCAAGAAATAATTTCAAAATAAACATCGGTAATTAAATTAATAAAAAGGAAAAAGAAAAATTAATTATAATTAATACTGGAACCCAGAGGAAATAAAAAAAAATAAAAGTCAATAACATACTTAAATTAATGAAATCTTATAAGTCAATTTTTAGTCCATGTAAATAGTTATCTGTCAACATTATACATTTTTACATACCTTTAAATTTTACATGTCATTTTACATTTAAAAATTGTACGATAAAAATTCTGTAATACTATAGAAACAGTTGTCAATCAATATTTTGTACAATTTTGTTTTAAATTCATTAATAGGCAATGTCCTTATTTCAACTGGTATTTTATTAAAGATTGTAATACACATGTTATTAGCGCTTTTCCTCCTAAGTGCTGAACTATTACAATCTGGTACTGCTAACCCATAGCGTCTGTGTGACCGTGTTGTCTCCTTATTTCTGATAAAGGTAAATAGTTCTATATTGAGTTTTACAAAAATAGATATCTCATAAATATACTAGATGCAAGGAAAGGATAATGATTTATGTTTAATAAATAATGGTTTACAAGGCGCTAGTCTTTCTACTCCACAAAGGGTCCGGACACAATCTTTTTGAGCGACAAAGGCACGATCAGGACCTCTATACGACTCGACTAAGTGTAACACTAACATATGTCACCTCTATTGCGATTGTATTGCGGCTCTATTGCGATGGTATTGCTGTTGGTTTTATCTGTCACATTCACAGTAGGTATCGCTCACAGAGGACCGATCTCTTTATGCGTAGTCGTTTTTAGGATAGAGGCGCCCTTGTCTATAGTTTCTATAGGAATCGACCGTGTTAGTATATTTGACAAATAATTGTCTTAGCTGTCAGATATCTGTAGTAATAGCGTTGGGGTACACAGATCGATACATTTATACATATTTTGATGAGATAATCTGAAAAATCATTCTAATCATTCAGCAGTAATACTACGCAAGAACTAAATGTAACAAGGGTTTGTATAATAACGAGTATATATGGAACTTTTGTCATGATATACCTACTTCATCCATTTATATAAAATTATTCTCTTGCTTAGAATCTGATAATGTTAGCTCCGCAAATCTCTAACTGACACTGGCGCTAACGGGGCGCAAAGCGCAAGAGTGATACAAGCATCTTAGGTCCAACCACGTATCTAGTCCTACCAGCGCTCGCACATGCGCATTGCTGATCTGTGATTTTGACGTAAGTACTTATCTCACTTTAGTGAAGCTTTGCGTCACTCAAAAGTGAGATATGGCGGAGGTGTTGTGGTACTATTGCATGACACTGTCATTTATGCACAGTCGAATAGCCCTCCAGAGTGAGTTGCCCCACATAATTATACCATATCGTAAAATAGACATTATATATCCGTGATAGATTAATAGGGCCGTTTTAAACGATACAGTTAGTCTGATACGCCAAAGAGCAAAAATTAATTTGTTCAGTTTCTTACATACTACATCTACGTGTTCCTTCCAGTTGCAATGAACGTCGAGTGTCATTCCGAGAAAAACTGTACTTTTCACTTCTTCAATAACATGTTAATTGTGATTAACTGATATATGGTATATTTGAGATCTATATGATTTGAGTAACATAAATTTAGTTTTGTCTATATTAATTTGTAAGTTATTAAATTCTAGCCAATTGATGTCGTCACTAAGAGCTGTGTTTATCTCATTTTCAAAGTTATCTATATCAGTTCCTTTAATTACTAATGTAGTGTCGTCAACAAATAATATACAGTCATGTTTTGTCGAGTCAGGTTAGTCATTGATGTAAAGAAGGAATAGGAGGGGACCCAAGATACTACCCTGAGGGGCCAACTTCATTTATTTTAAAACACGAATGAAACACAGACCGCTGATTATTGATGATCCTTTCTATTTCTGTGCCTTGCTCTCGATTTAAATAGCTCTCAATCCAGGAGTAGGCCGGTCCGCGAATTCCTTATTTCTCTATTTTGTCGAGGAGGCGACTATGACATACCGTGTCAAATGCCTTTGACATGTCGAGAAATAGTACACAAACTGGAATAACTTCGTCAATGCATTCTGTTACTAGATCGTAGAGTTTGAAACAGGCTAGTGTTGTAGATTTATTTTTTCTAAACCTATTAAGCTCGTGTCTTAGAACGTTGTTTTTTGTTAAAAAGATGTCTAGTCTTGCGTAATAAGCCTTCTCGTATACTTTTGATATAATGGGAATCAGTGTTATTGGCCTGTAGTTGTTAAGACAATTTTTTTCTCCTTTTTACACGACTGCCCAAAAAAAGGAGTGTATTGTTTTCAGGGTTCATGTATGTATGTGGCTAAAATAAAATTCTTTGTTCCACTAGAACAACTGAACGGCTGAACCGATTTAGATGTATGGGGTATCATTAGAATCGTCACGTTATCCCAAGAAACATAGGCTATGTGACGTCACCGTAAAAACAATATGGCGGAAAAAATATTCAAAATTGCGCAACCCTAAGAAAAAAAAATCTTGCAGACCTATCGAGTGGGGTATCAAAATGAAGAGCTTTTCACGCTGATTACAAAAATGTATATGATACATATATAAAAATATTCTTTCGTTAATACGAACATTTTAGAAATTAAATTAAAACAATAGGTTGGAAATTGAGTCGAAAGATATATAAAACTTACATGTTTAATTGTAATAAGTAGGTATTAGAGACTTGGGAGGAATAATATTAGTTAAAGCAATGGCGCGTAGTTATAGTGTCCAAGAGGCAACCGGATGGCTCGCGGTATATAAGCTCCCTACGTGTTGTGTAACCAACTTATGCAACCCAAATTGACCCACGTTGTACTTAGTTTTTCATCGCCCCCCCCCCCTCATTTTTCTAACAGCTGACGAAACGATTACCGACCAGCCGGTGCACATGGCCATTTGCATGCTCGTTCTGGATCACATAAAGTACTGGAAATTGAGGGGAGGAGGATGAAAGCCAAGGTCCAACATGGGTCATTTCGGGTTGCATAGGGTGGTTCCACAGCACGTAGGGAGCTTAAAGATCACAGCTCATTAGAGCGCCTCGGCACCCGCCCCTGACAGCCTCACCTCGAGCGGTTAGTTATTCTAATTTGTATGGCCATGCACTCACTACAACAACTCGATAACGAGTGGACGCTGAGCAACGATGCAGTGTGGGTCGGCTGCCGAGGCGCTCTAATGAGCTGTGACCTTTAATACCGCGAGCCATCCGGTTGCCTCGCGGACAATGCAATGCAACTACGTGTAGTGTGACGCGTCCTTGCTCTGAATGTAATGAAATGTTCTACTTCGCGGTATTAAGATACTTCTTTACAACATCACGTCCAGTACCGTAAAAAAATATGCTGCACTACGCCGCTTTGAGCCAAAGAAACTAGTTCTTGTGGAGTTTGATGATAAAATTACCTATATTCAACAATACTGTAGCGTAGCCATGGTGTAGTTCTGGGAGAAAAATTGGAGGCTAGGACAGTATGGTTTTATGCGTAGAGAGGTTAAGTAGACTGGCGTGTCCTCTGTTACACACTGTTTGTTATTGTCTATTGAAGACACAGACCACAAGCTAAAATAAACTAGGTACGCTGAACAAAATTGGTTTCGATCTTGGCACCAAGAAGTTTATTGCCATAGATATATGCCAACTCATGTCGCGCTAAGTCACGTATAAGGTCATGCAATTAGCCTCTTGGATCCTAAAAAATAAGTAAATACGGATGTACAGTCAGCATCAATAGTATCTTTCTACACGAAGGCCGCAAAAATATGTGACCTGCTCTTATTTGTAGAGCCATAGGAGCGTGTCACATATTTTTGAGGCCTTCGTGTACGAAGATACTATTGATGCTGATTGTACATGTTAAAAAGTCATCATCCTCCTTGTGTTTATCCTGGCTTTTTGCCACGGCTCATTTAAGCCTGAGGTCCGCTTGACAACCTAATTCCATGAATTGGCGTATGCACTAGTTTTTACGAAAGCGACTGCCATCTTTCCTTTCAACACAGAGGAGAAAACTGGGCCTTCTTGGGATTAGGTTCGGTTTTCTCACGATATTTTACTTCACCGAAAAGCGACTCACGAAGGAATGTCGAGATCGAAGAGTTGGTGGCTAGACTTGGGTCCGAATATTGGTATCATCGGTGAAACAAAAGCCCACAGACTTCGCTGGTTCGGTCACCTACAGAGAATGGGTGAGGATCGGGCTGTCAAGAGAACGTTCTTGGGACGACCGACTGGTCGCCGTCCGGTGGGTCGGCCCAGGGCCCCATTTCTCAAAAGCTTGTAACTTGTAATACAAGCGGAACTCCCTTTTTAGCAAAAGATGTAGAAAAGTGACATTCGCTTGTATTACAAGTTACAAGCTTTCGAGAAACGGGCCCCAGATATCGTTGTGGGACAGTGTGGCGGCGGATCTGCTGCAGCTTCGCGTCAACAACTGGCAAGAAGTTGCGCAGGATCGAGATAGGTGGCGTGTTCTCATTTTGGAGGCCAAGATTCTCTTTGGATCGTTGAGCCAAAATAGTTAGTTAGTTAGAAAAGCGACTGGTAAATATCAAATGATATTTCGTACATAAGTTCCAAAAAACTCTGTGGTACAAGCCGAGGGTTGAATACGAGACCTCCGGACGTCTTACTGCCAGCCAGGCTACCAGCGCTTTTTAAGTGAAAAAATGTAAAAAAATCGTCTTTATACTTTCGATTACTAATCCAAAGTTCGCTTAAAAAAGGTTTTAAATAAATAAAATAATTAAAAATTAAAAAACACGACTGCGTTTGTTTTAAATGAACTGAAAAGTTAAAAATAAGCTCTAAACATGATTGAGAATGTCTTTGAAACCTTATGGTTGAGACTGTACCTTCCGACACCCTGACGTACGCTGGATCTTTTAAAATACATATTTTGCTTCGATTGCAGTCAGGGGACCTTTTTATGGGTATTGTGTTATACAGTTTAAAAGGTCCCCCCACTGCGATCGAAGTAAAATATGTATTTTAAAAGATCCAGCGTACATCAGGGTGTCGGAAGGTACAGTCTCAACCATAAGGTTTCAAAGACATTCTCAATCATGTTTAGAGCTTATTTTTAACTTTTCAGTTCATTTAAAACAAACGCAGTCGTGTTTTTTAATTTTTAATTATTTTATTTTTTTATGGATTTCTTGAGGAGTGGTTGGTGACAAAAATAACCATTATTAAATTACAAAAATAACCATTATTCAATTCATTATTAAATTCTGGTAATCATTAGCAGTTCCACTCCATCAAATGTCACATTTTTAGATGACAATGCTTGAATTAAAGATAAAAACACCAAAATTAACTCTATGTATGCCTTTAAGATTTGAGGAGTTCCCTTGATTCCTCATGGATTCCATTACCAGAACTGTGTTTTGACAAAAACGATAGGTACTTACAATTAAAAAAAAGATTTTCAAAATCGGTTCAAATATGACGGAGTTATGGAGTAACTCACATAAAAAACTGAATTGAGAACCTTTTGAAATCTTAAAGTCTGTTAAAAAGAAATATAAATAAAGATTATCATACTGTCTTAATCCATTCAACCAAAGCTGGCGCTTTCTGGAATAAATAGAAAAATATAATTTGTGACAATCTTAAATAAAAATACCAATTACTACATTTATTAGTACATACATAGTATATCGCCAAACGTGACCTATGTGTCGTTGTATAGTTCCGTACTGATCATCATCAGCAGTTCCACTTCATCAAATTTCACGTTTTTAATGCTTGGTTGGTTGATAAAAACACAAAAATCACAAAATGTAGGAATGCCTTTAAGACTTGAGGAGTTCTCTCGATTCCTCTTGGACCCCTGCTTATCATCAGAACTACGGTTTGACAAAAACGAGACAATTAAATCTGTATATATACAGGGTGTTTGGCAGAGGATTGGACAAAAAAACAGCGGATAGTTTGGGTCATATGCTACTTACTTAGCCCTATAAATTGGGCCTAGGCCCCAAGGTTTAGGAAAAAAAAATTATGCATGTAGCATATCGTTGGAAAGGGCAAAAGCTGGGAATTTTGTCCTGAAATTATGCAGGACAACATCCCCAGCGATTTTATAAGTTATTTGACTTTACATTTACGACGATTACTTAAAGTTAGTGATCGTTATCAACGTGCAGTTTTCGTAGCAAAGTATATGGTTGACAGAAAAATGTATTCATGTATATAATAATAAATAATAAATAAATAAATAAATAAATATTAGGACAATCTTACACAAATCAACCTAGTCCCACAGTAAGCTCAATAAGGCTTACCAATAATATTTTTTACTACAAAGTATTATTATCGGGATGTATTTTTTTACATTAGTATACTTTTCACGACCCAGTATACAGGGTGTTTTTTCAATAACATAGCCATATTGTGGGAGGTGATTCGGTAACAACTTTTTCTATGGGACCAACCCCGAAATCCCAAAAAAATGTTTTGGCCACCCCATACAAAACGTCAACGTCTGATCAGCTGAAACGTATGACACAGCCAATATTTTTTTTAATTTTGGAGTCGGCCCCATAGTAAAAGTTGTTTAGTATCGCCCACCAAATCACCTCACACTATGGCTAGTTATTGAAAAAACACCCTGTATAAAAAAAAAAACAATGTAATGTCACACGTCAATCCGTGAAATAACATGCATTCATTTCATATCACAAAAAATGAACTCAGGCTAAATATTACGTTATCTGAGTGCATGTAAATCAACCATTGAGGATTCTTATTTATTTATTTAATTGATAGTGGAGTCTTAATGAACATGATGGATTTAATACAATACCCGGATTTTGTAATGACAGATGGAAGCAAGCGATTTACGATTTGCAATGTAAATGTCAAGAGAAAAAAACACAATACTTATAGACACGTCCATTAGTCAAAATGTCACCAGCTAAAATACTAGTGAATATTTTTTTTGCAAACCATACTTTGCTAAGAAAACTGCACGTTGATAACGATGACTGCTTAAAATCAAATAACTTATAAAAATGAAGATGTAAGTATCATTTTTCATTATTATTATTATCTTGAGTGTCGTTTTGTTGTATTAAAATGGATATTTGGTAGTAATTATTGTGAAAAAAAAAAACTGCAGCCCTTTATAGTTTCTGAAAGATC
This sequence comes from Pammene fasciana, assembly GCA_911728535.1. Taxonomy (NCBI): domain Eukaryota; kingdom Metazoa; phylum Arthropoda; class Insecta; order Lepidoptera; family Tortricidae; genus Pammene; species Pammene fasciana. Next base: position 6,896,754 of record OU452283.1, read on the forward strand.
TAAATTAAATTAAGCGCCGAAAATACGCATCTTTAGGCGACAACTACATATTTGCGCCTTTCGCAGTGGAAACCCTTGGCCCATGGGGACCGGAAGCAGTGAAGCTTTTCAAAAAGTTAAGCTTCATGCTCATCCGGTCCTCCGGTGACCGTAGGGCTGGCTCGTTCCTCGCCCAGCGAATTAGTATCGCCATCCAGCCAAGCAACGCAGCCAGCCTTATGGGAACCTTGCCAAGTGGGAGCGATATGGGGGATATCTGTACATATAGCTTAGGTCCAAATAGGTTTTCAGTTAGGTCTAGATTTCTTAGCATAAGTTAGTTAAGTTTTCTAAGTCCATATGTAAATAATGTTATTCCAATTAAATTCCTAATGGCAAACTTTGAATTGCATAAAAAAATAAAAGACATCGGGCAGTTCTAATTTCAGGACAATATCCATGCTTACATTTTTATTCAATAACGAGATTTACTTGCTAATTTTGTTTAGTCGGAGACTATCAAAAACTTAAGTAAGAGCTATGGACAATTAAATTTTTCCTAAACTTTGGGGCCTAGGCCCAATTTATAGGGCTAAATAAGTAGCATATGGCCCCACTTCTTCGCTGTTTTTTTTTGTCCAACCCTCTGCCAAACAATCCTGTATGTGGACGAGTTTAGTGCAAGGGACCACTTTGCATATTGCGTTGTTTAAGAAAATACTAGTAACTCCGGGTACACTACACAATCCCGAAAAACTTTTTACCGATTTTTAAAACCCGAATTTTAAAATCCCGATTTCGTAATGCCCGACCCATTAAAATTCCGATAGTTAAATTACGAATAACTAAAGTACGAATATTTTAATTCCCGAATAGTAAAAAACCCGATTTTTAAAATCCCGAACCATATAATACCGAATTTAAAAATTCCGATGCAATAAAAGTCCGAAACCATTATTTCCGAATTTCAAAACAACGAATCCCGATTGTCATAAACCCGAAATTATTAATTCCAATTCAACATTACTACGAAATTTTAAAACCTGTTTTTTTTGGTTGGTTGTTTAGGGTCACAGTATGGTCACACTCCTAACCTAACCTAACCTACTTTTTTGCAGCCGTTTTGGGTTGGTTAAGGATCACAGTTCTAACCTAACCCACTTTTTTGCAGCCGTTAGGTTGGTTGAGGGTCACAGTTCTAGCCTAACCCAACCTACTTTTTGAGCAGCCGTTTAATTTGGTTAAGGGTCACAGTTCTAACCTAACCCACTTTTTTGCAGCCGTTTAGGTTGGTTGAGGGTCACAGTTCTAACCTAACCTAACCCACTTTTTTTGCGGCCGTTTGAGTTGGTTGAGTGTCACAGTTCTAACCTAACCTAGCCCACTTTTTTTGCAGCCGTTTGGGTTGGTTGAGGGTCACAGTTCTAACCTAACCTAACCCACTTTTTGAACAGCCATTTGATTTAGTTAAAGGTGAGTTCTAACCAAAATTAACCCATTTTTTACAGCAGAACCAATAAATCTGCTAATTGTAACTTCTGCATAATTGGTTTACTGCAAAGTAAACATTCGCCTAAAGCCAATTATGCTAAACAGATTATGCTGATTATTATTTTCGGACAGTTGAATATAATGCAAAACAAAATTATACTTATCAAAAAGCGGCCGTGTGAATATTAGTCGATTTCAAATTCGGATACGCAAACATTTAGCCAATTGTATATTATGCGAACCGATGATTTCTGCAATAATAATATTCTTCGAAAACCAGTTATGCCAAATATGATATGCCAAATATGTTTCTGGCCACGGAAGTTATGCCAAATGGATGGAACCCCCCGCCAAGATGTCGACGAAGCCCCGCGAAGCTTCGATTTCCGCTCTAAGGGACACAAGGTAAGGTAAGGACGCTTCGCGGGGCTTCTATTTTCGCTCTTAGGGACACAATGTAACTAACAAACCTACATCGGTAAGAGCAGTGAAGGCTTTGTCCGTTTATTTGTAAACGGTGCCTATAGCTGGAACACGCCAAGATATCGACAAATAACACAATCGCGAATTTCATTATTCCAAATATACAAAAAACCGAAATTCGTATTACCGAATCGCCAAAAACCCGATCGGTCGTTAGTTTTTCGGAAATAAAAATATCGGAATTAAATTTTTCGGGAAATTGACAATCGGGATTTTTAGGATTCGAGCAAGTAACAATCGGACTTCTAATATTCGGAAATATTGCATTCGGGATTTTCTACTTTTGTGATTTCAAAATTCGGAATTTTGTCATTCGTACTTGTAAAAATTCGGAATTATAAAAATCGAGATTATAAAAATCGGGCTAATGTTTTTCGGGAAATTTGCATGTTCCCAGTAACTCCATATCGACAAAGTGGTCCCTTTCCGTACACTTGCACATATACTTACAATTAAAAATAAGAATTTTCAAAATCGGCTCAGACATGACGGGAGTTATGGAATAACACACATAAAATTTAAAAAAAAAACATACTAACGTTAAATCTTGAAGTCGGTTATAAAGAAATATAAATAAAAATACCTCTAATATCAACTCAATCAAATCTGGTTCATTCTGGAATAAATAGAAAAATATATTTGTGACAATCTTAAATAAAGAAAAATTACCAATAACTAACATTTATGAGTACATATCATTATTTGCCAAACGTGACCTATGTGTCGTTGAAGAGTTCCGTTCTTATCATCATCAGCAGTTCCACTTCATCAAATGTCACCTTTTTGGATAAAAATGCTTGATTTATTGATAAAAACACAATAATCAGAATAATGTAGGCATGCCTTTAAGATTTGAGGAGTTCTCTCGGGTGACCTATTGATTCTCCGTAATATTATTCGCCGATTATCGATTCGCAGACAACCACTCGCAGATGGGTTCTTTGGTAGAAACACGATTGGCAGAATTTCATTACGGAGGACATTATAGGCTTACCTATAGTGATTTGAGTATTTTTTTTAGCAACTCGGCCATTTCCACTTGTATAAGCGGTAGTGGATATTGAATTATATTTTGTTTTATAGTAGTATAACTACAGACAAAATAAAGATACCTAAAACTAAAAACTTACAAATAAAATATCTGACTTAGCTCTCGGTCGTGGGGTAGGGTGCCCAGAACGCTGGCCGCATTTCCGCGCTGGATAGCTATGCTTATCCGCTGCGCGAAATAGTAAGCCTCAATAAGGCCCGATGATATCTCCTTGTGGAGTGGAGACGCGCACTTGGCCCCCACAGCCCCAGGGTTTAAACCCCAAACGCCGCAAACAGGTAGCTACTACCAAGGGCAGCATATTTGCGACGCTTGAGGTTTTTGGCTGATGATGCAGCCACACCAGCATCAACCTTGGTGCCCGGAATGTGGGACGGCGCCACGGTATCTACGCAAGTACCAGCATCGAAGACATTTACATTATATTATTTTGTTTTATTTTATGTTTGTCAATCATATGGGTTGTGACGGGTTTTCATTACCGTTAAATCTTACACTTTTATTCGCCTTCAGATAAGAAACTTTTTTCCAAAATCACACAAACGAATTGAGAACCTCCACCTTTTGAAATCGTAAAGTCGTATAAAAATTCTACTTCGAAAGGATGACTCATCCCTGTGAGTCTACATAGACGTTCTATCGTGTTATAATTTTAAACAAAATAAAAACCGACTTCATTTAGGCTCCGCATTTCCAAGAGGAAATGACCGAGTTGCTGTAAAAATACTGAACTGAATCACTATAGGTGTGCCTGTAATAGTTGAAGAGTTCCCTCGATTTTTCCAAGATCCCATCATCAGATCTGGACCTGATGGTTACAATGGGATCAACTGTAAAGTATACTCTTTTAAACATCAAAATAAATTTCGGAAACGGACCAGCCGTCTTCGAATAATCGGTGAAGATATATAAAATTCACAGATCTCGTGCTCTGCATGACTTGAAAGGGCATTGAAAATGAACCTAGCTACTACTATTTGTAATATATTTTTTTGCCTCGGCGTGAAAACGGATTCCCGGCCTCGTATCCCTATCCTATATACCTACTTGGCCGGTAATCCCCATTTTCCCGGCCTCTGCTGCTGTAATGTACTATAATATTATTTGCCGTCACCGTAAATTTGTCACAAAACTTAAATACAGTATTTAATCGCCCTACTAGTAGGGGTTTGTCTCAGTACAAATGCGAAAAAAATTGTGCGCATCGAGAAAAAGTTGTGAATTTTTGACCATAGATAGAGTGAGCAAAGATGAATATTTTTTAGTATTGGCGGTCTGTAAAATGTTTGGACCTACACGTCAAAATCAGGGGTCCCGTGCAATATGTTTTTACTCTCTGGTTAAGACTGCTAGGGGTTGTTTGGTATCGTTTCCGTGTAAAACAGACATGCAGAATTCATTTCTGATATTAAAAATGTAAAATTTCGTATTAAAAAAAAAGTTGTGCCGCGAGGAAAAATACAATTTTATTTTTATTTTTTTAGAACGTCATATAACTAATATATATCCTTTATTTCAAATAATAAAAAATATTATAAAGAAGCATATTTAATATAAATTATAGAAACATATACATTTATACACCTTTAATACAAAAAACTTCTGGTTTTTTTTTTTCTTAAGTTGAGTAACGGAAAACAGACGTCGCGTCCTTTGAATTGTGACGGTTTATGTTAAAGTTAAGGAGGAAAAATATGTTTTTATTTAATGTATTTTTTATTTCTGCATTTTGTGAAGTTATTATGAATAAAATTTACTAATAACAAGCAATACATGCATTTTAAGGTCAATACGCTACGGATGTTACGTTCACATTGATTATCGATAGAAAACATATACACCACGAAGCAAACATTTTTTTTTCGCGTAGTTTTTGTAAACTATAAGCCTAAAACTTGTTATATATTTAGAAACTATATTAAATATGCTCCTTTATAATATTTTTTATTATTAGAAAAAAAAAGATATATATTAGTTATATGACGTTCTAAAAAAAATGTGTTTTTCCTCGCCACACACCTTTTTTTTAATAAGTAATTTTACATTTTTAATGTCACAACAAATGAATTCCGCATGTCTGTTTTACACGAAAATGATACCACACATCCCCTAGCAGCCTTAACTATAGAGTAATAACGTATTTCACAGGACCCCTGATTTTGACGTGAAGGTCCAAAAATTTTACGGACCTCCAATACTAAAAAATATTTATCGTGGGCCATCCTATCCATGGTCAAAAATTCACAACTTTTTCTCGATGCGCACAATTTTTACAAATTCGACCGGGCCTTTGTAATGTCTATAATAATAAAGAACGTCAATGTTCCTCGTGTTACCTACCTATTGCAATTCTCCAAATCTGATATGTTCTAGCTATGTACTTATTAGAATAATTGTTTCCGTTGTTAGAAAATCCCACTAATAATTATAAGTTGAGAAAATCAACAACCTTAGTGAGAGTGGCATTATATAGTTCTAATAAGAGTTAGTTAGAAGTTTTAAATAAACAAATGACTTTAAAAATTAAACTTCGAAAGTGCGTTGTAGGGTGAGAGTCAGGTCGGCGGGTGTACCTAAACGGATAGTTTATTTTAATATCCGTATTTTTGTACCTAATTTGTACTAATTTGTACCTCTATTAAAAAAATTGTACCTCTCCTTATTTAAAGATACACCCGCCAGCCTGACAGTCAGGCTGGCGGGTGTATCTGGAAACTATATGATCCCATCAATTATCGATAAAAGTTGTTAACCTAAATTTTAGTACCTAATTAGAAACTAAAAAGGCTGTGGAAAATTCAGCAATTTTTATGGCGGTTTCCGAGTTTTACGCATTTAATTGTTTTTCAACTTGAAGTGATTTAAGAAAATTTACCTTCCTTGCAAACCGTGGTATGTGCCTATCTTATTGTTATTTTTTATTTTTTTTGAGGACTATATGACAGACATATATGCATGGCCCAAACCAGAATCTATAAAATCATCTAACATTTAGAGGACACAGTTCAAGTAAGAAAGAATATCAAACGTATTGCGAAGCAGTCAGATTTGGATTTTATTTTTATTTTTCATTTTAATTACACAATAGGCAGGTACATGTCTGTCTCTCAAGCTGTTTTGATATGCCTTCTTGAAGAACTACGCATTATTGTATATAGTATCTTTAATGTATTTGTAGTACTGTTTTGAAAAAATAAGTCCCGCCGAGTTTCTTGCCGGTAATAAGTAATACTTCTCGGGTCAGAGGTGTAGGGTTAGAACCGGTGGTAGTTTCTTTTCTCTCTGACGTTCATAAGTGCATTGTAATGTGCCTAAATTGAAGAATAAATATCTTTTATCTTTTATCTTATCTTTTTTACATAATAATTTAGAAGACTAGAGGTACTAAATATGTGCCTACATACAATAATTTGTACCTTAATAGTTTAGCATTACGAGCCCAAAGAATTAAGTGCTGTTTTAAGCTCAGCGTTAATGTAGCCGACATACATGTTTACGTAACACGTGCTATTTGCCTAGCCCACAGTTTGTTTTTTTTCCATTTTTAGGGTTTCGTAGTCAACAAGGACCCTTATAGTTTCGCCATGTCCGTCTGTCCGTCCTTCCGTCCGTCCGTTCGTCCGCTGCCTAGCTCAGTGACCGTTAGCACTAGAAAGTTTAAATTTGGTTTGAATATGTGCATATTAACCAAGCCGACAAAATGGCAGAATAAAAACTGGAAAAATATGTACAGCACCGCAGTATCCACGAGATCAAGGTCGATCAAGGATAGTTATAAGGCACTGAAACTGTAAGCATATTGCATTTTTATATAAGGACTGTAAACCTTAATTTATAGCGTGTGACCATTAAATCATTTAACTTTGTTGTTTAATTATTACCTAGGAAACCTAGACACATAGGTAGGGAACCTTTCTATTGTCGATTGTGCGACAATAACCCCGGCTGAGACTCACTAGTGAGAAAGAGACGACGCCATCACTCTGCGCTCATGTGTAAAAGAGACAGGTGATACCCCGTAGTTGAAATGTCCTACAAATTATTTTTCCCCATAATACCTATGTACCACCTAGTATAAATGCCTAGTAAATAAGTTATAACAACATTGTAATATATTAGCAGTAGAGAAATGCTTGTAATTCTGTTATATTCTGTGTTAATATCAATAAAGATAGACACGTTCACTGATTGGCTCACACGCGCTCATCCCCTCCCGGGATATATTAGTCACTAGTTGACAGCCCAAAAGTTGGCATATAAGAAAGGCCATTGCGGCCGTAAATTCGTTCCGTCAAGTGAGTTCCAGTGGAGGTGCCTTAACCTGAAGAAGTACGAAGGAAGTTTTATTTCCAATAACCTTGCCTCCCTACAAGTCCACTAGTCTCTACATCGGCGCTGAGCTGTCGCGCCGCTACGGGCGTCGCCTAACCTTGGCCACCGTCCCGTACAAATATGTTCTTGCAAACTCAGCTACGAGGCCCGTTAGTTAAGAAATGGCGGTCCTGTGACACGGTAGTAGTGACATTTATGAAAAAAATCTAATAAATAAATAAAAATGCCTTCTTGCGGCGTAAATTGGTGCCAGAGTTGATCTGGTAAAAATAATAAAAAAGACGACATCACTTATCATACGTAAGTAAAGCCGAAACCACATTATTATAAATTTCTTTTACCGGATATTTTTATATGGGGATGCTGCTATGCCCACTTTTGAACAACCATTGAAATGTCTTATGATTATTTACTTATTACTTTTTATTCAAATAAATGTTTTGAGTTAAATTAAATATACATGTTTATACCCCATATTTCAAAATACGCAGATAAAGTCAATAGTATACAATTGCTTCGGAGCAGGGATCGTTGTCGGTATTATTTAAAATCAAAATATTTTGCATTGTTGACGTGATATTCTGAAATTTAATTTAGGTAAACGTAATAAATTATTAGATAACCAAAAAATATCGTAAAATATTAATTAGCAACCGGAATACCGAAATTGTATACCGGTTCATATGTATAAAAATAGTAAGTACCGCTATTCAATCCAACCGGCAAGAATCGATTTTGCTTATAAAACTGAACTAGAACTTTTAAAAATAACTGGATTTGTAAAATAATTCACAGTTCCAAACTTGTTTGAGCAAGCAATGTACAAAATCATCAAAATCATCGATTTGGTGGTCAAGTGAGCCCACAGGGCACTCAGCCCGGGGGTTGAGTTGACCATTTTTTTTTACTACGGCTGAACTCGACCCAATGTGTTAACTGAGCCCGCGGGCCCATTCCACCAGTAATTTACAGTTAGAGGTCAGCTCAGCCCGTGGGCTCAAACGGCCACTACCTACCGCTAAGGGCTTACTCAGTCTATGGGCTCAATCAATCAGTATACCTATTACGATTTGGTGGTTAAGTGAGCCCACTGGGCACTCAGCCCGCGGGTTGAGTTGAACATACTGCAAATAGGTTTTTTCAGCCCATAAGCTCAATCGGGCAATTTCTACTTTTTCCGTTGGTTAGATTCGTGTATGTAATATAAATACAGGTGATTAATAATACACACACGAAAATTATTCGGACATTTAATATGGTAAAGTTAATAAATACTATAAATGTCGCGCACGAACTGTTTCGCGTCAGCGCCCCAGCAGCCCGCTGTTTCCACCGCAAAAGGGACAAAAAATGTAAACCACGCCAAGAGGAGCATACTTTTGGCGCTTTACCACCGCTTGAGACTCAGCCGCCGCGCCGCTCCAGCTGCGCGCATTGTTTGGCTGATGTGAGAGGCGGCGAAGGTGCTGACACACGTAGCGTCCCACACCAAGCACCGTTCTCTCTCCCACGGCACCAAAGTTAGACTATCTGGTCGCTTGCCATCTGTGCGGCTTCGCCCCGGACGCTCAAGTACAGATGGGACACCAGCCGACCTAAGCGCCCTCTGGACTATGTCATTTAGGGCATGGTGACGCGGATGTCTCCCGACACATTGCCGGCAACTCAATGCATGATGGCCGTCAGCTTCCACCGTGGAACCGGAGATGCATACGTGTGGTTGACACACATCGCAGCCCAAGCGGAGAGCAACGGACACCCGCAATGTGTCACCATCGAGCAAAGTGCCAAGTTGAGGCAATGGCAACGCCTGCAACCACGCCCCTGACTCTGGCCGCGACACAGCCATAAGTCGTGCACGGTCTACACCCGCCGCACTGCCCACTAGATCGTTAAAAATGGCCTTACACCCTACGTCATCCCACGCGCGCTGGTGTCTTGGGTTCTCCGGAACGGACGCTTCTGGGTTGACAGCCAACCACCCCTCACGGTGTCCGCCACATACGGTACGCTTACCTGGTCGCCATTTGAGGAAAGAATCTTAGCAACCAGGTCAGCTACCCCATGCGCAGACGCCAAAAAGGCCGGCAGGCTCACGTCCCCCACTCGGCAGATCCGCCTGCGCCCATTGGCCATCGCTAAGGGAAACATTTACCACCGACTCAATGGTTGCCTTAATTACCAAGTCGAAAGTCCCAATATCCTCGGGACCAAACAAGTGCCGTGCGCAGCAGGTAGGGGATTTTTGGGACCGCAAAACACTTCTACATCAAAACTAAAGCAACGTGCGGATTTAAACCTTTGAGACGCTTGCCAGCAAGAATAAGGGGATCCCTACGAGTTTTAAGGGCATCAGGAACTGAAGAAGGAAAAATGGGTGCAGAAGACAAAAAGAGTCGGTGCTAAGTTTCGTGAGGCCAGGAAGTAAAGCTGAGAAGAAGGAAAGCACGGAAGGTGACTGAAGACCACAAGGAAAAAAACTCGCACTTCGAGGAATCCACTTCCAGCCCCAAATCCTTCAGCCGCGGCAGCAACATGAGCAAGTCTTGCTCCACCTCCTCTGGCTTGCCCCCAATGGTACCATCATCTAGGTACCAGACGTTGAGAGGCGACTTTAGCTCGGCAATAGCCTTATGGATTGCAAGGCTGAAAGCGAGTGGACCAAGTGGATCTTCCTACTGAGCGCCCACCTGGGACAAAATGGGGTCAGCTCCATAAAAAAGGTTAGAAGGCGAACAATAGACTTGATGAAGATAAGGATAGAGCGCAGGAATTTTCTCCTTAACCTCGCCCTATAAAACGTCCTTCTCCACCATGTTGAAGGCGTTTTTCAGGTCCAGTTTCACAATGACGCTGCCGAAATAGCTCCGATAGTTCCAAAGAAAGTCGGAGCGTAACGCTACAGCAGGTATATTGAAAGCAACCAGTTATCCCTCTACAATTTGAGAACCACTTGCTATCATTATGAGATTTGAAAGCGGGTTAAGATAAAAAAATAATGATTGCCGTCTTATCCCACGAAAAGTCACCGGGTCAAGATAAAAACTCAGTAAATAATAATAGTACATTGTTGTAGAGGCTGGAAAGTAAGCTATAGGTGGATCGAGTTAGTTCGAGGGCCGACCCGCCAGGGGAGGCCCTCGAAGATACGAGTCCACCTATAGCGCTTTCGGCCGAGACATTACATAGTGCTTTTCACGACTACTGTGAGGAAATAAAATAAAAAATTAATTGGCATATACAAACACTTTAATAGATACTATTTATAGGTATATTGACGGTTCATATGCTTTTCACAAGCACGATAAAGTAAACGAGCATGTAACTTTCTGCAAATAAATGCTTCTTTTCGCCATCCTTCCATAATATGAATTGTTCGTCGGATATTATATTGTATACAAAATATCACTGTTCATGGGCCTTCTTATTTAGGACGCGATTTCACTGGTAACAAATTTCTACGCCTGTGCAGTTTCTTGAATTTCGGTGGGCGCCAGCGTATTAATAACATTTTCTACACTTATTGAACTCATTTTTACTGCATAAATACAACTTTCTTGTTTTTCAGTCAAACATTATCCAATTCAATATGTATTTTTCTCGCTCCACTTTTATTACTTTTTTTTCACTTTTAAGAAGCGTTTTAAGATGTTTGCTTCAATCCGACTCAAACGGCTATTAGACATTGCAACCTGCAGGGCCCAATCTGTCAGGTTGGTAGGTGTAATTAAAGGTAGGGCCCGTAGTAGGGAGCTGAAGGAGGGAGAGAGAGGGGCAGGGTACACAACAGATTGGGCCCTGCAAGTTGCCATGTCTAATAGCCGGTTCACTCCTTACCCACTTTTTGATAGAAAACCACAAACGGTTAAAAAGGTAAAAACGCCTTAAGGGTGATCTGAATGATTTTGACGTTTCTTTTATTTTAAACAAGTAAATTGGTTCCATAAACAACCTTATTTTATTTTAGAATGAAAAAGTGGTGCCACAAAAAGACCTTTTTAATGTTCTAAAAGATTCTCATTGGCGGGTCCAATGCAATGACATTTCATTGCTGCAAAATAGCAATTCTTGTAGTGGTAGTTCAGATGCTACAGCAATTGCTTACTTTCCAGCTTGGATTTTGATCTTCTTTTGCCACATTTCCGAGCAGGTGGCGTGAAAAGATAATTTAAATCCTCATTGACAGGTGAATAAAATAACAATAACGAGCAAACGTATCAACTCAGAATATTTATAGCTACACTGAAAAAGAAGTTACAGAACATGGGGTAAGATAAAAAAACAGGATTTGATGTCGAAAAATACACCTTGTCGAAAGTTGCCAATCTTATTCCCACCTTTACTTAGCGGACGGAACCGACTGAAGGGCGGGGAACAGAACAACAAAATGGAGTTCCCAAAAAAGGGCTCAGGAACAAAATATGTGCCAGAAGTTGGGAGCTACAAACGGTTTTTTTACCTCCCCCCATTTTTCATCTATTCATATTCATATTCATATTCATTTATTCATGCACTCAAGTTCATCATAATCATCATCTAACCCCAACGCACCCTAATAGTAAGCAAGTATCAAGCCCTTACGAAGAACCTATTCAAAACCGTACCTGGTGAAATAATTTTCAACATCGCCGTTACTGGATTTCCATCACGCGTCCAAATACTGCGGTAACCGCTTACCGAGCTGAGTAGACCCTTAAGCAGTATGCTGTGGTTGACTGAGCCCATGGGCTGAGTGAGTCCTTGAGCGGTAGGTAGTATGCGATTGAGCCCACGGACTGAGTTGACCCTTACCGGTAAAATAGTAGTCGACTGGACCCGTGGGACGAGTTGTCCGATTAGTGTGGGTCGAGTCATCCACGAAAAAAAAAGAAATGGTCAACTCAGCCCGCGGGCTAAGTTTCTGTGGGCTCATTTGACCACAAAGCGCTGTTGCTTTATTGGATGCAGTACAAGAAAAATAGTTTTTACTTTGTATGAAAAAAACATATAATCATTAAATAACCATTATTCACATAAACCCCGACCAGAAATATGTGATCATGCGCCATGTTGCGGAATATCATTGGCACTAAATTTTTCATACTAAATTGAACTGTCATCATATATTTACATAAGAAAAAAAAGCACCCTCTTGACAATGGTCATATATTTCTGGTCAGGTTTAGTTATAGGCTAAAGCACAATCGCAAAAGCACAATCGGTCTTCGCAGTTAAAGCTCTACAACCAGAGGCAGGCTGTATAGTCTGTCTATGGAAATGAGTGATACCTACCGCAAAGAAATCAAAGATGAATTTTAATTTACATATTTAAATTAAACAAAACGAATAAAAACAAGCTGACCAATATAACAAGACCCGTGTGATGAACTTATCCCGCTTTCTAGCTCCATAACCCCTTAATCGATCCTGCTCATATATGAACTCTCAAACTACATATATGTATCCCTAGATCCCTACTATAACCCCAACAAATTTCATAAAGATCAAGAAAACGTTGCTCAAGTTCAGTCTTTCAATCGTCGACCGAACTCTCAAAATCAGAAAGTCATCGAAATGCAGAGACGTCCCAGTAGCCAGAAGCTGTTTGTAAGAACTCACTTCCCTGACGCTTCGCTCGTTCTATAATAATACTCACTGCGTGTGCACGCTTTTCAGTTATTAAGGTATGATAGAGACGCACTCTGTGGTAACATCATTTAACGCTACAGTAAAACACGATAACGTTAGTATCAGCTTATTTCCTTAAAAATAAAATTTCAAACCTATCAACAAAAAAGATACATTCGAAGATTGTTCTTTATTTTATGAAATCGTCCACTGATAATGCGTTTCCAATGACACCGTTGTCTTGTCATTTTCAAGTGTCAGTGCTACGACGAATAACAGCAACTTATTTTGACACATACCAATCGTATTTTAAGTAATTGTTGTAATTGAAAACAGACTAATATTTTGACGCCTTTTGATTGGTAGTGTAGTGAGCATGCGTATATCGAGTTGTTTCCCAGTTTCAGGCCGACGGTTTGTTTGAAGCTCGCCGTCCATATTTATTATCAGTTGCTGGTTAGGGTACCTTCCGTACACGTGAAGTGGGGGACGAAAGTCTCACAGTCTCCCACCGCATTATCGTATAGTCCTAACTCTCCTCTGCTTCGATGAACAAAGGAAACCTGGGAGACTTATCGTACTAGAAACCGGTTACGATAAGTCTCCCAGGTTTCCTTTGTTCCTCGAAGCAGAGGAGAGTTAAGACTACACGATAATTGGGTGGGAGACTGTGAGACTTTCGTCCCCCACTTCACGTGTACGGAAGGTACCCTAACAAAATATATTTTTCCAGTTTTTATTCTGCCATTTTGTCGGCTTGGTTAATATGCACATATTCAAACCAAATTCCAACTTTCTAGTGCTAACGGTCACTGAGCTAGACAGCGGACGGACGGACGGACGGAAGGACGGACAGACGGACATGGCGAAACTATAAGGGTTCCTAGTTGACTACGAAACCCTAGAAATGGAAAAAACAAACTGTGGGCTAATAGGCAAATAGCACGTGTTACGTAAACATGTATGTCGGTTACATTAGCGCTGAGCTTAAAACAGCCCTTAATTCTTTGGACTCGGAATGCTAAACTATTAAGGTACCATTATGATGTTTGATTATTGATTAATCATAATAATTATATGTAAAATTGAAAAACCAGAACGGGATAAAAAACGAGCGAAGAAGCGAGATGGCGCCTTACAAATTTCTAAAAAAGTTTTTGACACGTATCTCGAATACGACGCACGTATGATAAGAAAAAACTATTCAAATATATAGTCTATATATGAGAATAGAACAAGAACATAAAAACTACCGCTTGCGCTGCGTATTTATTCAATAATTAGCTAAAGAAATTATCATAAATTCCTTAATTTTACGACCATCGGTCATTTCCGGCAGCTCTCGGTTCGTTTCGCTAAACTTGAAGTGCGTTTAAGTAGCCCAAAATTATTTGACGTAAGTTCAAGTAGCCTAAATTATGTTTGTCATGTTGGTATCTAGATATCTCGGTGTTTTTTTACTCTAAATGAAATTAAAAGTGCTGTCAACTCATTGTCAAACTTAGTCTACACAAGTGACTTATGAAGGTAAAGCATAGGTAAGGTACCTACTCTGTGAGAAATGTCAAATGAACATAAATTGAATTCAGCTGAAATATTAGCTATTATTCATGCTCTTTTGTATATTAAATCTAACGCTATTTCTGGTACTAAATACTTGATTTTGTCTGATTCTATGAGTGCTCTTCAAGCTCTCTCCATAAAACAGATTAAAGCTAATGGTAATTATTTAATTTATGAGTTACGAAAGTTATTTGTCGAACTTTCTGAATGTAATATTAATGTAGAGTTTTGTTGGGTTCCTGGTCATTCCGGTGTACTCGGCAATGAAATAGTAGATTCTCTTGCCAGACATACAGTCAATGCTGACATTTGTAGTTATAAAGTACCTCATACTGATTTGTGCAAATCTCTTAAAGATTTTATGTTTAAACGTTGGAAACGTAACTTGGCTAACTCTAGAAATACAAAAGGGAAATGGCTGGCTGAGATTCAGTCTGACCCTTCATCTACCGCTTGGTTTGAAAAATTGGGAAATAAGTACTTGGGTAGAGAGTTTATAAAATGTTTGTGCAGATTGCGCATCGGCCATTGTCATTTTCCAGTTCATCTTTTTAGGTTAAAATATTCTGATAGTCCTGCATGTAACTTCTGTTCTGATGATAATTGTAATTAGATCATTTATTTTTTTACTGCCCACGGTTTAATTTGCAAAGATTGATATTTATTGGTTTATGTAATGAAGTCTCAAAAGATAAGAAATTTCCAATGAATGTGCAAGAGCTTCTGAAACATTTTGAATTGTACAGTATTATTTTTTATTTTGTTAAAAATACTTTCGGTATTTTATAGTAATTGAAAACTTTTTAAGTTAGTGAAAATAATATGATTGTTTAAGGTAGTAGAAGTAGTTAAGGTTGATTCCATAATTCTATATGTTTGTGTTTAATTTTTTTTTAGCTATTTGTATATGTACCTAGATTTAAGTATGTTCTTTTCTGTTTCTGTTTGATGCTGATGGCCCTGGTAGCCAAAGCTCTAATAAAAAAAAAACATAAATTGATGTTTGTGTCATATCATATTATTGTTTGTTGTGATTGTTTAAAATATCTACATTCCCGGCCGCGTGAAATAATTCCTGAAATAATTATAAGTGATTTAATGATCGTTATCAACGTGCAGTTTTCGTAGCAAAGTATACCTATGGTTGGCAGAAAAATGTATTCATGTATATAACCAATAATATTTTTTACTATAAAGTATTAATATCAGGATGTATTTTTTTACATTAGTATACTTTTCACGACTCAGTATACAGGGTGATTTTTCAATAACTAGCCAAATATTAATATTGTGGGAGGTGATTCGGTAAGTCATACTGAACAACTTTTTCTATGGGACCAACCCCGAAATCCCAAAAAAAAATTTTGGCCTCCCCATACAAAACGTCAACGTCTGATCAGCTAAACGTATGACACAGCCAATTTTTTCTTTTAATTTTGGGGTTGGCCCCATAGTAAAAGTTGTTTAGTATCGCCTACCAAATCACCTCGCACTATGGCTAGTTATTGAAAAAACACCCTGGATAAAAAAACAGTGTAATGTCACACGTCACTCTGTCAAATTACATGCATTCATTACATATCACGTAAAATGAACTCAGGCTAAATATTACGTTATCTGAGTGTAAATCAACCATTTATATTATGGTATTTATGGTTTATGGTTTAAGATATTTATTTTCTTAAAAGATTTACATATAAATCACTTACAGAGAAAAACATAATTTATTAATTTGCTTAAAACTAGGTAAGAATAAAATATTGAGGATTCTTATTTATTTATTTAATTGATAGTGGAGTCTTAATGAACACGATAGATTTAATACAATACCCGGATTTTGTAATGACAGATGGAAGCAAGCGATTTACGATTTGCAATGTAAATGTCAAGAGAAAAAAACACAATACTTATAGACACGTCCATAAGTCAAAATGTCACCAGCTAAAATACTCGTGAATATTTTTTTTGCAAACCATACTTTGCTACGAAAACTGCACGTTGATAACGATCACTGGACTGATTATAGTGGAAATACCAAGAATTATATTGTTACGGAGACGGGGTAAAGACGACATGAAAGGAACGTTTTTTTATTTTTAACGGGTTACAGGCGTTTTCAGGCGGCTGAAATCCATTTTCAGGCCGTTTCAGGGGAAGGCCTAACACATATCAGAGAATCGGAGATTACTCCCAGTTACCACCGTTTTCAGGCAGCTGAAACACGTTTTCAGGCCGTTTCAGGGGAAGGCCTAACACATATCAGAGAATCGGAGATTACTCCCAGTTACCACCGTTTTCAGGCGCCTGAAACATGCTTTCAGGCAGTTTCAGGCCACTAACACTCATATGGCACTACTTCCTGAAAACCCGTTTTCAGGCCGTTTCAGGCCTAGTTACACCCCTCTTGTCTCCGGAACATTCCGGAAGGTGTGCGAGCAGGATAGCCTGTACGTGGAAGCGAGAGATACGATTATAACCGAACAGACTCGAACGTGTTCCTGGAATATTCCAGAAGGGAGTGAAAGGGACGGCCTATACGCGCGGAGGCGACGACACTAATCGATCATGTCTCTGGAACAATCGAGAAATGTGTGAGAAGCATCGATATTCGCTATACGCGCGTTAGACAGAGAGAACCATGTTCGAGTGCGGCCCGGAATGATCTCGATACCTGCTGTTTACCAACCGTATAGGTACCTACTGTGAATGTTCTGGAAAAACTATCGCACGTATATAAAAGGAGACCGGTAGCGGACGCGGTCAGTTTCCATTGTGATACAGAGCGAGAAACATCGGAGAGATTAAGAGTGAACCCAAGTTGTTTAAAAGCGAATAGTGTTTTAGTCGGTTACATAGTGTTTATTGTTTAAGTCAATAGTGTTCCTAAGTGATTCCAGTGTTTAGTCGATTTCCTAGTGTTTACTGTTTAAGTCAATAGTGTTCCTAAGTGATTCCTTTTTGTTCAATAAATTTCTTTAACGTTACCTAACGGCTATTTTCTATCCAACGAACCCTACGGCTCGTAACAATATGTATTAACTTACCATTAGAGACACTGGGCCCCAGGTCGGCCGACATGAAGTGTTTCATCAGTCCCCCCTGTCGGCACGGTTGGTTGAAACTACAGGGGATCGTAGATCTGGAGCGTACCTCTCCCGCATATATTATTAGCTGTACAGAGAGTTAACGCTGCCAGCGTAATGGGGGCCATACCGCAGGCGGACCGACGTTTTAGACTTGGAAGACTCCGTTGCATATTGGTGGATGCCGTGGCATGCCGGCGCCTACCACCGCGGTATCTTCTAAGGTCAATACCGCGGAGAGAAGTCCTCCGTGATGCTCCGAGGTTGGTGTCAAATCATTTAAATTTATTACCTTATTGTATTTGAAATAGGAATAAATTTTACGTCACTCTGGGCGGTAAATGAGATTTGCCGCCCACGGGCGCAGCAGCAAATCTTATTTCACGCCCAGGAAAAGACGTAAAATTGTGTACGCACCACGGGCGGTAATAAAGAAGGCCTCAGATCGCTTGTTTATGGCCCTTACCTTCGGTTCGGGCCACAAATGCCCGCAATCTGAGCCGTTCTTTATTTTACCGCCCTGGGTACGTAATGTACTAATATAAATTTATGCAAAAAATACAAACGTGAGCAAATCGAAAGGTTGAGTACTTAGAAAAACAAACTTTTGGGTACACAAGTTTTATTTAAAATCAATGGATCTAATGTAAAAGGTAGTTCTTTCCTTTTTTATTGAGAAATAAGCGAACTTAGTTACATTATACAACCGTTACAAATAAGAAGTATGACAGTCATGATCCCTAGCAGGGTTGAATGCTGAAGTTTACCTGATGATAGATAACATAATAAGGTGACGGTAATTGAGTAAACATAAGATAAACTCTTTATTTTACATACGCGAGCGAAGCCGCGGGCCCGTCTTGTATGATATAATTCGTTATGCCTAAAACTATTAAAGATTAATATAATTAAAATAATTATGGCTATTCATATTAGGCTCTATAAAGATATGCATAAAAAATATATGACGACTGCTAAGTATGACTTCAAATATTCGGAGTAAAAAAGTATGACACCAAACAATATGACTTTTCGATAGTATGAGCAATGATGAGTATGACACAAGCAGTTATGCACATCAAAAATATGTTTCAAAATTATCTACGACCCGATATGGACCCCAAAAATTGTTAGTTTGAACGACTAAGACGGGAACAAAAAGAATAGGTATTGATTGAGTGTTCACTACGTCACAAACGGGAAAAGGTAAAACAAAGGAAGGAAGTATAGGAAAAACAAACTGTAATATCGCTATTCATCGAGATTTCGGGCCTCCTGGTTCGCTTTTAAGACACGTAGAAGCACTTTACACAGGAACGCTTCGGGTCTTCGACTCTACGCAGAGCTCAGCTTTCGACATTCACAGACCTAACCACCTACGGTTGGGCTTTCGTCCCTTCGGTTCACTTATAAAGCTTGAACACAGTAAAATGTGGGCACATAAAGTAACAAAAATAAAAATGTTAGGGAACATATTTCAAGGAAATTTTTATTGCATTTATTTACTAGACTAATAACCATTTTGACAAATATATACAATTATTAAATTTGCTTTCTATATGCCATACTGCGTGCTTTGCGTCGAATCCGGCTCATTAAGTCTTGCACAGCACTATCAGGATATCTTTTGCAAGCCCATCTCCATTTGTTTTGCAATTCAGCTGCCGATTTAACTTCTCCGCCTCCTTTTTTTAGAATCCCTTTCATAATTGCCCAATATTCTTCAATCGGCCTCAGTTCAGGACAATTTGGAGGATTGCACTCTTTAGGTACCACTGCGACATCGTTATGTTTATACCACTCAAGTACTGCTTTAGAGTAGTGACAGCTCGCAAGGTCTGGCCAAAATAATGGCTGTGAGCTATGACTGCGTAAAAAGGGCAGTAGACGCTTTTGCAAACATTCTTTTTTGTAGATTTCACCGTTTACTGTACCTGTTGTTACGAATGAACGACTTCTTTTACCACAACTACAAATAGCTTGCCATAAAAGGATTTTTTTGGGAAACTTCGATCTCTTTTTTATCTTGCAATCTTCTGGGGCATCCTTACGATTCTTAGAAGTATAAAATTCTTGCCTCGGTATCTGCTTGAAGTCTGCTTTGATGTATGTTTCATCATCCAATACGATGCATCCAAATTTTGTCAAGTAATTGTCGTACAACTGTCGTGATCTCTGTTTTGCAGACAGATTTTGCTTAACGTCGCGATTGGGTGCAGCTTGTGCTTTGAACGACTTTAACCCAGCTCTAGACTTAGTTTTCTGTACATATGACTGCGACATTTTAACCTTTTTTGTGACATCACGGGACGATAACTTCGGATTCGCTGTAAAAAGTCGCAAGACATGGGCTTTTTTTTTTTTATCCTTTGCGCCTTGCTTACCTGCACTTCCCGGCTTGCGATCTACTGTCAATCGTTCTCGGAACCTTTTTAAAACTAAACATACGGAAGATTGCGGTAATTTTAAAAGTTTTGCTAATGCCCTATAACTTAAATGGGGATTTTCAGTATGTTTGCGCAAAATAATTTCACGTTTCTTGTGTTCAGAGCTCGCCATCGTGAAAACAAATGATTGATCATAGTGGAATTCATCACAGTGGAACGCTGTCATAATAGTTTTTATTCATGATATCAAATAGTTTTTATTTATAATACTAAGAAGTTTCCATATTGTATAAATAAAAATATATAAGCATTTACTTGTGCCCCCATTTTACTGTGTTCAAGCTTTAAGATACTACCCTCACTGATCTCTATCCAGCAGGATAGAGATCAGCGCAGTAAAAAAATATCCTGTGACGTCGCAGATCGTGCCCCCCTTTCTGTGACGCGTATGCAATAGCATTCGTCTTTGTATGGAATACTCCTCAGTATCCCGGCGCGTGCGTCTGGGAGTGGGGCCCACTCAGTGGGCGCATGAAATGTGTCCAAATTTCGCGCGCGGACGCTATTTTACGGATAGTTTGTAACATCGTAATTAAGGTTTTTTAAATAGTTTCTTTAAGTTTTTTGTTGTGGTTTTATAAAGAAAAACATGTTTACTGACGGCTTATTGTAGTACAACTTGATTTTGATTACGGTAAATAAAGAAAAGTGAGGCATGTTTGTTACGTATTACTTTAGTACGTAGTCATTGTTTTGGTTATATAATTGTGAATTACAGTCTATTCGTGGTCTGTGTTGCCAACTGATATGTTTGAAGTCGGCGCCAAGCCAAAAATTACAAAACCGGTCAAATCAGCTTCAAGTGTGAAGATCACAAAACATCGGTACTAATAATGCAAAGGTGAATGTGATTTATATTTGTTACATTTTCATGTCCAAACTACTAATCCAATTTGGTGAATTGTGACAACCATATATATATACTCTGATACACATCTACTTTGTCAATAATCAGAAAAAGGCGACAAATACGTGCGACAAATAGTGTTGCTTCAAATCCTTTCATCATTAGTGCCCATGGTACTGTTCTAACCTCATCATTCCTTTCCAGTCTGCTGGTAGGGTTCCTGAGGGCAGGGAGGGAAGCCTGCAGCAATGAATTAGATACACGTTTCGTATCTTCTGCTAGTAAGAAGCCAGATATTTGCTGGATCAAGTCTAATGAGGGTAATCCTGCCACATGGCTAATGAAAGCAATTTCTTCTTTCAGCTGGCGGGTATCCATGATCGTTATCCGTATCCATGTGTTTCGATCAAGTGGAGAATCAGGTCTCCTTTATAAGGCGGCGTCTCCGGCTTGCCTAATGGCCTTAAGCCTCATCAAGTTTCCGGCTGCCGTATGAGGCAGGGAAAGGATTCCACCTGCTGCACCCCGGGGTTCTAGGGCGGTGTCGCGGTGAAGGGAAGCTGCCGCTGTTGTCTGGAGCAGGAGCCACGTGTTGGCAGCTCAGTCAATGTCGCCTTGGAAGCTTCCTGGTCCCAGCGGTTTGCGTGTGATCTGAGGTTGGTGGAATATCTCCTTTTCCTGAAACATAGGGCCATAGTTAATTTAAATAATCTGTAGTATGATGGCATTGAAACGGTAGGGAGTTACACCTGATAGGCACTGTGTAAAATAATATGTTACTTCAACGACCCAACTCTACCATTGAGCTTTAAGCTTTAATGTAAGGTAATTAATAGCATTAAGATTGGTTTTACACAGTAAGCTTGTTGTTGTATACCTTCTCTAAATAAAATATATGAGTCACAAGAAATACTAACCTTTTACTCAGCACCAATTTAGAATACCCGAATTTGATGGATTGCTCTCACTCTTAGTACCGTACTTTCGAACTTAGCTTTTTGTAATAATTTTGATATATTTAAGTACTGAACAGGCACTTCCACGTGTATGGTGATTGGGGTGTTTTCTTAAGCTACTCAAGCAGTTTCTCACGAGAGCCACCAATTTCATGGAGTGGACCTGATGATGATGACTGTTTTGATAATAATGATGTAGATTTTTTAAATGTAGGATGTTTAGCGATTCCTCGGAGACCCGTGGTCCGATTTGAATAAATCTTTTTTGTATGCAAGGAACTAGGTACCTTGAAAATAGTTCCATGCTAATTTGGTGCTGTTCTGATGATGGAATCCATGAGGAATTAAGGGAAATCCTCAATTTTTAAAGGCACATGTATGGTAATTTCGGTGTTTTCTTAACCTACTCAAGCATTTTCTCACGAAAATCACCAATTTTATGGAGTGGACCTGATGATGATGATTGATTTGATGATAATGATGAAGATTTTTTAAAATGTAGGATGTTCAGCGATCACTCGCAGACCCGTGGTCCGATTTGAATAATTCTTTTTTTGTATGAAAAAAACTACCTTGAAGATATTCTCACGTTAATCTGGTGCTGTTCTGATGATGGAATCCATGAGCAACTAAGGGAACTCCTCAATTTTTAAAGGCACGTGTATGGTGATTGGGGTGTTTTCTTAAGCTACTCAAACAATTTCTCACGAAAGTCACCAATTTGATGCAGTGGACCTAATGATGAAGTCCACATATGATACTTGGAACTTTGCTTAGATTGAGTGGGTGTATTATGAACTTTTTGTTATATCTTTACCGCTTAATCGAGACTAGTTGTCCGATTTTGATAAATATATAACCACCTAAAAATGGAAAAATAAAAACTTTTTACAAAAAAAGACCACCGATTTCAAAAAGGATAAAATGAATCATTATATTATTTATATGCGTTGCCAACTGATATGTTTGAAGTCGGCGCCAAGCCAAAAATTACAAAACCGGTCAAATCAGCTTCAAGTGTGAAGATCACAAAACATCGGTACTAATAATGCAAAGGTTAATGTGATTTCTATTTGTTACATTTTCATGTCCAAACTACTAATCCAATTTTAATGAATTGTGACAACCATATATATATATATTCTGATACACATCTACTTTGTCAATAATCAGAAAAAGGCGACAAATAGAAAAAATATATAGACGCGTAAGATTAGCCCTCCATCGAAAATTTGAAAATCGTGCCTTTTTTCACTGACACGTTTATGTGGATGTAATGGGGGTATCTGAGTATAGAATAATTCATCTAGCCATTGAATTCCTTTATACTTCGAATTCAACCTTAGATGAAGAAGGATAAATAGTTCAAACCGAACCACGGGCTTTGTTTGAGATACGGATAGTCCGAACAGTGTGTTAACAAACATAAGACGCAAGATTATACTTTCTGTAACTACATACCTAACAGTTAACTCATGGTCGAAACGAATGTATACCTACGTGCAATCCATACCGTATAATATTAGATTAAGTAAACACATCGCCTCTTTCGTATTAACCCTTCTAAATTTGGCTTGGCACCGACTTCAAACATATCAGTTAGTAACGCATATAAATAATATAATGATTCATTTAATCCTTTTTGAAGTAGATTATCTTTTTTTTGTAAAAAGTTTTTATTTTTGAATATTTTTGATACTACTGGTAGGACTACAATTGATGAGCTGAGCGTTGATAGAGTGCTGCTAGCTGCTGTTGTTCATCGACGTTACTTGAGGAAATGTATTTTCACACCACCCATTCGTATACGGGCCTTTTCTTCCCTCCTAGGAGGGAACAAAGTGGCACTTTTCTGTTCTAGGACATTACTTTTTTTTTCCAGCCAGTCCGCCATGGCAACAAAATGTCTTATTATATTAATCGATTACACTTTCATTGTAATCGATTATCTGTATACATTTTTTTATATTTATTACTATTTTTATACGTTATAAAATTCTGTTTTACTCATATTTATCATAAATATACTTCAATTCAGTAGGTGCGTTACTATAATGAATGATTAAAAATAGTTAGCATCATTATATTATTTTTCCAAATAGATTTTTTTATTAATAACGAATAGACGTAGCAATCGATTCGATCTAATATTCGTATACGTTGTCTGTGGTGTGGTCTGATATTTATTCTCTGTTTTATTATTACGATAGTTTCATGCATAAAATGATGAATCTTATTAAAGAAACTGCACATTAAAAGTAGTTAAATTGGAAAAAACAAATCCCGTGTTCCTGCATCCTGTGTTTGCAAGTGATTCAAGTATATTCCCTGTACGGATTCAGGTGAAAAAATAAAATGTATTCGAGCGATAAGACATGAAAACATGACGCCGGAATTTATAGAATGAAAAGAAACGCAACATTGGTGCGTAATATGGCCAATTTGTTGCCATCAAATCTAGACAGAAGGATCTAAAAGCACACAAAAGGAATACGAAAAGTCGTTATATTTGAGGTTAGCTAGAGACATAAAAATTGTTCTCGGAATCGGTATTTGTGGTTTAATTGCAAGGATTTGCTACCTTCCAAGTTCTACCCTGAAGCATGTAGGTACTCCATGTCAAAAATAATGATAATTAAACAAGACTAACAACATTTCTGAAATGAATTTCTGAAGACCACCAAACGAAGAAGTCTCAAGTTTTGATTGCAAATAATATCAAAACATTCAAACACAGCATTTGATTTCAGTTTCTCTGCCTATGAATGTAAGTAAATTGACTCATTTTATGCTTACAATGCCTGTAAACAGTTCTTGATTTTATTAACTTAAGATAACTCTTAACTGTTAGAGTCTAATGACATCAAAAACTAATTCTAATTTCATAACCTAGCAATGATTTTGTTATGTTTATCTATGTTTGCAATAGTCTTGGGGACTCGCCAGTGTGTCCACAACATTCGGCCTAAGCAACTTGCACATTTTAAATGGTTCACTTTCGGAACGCTAATAAGGTTATTTTAACTAATAAGTCTAATAACTATAACTAGGTAGTATAGTTATTAGTTATTAACATTGTGATCAGTCCCAACAGTGCAATCAACTAACATATTTTTTGTTTTGTTTTAGGTTGTTCTTATCTCATGAGCTCAGCGGTATTTGTCGAGTAAATGGAGTCTGGACTTACTAACTTCTTCCGATAATGCCAAACATAAGATAAACTCTTTATTTTACATACGCGAGCGAAGCCGCGGGCCCGTCTTGTATGATATAATTCGTTATGCCTAAAACTATTAAAGATTAATATAATTAAAATAATTATGGCTATTCATATTAGGCTCTATAAAGATATGCATAAAAAATATATGACGACTGCTAAGTATGACTTCAAATATTCGGAGTAAAAAAGTATGACACCAAACAATATGACTTTTCGATAGTATGAGCAATGATGAGTATGACACAAGCAGTTATGCACATCAAAAATATGTTTCAAAATTATCTACGACCCGATATGGACCCCAAAAATTGTTAGTTTGAACGACTAAGACGGGAACAAAAAGAATAGGTATTGATTGAGTGTTCACTACGTCACAAACGGGAAAAGGTAAAACAAAGGAAGGAAGTATAGGAAAAACAAACTGTAATATCGCTATTCATCGAGATTTCGGGCCTCCTGGTTCGCTTTTAAGACACGTAGAAGCACTTTACACAGGAACGCTTCGGGTCTTCGACTCTACGCAGAGCTCAGCTTTCGACATTCACAGACCTAACCACCTACGGTTGGGCTTTCGTCCCTTCGGTTCACTTATAAAGCTTGAACACAGTAAAATGTGGGCACATAAAGTAACAAAAATAAAAATGTTAGGGAACATATTTCAAGGAAATTTTTATTGCATTTATTTACTAGACTAATAACCATTTTGACAAATATATACAATTATTAAATTTGCTTTCTATATGCCATACTGCGTGCTTTGCGTCGAATCCGGCTCATTAAGTCTTGCACAGCACTATCAGGATATCTTTTGCAAGCCCATCTCCATTTGTTTTGCAATTCAGCTGCCGATTTAACTTCTCCGCCTCCTTTTTTTAGAATCCCTTTCATAATTGCCCAATATTCTTCAATCGGCCTCAGTTCAGGACAATTTGGAGGATTGCACTCTTTAGGTACCACTGCGACATCGTTATGTTTATACCACTCAAGTACTGCTTTAGAGTAGTGAGAGTAGTGACAGCTCGCAAGGTCTGGCCAAAATAATGGCTGTGAGCTATGACTGCGTAAAAAGGGCAGTAGACGCTTTTGCAAACATTCTTTTTTGTAGATTTCACCGTTTACTGTACCTGTTGTTACGAATGAACGACTTCTTTTACCACAACTACAAATAGCTTGCCATAAAAGGATTTTTTTGGGAAACTTCGATCTCTTTTTTATCTTGCAATCTTCTGGGGCATCCTTACGATTCTTAGAAGTATAAAATTCTTGCCTCGGTATCTGCTTGAAGTCTGCTTTGATGTATGTTTCATCATCCAATACGATGCATCCAAATTTTGTCAAGTAATTGTCGTACAACTGTCGTGATCTCTGTTTTGCAGACAGATTTTGCTTAACGTCGCGATTGGGTGCAGCTTGTGCTTTGAACGACTTTAACCCAGCTCTAGACTTAGTTTTCTGTACATATGACTGCGACATTTTAACCTTTTTTGTGACATCACGGGACGATAACTTCGGATTCGCTGTAAAAAGTCGCAAGACATGGGCTTTTTTTTTTTTATCCTTTGCGCCTTGCTTACCTGCACTTCCCGGCTTGCGATCTACTGTCAATCGTTCTCGGAACCTTTTTAAAACTAAACATACGGAAGATTGCGGTAATTTTAAAAGTTTTGCTAATGCCCTATAACTTAAATGGGGATTTTCAGTATGTTTGCGCAAAATAATTTCACGTTTCTTGTGTTCAGAGCTCGCCATCGTGAAAACAAATGATTGATCATAGTGGAATTCATCACAGTGGAACGCTGTCATAATAGTTTTTATTCATGATATCAAATAGTTTTTATTTATAATACTAAGAAGTTTCCATATTGTATAAATAAAAATATATAAGCATTTACTTGTGCCCCCATTTTACTGTGTTCAAGCTTTAAGATACTACCCTCACTGATCTCTATCCAGCAGGATAGAGATCAGCGCAGTAAAAAAATATCCTGTGACGTCGCAGATCGTGCCCCCCTTTCTGTGACGCGTATGCAATAGCATTCGTCTTTGTATGGAATACTCCTCAGTATCCCGGCGCGTGCGTCTGGGAGTGGGGCCCACTCAGTGGGCGCATGAAATGTGTCCAAATTTCGCGCGCGGACGCTATTTTACGGATAGTTTGTAACATCGTAATTAAGGTTTTTTAAATAGTTTCTTTAAGTTTTTTGTTGTGGTTTTATAAAGAAAAACATGTTTACTGACGGCTTATTGTAGTACAACTTGATTTTGATTACGGTAAATAAAGAAAAGTGAGGCATGTTTGTTACGTATTACTTTAGTACGTAGTCATTGTTTTGGTTATATAATTGTGAATTACAGTCTATTCGTGGTCTGTGTTGCCAACTGATATGTTTGAAGTCGGCGCCAAGCCAAAAATTACAAAACCGGTCAAATCAGCTTCAAGTGTGAAGATCACAAAACATCGGTACTAATAATGCAAAGGTGAATGTGATTTATATTTGTTACATTTTCATGTCCAAACTACTAATCCAATTTGGTGAATTGTGACAACCATATATATATACTCTGATACACATCTACTTTGTCAATAATCAGAAAAAGGCGACAAATACGTGCGACAAATAGTGTTGCTTCAAATCCTTTCATCATTAGTGCCCATGGTACTGTTCTAACCTCATCATTCCTTTCCAGTCTGCTGGTAGGGTTCCTGAGGGCAGGGAGGGAAGCCTGCAGCAATGAATTAGATACACGTTTCGTATCTTCTGCTAGTAAGAAGCCAGATATTTGCTGGATCAAGTCTAATGAGGGTAATCCTGCCACATGGCTAATGAAAGCAATTTCTTCTTTCAGCTGGCGGGTATCCATGATCGTTATCCGTATCCATGTGTTTCGATCAAGTGGAGAATCAGGTCTCCTTTATAAGGCGGCGTCTCCGGCTTGCCTAATGGCCTTAAGCCTCATCAAGTTTCCGGCTGCCGTATGAGGCAGGGAAAGGATTCCACCTGCTGCACCCCGGGGTTCTAGGGCGGTGTCGCGGTGAAGGGAAGCTGCCGCTGTTGTCTGGAGCAGGAGCCACGTGTTGGCAGCTCAGTCAATGTCGCCTTGGAAGCTTCCTGGTCCCAGCGGTTTGCGTGTGATCTGAGGTTGGTGGAATATCTCCTTTTCCTGAAACATAGGGCCATAGTTAATTTAAATAATCTGTAGTATGATGGCATTGAAACGGTAGGGAGTTACACCTGATAGGCACTGTGTAAAATAATATGTTACTTCAACGACCCAACTCTACCATTGAGCTTTAAGCTTTAATGTAAGGTAATTAATAGCATTAAGATTGGTTTTACACAGTAAGCTTGTTGTTGTATACCTTCTCTAAATAAAATATATGAGTCACAAGAAATACTAACCTTTTACTCAGCACCAATTTAGAATACCCGAATTTGATGGATTGCTCTCACTCTTAGTACCGTACTTTCGAACTTAGCTTTTTGTAATAATTTTGATATATTTAAGTACTGAACAGGCACTTCCACGTGTATGGTGATTGGGGTGTTTTCTTAAGCTACTCAAGCAGTTTCTCACGAGAGCCACCAATTTCATGGAGTGGACCTGATGATGATGACTGTTTTGATAATAATGATGTAGATTTTTTAAATGTAGGATGTTTAGCGATTCCTCGGAGACCCGTGGTCCGATTTGAATAAATCTTTTTTGTATGCAAGGAACTAGGTACCTTGAAAATAGTTCCACGCTAATTTGGTGCTGTTCTGATGATGGAATCCATGAGGAATTAAGGGAAATCCTCAATTTTTAAAGGCACATGTATGGTAATTTCGGTGTTTTCTTAACCTACTCAAGCATTTTCTCACGAAAATCACCAATTTTATGGAGTGGACCTGATGATGATGATTGATTTGATGATAATGATGAAGATTTTTTAAAATGTAGGATGTTCAGCGATCACTCGCAGACCCGTGGTCCGATTTGAATAATTCTTTTTTTGTATGAAAAAAACTACCTTGAAGATATTCTCACGTTAATCTGGTGCTGTTCTGATGATGGAATCCATGAGCAACTAAGGGAACTCCTCAATTTTTAAAGGCACGTGTATGGTGATTGGGGTGTTTTCTTAAGCTACTCAAACAATTTCTCACGAAAGTCACCAATTTGATGCAGTGGACCTAATGATGAAGTCCACATATGATACTTGGAACTTTGCTTAGATTGAGTGGGTGTATTATGAACTTTTTGTTATATCTTTACCGCTTAATCGAGACTAGTTGTCCGATTTTGATAAATATATAACCACCTAAAAATGGAAAAATAAAAACTTTTTACAAAAAAAGACCACCGATTTCAAAAAGGATAAAATGAATCATTATATTATTTATATGCGTTGCCAACTGATATGTTTGAAGTCGGCGCCAAGCCAAAAATTACAAAACCGGTCAAATCAGCTTCAAGTGTGAAGATCACAAAACATCGGTACTAATAATGCAAAGGTTAATGTGATTTCTATTTGTTACATTTTCATGTCCAAACTACTAATCCAATTTTAATGAATTGTGACAACCATATATATATATATTCTGATACACATCTACTTTGTCAATAATCAGAAAAAGGCGACAAATAGAAAAAATATATAGACGCGTAAGATTAGCCCTCCATCGAAAATTTGAAAATCGTGCCTTTTTTCACTGACACGTTTATGTGGATGTAATGGGGGTATCTGAGTATAGAATAATTCATCTAGCCATTGAATTCCTTTATACTTCGAATTCAACCTTAGATGAAGAAGGATAAATAGTTCAAACCGAACCACGGGCTTTGTTTGAGATACGGATAGTCCGAACAGTGTGTTAACAAACATAAGACGCAAGATTATACTTTCTGTAACTACATACCTAACAGTTAACTCATGGTCGAAACGAATGTATACCTACGTGCAATCCATACCGTATAATATTAGATTAAGTAAACACATCGCCTCTTTCGTATTAACCCTTCTAAATTTGGCTTGGCACCGACTTCAAACATATCAGTTAGTAACGCATATAAATAATATAATGATTCATTTAATCCTTTTTGAAGTAGATTATCTTTTTTTTGTAAAAAGTTTTTATTTTTGAATATTTTTGATACTACTGGTAGGACTACAATTGATGAGCTGAGCGTTGATAGAGTGCTGCTAGCTGCTGTTGTTCATCGACGTTACTTGAGGAAATGTATTTTCACACCACCCATTCGTATACGGGCCTTTTCTTCCCTCCTAGGAGGGAACAAAGTGGCACTTTTCTGTTCTAGGACATTACTTTTTTTTTCCAGCCAGTCCGCCATGGCAACAAAATGTCTTATTATATTAATCGATTACACTTTCATTGTAATCGATTATCTGTATACATTTTTTTATATTTATTACTATTTTTATACGTTATAAAATTCTGTTTTACTCATATTTATCATAAATATACTTCAATTCAGTAGGTGCGTTACTATAATGAATGATTAAAAATAGTTAGCATCATTATATTATTTTTCCAAATAGATTTTTTTATTAATAACGAATAGACGTAGCAATCGATTCGATCTAATATTCGTATACGTTGTCTGTGGTGTGGTCTGATATTTATTCTCTGTTTTATTATTACGATAGTTTCATGCATAAAATGATGAATCTTATTAAAGAAACTGCACATTAAAAGTAGTTAAATTGGAAAAAACAAATCCCGTGTTCCTGCATCCTGTGTTTGCAAGTGATTCAAGTATATTCCCTGTACGGATTCAGGTGAAAAAATAAAATGTATTCGAGCGATAAGACATGAAAACATGACGCCGGAATTTATAGAATGAAAAGAAACGCAACATTGGTGCGTAATATGGCCAATTTGTTGCCATCAAATCTAGACAGAAGGATCTAAAAGCACACAAAAGGAATACGAAAAGTCGTTATATTTGAGGTTAGCTAGAGACATAAAAATTGTTCTCGGAATCGGTATTTGTGGTTTAATTGCAAGGATTTGCTACCTTCCAAGTTCTACCCTGAAGCATGTAGGTACTCCATGTCAAAAATAATGATAATTAAACAAGACTAACAACATTTCTGAAATGAATTTCTGAAGACCACCAAACGAAGAAGTCTCAAGTTTTGATTGCAAATAATATCAAAACATTCAAACACAGCATTTGATTTCAGTTTCTCTGCCTATGAATGTAAGTAAATTGACTCATTTTATGCTTACAATGCCTGTAAACAGTTCTTGATTTTATTAACTTAAGATAACTCTTAACTGTTAGAGTCTAATGACATCAAAAACTAATTCTAATTTCATAACCTAGCAATGATTTTGTTATGTTTATCTATGTTTGCAATAGTCTTGGGGACTCGCCAGTGTGTCCACAACATTCGGCCTAAGCAACTTGCACATTTTAAATGGTTCACTTTCGGAACGCTAATAAGGTTATTTTAACTAATAAGTCTAATAACTATAACTAGGTAGTATAGTTATTAGTTATTAACATTGTGATCAGTCCCAACAGTGCAATCAACTAACATATTTTTTGTTTCAACAATCAACTAACATATTTTTTGTTTTGTTTTAGGTTGTTCTTATCTCATGAGCTCAGCGGTATTTGTCGAGTAAATGGAGTCTGGACTTACTAACTTCTTCCGATAATGCCAAACACCACCTTCACCTTTACCAGGATATTCTACTGATGAAAAATTAAGACTAACTTCAGTTTTACTATGATATTTTTTTATAGAACTAACCCGTGCCGACATTATCCTACTGATACAATACCAAGAATGGCTCCTCCTATATCAGGAAGCATACTAAGCACAAATGTATAAAGTGAAAGTAAATATGATTCAACAATAACGTTTTTTATTTTCGTCTAAGGGGGTGTGAAAAGCAGTATGTGTCACATAGGAGCAAAATTATTTTCACCTTGGGCTTTAACACTTGAATCCCTCACTACGCTCAGGAGTCTATTTTAGAATCCCTCGCTGCGCTCGGGATTCTATTATAGACTCCATCGCTTCGTTTGGGATTCAATGTGCGCCCTCGCCGTAAATATTTCATTTTGCTCCCTTGTTACCCAATCTACTATTTCTCTTTCTTCAACCAGTGGTTTTTAAATATTCTTCGTTTCTTACATTCCTGTCGAACGAGTTGCAAAATGATTATTTTTCTTTCCAGTTTGTTTGGTGCTCTTGGTTTGGGTTTTCTTGTACAGTAGACTGCGATATTTAAAAATGTCCAATTTCGCCAATCTATTTTCTCGTGTTTGTAGAATAACTTTTAGATATTATAAACAAAACAGCAGTTGTAGCACTATTCACTAGCGGACATATGTGGGTCATGTAACTCATGTAGTACACACATATTCATGAGAACCACTACACAAAAACAAAATAATCCAGAATCGAATAAAAAAAACACTGTCACTTGATTGATGCAGCTTGCTGGCAGGCAATTTCAGTTTTTCAAGAGAAATAGGGCTGTAACCGCAAACCACTTCGTTCGTTCGTTCGTTCGTCCGTTTGCATCACTCTCCTTCGAATATATATGCAAGCGCGATAGAGCGGGAGATAACGATATTTCGATTTTCAACGTTCGCGGTAGGCCCGTATGGGTTCCGAACTTCACGTAGGATCCATTTCTTGAGGTTCGTCTATCCTGTCCACTTAAAACATGAGGTCCTCCTTGACTTTGTGTCCAATCTACAGTTCCTAGACAGATTGTTTATTTTGCAGCCGCAGCGGTTGTGTGTTACTTGACTATGCAACTCGCTCGATTTTTTGTGTAGTTAATGCTGGCATGCAAGTGTCTTACACTTGACATCTCCGACCTTTCTTCGGGTTTTGTTTTTGTCGATTTTATTACCTAGCACGTTGTTTGTGCACAAGTGACAATAGATCATTGAAAAGAAAGAACCTTTTTTTCCATCACTGTTAAGTAGGTAGCAGGTTTGCTGGGAGTGAATGATATCTGCGTTTTTACGTAATTTTACTGTATACTTTGTTTTAGTCAAATTTTGTGACATTGATTGCAAAAGCTGTGATAACGTACCTTTACCGATCAGGTGGGTAGGTACTAGGTATGTACTATATAACATTCGGTTGATTCGGTTGTTTAACAAGTTTGACTCTTAAGTAAACCGTTATTAAATTATCACGCTTTGCCACTTCTTAACTTTCAAAAAATAACGTATACAGACAAACAAACCACTATTCACAAGGCACAGGTCATGTAATGATGTTAAATGTGTATCACTATTTCACTCATAAAATTATTCGACCCAAAACACTGCATAAAACAAACATCATTAATACGAATACATTCAAAACACCGTACTACGAATACATTTGGCTTCCAAGCCGGCAACTTCTGTATTTTTCGGGCGAGAAAGGTTTCAGCTTCACGAAAATCTTGAAATAGTTTGTCTAACGTGGCCACGTCATGCATAAGATTTTTCTTGCCTAGGTACGGTACGAGTATCCGTACCTCTGATCGTTCGGTGTTCGCCAGCTGTCAACTTCTGGTATTTTTTATTAGCAGGCGAGTTTAAATATTTATTCTGTTTATGCAATTTTCAAAAGTCTGCCTTGTGTTCTTTGTACCAGACAATGGATTATTAGTGAGCGTCGGACGTTTCTCGTGAAGGTGTATGGACCCAAATATTTCTTCGATTTGCCTTTTGTCGAGTTAAAAAACATTTTTTTTTGCAATAGTGGCACCGAGCAATGACGGGTTCCTTTACTCTTTTCTTCTAGGCATTTGGTGTTTGTTGTCGACTTCAATCGTTCTTTCTAGATCATTTGGCAGGGCACTAGCTTGACCATAGCTTGACAACCAGGCACTGACTGTGCCAGCGATGCGTATGCGATGATACCTGATATATTATGTAAAGTGGAGTATGTTCGATTCTCAGCCTCACTGTTTGGTGTAAAACTTTGAGCTTTTTTATTTATCTTTACGACCGGACACTTTTAGCTACGATATCTATAGTGACGATCTAGTTTAACTAAATGGTTTTTACAATTAGTGCCCTAGATAGGATGGTTCGGTCTATGTAATTACCTGTGTTGTACCTACTTTTTCTTCTTCCTACGTGTACGTATATTAAGTGCATCTCTTTAGGTACGGGCTACGCTTATTCTAATATTTATGTAAGTAAGTAGGTCCCTGAAAGTTAAAAAAAAAAACCTGAACAGAACAGACATGCGTTACATTTATATTTAGTTGTAAATTGGAAACTCCTCACCGGGAACTCGCAATCCTGCCGTGTTGACTGCGCTATGGTGTGACGTTTTGGCACCTTAGCCGCCGCCGCCGCTGCGGGCGTACGCGCAATGATTTCCCACACATGATTATGGGATTATGATCCACACCACATACACCGACTTTGCGCGTTTAGAGATTAGGTAGCATTTTAGTAGAAAACGTCACTTTATGCGGGGTTTCGCTAGGCGCGTGCGGTCGAGAAACAAACATCTGGCGACAGAATGTTACAAGAATGGTTCGGTCCGGTAAGAGCCATTGAAAAAAAAATCCATCCCCGCAAGGGGAGCGCACAGGTAGATTTCGCATCTTGTCCTTGTGGATGAATGGATAAGGGCGCTGCATTGTACCGCATGGGATACCAGTTCAAAGTTTTTTTTTAACAATTTTTTTTTGTACGACCTATGTAATATTGAACATGAATTTAACAGTAAAAGTCGGGCACAAGAATTTTGACCTGCTAAACAAGGCCAAAATCCGCACTTTCAGTTTTTTTTTCTTTTTTTTTCGAAAACTGCATTTTTCCGACAGACATAGTTTTTGAATATGTTAGAGAAAAAAATAACCTTTCGAAAAAAATATTTCTGACATAAAATTATTCACCGTTTAGGAGTTATGAATTTTCTCCACAAAAATTTTGTTTATTTTTTAAATTTCGACTAAAATTAACGATATTTTCTTAAAGATATGATTAAAAGAGTTATAGATATTCAGGTCAAACGTCGTATAAAAGAAAAACGGATGGTATATTTTCCATAGGAAAAAAGTTATTTCCGAAAAACTGATTTCATAAAAAGTGAGGCCTCTCCCGTCCCTTTGGACCTATTCCGCCCGTTCACAAACTTGTCTTAGGTATCAACCAGGGCGATTTTTGTACCAAGTTTGAAAGCAATCGAAGCAAAGATGCGACCGCTATCGTGATGACAAAATCGGGCTGCGGATATATACATACATACATAATTTACATATATATAAACTTTTGAACCAGTGGTCATTTTGGAATCTGGGGGTCATAACTAGACCTTCTGTAAAGGATTTTTTTCAAAATTCGATTGTGTCGATGAAATTAATAGGTAGACTCGATTTTCGAAATCTACCTAAAAGCGGGTCTCGGCTCGGGACACCACCACCCTCGGCAACGGCCAAAACCGAACTCGTCTACGCCCGAGCTTGTGTTCGGATTTAAATGATTAATTATTTTTAAAATGTCGTTCCTAGGTACTTGTAGGTTGTAGGTTTAAGATGCGCTAGCTCTTTTTTAGGGTTCCGTAGCCAAATGGCAAAAAACAGAACCCTTATAGATTCGTCATGCCTGTCTGTCCGTCGGTCTGTCTGTCTGTCCGTCCGTATGTCACAGCCATTTTACTCGGAAACTATAAGACATATCATTATTAAATTTTTACATAAAGTGTATTGTATGTGCAGCTACTTAGTTTTGTAGAAAAATTGCTAAAAAATATTTTTAGGGGGGCCCTCCATACATGTAACTAATTGTCAAAAAATTTTTTTTGCCAAATATCAACATGCACGTGCACATACGTCGATAGGTCTCGAAAAATAACATTGAGGTTTCTTTGCACATTTTTTGATTAAGTGGATATTTTCAGAAATCGCTCCGAAAGTCATAAAAATTGTGTCCCCCCCCTGTAACTTTTGAACCGTAAGTCCAAAAATTATGAAAAAAATCAAAAAGATACACCTTAAAATATTCTTTTAACGAAAATAATTTTGAATATTATCGGTTTAGGAGTTTTTGACTTATCTCCAAAAAACTACAAACTTAGGCAGATACGACCTTGCGATAATTATTTATTCGATACTAGCTGACCCGGCGCACTTCGTACCGCCAACTTCGACCGACTACATCGACATCAACTTCACTCCTACGTCAGTACAGTCTGTTACCCCAATTCCTACCATCTCCCACCACTCTTTCACTATTATCTACCCATCTCCCACTCTCGTCCTGTCTTCCACTCTTCTCCCACCGACGGTACTCCCATCGACTCTATTAACCTTATTACCACCGACTTCTACGCCAGTTTTGCCGTCTCCCACCCACTCCCATTGTCTCCACCCATTTATATTGACTTCGTACCGGCTACTTCCACCGACTCCCATCGACCTCAACTTCACTCCTACGCCAGTCGTACAGTCTCTTACCTCATTCCTACTGACTCGTACCACTCTCCCACCCTCTCCTATTCCCTTCCACCCTTATCCTACCGGCTCCTGCTTCAATCCCATCGACTTAATTTAATCCCATTCCCATTGGCTCCTGCGCCAGTTTCACCCTTTCACACCCCTTCCATTGCCTTCACTCACTCCTATTGACTCCCAACGATATTGACGTCACTTGTATAGACCCCATGTTACATTTTGTTTTAATTTCTTCAATCTATATCTATACCTACTTTACTAATATTATAAATGCGAAAGTTTGTCTGTATGTCTGTTACCTCTTCCCGCTCAAATAACGGTTTAACCAATAAAAATGAAATTTGTTATGACGATAGTTTAAGCCCCCTCATAGGACAGTTTTTATCCCAGAAATCTTCCCTTTTTTATTAAGGGAGTGAAAAGGGTGGTGGAAGTTTGTATGGGGAACCAATAACCGCTGAACTGATTTATATGAGGAATGAAGATGGTTTTAGTTCTGGGGAAGGACATGGGATACTTTTATCCCTGAGTCATTCCTTAAGGGGGTAAAAAGATAGGTGGATTACTAATTTCACGCGGGCGAAGTCGCGGGTAAAGGATAAAAGGATAGTATTTTAATAGTTATTCTGCTATTCGGTCAGCTGTTCTCGAGTTATAAACGGCGTAACCGACACGACTTTCTAAGCAGGCGCGGGCGCAGCCTAAAATTTTGGGGGGGACACTAATTGAGGGGGTCTGTAAATTTTTTTTTTTGAATTTGAAATATACGATTTTGGGGGGTGGGGGTGTCAGCTAGATGTTTAAAAATAATTCAATTGAATCCCAAATTTTTTACTGGTTGATGATTGTTTTGTAACAGTGTTTACATGTATTGTAAAATTTTCATCTGTCCCGCGCACAATACTATCGCTACATAGTATGAAACAATAGTACATTACACAACTAGGGTAGTAAAACAAAGAAAGGCCGAGATCGCAGAAGTTTGCGACCCGAGCTGCAAGCGAGGGACGTAAATATGCGATCGAGGGCTTTCTTTATTACCTCCCGTGTTGTGTACATCGTTTTATGTCTACATTTGGCCAGAAAGCGTCTTTTTCCGTACGCGCAGCGTGCGGAAAAAGCCACTTTATGGCCAGGTGTGGCATAAAGTTAATAAGGCACGCGCCGCCAGCCCTCCAACCGCATTTTAAATCTGTTGTATCTTCACAAATATTCATTTAAATTACATGCTGTAAAGGGCAATATTAATAAATATTAAATGCACAATGTACTAAAATGTACTTAATTGGATAAGGATCAATACTGTATCGTTTAAAATCGCTTCGTAAGTAAGCCATTATTTCTCTTAAAATGTAAAGGATTAAAAATGGTTATTGTGGGTTATCCTTAAGAGATAGACATGTACCATCGCGGACTTTTTAATAGACCTTTTTAAGGTGTACAGTACTGTAGTACATTATTTGGCTCTATCTAGTAGGGTTCAGCCAACGTTTGCAATGTAAGCGCCGAAAAATGTGTTTATTTACGACTTCACATTAGAAACCTATAAAATTATCAGTGTTCCTTTGCTATATTATGCATATATTATACA
The DNA here is from genome assembly GCA_911728535.1 of Pammene fasciana. NCBI lineage: Eukaryota > Metazoa > Arthropoda > Insecta > Lepidoptera > Tortricidae > Pammene > Pammene fasciana. The sequence continues at coordinate 6,934,845 of OU452283.1, forward strand.
TATAAACCTTCTTCTTGAATCACTCTATCTACTAGAAAAAACCTCATCAAAATCCGTTGCGTAGTTTTAAAGATCTACGAATACATAGTAGGACGGTACAGGAACAGTTTTGAACTTTTATAATTCACAAGTGCGATTTTCATTTTTAGTTAGATAATATAATATGATTAGTCATAGTAAAGTAAGCGCTGGTAGCCTTGCGGTAAGACGTCCGACTTTCAATCCGGAGGTCTCGGGTTCAAACCCCGGCTCGTTCCACTGAGTTTTTCGGAACTTATGTACGGAATATCATTTGATATTTACCAGTCGCTTTTCGGTGAAGGAAAACATCGTAAGGAAACCGGACCTAATCCCAAAAAGGCCTAGTTTCCCATCTGGGTTGGAAGGTCTGATGGCAGTCGCTTTCGTAAAAACTAGTGTCTATGCCAATTCATGGGATTAGGTTGTCAAGCGGACCCCAAGCCGGGATAAACGCTAGGAAGAAGAAGAAGAAGTCATAGTAAAAAATATTTTCTAACAGTTATTGACGAATGCGCTAGGTATTATATAGATATTTGTTAATAACACAAAGAAAAGATTATCCAAATGACATTTTTCTTTACCACACTATTGCATTCAACTATTTCAATATCATCTGTCATTTTATAACAGTTGGGTCAATAGATTATGTGAGCATATCCGTAAACAATTTGTAAAAATATGCGTGACCTTGAATTCTAAACAAACGACAAATGGCTAAGACGACGAATGCTATTGAGAAAGCCGTTATAAAATGTGAAGTTATGTAGCAATAATAAAAAGCGATAGCCTGATAGAGAAAAATAATACGTGTATTATACCTAGCGCATTTCTCACAATTGTTAGAAAATATTTGTCATTATTAGTACTTAACGTATTCTAACGGGGCACAATATAAAATCGGACTTGTGAGTTTTGTCATTTTTATAGGTTAAAAAGGCGTTGTTGTACTCCACTATAGGGACAGACACCGGGAAGCGACTTTGTTTTATACTATGTAGTGATAGCTACTACGGCTGGTTTTTAGTCTCTGCTTTCATACATCTTAGGATCTTACGCTTTTTTGCGAGCAAAATAGGTACTTTATATTATTCCAGCACTAAAGTCGTTAAGGCAATAGTTTCTTTCAAATTGTTAATAAATTAGCCCTTATTCCCTAAGATACGGCTGTCAAAATCTGACACTGCTGAGTTTTCCGTTTCAAGTATAATTCCGCGTTCAGTTTTAATCGTAAATAAGAATTTTAAGTAAAATCTTTAAATTTAAATAGTGGATGCGTGGATCAAAAAAAAAAAATGCTTAGGCAGTTCCGTTTTACGACTGCTTTAATCGTAGTTTAAAAATTATTAAAACAAATCTTTGACATTATTTTCGTGGAACGACATATTTACACTGGCCACTTAGCCATCATTTTAGTGTGTATAGTTATTATATGTGTGAACTCACTGTTGTCAATCTCATTGTACAGCATCTTATGCCAAAAAAAAATCGCATACACACAGGTGATATCTATCTTCTATATATATAAATAAAAATGAATTGCTGTTCGTTATGTTCGAATCGCTAAAACTTGAGAACGGCTGAACCGATTTAGCTAATTCTGGTTAGGGTGTAGCTAAGGGGGGGCGGGGACTTATCATTATGACACCTATTTTTAATAATGCTATCGTATAGAGGACGCTATAAAAACTTTTTACAATAAAAGATAAACCGACTTCAAACAGGATAAAATGAATCATTATAATTATTATTTATATGCGTTACCAACTGATATGTTTGAAGTCGGTGCCAAGCCAAATTTGGAAGAGTTAATACGAACGAGGCGATGTGTTCAGTGAATTGTTATTTTTACTATATAACTAATCTAATACGGTATGAATCGCACGTAGATATACATTCGTGTCGACCATGCGTTAACTGTAAGGCAAGTAGGTACAGAAAGGATAATCATGCGTCCTATGTTTGTTTGTTAACACATTGTTGGGACTATCCGTATGTCGAACGAAGCCCGTGGTTTGGTTTGAATTATTTATCCTTCTTCATCTAAGGTTTAATCCTAAGTATAAAGGAATTCAATTGCTAGATTATTTTTTCTATACCCACATGTACCCAGTACACACGCCGTGTCAGGAAAAAGGCACAATATTCAAATTTTATATGGAAGGTCAATCTTACGCGTCTACATTTTTTTTCTATTTGCCGCCTTTTTCTGACACACACTTATATGGGACTTGAAATATATATATATATATCGTTGTCGCTATTCATCAAAATAAGATTAGTAGTTTAGACATGAAAATGTAACACATGAAATCGCATTCACCATTGCATTATTAGTACCGATGTTGTGTGATGTTCACACTTAAAGCTGATTTGACCGGTTTTGTAATTTGTGGCTTGGCACCGACTTCAAACACATCAGTTGGTAACGCATATAAATAATATAATGATTCATTTTATCCTTTTTGAAGTCGGTTTATCTTTTTTTTGTAAAAAGTTTTTATTTTTCCATATTTAGTGTATATATACATATTTATCAAAATTTGACAAAAAGTCTCGGAATAATCGGTAAAGATATACATATAAAAAAGTTCATAATACACCTATTCTATCTAAAGAGTGTACGTATCATATGTGGACTTCATCATTAGGTCCTCTCTATCAAATTGGTGGTTTTCAAGAGGGAATGCTTGCTTGAGTTGCTGCTTGAGTAGCTTAAGAAAACACCCAAATCACTATACACGTGCCTTTAAAAATTGAGAAGTTCCCGCAATTGCAAATGAATCCCATCATCAGAACAGCACCAGATAAACGTGGGACCATTTTCAAGGTAGTTCCTTTAAAACAAAAAAAATATTATTCAAATTGGTCCACGGGTCTCGGAGTAATCGCTAAACATCCTGCATAAAAAAAAATCTTCATCATTACAATCAAAACAATCATCATCACGAGGTCCACTGCATCGAAATGATGGTTTTCGTGAAAAAATGCTTGTTGCTTAAGAAAACACCCAAATCATCAAACATATGCCTTTAAAAATTGAGGATTCCCTCAATTTCGCATGGATCCCATCATCAGAACAGCACCATATTAAAATGGGACCATTTTGAATGTAGATCCTTTCAAACAAAAAAATAATTACTCAAATCGGACCACGGGTCTCGGAGTAATCGATGAACATAAATAAAAAAAAAACACCAAACCGAATGCAGAACCTCCTTTCTCAATGGAATTGAAGTAGGTTAAAAATAGGATTGTTTTGTATGGGCATCTTTTCTCTAAACTTGATAAATAACGAGATATTGGCTCCTAAACGGGCACAATTTTTTTGGACTTAAATTCGATGGGTGGTATCATTATACCACCTATTTTTTATGATGCTGTCGTATAGAAGACGCTAAAATAAGCATGTTTTGTATCGGCGACTTTTCTCTAAACTTGATAATAACCAAGATATTGGCTCCTAAATGGACACAATTGGCGTTTGGTAACAATAATCACGGAAGACTGTCGTGTCACAGAGCCAAGATAGGTGCGACGACGAGCGAAGCGAGGAGGATTGTGTTAGGTGAACCGTGACCTAAAAGCGCGCGAAGCCGAGCGAGCGAAGTAGTGCTCTCCCTTATGGGAATATAGTTCAGAGCTGGATACGGTTACCTTCTTTTAGTATGTTGTTGGGTACGACACCAGGACCCCAAAACTGCCGAGAGACGGGGACGTCGATGAATGTCTCCCGAGTAATGACGTCATAAAAATGGCTTCCGTTTCGTTGCGAAAAGTGTAAATTTCATCCAAACTGTACATTGCACCTATACGTGTGTAGTATCAAACGAAAGAAGATTAAATGTGCTATATTGTTGTAATACATTATATACTACCTACTGTATATTACAGTTTGACAGCAATAAACGAAAACCCAAAATCAGGCTAAAAAATAATTCGGACATTTGCATTTTACAACAAAATTATAAGTCCAACTTTAAAGCCGAGTACTACAATAACAAAACAGGCTATTTAAGCTATACATTGCTATAAAAATTATTAAAATCTGGTAATAATTGTGGCAGCTTTGTTAAAAAACATGTCGGCACTGCCGAGCTATTTCCTTAGAGTGAAAAAATAACAATTTTCACAATTTACAGAATATCCGCAGAAGCTTCGAGTATATTGTTGGTCAAATAATTTGGAGCCTTTAAATGTCGGAAAAATATCTCTATAGTGACTGAGGTCCAAATAATGACGTCATGCATGAACGTGACCGCTACCGAAATTTGTAAAACATAAATTAAAGCTATACCATGACACATACACACATGTGATAGCCGCCCTTTTGGTTGTGTGACGTCATGACCCATAATGTAAACAAATAGGTTCATTCTACTTAAAGCTTCATCATTAAACCAGTTCGCATATGACCGCCCTAAAGCACTGACGTTTCATTTATATGTACCTGTGTTCCTATATAGTTAAATATATACCTAAATAATATTTAATATCTCACCCCTTCTGTCATCAGAAGTGGGATTCGCGAATTATTTAATGAATAAACACCCACACCCAGTGAAAATAAACAATAAAAGAAAAAGTGTAAAAATAAAAGTATATTTGACTTTCGTGGCAAAAAGACTCAAAAGTGATTACGATGTGGAATATGTGACTTTCGTGGCAAATGACAGTGAAGATGAAAACTAGTGATAAAAGTTATAGCTTTGCTTGATTAGATTCTTGGAACTATTGAAACAGTCAAGTGGTGTACTGAGGTCGACACTCTAGCTTTTAAGTACAAATGGAATGATTTGGAAACAATTGCAAGATGCGTGACGTTTTTGGACCAGCAAAAGATATTTGTAAAGAGTGGACACTGGCAGTGCGGAATTGGCATGCTATGAAAGAAGATTTGCTGACAGTTTTCTAAAATGTAGACGACAGATTTGCATAGAGATTTAATACTGCAGCGAAAGTGTTAAGCGATCGATTTTTACTTGTGTCTATGTATGCTGCAATAAAATACATAGTATCTTCAAACAGCTGAGAACAAATTTTAATGATCCTGAAATTGCGAAGTTTATTGCCGGAAGTAATCGACCGATGATACAGAGAAGACGAAGAAAAAAAAAGGTCAACCCTGAGAAATAGTGCGATGACACCGCCTGCGCGGCTGCCGAATGGACACTTACAACGTGCTGCCGTTGAAAGTTAAGTGCTATTTTTTATTAAAAGTTTGAGAGCAATACTTGAAGTGAAGAGAAATATACCCTAATAAATGTTTATTTTGTCACGATAATTGTCACGACTATAACGAAATATTTGACTGAAAATAGATAAAAAAGACAGAATGTCTGTAGAAGTAAATGGAAAAGTAAATAATGGATAAATCCGATAAATGCGTTTCAAAAGTACACGCCAAGAAATATGTTTATTAACTGCTTCTAAGAAAATAACTTTAGATGGGAAAATGATTATTTACTTGTACATAGAAGATTTGATGCAATGTGGTAAATAGAAACGCCATATAAGTTCTACCTAATCATGTTCATTACAACTTACAATGAAGTTTGTATTACGAGACGAATACAATCTGGAATTCATGGTTGTTTATAATATTGACGACGTGATATAACATAGCTCTGTGAGTCAAGCTCCGAACAAAGCACAGTCAAAGCTTCGTATGAGAACTCTTGAACAAACTTGGGTCTTATTGCGACTAACAATAACATCGGTGAAATAAAAACTGCCGCCATGAACAACAGAACGACGACACAAGAACCGATTGTTGACCATTCGTATCACATTTCGTCGTCGGAACGATTTAAAGTTCAAAGTATGTATTTATTATCAAAGAACTTTACAGTCTGAGAAATGAGAATCTACCTCGATCTATGCGTCGACAGTGATTTTAGTGAAGGAAAAGAAACTAAGCGATTTATAGTGCGTAGATTACCGGACACTTAGCAGAATTGAAGTAAATAAAAGAGAGATCGCATATACCTAATACTGATTAATTGATTTATACATGACAAACTAGATAAATTGGGACAAAGTACAATATTTTCGTACTTGAAAGGCAAAACATTATTGTACGGATTGTACGACATCAACATTAGATGTGGTTAATATTATATACCGATCAAGGAGGAATAATTAATAATACAAAAAAAACTGCGTGTGTGGAGTACCAGATGGTTTATACGAATCCAAATGTTTGAAATGTTAAAGAGGTTCCTTTAGGTGCTTTCAACGGGCCTAGCACTATTTAGAGAGCTATAAAAAAAAAGCACTTGGACCTAAAATAAATTATATACTTAGTACTTGCCTACATTAATGACATCGAGCAAAGAAGAAGGCTTATAACGTTTAGACTTCTTTAAAAAAAAAAGCTTTGGATGAAGAGGGTTTACATTAAACTTGAAGAAATGTCTACGAACAGAAATTGAGTACTTAGGCAGACTACTTTCTGAGCAAGGAATTCGACCTGGAAAGTCTAAAGTACTAGCACTAGTTCATGTTCCAGCGCCAATAAATGTGAATCAAGTAAGATAGCCAATGGCATTAGAAGATTTTTTCCGCAAGTATATACTAGGATTCGCAACGAGATAAGCATTGTTATGTAAAAAGGCTATTTTTAATTAGCTGAAGAATGCAAGAAAGCCAGACAGTTCGTGATCGAGCAATTGATAAATCAATCCGTGCTCGTAGTTTTTGATCCAGACAAAGAAATAGAACTTCACACTGACGCAAGCAGCCTTAGATTTGGCACTTTACTTCAGAGACACGGACAAGATTTGCGAATTGTTTCATATTAAAAAGTCCAGTAAAAGGCTTCACGAGAAAAATCTAAATATTATATTACGCGTTACGCGAAGCGTTGGTAGCCTGACGGTAACGACGTCTGACTTTCAATCCGAAGGTCCCGGGTTCAAACCCCGGCTCGTACCAATGAGTTTTTCGGAACTTATGTACGAAATATAATTTGATATTTACCAATCGCTATACGGCGAAGGAAAACATCGTGAGGAAACCTGCATACATCCGCGGAGAAATTCAAAGGTGTATGTGAAGTTCCCAACCCGCATTGGGCCAGCGTGGGGACTATAGCCTGATCCCTCTCGTGCATGAGAGGAGGCCTGTGCCCAGCAGTGGGACGTATAGAGGCTAACATATATATATGTTATGGACCAAGTGATAAATAGGTCATTATACATAATGCCCGGGCATTATGAATAATGGCCAAAATGAGTAGGCAGTTTGATAATAACTATTCAAATAATTAAATTGCCCGGGCATTATAAATAGTGCCCATCATCTATTTGGCAGAATAATAAACCTTCAATAATAACTATTCAAATAATTAAATTGTCCGGGCTTTATGCATAATGTCCATCAACTATGGGCAGAGTAATAAAAAACATAAAAATTTCACAAAATCAACCTACGAGTACAAGGACTTGAAAATAGGGGTAGGTAATTTTTTTTATACCACGACGGCGGCAAACAAGCATACGGTCCGCCTGATGGTAAGCAGCTACCGTAGCCTATGGACGCCTGTAACTCCAGGGAATTCACGCGCGTTGCCTACCCTTTAAGAACCTATACACTCCTTTTTTGAAGAACCTCATACTGTAGTCCTCTGGGAAAACCTCGGCAGGGAGTTCATTCCACAGCCGGAGCGTTCGCGGGAGGAAATTCCTCTTAAACCGTACAGTGTGCGACCCATAAGGCTCCAGGGTGTGAGGATGAACACCCTGCCGACGGCGAGCGGTGCGGTGATAAAAAGCAGCCGTGGGCATCATGTCAAACAGCTCTTCGAAGCACAACCCATTGTACAAGCGATAGAACACACATAAGGAGGCAGTCTCTCCTTCGACTTAGAGGTTCAATATTGCTCGTGAGTTTGGGATCGTCGACGATTCGCACAGTGCGCTTTTGTACCGAGTCAAATATAAGTGCTCCTGCCCAAATGTGACAGCAGTATTCCATATGGAGTCCGACTTGCCATTTGTACAGAAGCAGTCTCTGCACCGGAGTGAAGTATCTCCTCATTCTATTGAGCACACCCAGCTTTTTGGATGCCAGCGTGGCCTTCCCTTCAAGGTGACTACGGAATTGGACGTCACTAGAAATGTCGACACCGAGGATTCCAATACTGTCTGACATCGTAAGAGTTGCGCCTTTGAACTGAGGGACCATAGCAAATGGGGTTTTCTTAGCGGTAAACGCGCAAACTTGTGTCTTTGTGGGGTTGAATCGGACCAAGTTGTCCTTACCCCACGCCGAGACTCCAGAAAGAGTGTTCTCGATATCGGACACAAGTTTTTCGTGACTCTACCACAACGAACGAGGGATATTGGCACGGCCCGTGTAGCATAACAATAAATGTCACTGATAGACAACATATTGCGGATAGCACGCAGCTTTGCGGGATACCAGCGTTTATGTTTCATGCTTTCAGAGCAACTTCCGTCGACTACGGCTCGTATGCTTCTGCCGGACAAAAAGCTGACAAACCATCTGCACAAATCCCTCGGGCAGTCCGTAAGCTGGTTACTTCGACAGAATTTAAGACCCCGATGCCATACCCGATCGAAAGGCTTACCTAAATTAAGGCTGACTGGCAATGCCCCTCCCTGACTCTCAATGGCTGAAGCCCAGCGGTTAGTGAGATACACAAGAAGATCACCAGTCGAGCGACCGTGGCGAAAGCAATACTGTCGGTCACTGATCATGTCGTGCTCTTCTAGGTATCCCAGGAGCTTTGCATTGATTATGCGCTCCATATCCTTGGAGAGAAGGGAGGTTATAGCCTGTAATTCGCCGGATCTGAATTATCACCCTTTTTAGGCATAGGGTGCACGAGGGCAGTCTTCCATGAAGACGGTAGGTACTTGCCGTTTGTGGTGCGAGAGTGCGAAAAGGCGCGTTAGCACGGGACACAACTCAGGAGCACACCGTTTGAGCACAACTGCTGGTATGCCGTCTGGCCCACTCGACTTGTGAACGTTTAATGATAGCAGTTCCCGCCGGACATCATTTTGTACTTTGAAAGCAAAAATGAAAACAAATTTGAACCAGGAACAGGAAAAGTCACATGAAAGTAAAAGTATAACATTACATCCATGTATTTAAACTGCCATTTATTCCACATTTTGTTAAAAAATACCTTTCACCTCCTTTTGTATGGGACAGATTAAAAAAGGAAATGGGCTAAATACCTACTTATATTTGTTTAGTAAACATGACTAAATTACTAATCTCGAGGGCAAAATAGTGACAAAATGTTAAGATTAGTTTTAATTTTTCATGCATAAGTTATTTTTTTTGTATGAAGAAGTAAAGAAATAGTTTCAAAAATAGATTTCTTGCACCCAAATTATACGAAAATTATATCAAACTCGACCTAGCAGGTAATGGTCGCCAGAAATATTGCACAGCCTCGGAAGCCACCCCCTTCTTTTTTTGGGGGGTAGCCACCGCTCGATCTCGCGGCTAAGGGGCTTAATCAGCTTCGTTTGACCTAACAAAGAATCGTGCCAAGCGGCGTCGCCTGAGACCAAAGTTCAGACTCAAATTTCTAAACTTCCCTAGTATCAAATCAAATCAAAATCAAATCAAATAATTTATTCAAAAATAATTGTATAGATAATTCTTAAAACTATGCATTATTATTACAGAGCTGAGGATCAACATATGCCTGAACTAGGAAATTCTGTGTTTCAGGCTGAAAAGTATTGCTTCTTATTATATAATTATTCACTTACGAGTATGTATTCCTAAGTTAAATATAGTTTACAATAAGAGTCTTATTATCATCCTAGTTCATAAAAACATTAAAATTTATAATAAAATAGTACATTACAAGTACTGATTATTTTATGACTATTAGTATATTATCAAATTGCCCAATGGTCACGTAGCATTATTCATAATGACCAGACAATGTGATAAATAATGAAATTTAGATGATAATTAATCACTTGGCCTGATCCGGCTGGGCATTATTCATATTGCCCGGGCATTATCAATAATGCTCGCATTAATCACTTGGTCCATAACATATATATTATATTACGAATGAGAAACTCTCGCTATTGTGGTTGTGGTTTAAGACACTTATTTCTCAAAAGATTTACATAAATCACTTACTGAGAAAACAATAATTTTGCTTAGATCTAAGTGGAAGAGGGTAGCATGCAAAAATAAATGTTGACGATTCAAGTACAAAGGCGCTTGGTAACAACAAGCGCAATGCAACAATGTAATGCTGTGCGTAAAGGCCAGTTAAACCGATTTATATTATGACTACTGGTTAGTAATACCTATATACCTCTGTCCTTTTTATGCTAATTTAGGTAAACTTATCCCTTGGAAAAGCCTTAAAAGATGTATATATATATGTATATATTTTAATATAATATTTAATAGGTGTTGTTTTAGTGCTCGTTTGAAAACTATCATTGATTTGGCATCTTTGACATCATTTGGCAATTTCTTGTATAATTGAGCTCCTTCGTTACTTTGTTCTTTTTTCCATATTATGTCCTATTTTGTGCTTTAGAAATTAGTTTTTTGACTCCAATTTTATAATTTTTGGAACGCCTTTGATATATTTTATGCTAATATTTGTTTCTCCGCTACTCATACGGGCCTGCAGTTCTTCTTTTAGTGTTTTTAGGTGTTTTTGCTGAAATAGCGTTCTATCGGAGTAAAGTTGTACATCGTTCCGGTTTATTTTCGTACGGTTCTTAAGAATTGTTTTTTCTCAAAAATGTCCCGCAAGGTTGACTTTTACGGTTTAATATCAGGCGGTGAAGTGCTTCGTTTATGGTCAGTTAAAAATTTAAAAAGTTACGGAAATTGCAGTCTCGATTTCGATCCGTAAATTTCCAATACAAATTCCATTATTGTCGAGGTACATACTTTTTTTTAAAGTAGTAACGGCTATAGAACTAGGTGGAACAGTTCCTAAACAGCCAAAATAGAGAACGAGTTACAATTATTTATAATGTTGGTACCGCGTGTTTTTAGCTGTCTCAAATAGATTGGCGTTGTTCGGCAGAAAAATACACTTCTATTGAATATTTAAAAAAAGTAAAAGGCGGTAAAGCAATTGTTTTTAAATAATTGATTACTTCTTTAAATTGTTAATATTTTATAAAATTTATTTCGATTGACATACCTACTTATTTTTATTTTCTTGCACCATTTTTGAGAAAAGCACTATATTTGACTCGACGGGAAGAGCCATTGCCGGCTTCGTATTAACTTAAACGGACTCCCGTTCCGGTCGTCCGTTTAAACATAATACTCAGCCCGCAATGGGCTACTTCACCTCCTCGACAATAATGTACTATTACAGTAGACGCATCATTAAAGGTGGCTTTTATTGGCCTTACCTTCCCCGGCATATACTTCCCTAGGCGAAAGTTTGTTTTTGGATGGGGACAGTTTTCATCAGTCATTTTGATTAGCATTTCTACTTCTTTAGTATCTGAGGCTGCTCGTCCATCTTGGTCAGCGGACTGCGGTTCAGGTATGCCAATAATTATTAGGTTTTTCTCTCTCACACAGCGCTCATTGATTTCCTGCAGCATTTCGTTGCTATTGATAATGCTTTTAAGGTGATAGAGTATATTCATTGGGAATAAAATACTCACGGATTGCGATGAAATACAAGCTAGTTAAACAAAGCATGACCTACTGCCAAAGGTGACTAGTAATGGGCTTATATACAGGAATTTTACAAAATCGTATACCGCAAAAGAAGTGCAAGTTATTGATTAAATGACATGACTAAAAGCAGCACAAAAACAAGATCAATTAGCGTTGAATCTTAAATCTTATAAGAAGATTATATAAAAAAATCCTGACGTACTGAAAGAGTACACTATAAAACGAATTTTTTGTCGCTGGGAATGAAAGAAAAACTACATAGTTTGTGTTGTCATCGGTTCAATTGAAATTGACAAGAATGTATCATGAATGATGATGATGAATATGAATAATGTCAAGTCAGAGTAGACAAAACATTATTCTATGAGAACGATATAATAGCTAGGCCGGCAAAGTCCTCTTTTTTAATTTCTACTCGACATATGTTTGTGGCACAGGATCATGGCATTCAGCCATTTAAGGCTATAAGCGATATTTACTTTTTGGTTCATTTGGAATTCTGCCACCACGCCTATTAAAAAAAACAATGAACAATGTGATATATTTTGCAATTTTGTTTATATATAAAATCGTCATGAAAATAACAAATAAAACATTATTAAATAATACCTATAATTTTATATTGTAAAGATGGCGGCAGATTATACAAACAGCTGATTTTGTTTTTTTTTATTGTTTTTCGTGAAAGATTGGTTATTAGGCTAACATATTAGCAGCGAGGGCTATTACACACGAACTGAAATTAAGAATCGGGATCTCTATAGTTACGAAATAAATTCGGAGGGTTTTGATACTTATGAATATTCTCTATTAATAAAATTAATAAAGCATAAACAGAGACTATAGACTGGTACGTGATGACGGCAAGAGACCCGACGGGATGACTCTTGTGCCTTGGTAACAGGGACGGCCTTTAGTGCGGGATGTCGCATGTGTGGATACCCTAGCGCCGTCCCACCTGGGCACAACTTCGTTGAGGGCTGGCGGAGCTGCATCCACTGCAGAGGCTGCTAAGCGTCGAAAGTACGCTTCATTAGGCAATAGCTACATATTTGCGCCTTTTGCAGTGGAGACACTTGGCCCATGGGAACCGGAAGCAATCAAGCTGTTCAAAAAGCTAAGCCACTTGCTCATTCGGTCCTCTGGTGACCGTAGGGCTGGCTCGTTCCTCGCCATGCGAATCAGTATCGCTATCCAGCGAGGCAACGCAGCCAGCCTTATGGGCACCTTGCCAAGTGGCACATCTGTACATATAGTTTAGGTAGGTTTTGACCTCATATTTTAGTATCACCAACCCGTAAGCCCGCCCACCACGGCAAGGTGTCCCTTTGGGGGGTTATTATTATTATTTCTCTTTATTTGTCTTTTCTCTTAAGTCAGGTTTTTTACAATATTTTTATAAAAGGAAAATACAAAATACATCTAAAACATACAAAAACAATTATTATTATTTGTATGTCCTTTCCATATCTCGGGACCATGGGGTCCCGGACCTTTGGTAGGCCTGCGTGGGGCCGAAGCCAACAGCGCAGTCGCCCTTTAAGACAATTTAATCTAAAAGCAAGGGATACACGTGGCGGATACCATCCCCGAGTGCACAATACTCAAAGCAAGCATTAACTAGAGCCCGCACACGTGTACCCCCGTATGGGATAGATATATAGATGCCCATAATCACTTCTACAGCATAAAACAGAACAATTTACCAATCTTTTCCTTAGCCGACACAACTTTCTAGGAAAACTAACAGCTTTTCTCGTAGCAATCACAGAAATTCTTGAAGAAATCGCGCATTATATCTGTTTGTTACCCTCCACTGCTAGAAGTAACGCGTGGAGGGTAATAGAAACTATGACAAGGACCAACGATAATAGCACCTCTCTGCCGTATCTATTGAAAGTGTAATAAGACCATCCCGTTCTATCTTGGTATTATTAGTTCCGTGTCAGATCTATGGGTGATATATCTATGGCACAATATGATACATCCGGAGATGGTCCCCGCCAGGTGCAAAGACTATTGCAGTGCAGCACTTTTGTGCTGCGATGGAAACTAAGGTCATGGGTTATTGTGATGAATATTGGATAGGCTGGATACTGGGTTATGGGTGGAGACTAGCGGACACCTGCCGTGACAATCAGTCTCAAAATTGTAGAAGACAGGTGGTGACTCGCCAACTCATAGAGTGGGCCCCGCAATGGCCGCACGCACGGTGCGACAACGGCGCAACACTTGAGAGTGGCTGTGAGGTTGTCGAGAGGTGAGTCTGCGGTAGCCAGTTCCCGGTGTTCCGTTCAGCAGGCCGCCGGCTTTATGACATTTTACACTTCCAACCTGGAGCATAGGTCCCGCTCTTGCGACTCCACTCTGGCCGGCCAGTTAAGGCAAGCACAGAGGCGAGGGCCAGATGGAAAGGGCCCTCTGGAATAGGGGTCCGCGGTGTCGCCACTCACCGTCAGCTCGCCACAAGCTGCCCCCGCGGGTTTATTATTATTATTTTCTTTATTTATTTTCATTCTTAAGTTAGGTTGTTTTATAATATTTTTACAAAAGTAAAATACAAAAATTCATCAAAAACATACAAAAACAATAAAAACATTATAAAAAACCTAACCTAGGGTGCCGCCGGCAACGGAGCAAGGCCCAGGCTGCCGGTGGTTAGGGCCGCAGAGTGAGGAACCTTCGGACTATGCGCGCCGTGTCCAGAATTACCGCCTTCTGTATCTGACCCTTGATCCAACCACAACCCCGTAGCGAAAGTCTCTCAAGATGTTGGTCGAGACTCTTCGCTATGAGACCGTTCGCAGAAACAACTATTATTGGCACAATGATCGCCGAATCAACCTCCCACATGGCGGTTACCTCGTGAGCTAAGTCTAGGTACTTGCTGGACTTGTCCTTCTCAGCCTTCACGAGGTTCACGTCACATGGGACGGTGATGTCGACGAGCATGGCCCATTATTATTATTAAGAGCCAAGAGTGTCCCACTGCTGGGCAAAGGCCTCACTCTTTTTCTTCCACGCATCCCGGTCTTGAGCAGTCTCCCACCAGTCACCCCGAAAGGCGTCAAGTTCGTCTCTCCATCGTTTCCTTGGTCTGCCCTGACCCCGGGTTTTGTCTTGTGGAACCCATCTGGTGGTTATTTTAGCCCATAAGTTTTCCGGCATACGGCTGATGTGTCCAGCCCAGTCCCATTTTAGTTTGCCCGCTGTTTGAGCTACATCAGCTACCTTTGTTTTGGAACGTAGTATTGTATTTCTAATGCGATCGCTTATTTTCACGCCTAAAATACTACGTTCCATGGCTATTTGGCAAACCTTGAGGTTAGACTTCTGAATCTTTGTCAAAGACCAAGTTTGTGCGCCATAAGTCAGGAGCGGAAGAATGCACATGTCCATGAGCTTGCGTTTTAGCAATACACACATACGTTACATTTAGATAAGCATATTTTATTGATTAGGTACAATTTATTGATTAACTTGCCCGTTTAAGAACTAAAGCGGTCCTAAGTTGCAAGTTTGGCCACAACGAAGCTAGGGACTTAAACATTAATATTCTACATTAGATTAAGTCGGTTCTGGCGCTCGCCGGCCGCTGCCGCGGCACGCTCTCTTTAGTCCCCTCCGTAATGGGAGAGGGCCTAAGTGATAGTTCAGATATGGATACGGTTACCAACTTTTAGTATGTTGTTGGGTATGACACTAGGACCCCAAAACTGCCGAGAGACGGGGACGTCGATGAATGTCTCCCGTGTAATGACGTCATCAAAATGGCTGCCGCTTTGTTGCGAAAAGTGTAAATTTCATCCAAACTGTACATTGCACCTATACGTGTGTAGTATCAAACGAAAGAAGATTAAATGTGCTATATTGTTGTAATACATTATATACTACTGTATGTTACAGTTTGACAGCTATAAACGAAAACCCAAAATCAGGCTAAAAAATAATTCGGATATTTGCATTTTACAACAAAATTATAAGTTAAACTTTAAAGCAGTGTACTACAAATAACAAACGCGGGCCGTCCATCCGGCGGCCGTGGTCACGGCGGTCGCCCGTCAAGATACCTGGCGCTGAGGGCAGCTACCTGATCCCGTGCTGCTAGGTGAAAATGGCCTTAGAAGACTTTCTCTCGATTTCAAATTTATGAAAATTTGCGTTTACAGAATTTAGAAAAAACATTCTAGACTAAGATTAGGTGGTAGTGCACCCTACCTAATCGGGTAGCAAGATTCGGCATATATAGGGGGTAGCACCTTAAAAAGTTATGACTTTTAGTATGGGACACTATGAGCCAAACCTGGAGCGTTCGGAATGCAGCCAACTTTTCGGGTACCAAAAAAAGTCAGAAAATACCTCATCGGGTAGCAAGATTCGACATATACAGGGGGTAGCACCTTAAAAAGTTATGACTTTTTGTATGGAACACTATGAGCCAAACCTGGAGCATTCGGAATGCAGCCTGATTTTAGGGTGCCAGAAAATATCGAAAAATACCTCATCGGGTAGCAAGATGAAACTAATGCCAAATGAAAGTACTAATCATCCTGTTAATAAAAAAAATTGGTAGTCGGTCCTAAACCTGGAGCATTTCAAATGCAGCCAACTTTTGTGATCGAACAAAAAACTCATCTGATACCATTACAACGTAGAAATGGCCCCAGAAGATGGTTCAAAAGACATAAACAAGCTTAATTTGACAGAATTTATCAAAAAGTGCCAAAATATTTCAGGTTTACTCACCCAAACTTATCACTTTCGTGATTTGGCTTAATTTTAGGGTACCTGAAGATTTAAAAAAATACCTTATTGAGTGGCACGATAAGATGTATGCCAAATGAAAGAACTTATCATCTTGTTAATAGAAAAAAATAGCAGTGGGTCCTAAACCTGGAACATTCCAAATGCAGCCAACTTTTGTGATCGAACAAAAAACTCATCTGATACCATTACAACGTAGAAATGGCCCCAGAAGATGGTTCAAAAGACATAAACAAGCTTAATTTGATGGAATTTATCAAAAAGTGCCAAAATATATTAGGTTTACTCACCCAAACTTATCACTTTCGTGATTTGGCTTAATTTTAGGGTACCTGAAGATTAAAAAAAATACCTTATTGAGTGGCACGATAAGATGTAAGCCAAATGAAAGGACTTATCATTCTGTTAATAGAAAAAAATAGCAGCGGGTCCTAAACCTGGAACATTCCGAATGCAGCCAACTTTTGTGATCGAACAAAAACTCATCTGATACAATTACAACGTAGAAATGGCCCCAGAAGATGGTTCAAAAGACATAAACAAGCTTAATTTGATGGAATTTATCAAAAAGTGCCAAAATATATTAGGTTTACTCACCCAAACTTATCACTTTCGTGATTTGGCTTAATTTTAGGGTACCTAAAGATTAAAAAAAGTACTTTATTGAGTAGCACGATAAAATGTATGCCAAATGAAAGGACTTATCATCCTGTTAATAAAAAATATAGCAACGGGTCCTAAACCTGGAGCATTCCAAATGCAGCTAACTTTTGTGATCGAACAAAAAACTCATCTGATACCATTACAACGTCGAAATGGCCCCAGAAGATGGTTCAAAAGTCATAAACAAGCTTAATTTGATGGAATTTATCAAAAAGTGCCAAAATATATTAGGTTTACTCACCCAAACTTATCACTTTCGTGATTTGGCTTAATTTTAGGGTACCTGAAGATTAAAAAAAAAATACCTTATTGAGTGGCACGATAAGATGTATGCCAAATGAAAAGACTTATCATCCTGTTAATAAAAAAAATAGCAGCGGCTTCTAAACCTGGAAGATTCCAAATGCAGCCAACTTTTGTGATCGAACAAAAAACTCATCTGATAAGCCAAATCACGAAAGTGATAAGTTTGGGTGAGTAAACCTAATATATTTGGCAATTTTTGATAAATTCTTTCAAATTAAGCTTGTTTATAAATTTTGAACCATCTACTGGGGGCCATTTCTACGTTGTAATGGTATCAGATGAGTTTTTTGTTCGATCACAAAAGTTGGCTGCATTTGGAATGTTCCAGGTTTAGGACCCGCTGCTATTTTTTTCTATTAACAGGATGATAAGTCCTTTCATTTGGCTTACATCTTATCGTGCCACTCAATAAGGTATTTTTTTAATCTTCATGTACCCTAAAATTAAGCCAAATCACGAAAGTGATAAGTTTGGGTGAGTAAACCTAATAAATTTGGCACTTTTTGATAAATTCCATCAAATTAAGCTTGTTTATGTCTTTTGAACCATCTTCTGGGGCCATTTCTACGTTGTAATGGTATCAGATGAGTTTTTTGTTCGATCACAAAAGTTGGCTGCATTTGGAATGTTCCAGGTTTAGGATCCACTGCTATTTTTGTTTATTAACAGGATGATAAGTCCTTTCATTTGGCATACATTTTATCGTGCTACTCAATAAGGTATTTTTTTAAATATTCAGGTACCCTAAAATTAAGCCAAATCACGAAAGTGATAAGTTTGGGTGAGTAAACCTAATATATTTTGGCACTTTTTGATAAATTCCATCAAATTAAGCTTGTTTATGTCTTTTGAACCATCTTCTGGGGCCATTTCGACGTTGTAATGGTATCAGATGAGTTTTTTGTTCGATCACAAAAGTTGGCTGCATTTGGAATGTTCCAGGTTTAGGATCCACTGCTATTTTTGTTTATTAACAGGATGATAAGTCCTTTCATTTGGCATACATTTTATCGTGCTACTCAATAAGGTATTTTTTAAAATCTTCAGGTACCCTAAAATTAAGCCAAATCACGAAAGTGATAAGTTTGGGTGAGTAAACCTAATATATTTTGGCACTTTTTGATAAATTCCATCAAATTAAGCTTGTTTATGACTTTTGAACCATCTTCTGGGGCCATTTCGACGTTGTAATGGTATCAGATGAGTTTTTTGTTCGATCACAAAAGTTAGCTGCATTTGGAATGCTCCAGGTTTAGGACCCGTTGCTATATTTTTTATTAACAGGATGATAAGTCCTTTCATTTGGCATACATTTTATCGTGCTACTCAATAAAGTACTTTTTTTAATCTTTAGGTACCCTAAAATTAAGCCAAATCACGAAAGTGATAAGTTTGGGTGAGTAAACCTAATATATTTTGGCACTTTTTGATAAATTCCATCAAATTAAGCTTGTTTATGTCTTTTGAACCATCTTCTGGGGCCATTTCTACGTTGTAATTGTATCAGATGAGTTTTTGTTCGATCACAAAAGTTGGCTGCATTCGGAATGTTCCAGGTTTAGGACCCGCTGCTATTTTTTTCTATTAACAGAATGATAAGTCCTTTCATTTGGCTTACATCTTATCGTGCCACTCAATAAGGTATTTTTTTTAATCTTCAGGTACCCTAAAATTAAGCCAAATCACGAAAGTGATAAGTTTGGGTGAGTAAACCTAATATATTTTGGCACTTTTTGATAAATTCCATCAAATTAAGCTTGTTTATGTCTTTTGAACCATCTTCTGGGGCCATTTCTACGTTGTAATGGTATCAGATGAGTTTTTTGTTCGATCACAAAAGTTGGCTGCATTTGGAATGTTCCAGGTTTAGGACCCACTGCTATTTTTTTCTATTAACAAGATGATAAGTTCTTTCATTTGGCATACATCTTATCGTGCCACTCAATAAGGTATTTTTTTAAATCTTCAGGTACCCTAAAATTAAGCCAAATCACGAAAGTGATAAGTTTGGGTGAGTAAACCTGAAATATTTTGGCACTTTTTGATAAATTCTGTCAAATTAAGCTTGTTTATGTCTTTTGAACCATCTTCTGGGGCCATTTCTACGTTGTAATGGTATCAGATGAGTTTTTTGTTCGATCACAAAAGTTGGCTGCATTTGAAATGCTCCAGGTTTAGGACCGACTACCAATTTTTTTTATTAACAGGATGATTAGTACTTTCATTTGGCATTAGTTTCATCTTGCTACCCGATGAGGTATTTTTCGATATTTTCTGGCACCCTAAAATCAGGCTGCATTCCGAATGCTCCAGGTTTGGCTCATAGTGTTCCATACAAAAAGTCATAACTTTTTAAGGTGCTACCCCCTGTATATGTCGAATCTTGCTACCCGATGAGGTATTTTCTGACTTTTTTTGGTACCCGAAAAGTTGGCTGCATTCCGAACGCTCCAGGTTTGGCTCATAGTGTCCCATACTAAAAGTCATAACTTTTTAAGGTGCTACCCCCTATATATGCCGAATCTTGCTACCCGATTAGGTAGGGTGCACTACCACCTAATCTTAGTCTAGAATGTTTTTTCTAAATTCTGTAAACGCAAATTTTCATAAATTTGAAATCGAGAGAAAGTCTTCTAAGGCCATTTTCACCTAGCAGCACGGGATCAGGTAGCTGCCCTCAGCGCCAGGTATCTTGACGGGCGACCGCCGTGACCACGGCCGCCGGATGGACGGCCCGCGTTTGTTATTTGTAGTACACTGCTTTAAAGTTTAACTTATAATTTTGTTGTAAAATGCAAATATCCGAATTATTTTTTAGCCTGATTTTGGGTTTTCGTTTATAGCTGTCAAACTGTAACATACAGTAGTATATAATGTATTACAACAATATAGCACATTTAATCTTCTTTCGTTTGATACTACACACGTATAGGTGCAATGTACAGTTTGGATGAAATTTACACTTTTCGCAACAAAGCGGCAGCCATTTTGATGACGTCATTACACGGGAGACATTCATCGACGTCCCCGTCTCTCGGCAGTTTTGGGGTCCTAGTGTCATACCCAACAACATACTAAAAGTTGGTAACCGTATCCATATCTGAACTATCACTTAGGCCCTCTCCCATTACGGAGGGGACTAAAGAGAGCGTGCCGCGGCAGCGGCCGGCGAGCGCCAGAACCGACTTAATCTAATGTAGAATATTAATGTTTAAGTCCCTAGCTTCGTTGTGGCCAAACTTGCAACTTAGGACCGCTTTAGTTCTTAAACGGGCAAGTTAATCAATAAATTGTACCTAATCAATAAAATATGCTTATCTAAATGTAACGTATGTGTGTATTGCTAAAACGCAAGCTCATGGACATGTGCATTCTTCCGCTCCTGACTTATGGCGCACAAACTTGGTCTTTGACAAAGATTCAGAAGTCTAACCTCAAGGTTTGCCAAATAGCCATGGAACGTAGTATTTTAGGCGTGAAAATAAGCGATCGCATTAGAAATACAATACTACGTTCCAAAACAAAGGTAGCTGATGTAGCTCAAACAGCGGGCAAACTAAAATGGGACTGGGCTGGACACATCAGCCGTATGCCGGAAAACTTATGGGCTAAAATAACCACCAGATGGGTTCCACAAGACAAAACCCGGGGTCAGGGCAGACCAAGGAAACGATGGAGAGACGAACTTGACGCCTTTCGGGGTGACTGGTGGGAGACTGCTCAAGACCGGGATGCGTGGAAGAAAAAGAGTGAGGCCTTTGCCCAGCAGTGGGACACTCTTGGCTCTTAATAATAATAATGGGCCATGCTCGTCGACATCACCGTCCCATGTGACGTGAACCTCGTGAAGGCTGAGAAGGACAAGTCCAGCAAGTACCTAGACTTAGCTCACGAGGTAACCGCCATGTGGGAGGTTGATTCGGCGATCATTGTGCCAATAATAGTTGTTTCTGCGAACGGTCTCATAGCGAAGAGTCTCGACCAACATCTTGAGAGACTTTCGCTACGGGGTTGTGGTTGGATCAAGGGTCAGATACAGAAGGCGGTAATTCTGGACACGGCGCGCATAGTCCGAAGGTTCCTCACTCTGCGGCCCTAACCACCGACAGCCTGGGCCTTGCTCCGTTGCCGGCGGCACCCTAGGTTAGGTTTTTTATAATGTTTTTATTGTTTTTGTATGTTTTTGATGAATTTTTGTATTTTACTTTTGTAAAAATATTATAAAACAACCTAACTTAAGAATGAAAATAAATAAAGAAAATAATAATAATAAACCCGCGGGGGCAGCTTGTGGCGAGCTGACGGTGAGTGGCGACACCGCGGACCCCTATTCCAGAGGGCCCTTTCCATCTGGCCCTCGCCTCTGTGCTTGCCTTAACTGGCCGGCCAGAGTGGAGTCGCAAGAGCGGGACCTATGCTCCAGGTTGGAAGTGTAAAATGTCATAAAGCCGGCGGCCTGCTGAACGGAACACCGGGAACTGGCTACCGCAGACTCACCTCTCGACAACCTCACAGCCACTCTCAAGTGTTGCGCCGTTGTCGCACCGTGCGTGCGGCCATTGCGGGGCCCACTCTATGAGTTGGCGAGTCACCACCTGTCTTCTACAATTTTGAGACTGATTGTCACGGCAGGTGTCCGCTAGTCTCCACCCATAACCCAGTATCCAGCCTATCCAATATTCATCACAATAACCCATGACCTTAGTTTCCATCGCAGCACAAAAGTGCTGCACTGCAATAGTCTTTGCACCTGGCGGGGACCATCTCCGGATGTATCATATTGTGCCATAGATATATCACCCATAGATCTGACACGGAACTAATAATACCAAGATAGAACGGGATGGTCTTATTACACTTTCAATAGATACGGCAGAGAGGTGCTATTATCGTTGGTCCTTGTCATAGTTTCTATTACCCTCCACGCGTTACTTCTAGCAGTGGAGGGTAACAAACAGATATAATGCGCGATTTCTTCAAGAATTTCTGTGATTGCTACGAGAAAAGCTGTTAGTTTTCCTAGAAAGTTGTGTCGGCTAAGGAAAAGATTGGTAAATTGTTCTGTTTTATGCTGTAGAAGTGATTATGGGCATCTATATATCTATCCCATACGGGGGTACACGTGTGCGGGCTCTAGTTAATGCTTGCTTTGAGTATTGTGCACTCGGGGATGGTATCCGCCACGTGTATCCCTTGCTTTTAGATTAAATTGTCTTAAAGGGCGACTGCGCTGTTGGCTTCGGCCCCACGCAGGCCTACCAAAGGTCCGGGACCCCATGGTCCCGAGATATGGAAAGGACATACAAATAATAATAATTGTTTTTGTATGTTTTAGATGTATTTTGTATTTTCCTTTTATAAAAATATTGTAAAAAACCTGACTTAAGAGAAAAGACAAATAAAGAGAAATAATAATAATAACCCCCCAAAGGGACACCTTGCCGTGGTGGGCGGGCTTACGGGTTGGTGATACTAAAATATGAGGTCAAAACCTACCTAAACTATATGTACAGATGTGCCACTTGGCAAGGTGCCCATAAGGCTGGCTGCGTTGCCTCGCTGGATAGCGATACTGATTCGCATGGCGAGGAACGAGCCAGCCCTACGGTCACCAGAGGACCGAATGAGCAAGTGGCTTAGCTTTTTGAACAGCTTGATTGCTTCCGGTTCCCATGGGCCAAGTGTCTCCACTGCAAAAGGCGCAAATATGTAGCTATTGCCTAATGAAGCGTACTTTCGACGCTTAGCAGCCTCTGCAGTGGATGCAGCTCCGCCAGCCCTCAACGAAGTTGTGCCCAGGTGGGACGGCGCTAGGGTATCCACACATGCGACATCCCGCACTAAAGGCCGTCCCTGTTACCAAGGCACAAGAGTCATCCCGTCGGGTCTCTTGCCGTCATCACGTACCAGTCTATAGTCTCTGTTTATGCTTTATTAATTTTATTAATAGAGAATATTCATAAGAATCAAAACCCTCCGAATTTATTTCGTAACTATAGAGATCCCGATTCTTAATTTCAGTTCGTGTGTAATAGCCCTCGCTGCTAATATGTTAGCCTAATAACCAATCTTTCACGAAAAACAATAAAAAAAAACAAAATCAGCTGTTTGTATAATCTGCCGCCATCTTTACAATATAAAATTATAGGTATTATTTAATAATGTTTTATTTGTTATTTTCATGACGATTTTATATATAAACAAAATTGCAAAATATATCACATTGTTCATTGTTTTTTTTAATAGGCGTGGTGGCAGAATTCCAAATGAACCAAAAAGTAAATATCGCTTATAGCCTTAAATGGCTGAATGCCATGATCCTGTGCCACAAACATATGTCGAGTAGAAATTAAAAAAGAGGACTTTGCCGGCCTAGGCCTGCAAGATTTGTATGAAATTCCATTAATGACCTCTTGTCCTAGCCGCACCTGAAACGTCATACTTCGCAGCCTATTATAAGGAGCATAACATCAATATTTCATTGCATGTTTGAGAAAAGATTATTTTTCTCCAATGTGCTCGGAAATTTTCAGCTTACTGTAGCAAAATGAGTACGTGAAGTTCTTCATTTTTTACCAAAACGAATAAAAAAAAAAATCATTATTTACCTGTTTTAGCGGCCGTGAAGTAATTTGTCAACGCCATAAATATGTATACACTTTTGCACCTTACTCTATTGTAATAAGGTTCAAAGTGTATACATATTTTAGGCGTTGACTAGTAAAATCCATTACTGTATTGTTTTTTACCTTTTAAACTTTTCATCCGACTAAGAAATATCATTTCAAACAGCCAATACTTAAGCGACGTCTATACACCGTCTGAACGGCAATCCCTTCAAACTGTAGGATAGAGCGAGATAGTTAGATCAAAAACCTTGGTTGTCTCGTTCTTTGTCATAGCACCGCGTCTGATCGTGCGAATGAGGCTTAATACAATCATAGACAAAACAACTATTTTTAAGGTTTAATCTTGTATCTGTTGCATAAAAGGAGCATATTTAATACTGTCTTAAATAGCTTTTGACGAATATTTCTTTTTAAATATTATTTGAATGAAAATTGGCAGTATACATAGTTCTTAATACTTTAAAAAAAATTATAGAGGGAAGCTAATTCATGACATTGAACGCTAATAACGTAACCAAAATCTGTAACTTATTCATTTACTTTACTTTATTTCCTCGCACTCTTAGAGAAAAGCACTATATATGCCTCGGCGGGAATAGAAATTCGTGGACTCGTCTTATTTTTTCGGACTCAGCTGCGCTTCGTCCGAAAAAAACGCTCATCCACTAATTTCCCTTTCCCGTCCTCTGCAATAATGTACTATTATTTTATAAATGTATGCATCTCCGTGAAAATAATATCTAGGGATCATAAAGCTCTATACGTGGAGGAGCCATCGCCACATCTTTCCAAACAAAAAAGTCTGCCAAAATCTGAGGGGGGCGAGGTAGCATACGTATGGCGTTTTCTATTTAAAGGTACATCATTGTCGGTTGTTAATAATAGTACATTACTACAGAGGCTGGGAAGTAGGGGGTTGCCGGCTGAGTTATATAGACGGCCGAGCGTAGCGAGGCCGGATAGTTACGAGGCTGGCAACCCCTTTTCACGCCGAGGTATGTATAGTGCTTTTCTCAAACATGCAATAAAATAAATATGAAAATTATCCAATTTTTTCCGATATACGTAAGGCAAAAGTCTATACTACTCGTAAACTTGTATTAATAATGTATATGGTGACTGAATAAATTCAGAACGTTACAGACTAAGACTAAGACTAAAGGCTAAGGCTAAGGCTAACGCTAACGCTAACGCTACAGCTAACGCTACAGCTAACGCTACAGCTAACGCTACAGCTAACGCTACAGCTAACGCTACAGCTAACGCTACAGCTAACGCTACAGCTAACGCTAACGCTAACGCTACAGCTAACGCTACAGCTAACGCTACAGCTAACGCTAACGCTTACGCTAACGCTAACGCTAACGCTAAAGCTAACGCTAACGCTAACGCTACAGCTAACGCTAACGCTAACGCTACAGCTAACGCTACAGCTAACGCTACAGCTAACGCTAACGCTAACGCTACAGCTAACGCTACAGCTAACGCTAACGCTAACGCTACAGCTAACGCTACAGCTAACGCTAACGCTAACGCTACAGCTAACGCTACAGCTAACGCTAACGCTAACGCTACAGCTAACGCTACAGCTAACGCTAACGCTTACGCTAACGCTATCCTAACGCTAACGCTAACGCTAACGCTAACGCTAACGCTACAGCTAACGCTGACGCTGACGCTAACGCTAACGCTAAAGCTAACGCTAACGCTACCCTAAAGCTAACGCTGCGCTAACGCTAACGCTAACGCTACGCTGACGCTAAAGCTAAAGCAAAAACAAAAAAAAAGATAATGATAATGATGTTATTGTTTTTTTTTAATATGCATAAATAGTGGCAGAATGTCAAATGAACCAAAAAGTAAATATCGCTTATAACCTTAAATGGCTGAATGCCATGAGCCTGTGCCACAAACATGTGGAATGGAAATTTAAAAAAAAATTACTTCCCGGCCTAGGCCTTCAATTTTATATGAAAATCGTTACCTGTTCTCTGGAGTTGATCCGCCCTAAACGTGATACTTTGAAGCCTATTTTGACGCACATAACGAAGACATTTCATTGCATGTTTGAGAATAGTACATTGTTGCCGAGGGATGGAAAGAAAGGCATTCTCTGACGAGGTACCTAGATGCCAGGCCGAGGTTTAGCGAGGCCTGGCAAAGGTCCGAGTTGGAAAATGCCTGTTTCCATTGAGGTATACATAGTGCTTTTCTCAAATTATGTGAGGAAATCAAACAAATTAAATTTCAACTATAAGTCATAAGTTTTTAATAACGGTTCAGTGACATAGTACAATACAAAACATAAAGAATATTATTAGTTAATGTTAAATGTTATATTATATTAGACATTCCGGGGCAATTTGTGAACGAAAAGTTGATTGTTTTTCATATTGTTTACTATTTTAATTAATTTTAAAGAAAACGATAACTTATTTCACAACGAATTGCCGCCTTTTATTTTGTATATTTTTTTAAATCTATTACTTACCACAGACACTAATCGTCCGATACACGCATGCGTCAGTGCGCGCGCATCTCGATTATTTGACATTTGTCTGGTTGAATGAAGGTTTCACTTGGCAGAATGCAACATTTCCTTAGTAATTTATTAGCAATCGTAGGATTTAAAAAGTTAACGCAGCGGAAAAAAATGGATTTTCATACAGTCAATTTATTCCTAGGAGTAAAATGATTGCGTTTTTACTTTTTAAATTTGAAAAGAATAGAATTGAGCACTTTGCGTTTTCAATTTACGAACAAAATGCGAACATTTCCGAGCATGTTTGAGAAAAAGTTTATTTCTAAATGAATTTTTATAGCAGCATCGCACCTTTCACTTGAAAATATCACGCATATTTGACAGTAAGTCACGACACTAAATGGAGCAACAAATAGTTGATTTTACATATGTTGAAATATGGTTCATTATCGGATGCAGTCCTTGCAAATGTCAAACAAAAAAGTCAAGGATCATTTTTGCTTGTATTTTCAAACAAAATATAGAAGGCACTAATCCTTAGGGGCGTTAAATATGCATAAGTGTCAAACGTCAAAATAGTTACTGCCCGTCAGAAAATAAACGATTATCTTTGAATCGATTCAGTAAACGACGCTGGATTTTCGATATGGATTAATTTTTTAATCATAATAGTAATGATAAAAAAAGTAAAACTATAATTACATGTGAAATTATATTTCATATTTTTGTAAACTAGACATAGACATAATAGAACATTTTTTACACCTAAAAACAATACATAAAGGCATTTTCACGGAGCTCTTTACTCACTGAAAACGATGAACTGAATGCGTGTAATCGATTTTTGAAATAGTTTTTATAAACGTATTAGATTTTCCTGCTAATAACGTTGACAGAGGGGAAATGTACCTAAGCTTACTCCAGGTATAGAGCTTTACGCTAGGGATACACGCACAGATATGCCCGGCGCGGCGGACAAATCCGTGCGTGTATGGCGCGAATTGGAAACGGATTGTCTGGGGACACATCAGAATAGCGCCATACACGAAAGAATCTTTCCGCCGGGCATATCCGTCAGACAAATCCGGCGGACATATCTGTGCATGTATCCCTAGCTAATGCATGTTTATTTACTTAGTAGATAATTTAACTTGTTAAAATAAGTTTCTGTACATTTAACTCTGTTTGTTCCCCTAATAAATATAATAAAATAAACTGACCTTCTTTTCGCGGTGCAGATTCCGGCAATATATTTCGCCAGAAACCATAAAAAACATCAGGAGAACAATAACTCGCATGTTTAATGTTTTCAATGGTTTACTATGCTTGTGCTATATACACTTTCTGTTATCAGATAATTCGACAATTTTCCTCGCAATTAATACTTTAATGAGCTCATTCGTTCTGGTAAGTGGCTCATTCTAATTTTTCGTGATCATTAATCTGTTGCCAATAAAAAGTATGATAGATATTGCATTTCATGTATAGGTACAATTACGGTAGTCATAATATTTATTAAATATACTTATTACAGAACATTAAAAGATTAACACAAACTTAAAACTAGCTAAAACTAAAGAGATTAACAAAACCTCCCCCAGATCCCCTGCCTCCGGAAAACTCCCCAAAATGTTGGCGACATTCCCCCTCTGAACGGCCAATCCCAGCCCCTGGGCAAAGAAAGAGCCCGCCCTATGGTCACCTGAGACGCCTACGGGCCGACACACACAAGTAAAAGGAAATTACAATATAGAACCATAAACTAAGAGCTACTCACCTATAAATAAAACAATATTTTCTTTATCAGTACCGATGGGTAGTATGCCCAGAAGGTGGGGCCAAATTGCCTCGCTGTATAGCGATGCTTACTCGTTTTGCAAAGTATTGGCCAGCCCCTCTGGTCACCCGTGATGTCAATTAAGCGCGTCGCTATTTCCTTATAAACACGGTGCGCGCTCGGTCCCCCATGGCCCCAACGTCTTGACCCCAAACGCCTCAAATGTATAATCGCTACAGTAGGTGACGTTTTGCGGCGTTTGAGGTCTTCTGCTGCGGATGGGGCATTGCCAGCATTTTTGCTGGTACCTGAAAGATGGGACGGGGCAAGGCTTTTAGTACGCGGGTGAGGCCGCGGGCAAAAGCTAGTTATTAATAAAATACCTTCTTTAAATTCTTAACTCTATAAGAAACATTCATTATTCTTGATTAGATATGCTTTTGGTTGTACACGTGCGATATCCAATCAAATAAGTAATTAACCTTTTAATCAATCAAAATATTAACGTTCAATTTCGAAAAGGTAGGTTGATAGCTATCATCGATTTACTCGATTCGTACTTGATTTTTCCGTTACCAACTATAATGCTGTTTAAGGTCTCTACAAACATTACATTATAATTATAAGGGTTCCGTAGCCAAATGGCAAAAAACGGAACCCTTATAGATTCGTCATGTCTGTCTGTCTGTCTGTCTGTCCGTCCGTATGTCACAGCCATTTTACTCGGAAACTATAAGACGTATCATTATCAAATTTTTACATAATAGTATTTTGTGCAACAGTTACATAATGAGGGTTCTTAAGATTCGAGGGTCGAAGTTACAAAATGAGGCGAAGCCGAATTTTGTAAAAACAGACCCGAGAATTTTAAGAACCCTTATTATGTACCGTTACACACAATAGTTTTTATACGAGTGCTTAAGCAAGCCGGTAAGAATTGAGTTCGACGAAAGCCGTGCACAACCTACTGCTTCTATGTAATCTCGTAACGTTCGATCTTCCGGTGGATTGTGCCGGCGGCGGCGACACGCAATGCGGGGCCCGACAACAGTTTCACAATATTGTATGGAAATCCTTTCTGTGATTGTTATGGATGCTACAATATGCGACCATAGAAGCTCTATCAAAAAGTATGCGCTAGTAGTTCCGCCACCACAATCTCAATTCGAGTATTACAGTCGCCGAGTATAAAAAGTGTATATTTAGGTCAGTCAACGAACATACATATATAGAGGGAAATGCTTGGAACACAATTTTTGACTTCGTAACTTTGTTTGGACTAGTTAAGAGGTGCACATATCCAAAGTCCCCGGCCGTAGCCCTTCAGTCGGGGAGGAGGGGTTAGAAGGTCTCATTTTTGGATTTTCGTGGGTAACTCAGTAACGGTGGGTCATACGAAAAGATGTTCTTCTACTTAAGTCATCCACATCAAATTTTCTACAAAAAAGTTAATTTTTTGCTGTTGTCAATATTTAATGAGATATCGAGAAAATACCATAAACACTTGTAATACGGCTAAAATAGGACAAATCCAAAAATCTCTCGGACAGTCCTGAAATTCGGTATGTAATTTCGCCTTTAACTCTTAAACCTTGTATTCTTCGGAAATATGTCCTAGGGCAAGAATAAAGCCTATTAAAATCTGCACAATACAGTCCTATATGTGTTTGCAAATAAATTGCATTTTCTCTGAGAAAATCCTCGTACAGTCGAGGTCATAAATATGTTTACACTTTTTTACCTACTCGAATGCGGTCGCTAATAATTAGTATGCAAACGCATTCGACTAGGTAAAAAAGTGTAAACATATTTATGACCTCGACTGTACAAGTGATATGTTTGGTCAATACCTTCCCATGGCATATTTCATTGATATGGAACTTTCAAAATTACGAATTTGACCTTAGTTTATAGAATTGTACTTGAGCTATACAAACATCAACATTTTACCCGACTGCGCCGCAAACAAAAAGTAGGGTAATGGTTTAAAAATTAAAAATTAAGCACACCCTGTAGCCTAGGATACTACGCGGATTTTCACAATTGAGATATCATTAGATTCCTTTTAATTTGCACAATCAGCCTATCCTTTCTTTACTACAAAAAAAATAAAATGGCGGCCGTAAGAGGGCACCCAAGATGAAATCTTTTTTTTTTGTCTGGTGCCTAAACTATTAAGCGGATGAAAGATACGTCAGTGAATTGGTAATTAACAATCCAGAGTCACAGAATACACATTTACTATAATTGATGAGCCAATAACCGCTAAGGCTAACTAAAGTGACGGAAAAACCAGATTATAGGTCTTAAGTGGTTCTTAACCAGCAGTGACGGTAAGGAAATTTGAAACCTAGCATTTTCCAGATCTCTGTTACTGTGTCTGTAAATTTTAGCTTTCAGGACCCCGGGGATCGGCCGCCATCTTGAAAAGTGTAACTTTTATTAGATTATTTTAATTTTTTTTTATTTAACAGTTGGTTTAATGTAAACATCAATTACGACAAAATAATAGCTTATTCAATTTCCCACAAAAAAGTGTATGACACCACATCACGAAAATAAAGCCTTCTATTAATAAAGTTGATCCGAATTTTACTTTTTTTGGTACCTAAGTTACTTAGCAATTTTAAATTAAAAATAAACAAATGTGTTAATAATTAACACACCAATGCCATAAATTCATCATTCACTATGATTAATGGACCCAAAAAAAATTTTTGCTTTTTACCCTAGAAGAAGTCTTTATAGAAGAAGGCTTTACTTTCGTGATGTGGTGTCATACACTTTTTTGTGAGTTTTAGCCGAAAACTGGTAGTTGTTTTCGGTAAAAAGGTGTTTTTGTGAGTTTTAGCCGAAAACAACTACCAGTCCCTACCCTCACCTCTTACAATAATAGTGGAGTACAACAACACCTTTTTAACCTATAAAAATGACAAAACTCACAAGTCCGATTTTATATTGTGCCCCGTTAGAATACGTTAAGTACTAATAATGACAAATATTTTCTAACAATTGTGAGAATTGCGCTAGGTATAATACACGTATTTGTTTGGTACATAAGAAAAGATTATACAAGTTTTATTTTTCTCTACCAGGCTATCGCTTTTTATTATTGCTACATAACTTCACATTTTATAACGGCTTTCTCAATAGCATTTGTCGTCTTAGCCATTTGTCGTTCGTTTAGAACTCAAGGTCACGCATATTTTTACAAATTGTTTACGGATATGCTCACATAATCTATTGACCAAACTGTTATGAAATGACAGATGATTTTGAAATAGTTGAATGCAATAGTGTGGTAAAGAAAAATGTCATTTGGATAATCTTTTCTTTGTGTTATTAACAAATATCTATATAATACCTAGCGCATCGTCAATAACTGTTAGAAAATATTTTTTACTATGACTAATCATATTACCTATATTATCTAACTAAAAATGAAAATCGCACTTGTGAATTATAAAAGTTCAAAACTGTTCCTGTACCGTACTATAAGGCAGGCCGTGCGCTAGGTTTTCCACCATATCGTCGTTGCGCTTTCCAAAACTTATATGTGCATTTTTGTGATTTTTTATTTATTTGCTATTCGTTGATAATTTTCAAAGCCGCATCTGCTACAAAAACAAATATGTCTAAAATGCTAATAGAAACGGAGATAACAATTATTACATGTGCAATAACCAATGAAAAAAGTATACAAGTGTCTGCGCAACACTCAACTATTTTATGAAATTAGGCGCGTCGCACTTATCAGGTTTGTTTTGCGCATGTCACTGTTTACTCCTTTATGCATTCTGAGGGTACGTTGAGTCGACGAAAGGTTACTTAGTGAAAATTAGTGGAAAATATCGAAAAAGTGTGAATTTATAGGTATGTTTTTATACTTTTATAATAAATTATGATAATAAACCCGTAGTAATGAAGGATCATAAAACTTACGCAGGTATAATTCAATATCTAACTAAAGTTACAACTGGTTGGATGTTTGCCATAGGTATTTGTAGGTAGGAAGATACTTCATTTCTTATTTACATAACTGTTTACATTAATTAGTTGTATGATATACCTAAATAAGTTAAATCGCCATTTCAAAAATTTTAACATAGTTATACGGCGTTGTTTTTATTTAATATTTAATTTCATGGATCAACGTAACTTGGAAGGACGTATAAAACAGTAACTAGTCCAACATATTTAGACCCCTCAAAGGTTTTGTTGTTAAGTAATAAAACTATCACATTTATTTTGAATCAAGTTTCGCTGTGTTGAATTAAATACCTACATATTTTCTCATGACATGTGTTTTTTACGTATGGTTTAGCTTTGTTGTAGGTTTAATTTGGCTTGTGTATTGTTTATAGGTAATTTTAAGTAGAAGACTCAGTGAAAAAATGAGTGCGAGATATAAAGGTCGGCGAGGAAAACTTCTTGTTGATATGAGTACAGGGAATATAAATGCAATCAACGACGAGCCAAATTCTTCGGATTTTTTTCCTTGCAATGTTTATGATCCCACTAGATCCCACGATACAGTTAATCAAAATCTAACCTTGACGCTGGAAAATAACTCTTTGAATCAAAATTCAACTCTTCCTTCTATATCTTTAATGGAAACTGATGATATACCGATGGACTGGTGTTTTCTTGACGTTAGCTTAAGTTCACATCAGTCATCTGTCCCCGAATATTTTATCAGACAGTCTACTAGTGATTACTCTGTAACCCAGAGTCAGATAACAAAATCATCTGAAATTAATGGGATAAATATCTCTCCAGCAACTTTTGCACCAAATGAACAAGAAAGTGGGTTAAATAATAACTTTTCTTTTATGGAGTTAGATGAAGCAACTGGGCTTTTTAAAGTTGGTCATGATGATATAAGGACCCAAAATGACAATTTCGTATTGGACGATCAGACTAGGGAAATAATTTTCTTAAAAGAAAGTACTGAAGAACCTGTAGCAACTTGTTGTGTAAAATAATAAATTTAAGTCACCACAAGAAAAAGAAACATTTATTTAAAATTAGGTTCCTTTTTTTACATTCCACCACAAAAGAAAATTTTAACATATACTACCCAAGTCACGTACAATAAAGTAGAATAACTGTTATAATAAATAATAAATTTAAGTCACCACAAGAAAAAGAAACATTTATTTAAAATTAGGTTCCTTTTTTTTACATTCCACCACAAAAGAAAATTTTAACATATACTACCCAAGTCACGTACAATAAATTAAAATAACTGTTAAAAGTAGTTTTCTTATACAGTCCACCGAAATCAGTAAATTAAATACACAACCCTGAAAATTTAGTACAATAAATGCCACTGAATTGAATCACAAATTTATAAAAGTACCTAAACTGTAAAAATCTGGAGTAATGTTCCGTAATGGTACCAGTACGTAACGGCTTAAATCTAATGACAATGTTATCAACAAATTTATAAATAAATAACTCCGCCTAGACTCTTCTTAGAATTATCATATAATTTTGGTTTTCGGATAGAACGGCACGGAGCGTAGCAGAACGGAACAGAACGGAACGGAACGGGTGATAAACAAAAAAAATCGGTCACTTCCCTTGAATTGGGCGTCTCAGGTGGCCTGAGATCGAGGCTCGGACGAGGGCAAGGATCAGGCTATGTAGTATGGTACGTGTCTCACTCAGCCGGCTCAGCCCTCACATACACAATAATAAAAGGCTTTCCCGAAACGAAAAACTGCGGATGAAAATAAAGGCCACACTAAAACATCACGTAAATGAAAACAACTAAATAAATAAAGTTGCAACCAGACTTACCCGCGACAAAAAGCGGTTATTCCAACTTTTGTGAGGCCACAAAAACCTTCGTTATTCCAATTAATAATTTTTATCGTATCGTACGTAAACGTTGGGGCAATATTTATTTTTATTTATGAAAACTTGAAATTATAATTTTCTTCTGACACCATCCTTCAATTCATTCCTTCACTTATTCTCAAAACTCTCATTTATTTTACGACAGTTGTCAAACCAAAAAGTCCACAATGTCCACATAGATGATTACCATAAAGGTTTCTTCTGCAGCATAATGCTACAGATATCCTCTAACAAGTACAAAAAAAATAGATCTTGTAGCTATTATGAAAGATTTCTTGATACAAATACCAAAATCTTACACACCCCAAACTTCAAGTCCTTAGTATTACTTCATACTCATGTCAAAAATATAAGGATATTGTATAGTAAACAAGTGACTAGATGCAACAAGACGCAAACAAAACAATCTACCACATAACATAAAAGAACTGATTTGAGCATAATAAACGAAACCTTAACGTCGCTTACTTGAAAGCTATTTCAAGATGTCTTTAACGTGGTAAGGACCGACGTGAGGTGAATCTACATCAGCCAGCTCATAGACTTGCGGCGAAATACGCCTGACCACACGACACGAGATAAACCGTGGAGCGAATTTCCCACCGGTTCCTTCTGTGGTCGAGTAACGGTGAAAATTCTTTCGCCAAACCATCTCACCTGGTTGGAACGTGACAGCCTTTCTATTTTCATTGTATCTATTAGCGTTCCGCTGAAAAGCGAGGAATAGAGAGTCAGCAACTTTGGCATAAATGTCTCGGAGTGCTATAAGATTGAAGGCGCGATCACCCCGACTACGGGCCAACTCTGGGCCTGGAGTCTGGGTATGAACACCTTGTCTTGTCGTCTCCACCTCACGTCCATACATTAAGAAATTGGGGGTATGCGAAGTCGCGAGACTAACACAGGAATTTAAATAAAGTGATACTTTAGGCAAATTTCTTGCCCAAGTGCGGTTGTCATTACCTACCAAAATACTGAGCGTTGTGATGACTGTTTGGTTGTATCTTTCTGCCACGTTGGCTTGAGGTGAATAATAAGGCGTGTAGCAGGGACCGGGAATGTCGTACGACCTCAAAAATTCTACGAAAGCCACACTACGGAAAACAGTGGCGTTATCGCAAAGAATGTTGGACGGCGTCCCATAGCGTAATATTACTTCAGATTCCAATGCCATAGTGATAGTTCTTGTATCAGCCTTCTTCAATGGGGCCAACCAAACAAATTTTGTGAAAACGTCAACTATAGTTAAAATATACCGATATCCGTAGTAGGCTATCGGAAGAGGCCCTACTAGATCCAAAGATATTAAATCTAATGGAGCGTATACAGGTCTTGGATAAAGCTGGTGTCCACGCGGTTGTGTGTTAGCAATTTTGTATGCTTTACAGACTCGGCATTCCGCAAGATGTTCAGTTACATCGCGATACATACTTGGCCAATAGTATAAGCTTCTCAATTTCAGATAAGTTTTCATAACCCCCGGGTGAACATTTGGGAATCCGTTATGAATTTCGGCGATAGCTTCTCTTATTTTGGCTTTAGGCAAAACCGTCCGCCAGGGGTTAGACGCTAAGGGATTATCAGCTGCCATCCGACGCATTAGAACACCGTCCCGTATCACATAAGCCGGAAATGTTTGTGGTGATCTTGTTACGCCCGCAAACACCCTTTCGAACCAAGGATCTGTCGTTATGCTGTCACCCCGTCGGAATGAAATCAAAGCCACTTGAGGACGAGAAAGAACGTCTGGGACAATGTTTAATGCGCCTTTTCGATGTTCGATCTCAAAGTCGTATTGGGATATCAGAGTAGCCCAACGAGCAAGTCGACCACTTGGATTATCTAATGTGAGAAGCCATTTTAAAGCGATATGGTCTGTAATTATTTTAAACTTTGTTCCGTCGAGGTAACCGCGAAAGTGTTTGATAGATTCCAAAACCGAGAGCAATTCCCGTTCTGACGTAGAATAGTTTTTTTCGGCCTTGGAAAACAATCGCGAGTAATAAGCAATCGGATGTTCCTCTCCGTCAATAACTTGGGCTAAAACTGAACCAAGACCCACTAAACTGGCATCACATTGCAAGACAAAAGGTTTTGAAAAGTCCGGACATGCCATTACTGGAGAATCAATAAGGACCGCCTTTAATTGCTTAAACGCCGTTTCAGCTTCAACACTCCAACTGATGGGATCTTTGCCTTTCTTTTTTCCAATAAGGGCTGTTAAGGGCGCAATGATCGAAGAAAAATTGTCCACAAAACGCCTGTAGTATGAACACATACAAATAAATGCCCGTAGAGATTTTGCCGTGGTAGGCGTCGGAAAATTACTAATCGCCTCTAACTTTTTCGGATCGGTTTGGAGCCCACGTTCATTCACAATGTACCCTAAATATCTAAGTTCTGATTTACAAAATTCGCACTTTTTAATATTAATGGACAGACCCGCCTCTTTTAAGCGGTCGCGGACTTTTGTAATGAGGTTTAGATGACTATCAAAATCGCGAGAGACTAAAATTAAATCGTCAACGTAACCAAACACAAAGTCATCCGACTCTGCTGTAAACTCAAAGTTAACAATCATGTCAGTGAGCCGTTGCATTTCTGACGCAGCATTTGTGAGCCCGAAAGGCATTCGGACAAATTCAAATAGCCCGCGTTGGGGTACAATGAAAGCTGAACGCTCACAACTATCTTTATCAGCGAGTGGAATCTGCCAGAACGCGCTTCTAAGGTCAAGCGATGTGAGGTACCTCGCCCCACGTAAATTATCTAGGATGTCTTGGATTCGCGGAAGCGGATAGGAGTCGCGGATAGTAACACTGTTTAACTTCCTGCTATCTACACAGAATCTGACACTTCCGTCGCTTTTTGTCACCATCACCACTGGGCTTGCCCACGGTGACCGAGAAGGGCGTATAACTCCCATCGCGAGCATCTTGTCAATCTCTTCATTAAGAATCTTTAGCTTGACAGGAGACAGCGGATAATAACGCTGTCGGATAGGCGGACCAGTAGTTTCTATTTTGTGAGTGAGCCAAGACGTGCATCCCAGGCCTACCTTGTCGGAAGAGATGCCTTCCAAGGTGCTGATAACGGATTGGAGTTTGAGTTCTTGATCACCAGAAAGAACTCGTCTTGGATGTAAATAACGACTATCACTAGCTTCGACGCGGCCACAGATGGGAGCATGAGTGGACGGCACAAAAAGTTTGCCGCTGTCCTCTCCTTTGAAAAACTGCTTGATGAGCGCCGTCAATCCACACACGTCCCAGAACTCCATTCCAAGGATAAATTGTGTGGGCAACCTCCTACCTACGAGACATGGGTGAGAGATAGACAATCCATGAAAAAAAATAGAAAGATCCACTCCTCCAAGAATCTCGATCGGCGAATTGTCCGCAGAAACCACTACTGGCATCGTACCCTTGTAATAATCTAAACCTAAATCCCTAAGAAGTGAAAGGTCGATGAGAGATCTCATGGCACCAGAGTCCAAAAGAGCTTTAACAGGGTTACCAGCAACAGAAACTTCGACGAATAATCTATTATCTAGAGAGTTATTTATGACTATAGGCGACACCAAAGGGTTGAGCGTGGCATCGCCATCTCCTAGTTTTTTTGTGGCGTGAGAGAGTTACAGTTGGGACAATTCCGAGTCACAGCACCTGCCCGCTTGCACTGAAAGCACACCACACCCGGAACATTCGGACATCCCCTATAATCGTGTCCTGACATATCACACTTAAGACACGCTGGACTTAAGGTATTAATTGGGGCCACTGAAATTGCCGGGACTTGTTGTGGTTGAAACGCCTCAAAATTCTTTGCTACTTCTAGTAAGGCATCCATGTCTCTAATAATATTAGTGGCAAGGCACGGGTGATATCGCGTGTGTAGACCATATTTGACTATAGTGAATAAGTTGTCTTCAGTGATTGGAACATGCAACTTAGCATTAAGATCACGCGCCTGTATGACGAAATCGACAACGGTCTGAGTATCGGACTGTTTCAGTTCTCGTAGTTGACGTTCAGTTTTAAAGTCAAAATCAACAATATCAAAAGTGCGCATGAAGGCGGACTTTAGATCAACATAGGGAAGCCCTGGGTGGCGAATAGCGCGAAAATATTTCAGGGCACTACCAGAGAGTAGCTCGTGAAACCTCTGTACAACGTAGGATGGGCTAACCCCACGTGCGATGCCCTCTTCTTCAACACGACTAAAAAATACACGTACGCACTTCTCACCTGAAAAAGTGAGATTCCACTTTGTCAGCGACTCAGGTTTGCATCGGGAATGGAATCCGGGTTGGTCTCCAGGGGTAGAAACAGCGAATGACCTAGGCCGCGGGGGCGGTTCAACAATTGGACTTGAGTGCATGTCACCACTATCCATGGCTTGTCCTAGCACGCGTGGATGTGGGTCAGCAAATGGGTTTTTAGATCGGTGTGGAGTTTCACCAATGGGATCTTCCCCTTGATTCGCCATTATGCTTAATATGTGGTATTAGACACAAACTAAAACGGTACTCACGGACTTGTAAAGGAATGAATGGATAACGTTATAAAAAGGCCGAATGAACGGACTCCCTCCCCTTACTAATTAAAAAATTGAACAACGAAAGCTTTTCTATTATTTATTTTTAAGTAAGCAGTTATTTTGAGTTCGGGCGCCAAATTTGTAGCAACTTGTTGTGTAAAATAATAAATTTAAGTCACCACAAGAAAAAGAAACATTTATTTAAAATTAGGTTCCTTTTTTTACATTCCACCACAAAAGAAAATTTTAACATATACTACCCAAGTCACGTACAATAAAGTAGAATAACTGTTATAATAAATAATAAATTTAAGTCACCACAAGAAAAAGAAACATTTATTTAAAATTAGGTTCCTTTTTTTTACATTCCACCACAAAAGAAAATTTTAACATATACTACCCAAGTCACGTACAAATCAGTAAATTAAATACACAACCCTGAAAATTTAGTACAATAAATGCCACTGAATTGAATCACAAATTTATAAAAGTACCTAAACTGTAAAAATCTGGAGTAATGTTCCGTAATGGTACCAGTACGTAACGGCTTAAATCTAATGACAATGTTATCAACAAATTTATAAATAAATAACTCCGCCTAGACTCTTCTTAGAATTATCATATAATTTTGGTTTTCGGATAGAACGGCACGGAGCGTAGCAGAACGGAACAGAACGGAACGGAACGGGTGATAAACAAAAAAAATCGGTCACTTCCCTTGAATTGGGCGTCTCAGGTGGCCTGAGATCGAGGCTCGGACGAGGGCAAGGATCAGGCTATGTAGTATGGTACGTGTCTCACTCAGCCGGCTCAGCCCTCACATACACAATAATAAAAGGCTTTCCCGAAACGAAAAACTGCGGATGAAAATAAAGGCCACACTAAAACATCACGTAAATGAAAACAACTAAATAAATAAAGTTGCAACCAGACTTACCCGCGACAAAAAGCGGTTATTCCAACTTTTGTGAGGCCACAAAAACCTTCGTTATTCCAATTAATAATTTTTATCGTATCGTACGTAAACGTTGGGGCAATATTTATTTTTATTTATGAAAACTTGAAATTATAATTTTCTTCTGACACCATCCTTCAATTCATTCCTTCACTTATTCTCAAAACTCTCATTTATTTTACGACAGTTGTCAAACCAAAAAGTCCACAATGTCCACATAGATGATTACCATAAAGGTTTCTTCTGCAGCATAATGCTACAAACCTCAAGCTGATATTTACGATTATCGAAATGATCGGATGTTCAATAAAAAACAGCCAGTGATGGGTAAGCAATATTTGGGAAAAAAAATTAGAAAGAAACCCAAATAATGACATATTTGTACAAAATTTTGTACCAAAAGATAAAAAGAAATTGAAACCTGAACCTTGCACTCATAATTTGCCAGTAGCTAAAACTCCGAGAACTTTTCTTTGTGGAACTGTCAGTGAGGAGCAGAGACTTTTAGTTTTCGACTACTATTGGAGTTTAGAAACTTGGCAAGAGAAGAAGGCATATTTAAAAAACTTGGTATACATTAGGCCAGTACTCAGAAGACGAGTAATGTCTGACGCAAATTCCAAAAAACAATGCGGTTTTGATTGTTTGCTACCAAACGGAAACAATGAGTTTGTAAGGGTGTGTAAAGGTTTTTTGCTGAGCACGCTAGATATGAATAACCAGACTTTAATTGAATGGATAAAGTCTATAAATGATAGTACGGTACAGAATCCTGACCAGAAGCATCACACTCCAAAGAAGAATAGTGCCCAAAACTCCTTATCTTCAGGTAATGTTGCTCCTACCTCAGGAAGAATCAATTCAACAAAGGAATGGTTGGAACTATTGCCAAAAGTGCCTAGTCACTACTGCAGGGCTAGTTCTAAAAGAGTCTACGTCGAAGACACGTTTAGGAGCAAGTCACATATGTTTAGAGAGTATAAAAAATGGTGTCGTACTAATGGCAAAAAGTTCGCACATCGAAAGTTGTTTTGTTCCGTGATGAAAGCAGAAAAAATATCAATTTATAAACCGCGAAAAGATCAATGTGACACATGCACTGGATTTAGGCAAGGAAACATTGAGCAAAATGTCTATGAAAAACACCAAGAAATGAAAGAGGAAGCCTACCGTGCCAAGGAAGAAGCCCTATCTTTATGTTCCTCGGAAGTGTTGGTTTTGACAATGGATGTCCAAAGCGTATTACTGGCTCCTAAGTTGCTGGTTTCTGAAATATACTATAAACAAAAACTACAAATACATAATTTTACAATATATGTTAACAACAATAGGAAAGTTCACTTATACGTTTGGCATGAAGGCGATGGTGGTGTAACAGCTAGTCAGTTTACGAGTTGTCTAATAGACTTCATGAATTCTAAAGTCGATCAAGGTATCAAAAAAGTTATTCTTATTTCAAACGGTTGTTGTTACCAAAACAGAAATAAGGTTTTGGCTTCCGCTCTTCTTAATTTTACAAGTGATAAACTCATCGAGATTGAACAGCGGATTCTTGAAAAAGGCCATACAATGATGCAAGTCGACAGTGTTCATTCCACGTTAGAAAATCTGTTCAAGCCTCCAATATTCGCTCCTAGTGATTACATCAATCTAATGTCACAAGCTCGACCGACTAATCCTTACATTATACATCACTTAGACTACACCTTTTTCAAAAATTACGAATCGGTGTGTGATTTTGAGTCTATCAGACCCGGAAAAAAGGTTGGAGATCCCGTCGTAACCCATATCAGAGGGCTGCTTTATAAAAATGGCGAAGTATTTTACAAATTACGTCATCCAGAAGAATGGCGACTGTTGCCTCAAAGAGTACATGCTTCTGGTGCTCAACTCTCTGCCATGTATGACATGCCTAGGAAGCTTGAGAAATCGAAATACAATAGCTTACAGTCATTGAAGAAATACATGCACCGAGACTATCATTCTTTCTATGATAATTTGCTTCATGAATAATCTTAGATCACTATTATGTTTTATGACTACCAGCTTAAAATAATTATTAGGGGACATAATATGAAGATAGATACGTACAGTAGGTACTAATATTCAATTGGTGAAACAAAAACATCAACAAAAACCTTTTTTTGACAGCTTTACATACCATGACAAAAACACATTACATAACATGTACGTACTTTGACTGAAAAAACATTTTTGTTTATTTTTGATATTTTTTGAAGTAAACCTTCTTTCTAATGAATAGGTACACAACGGATAGGTATAGCCGTCCAAAGAGGGAACGCAGCCAGCATTATGGGAACTCTTCCGCAAGGGTCGGACCTCGGCGACCTTACCTAGTTTACGGTTTTAGAATTATTTAGGTTTATAGGTAGATTTTAAGTTTTCTTTTTATATATTTGTTGTATAATATTGTTATTTATAAATAAATAAATCTTGAATAAAAAAATATATAATTCTAATGAATCTACTGTTTTATTTCGCTTTCACATAAATTAATAACAAGATAATTACTTAGTTTCAAATAGTTTGAAACACATATCTAATCAGAATTTTTAAAAAGGCATAGAAACTAAACCTGATATGTGCATCGTTTACACATATATAATTTTATTGACTCAATCCAAACCTGATATGTGCACAAAAAGTGAAAAAAAAAAATAACGACTAAACTAATCATATTTCAGAAGATATTTGTAACTCATAGGAAAATACAGATTTTTCTTTAATTTAATGTCATATTTTTATAGACTTTCGACTGGTGGTTTAGACGTAAAACATTTTTTTTTGTCTACTGAGAAGTAATGTCGAAACACATGTATGTTTTGGAAAGCGCAACGACGATATATTAAAAAAAACGACTCCAGATATAATGGCGAACTTAGATAAAATGCACATGACCGGTCGGGCCGCTCAATCATATCTTATGGTACATGCACGTGATGGTGACAGTACGGAGCAGCCAAGGTACTCAAAAATATCTGAACGTGCACTTTATCGCCTTGACAATAGAGGCGTTATTCAGATATTTATAACCACCTTGACCGTTCCGATCTATCTGATGGCAACTGTACAGTCGCCATCAAATATATCGGAGCGGCCAAGGTACTCAAAAATATCTGAACATGCACTTTATCGCCTTGACAATAGAGGCGTTGTTCAGATATTTGTGACCACCTTGGCCGCTCTGATATATCTGATGGCGGCTGTACCTCCAACAGGCCTATTGATTTTAGTTGCGTATAATTCTCTCTTCCATGTAAAATAAAATAAAAAGTCTGTAAAACTTATGCGTAAA
Organism: Pammene fasciana; assembly: GCA_911728535.1. NCBI lineage: Eukaryota > Metazoa > Arthropoda > Insecta > Lepidoptera > Tortricidae > Pammene > Pammene fasciana. The sequence continues at coordinate 6,977,826 of OU452283.1, forward strand.
AATAATTTTGCCTGTAATTGAAGTTGAAAACGATCAAGACTATTGAAGCGTGCGTATCGTCCTTGTTATTGCCAGCGGCCGTGTACTGAGCGCTAACGCCATCTATCGAGTAAACAATCGTGAAATTGAGGAACGTTCACGGAACTAAGGCCTCTTAACGGGTCGGCTTGCGTATGCGGGCTTGTAGCGCGGTGCACCTGCGGTACGGGCGGCTGCAACAATTTTGGGGCTGGGTCTCGACTCGATCATCGGTGGGATGGGAGCGATATGCGTCGCCGCGTTTGCAGTCTTCATCAGCCAGTCGGCCAACGTTTCAACGTTTGTGGGTCGGTCATAAACATAGAAGCTCCATTGATATTGCAAAAAAGATGATAATTTAGAAATGATTTGTCGAATAAGTGTCGGATTTGTCACGTTTCCGACTTGAGCAGTCACAGGCTCATTGTGGCGACGACGTTTTGTATAGAGGTCGTAAACTCGATGAGGCTGTTTACGTCGTCGTGCGGAAAGAGTTGCAAACTGACCGTCACTTTCAATACCTGACCGTCATTTATGATAAATGTCTGGTCAACTTCGACATTTATAGTCACATTGGACATTTATTTTTCAAGTTACTTTTCAAAAAAATCTATGACCGCTATTCGATAAGTAAATTTATGAAACATAATTGTACATACATACATACATACATACATAAAGATGCATTAAAATCTTTGGCTATAATGGATGACACGGATTTAGAAAGAGGTCTGGTACGTAATAATTATATTAGATGATGAAATGTGGGATAAAGTAAATGGGATATTACAAGTATTAGAACCAATTGCTACACAGATAGAAAAAAACTTTTTACAAAAAAAAAGATAAACCGACTTCAAAAAGGATAAAATGAATCATTATATTATTTATATGCGTTACCAACTGATATGTTTGAAGTCGGTGCCAAGCCAAATTTGGAAGAGTTAATACGCACGAGGCGATGTGTTCATTGAGTTGTTAGTCTTACTATATAACTAATCTAATACGATATGGATTGCACTTAGGTATAGGTACATTCGTTTCGACCGTTAACTGTTAAGCAAGTAGGTACAGAAAAGTATAGCCATGCGTCTTATGTTTGTTAGGACACTGTTCGGACTATCGGTATCTCGAACGAAGCCCGTGGTTCGTTTGAATCATTCATCCTTCTTCATCTAAGGTTTAATTCGAAGTATACAGGAATTCAATGGCTAAGTAAATTATCTATACTCAGATATACCCAGTACACCCACCGTATCAGTAGAAAAAGGCACGATATTCGAATTTTCTATGGAAGGTCAATCTTAAGCGTCTATGTACATATTTTTTTCTATTTGCCGCCTTTTTCTGATTATTGACAAAGTAAACGTGTATGAGAGTATATATGTATATATACATAGGTACCACATTTCATCAAAATTGGATTCGTTGTTTAAACATGAAAATGTAACAGATAGAATCACATACACCTTTGCATTATGTACCTATTAGTAAGTACCGATGTTTTGTGATGTTCATACTTGAAGCTGATTTAAATTTTTGGCTTGGCACCGACTTCAAACATATCAGTTGGTAAAGCATATAAATAATATAATGATTCATTTTATCCTTTTTGAAGTCGGTTTATCTTTTTTTTTGTAAAAAGTTTTTATTTTTAAATTTTTAGTGGTTATATAATTTATCAAAATCGAACGAGTCTCGGAAAAATCGCTAAAGATATATCAAATAGTTCGTAACACACCCATTCAATCTAAGGAAAGTGGACTTCATCATTAAGTCCACTCCATCAAATTGGTGGTTTTCGAGAGGAAATGCTTGAGTAGCTTAAGAAAACACCCAAATCACCATACACGTGTCTTTAAAAATTGAGAAGTTCCCTCAGTTGTTCATCGAGCCCATCATCAGAACAGCACCAAATTAATGTGGGACCATCTTCGAAATAGTTTCTTCCAAACAAAAAAAGAATTACTCGAATCGGACCACGGGTCTTGGCGTAATCGCTGAACATCCTACATCATCATTATCATCAAAACAATCATCATCATCAGGTCCACTCCATCAAATTGGTGGTTCTCGTGAAAAAATGCTTGAGTAACTTTAGAAAACACCCAAATCACCATACATGTGCCTTTAAAAATTGAGGAGTTCCCTCAGTTGCTCATCGATCCCATCATCAGAACAGCACCAGATTATTGTGGGAACATCTTCGAAGTAGTTCCTTCCAAACAAAAAAAGAATCATTCGAATCGTACCACGGGTCTTGGAGTAATCGCTGAACATCCTACATTTGAAAAAAATCTTTATCATTATCATCAAAACAATCATCATCATCAGGTCCACTCCATCAAATTGGTGGTTTTCGTGAGAAAATGCTTCAGTAGCTTAAGAAAACACCCAAATCACCATACATGTGCCTTTAAAAATTGAGGAGTTCCCTCAATTCCTCATGGATTCCATCATCAGAACAGCACCAGATTAATATGGGACCACCTTGGATGTAGATCCTTCCAAACAAAAAAAGAATTACCCAAATCGAACCGCGGGTCTCGGAGTAATCGGTGAACATACATAAAAAAAAGTGGTTGTCTGTAAAGGCGGTTTACGGACTATAATTTTGCGTGATAACGTAATAAGAAAACTAGAGATGGGCCGACTAGGGTTTTTTCCGACTACACAATCGGCCGACTAATCGGTTTTCAAATTGCCGATTAATCGACCGACTAGTCGGCAATGACGATCGTAGGTTTTGGCTAACTGATTCCCGACACTTACAAGCTGTCCAGTATAAGCGAATCTTTCATACCATTATAGCTATGCATAATCAGAGGTCACCTTTACATTGGTGTATTTTAGTTGCGCGCTTGTTAGGCGATGGAAATTAAAGTACCAGGGCCTCAGTAATCACCGTCGCTTACCAAGCGCGTCTCTTTTACAAACCAATAATGGTTTGTAAAAGAGACCCCTAGATTCGTAACAAGTATGCGTAATCGTAGATTATTTTATACTGGTTTTATTGAAACGATCGACTCGACGAAATTAGATTAGATGTCAAGCGGATTTACGGTCTTACACCTACTCCTATGTATTAATTATCATATGCCCTAGTACAGTCAGCTGCAGAGAAAAGGACCCCCCTGCATACAAAGTTTGTATGGCAGCGGGGGCCTTTTTCGTTGCAGCTGACCGTACAATCGAAATATAAATTTTTTGACCACGTGGTCCCAGCGGAACGCTACATTTGTTTGAACATGCGGTCGGTTCTCCATCGATTTATAAAACGTTATCACGTCAAAAAACACCAAACCGAATGCAGAACCTCCTTCCTCAATGGAATTGAAGTCGGTTAAAAAATCTCTTCAACCAAAGAAACCTATTTGAATCAAGAGATATCCAGTTTCCCATATAAGGAAAAAATAAAATTCATTGCTTTAAGATATAAAATGTTTCAAAGTTTATTACTTAAACTAATAAATTCAATACTTTATCCGAGATATGAAAATCTTTTTTTTTAAATAAATACTCTCACGAAGAGCGTTTGAATTTTGTTTTTGTATTGTATTTTTTTTAAATTGAACTTTATGTGTCTTAGTGCAATACATAAAGAACTTACGCCAAGAAACTTTGTTTCTTGGGTAAAGACTCATTTATAATTTAAATTGAGAATTGAATTTCTCCACGGAAACAAGAAAACGCATTAGTTCAAGAGCATGTGTTACTTAATGTAAAATTTGATATTTTCACACCAAGATCTAAAATTTCTTGGCGTATAAAATCGGTTACTTGAAACAAACAATAACATTTTCTAAATTATATCATAAGGCGGTTATCACACTGGCGCGGATCCGCATGCGGCACCGGTGCGCGAGCGAGATAGCGCTCTGCATGTGTATAGCGCTATCTCGCTCGCACACCGGCGCCGCATGCGGATCCGTCGTCAGTGCGATAATCGCCTTAGTGTCTCAGTGCACTACTTAAAAAGCTAGTAGCAGAAACTGTGTTTCTCGGGACTAATCCCAAGAAAGGAAGTTTAACTAAAAGTAGATAATACAAATATAAATTATGATTATATATATACTCACAATTTATAATCGTATTAACTAGAGCTAGGATTGCTATTGTGAATCTCAAATAAGCCCGGGTAAAGCGCCGAGGGTCATGAAGTTACGTCGAACAAACGATCGCGCGATCTAACCTACACGCAGAGACATCTATTGATGCGCAGGGTAACTAACGTCCAAAAGTTGAATGTTTCAAAGCAAAAATTATGTGCTTCTTTTTTGGAATAGCTGTGGCTCTTGACTGTAGGTTGAAAACATCAAAGCAAAAAATAATCTTTCTTGCCTAAAAACTTAAAAATCTCAAATCAAACTTTTGGTGCTACTTCTTTGAATTAGCTTTGGCTCTTAGCTGTAGATTGAAAACATCAAACCAAGAACTAATCACTCTTACGCAAACACATGATAGATAGATAGATAGATCATTTATTGGTAAAAAATAATATTTTACATGTCAAAAGTCTTAAAATAGGTTACAGTATTCAGAGATTATCTAATTTACACTTATTTATAATTAGTACAATTTTGTATTATTAATGTTGCTATTTACTCACACACAATTTATTGCATTTCTGTGTAAAACTCATCAATTTTGTAGTATGCTTTATCTAGGAGTAGTTTTTTTAGAATACGTACAAAAATGTGGTTACTGGCAGAGTCAAGTATTGACTTCGGTAGTAAGTTATATAATTTGGCCCCCATGATACTGAGCGACTTCCGAACCTTTGACAGCCTGTAGTCTGGGATGAGTATCGGGTAGTGTCGTCGGGTGCTTCTGACAGGAACTCGAGTGAGTGTGTATTCGTGCAGATTTGCCCTTACGTGTGTACAGGTGACTAAAATGTAGATACTTGGTAACGTAAGTATTTTATGTTTTTTAAACAATTCTTGTGCAGGGTAGTCGAAGGGTTTTTTATCTACTATCCGTACTGCCTCTTTTTGTAGTAGGAACAGTCTTTCGCGGTCGGCTGCTGTCCCCCATTTATCTACACCTCGAATTAATATGGAGTGAAAATAGCCATAGTAAGCTTTTTTAAGGTTCTCAGTAGATAGGCTATGCGCAAGCCTGGAGAGTGCGTGGCTGGCCGATGCCAACCTGTTGCATTGCGCATCGATATGAGCACTCCACGTCAGTCCGGCATCAATAATGAAGCCTAGGTATTGTAACGTAAAGTTACATAAATATTATTATTAAATAGGATAATAACAAATAACAACATTAGTTTAACCTAAAACTAACTATTTACTGTTTTCTTAATTAATAATTATCTATCTACAAACTAACTATTAAATAACTAATTATAAATATAATACTATAGTTAAAATAAAATAATCATAAGCATCTTATTAAAAGTAGGTAAACGCGGCGCCTTAATGGTATCGATGCTATTCGTCGCCTGCCGCCTTAACATCTCGTCTTGCAGGACAAGTTTTTTCTGTATGGGGATATCGTGGCGGGAGCGGCCGCTCTGCCCGGCCATTTGCCTCTTGCATCGAAAGCGAACGGACGCCGCGCTGCGCTCGCACGGAACACATTTCGTGGCGGGTCGTTCGCGTCGGTCGTCTCCGCAATTTATTTAAATCATAAGTTACAAAACTTAAATCTATTATAGATCCGGGACGCTGATTCCCATCCATGCTAATTATAATGTTCTAAGTGTGTGTTATCGCGCCCCTTATTCGGGTAAGTTTTGAAGAATGCATTTTATAACAGTTAACGCTTTTAGCTATAAGTAATTTTTGAAGTTAGCAATGTTAAATAGTGTTCATAGTGTTCCATAGTTAAATGCTTGCGCGTATTTAGAGTGCCGTAATGCCAGCTAGTTATTGCATCAGCCATCTGCCGCGTCATGCTACTTACGGCTACCCGCTTTCAGGAAATACGAAATTGTAGATTATTCTTTTATTTAATTTATTCTCTCTCCTGTAACTCCGTTCTAATTCTGAGCACCTACACCAACTATATTCGGTTCTCCCTTGCTTTTGCTAAACCTGGGTGCCCATCGTCGAAGGCAATAAAATACGGAGGAGCCCAATCTAATGCGGGTCGTTTATTCACAGGGTGCGACATTCAGATTAATAATTTCTCCGTGAGAAGCACGAGGCGCGCTTCCCTGGCGTCCAACACGTGGAGCCACACCCTCTTGCCGGCCGGCCAACGCCCTTGTCTTCGGGACTGACTCCTGGGGTCCTCCACTGCCGACCGTCACCGCCGAACACCAGCGCCAGGGCCAGGGGAGTACCAGTGATCCGCGGAAGCGAACCATTCGGGCACATAGAATCCAGACCTGAGACCTTTAATAATAAATTTGTGTTGACTTAAGGTGCCGTTGTTTTAATTTTCAAACCGCCATCTTAACTAACCGTCACACTGGCGCCTACAACGTGGTTTTCATGGTCTGGTTCGCTTCCGTAGGCTAGTTGTGTGTTGTGCTTTTCATTTTATTTTATTTTGTGTTTGTGAAACTTTTTTTTTTGGTTGCTGGTAACTGGCGTGTACCAAAGAATTAGTATAATTAATTATTACATTTTTATTGTCTCACTCGTTATTTTAATTGTGCTATTTTATTGCGTTGATGACCATTTTGCTTGTGACTTATATCCCTGTGCATATTAGCATTTTAGTAACTTGGTCGCGGGATGTGTAATTTTGTTTTTTTTATTTATACAAAGGAGATATATTTTTTTTTTGTTTGTTATCAATTTTAATTGCGGACATTTGCGTTAATTTAATTTTATATTGTAACCTGTAATCGCTTGGTACGCGCTAGTTGCTTTAATGCTTGTTTAATTTTTTTTTTTTTTGTGCCTTGTTTTTTTTTTTCTCTTGGGTTGCTTTTCTTGCTTATTAGTACATCATATTAACTTTCACTATTGTTATTTCATCAACCAAAACGTTGGTAGAGTTTAGTTTTCATTTGTAAAGAACGGAGTAGGGCATTTGGTACTTAACTGCTGCATTCTTCAACACATACCCGTTTCGTTACCATGGCGTTTCCGGTGAAATTTTTATCACTGCAGAAAACTGAATTGGAATATGAGGTCGAAATTAGAGGGGCCACACCTGGTGCTAACGTGCAGGAATTACGTAAACAAATAGCAAAATTAGCACCAATGTTTCCTTCGGAGGACATATTAGCTAGCCCGTTTTCAGTAGGGGATGATCTTAAGGGCATTAGTGACGTTTTGACGAAGGTTAAGTCGAACCTTGATGCAGGCAGCTTAGATAACAATGTTTTGCTTAGGACTCAGAATTTGCTCAACCACCTTTATCACAGATTTAATCGTATCGCAGTTAATGAGGCCACTAGGCCAATTTACGATTCTTGTGTTGCGGAGTTCAGTCTTTGCAGGAGAGACTATCCACTGTTAAAGATAAGGGAGTAAGCATTTTGCACCCAGCTGCAAGTTCTGAGTCAGCAGCACCGTTACCAGTTAACGTTACTGTTCAGTGCGATCAGTGCGATCGCAGTAGCGCCAATGAACTCGTCCGCATTAAATTCGATGGCAAGTCCGACGTTCGGACGTTCATTCAACGCATTTCGGAGTTTTGCAAGGCGAGAAGCATAAGTGACCAAAAATTATTGTCTTTTGCCACAGAGATATTCGTGGGCGACGCATTGCATTGGTATAGGGGCATTAGGGACCAAGTGTCTGGTTGGGAGGACTTGGCCATTTTGTTGAAGCAGGACTTTAGTCACGCAAATTACGATTATCGTTTGCGCTCGGAGATACAATCGAGAACTCAGGGGGAAGCCGAAAGTATTACGATTTATTTAGCTGTTATGGCTGGTCTATTTTCCCGACTTTCAAAGCCTTTGCCTGAAGAAGAGAGATTAGAGATCCTCCTTCATAACATAAGACCGTGTTATGACAGCACGTTAGCTTCGGTACCTACAATTGGCAGCATTGATACCTTGAGGACCTTATGTCGTAATTTTGAAAATGTGCAGGCACGGTTGGCTTCTTTTAAGGAACCTCCCAGGCAGACGTCAGACACCTTAGCTCCGGAATTTGCTTACAATAACAGATCTAATAATAAATTCAACCCAAGCAAGAACAATTTCGATAATAATTACGGTAATTATAACAGGAGAATGAATTTTACTAATTTTAATAGGGGTTATTCTAACAATAATAGGTATTATTCTAATACTAATAATAACAATAATAAGAATTATCAAACTAACAATAACTCTAGTGCTAGTAACAATAGTAAGAGCGAATACGCGACAAACCAAGCCCAGGTACACTCTCTTCAAGGTCAGAGTCCCAAATCGCAGTTTTGTGTTAGGTGTCGCGTCGATACGCATAATATCAGGCAATGTACTGCCAAGAAGGAAGGAATTCGCTGTTTCGGGTGTGGTCTTCCAAATGTTAAGAAACCCGATTGCCCCAAGTGTGGCAAGAACGAACCTTCTACGTCAAAAAACTAGCCCCGCAGAATTGTATTGGTCCAAGTGCTAATTTCGATCAAGAGGACTGGAATAAATGGCTTAAAACTATAATTATTTACTTCAACACTTATCGGCTCAATACAATTCCGCAATCAAAACCTGTCGATGATTCTAGGCCTTATGCCTCGGTTAAGATTAATGATGTAAACGCAGTGGGTTTACTTGATTCTGGTTCAGCGGTAACCATTTTAGGTAATAACGCACATCGTGTTTTTGTGGAGAATGGATTACCAGTGCAGGATGATCAACGTATTTCCGTTAAGGCTGCAGGGGGGCAACGTCTTCGTAGTGAAGGGTACATTAATTTACCAATGAAGTTTGAAAACCTTTTCCACATTATTAAAACACACGTTGTTCCTGACGTTGATACTGACCTTATTCTCGGTATTGATTTTTGGCGTCAGTTTGAGCTTTTGCCTAAGCATCTGGAAAGCATTTTTTTTTCTACAGATGTTATTCGCCTGGATAGTGTGAAACCTGATACGGCCTCACACCTTCATGGGTATAACAATCTCGGGCCCTCGGAAAAAATGCTGGCTGACGATGTCATATCGCAATTCGAACAGATATCCTTTGAAAGGAAGGGTCTCGGTAGAACGTCTGTTACAGAACATCGTATTGATACTGGAGATGCACTGCCAATCAGGCAGCGGTATTATCGTATGTCGCCAGAAAAACAACGCATTTTGGTTGAACAGGTTGATGAGATGCTGGCACTAGGTGTCATTGAACCTTGTGAGAGCGAGTGGTCCTCCCCAGTCCTGGTTGTCAAAAAGAAGGATGGGTCTCCTAGGTTTTGTCTCGACAGTCGAAAATTAAACTCTGTAACGAAGAAGGACGCCTACAGCATACCGTATATATCGGAAATTTTGGACAATCTGCGTGATGCCCGTTATCTGTCCAGCATAGATTTATCAAAGGCGTTTTGGCAGGTTCCTATAGCGGAGCAGGATCGGGACAAGACTGGATTTTATGTACCGGGTCGTGGGACGTTCCGTTTTAATCGTACTGCGTTTGGTTTGACCAACGCGCCAGCTACTCAGCAACGCCTCGTCGACATGTTATTTAGAGAGTTTGATTTAAAGGTATTCGCATATCTCGATGACATAATCATAGTTTCGCAGGATTTTAATTCCCATGTCTCATTGTTGCTCAAGGTATTGGATAAGCTTAAGCAAGCTAACCTGACTATTAATCTGAAGAAGTGCGAGTTTTTTAGATCTCAGCTGAAGTATTTGGGTTATGTGGTTGACAGTGGTGGCCTACGGACCGATCCTGCAAAGGTAGAAGCCATCCTTAAGTTTCCGACCCCTACGTCTGGCAAGGATATTAAGCGATTCCTTGGTTCAGCAACTTGGTATCGTCGTTTTGTACCCAACTTCAGCACCATAGCCGGGCCACTGAACAAGTTGACTTCTGGCAAGAAGGGCGGGCCTCCCTTCAAGTGGACTCCAGAGGCGGATGCTGCTTTCCTTAAGTTAAAAGAGTGTCTAGTTACGGCTCCAGTTCTTTCTTGTCCTGATTACACTAAGAGTTTTGAGGTCCACACAGATGCGAGCAACTATGGGGTTGGTGCGATGCTGACACAAATCATTGATGGCAAGGAACATCCGGTTGCTTACATGAGTAAGTCCCTATCGCCAGCAGAGAAGAACTATAGTATTACTGAACGTGAAACACTTGCAGTTTTGGTAGCTCTGGAGCACTGGAGGTGTTATCTAGAGAATGGCAAACCTTTCACGGTATTTACAGACCATAGCGCACTCAAGTGGTTCTTGTCATTGAATAATCCCACGGGTAGATTGGCTCGTTGGGGAGTTCGTCTGTCCACATTCAATTTTGAATTAAAGCATCGTCGCGGGGTGGATAATGTCATTCCTGATGCCTTGTCAAGAGCTGTGCCTGTCAGTGCCATTAGCTCGTCGGACTGGCATCTTAAGACTAACGACTCGTGGTAAGTCTATGTACAACTCGTCCTTGACTCAACCGGAGAACTTTCCAAATTATTACATAAAGAATAACACCTTGTACAGGCTATGTAAGAATAAGCATGAACTAACTGATGAGTTTTCGTGGAAGGAGGTCATACCATCGGAACTGCGTGTAGATATCATTAAAGAGAATCACTCGGAACCCACAGCGGGCCACTTAGGCATCTTTAAAACGTATCGACGGCTAGCCCTACGTTATTATTGGCCAGGTATGCACCAGGATGTGGTACGGTTCGTTAGTTCGTGTGAAAAGTGTCTGTCATACAAACCACAAAACCATCAAACCTTAGGAGAGATGGGTCGACCCAAACAATGTTCGCGACCATTTCAAATGGTTTCCATAGACTTAATGGGCCCTCTCCCAGTGACTCGTAAGCAAAATAGTTTTATCTTGGTAATAACCTGTTGTTTCTCTAAATATTGTCTTATATTCCCAATTAGAAACGCAACATCGCCAATAGTCTCAAAGCTAATAGAAGACTCACTTTTTCTGGAACATGGAGTCCCACAGACAATATTTCTAGACAACGGTTGTCAGTTTACGAGCAATATTACGAAGGGACTCTTTGAAAAATATAACGTGCCTAACGTATTTTATACACCTAAATATACACCACAAATCAATCTAGTAGAAAGGTATAACCGCACTATTATCACTTGTCTATCCACCTTCGTTGAAAAAGACCATCGAACTTGGGATCTTTTTATCCCTAAGGTCCGATTTGCAATTAATAATTCAGTTAACGAGGTTACAGGTAGATCGCCATCCTTGTTAGTTTACGGTAGGGAACTTGTTTCGTGCGGTTCACACTATCTTGATAATGATCTCGGCAATGAGTTAGTATTTTTACCACGGGAAATCTATGCAGAAAACCTTGGTTGTCTTTCAAACATTTTTGATGAGGTCCAAATGAAGCTTTGGCAAGCTCATGCAAAGAACGCGTCGCATTATAATTTACGGCGTAAAGCGAGCGAATTTCAAGTCGGTGACATAGTCATGAAACGTACATACGTGTTAAGTGACAAAGATAAATATTTTAGCAAAAAATTAGCACCGAAATTTATAAAGTGTAAGGTTATAGGTAAAAAGTCACCACTTGTCTATGTGCTCGCAGATATGTCAGGTAAAAATTTGGGAACGTGGCACATTAAGGACCTGAAATTGGTTGGATTAAATAAGTAATTACATTAACCCCGTCATTTTTTTTTCCAATCTATATAAAAAAAGAAAGTATTTGTATTGGTCACTAACTAGTTCGGTTGGTGCCCTTTCGTAGTGTAAGGCCGCGTCAGTATTTTAAAAACAAATACTGTTGCTATTTGTGGAAAGTATTAAGGAAGGTTGAATGTCAGGATATTAAAAGAGATGTAAGTTATTGGAGTACAAATACACATGCATGTTAAAGATTGCGGATTTTATTCTTTAGGAATAAAACCCTTGGTGACGTGCGGGGTAATGTAACGTAAAGTTACATAAATATTATTATTAAATAGGATAATAACAAATAACAACATTAGTTTAACCTAAAACTAACTATTTACTGTTTTCTTAATTAATAATTATCTATCTACAAACTAACTATTAAATAACTAATTATAAATATAATACTATAGTTAAAATAAAATAATCATAAGCATCTTATTAAAAGTAGGTAAACGCGGCGCCTTAATGGTATCGATGCTATTCGTCGCCTGCCGCCTTAACATCTCGTCTTGCAGGACAAGTTTTTTCTGTATGGGGATTAGGGCTTCCAATCCCGGGATCCCGGGATACCGGCTTTTTAAGGACGCTTTTCAATCCCGGTATTTTCTGATTCAATACCGGGATCCCGGTATTTTTATAAACTAGTTAAACTGTCAAAATATGTGTAACAAACATAAACTACCCATCCAAATATTTAAATTAGGCATCGCTGCGCAGCTTACTGGCAATACTGGCTAATGTGCGCGGCTGTTTTACGTCTGTTTCTCTCTCTAGTTTAACTATTCTGATGATTTCTTTCTCTGCCCTGCACTGGCGCCACTGGCGCCACCTACCGCGCCGGCTGTTGGTTGTAACACGCGGTTTCCACGGCCGGCTATGACAAACGAGGAAATGCCTGTCGCAGTACTTAATGATATCTTAATTATTACGAAAAACCAAATGCTGAAGTAAGGTACTAACTAGAGAGCATTCCATCAAATTCGGGTCGTCTAAATTGGGAGATTAATAAAAGGTTAGTATTTCTTGTGACTCACTTTATTTATACATATATAGGGAAGGTATACAAAACAAGCTTACTGTGTAAAACCAATCTTACTTGCTACTAATTACCTTACATTAAATCTAAAGGCTCAGACGGTAGAGCTTGGTCGTTAACGTTCAAATGGATTGTTTTACACAGCACCTATAAATTCCTAGATGTTAATCCCTACCTTTCAATGCCATCATACTACAGAATATTAAATTAACTACGGCCCTATGTTTCAGGAAAAGGAGATATTCCACCAACCTCAGATCACACGCAAACCGCTGGGACTAGGAAGCTTCCAAGGCGACATTGACTGAGCTGCCAACACGTGCCTGCCCTTCACCGCGACACCGCCATAGAACCCTGGGCCGCAGCGGGTGGACTGCCTCCCTGCCTCACACGGCAGCCGGAAACTTTATGTGGCTTAAGGCCATTACGATTTTGGATACCAAAACATATATCAGAACAAAAATATGGATTCAAATGAAATACACCCCGCCAGCTGAAAGAAGAAATTGTTTTCATTAGCCATGTGGCAGGATTAAACTCATTAAACTTGATCCAGCAAATATCTGGCTTCTTACCAGCAGGAGATACGAAACGTGTCTCTAACTCATTGCTGCAGGCTTCCCTCCCTGCCTCGGGAATCCCCACCAGCAGACTGGAAAAGGAATGATGAGGTCATAACAGTACTATGGGAACCAATGATGAAAGGATCTGAAGCAACACTATTCTCTACTTACAGCAGCCGCGACAAATACTTCAATCCATCAGCTATTCTGCCTCCGTGGCAAGGATCCCTGTATCCTTTTATCAAAAACGATCACTTCATGTGACGATGCACTTGGCTAAATACTGGAATACACAAGCAGCCTGTATCGGCTGAAGACAAAAGAGAAGTGACCTCCATACGACCTGATGCTGGGGATGTCAGCATCCAACCAAATTTAATTATGACACTAATTAACCATTTAATTATTTATCTTTATATTAGACATAAAAATCGAAAGTCTCTTTCTATTGATATTTTGACTATTGTTGCTATTTATAACAATGTTTTATTCCAATATTCTAAATACATGTAAGTTTATAAACATTTACTTTATTTTTAATTAGCAACCCCAGTAATTACTTTTTGTTTTGATTGGTTAATTAATTGTCATTCATATTGTTGCCAGTACAAGACATACTTGCTAGTTATGAAAACGAAACTATTTGAGAGACCTTTCAAAACGCATTAAAGATTGAATGATCAAAATCACAACGTTACAATACCCCTCTTCCCGCTGTTGCAGTTTACCAAAGGTAAACTGCTCGCTGTCCTCAGCGATTTATCCAAAATGTAGAGTCACAACAAAAAACAAAAGAAATATAATATATATACCTCGACCATACCACGTATGGGAGAACCGAAAACAAACACTAAAATATTTGCAGTGAATTCGAGATACTAACTACTCAACCGATAACCGAAAAGCGAAAACTATCCAAACACTACAACTTAAGTTTTAAATTTAACAATAACTAACAAAAATAAATATCATAACAACAGCCTGTATTCTCGAACCCACGCAACACAAAATGTGGCCGCCGACTGACGGAAAAATGGTCACTTACTAAACACTATCCAGAAAACATTCCTAAGCTTTCCCAACACAACCAAGTAGTTGTGTTGAAAAAGCTAAACCAACTGCTAGGTCCGATGATCAGCATACTTCAAATATTCTCTACTAGACCGAGCAACATAAAATTCCAAAATTCAACACTCTTCGTTTAATTTAATAAACTGAAAGAGGTACATCCAAAATATAATTCAAACCGAAACTTGTGTCTACCCTCCGGTGTAGACAAGGGAAAACTTGTCCTACCCTTCAGGTCATCGACATACCAAACCAAACCATCTAAAAAAACCCATTCCTTCACAAAAAATCCTTCTCCTTAAACCGTCGGATTGAAGACGCCGTATCGTCTCAGCCCTTCAGTATAAACTTCCAATTCACAAACCAATACCATTTGAAAACCCATTCCTCCACAAAAAAAATCCTTCTACTTAAACCGTCGGATTGAAGACGCCGTATCGTCTCAGCCCTTCAGTATAAACTTCCCATTCACAAACCAATACCATCTGAAAACCCATTCCTTCACAAAAAAAATCCTTCTACTTAAACCGTTGGATTGATGACGCGGGGGTTCGTCTCAACCCTTCAGTATTAACTTCCCATTGACAAACCAAAACCACAAAACACTGTCTCAACTCTCAACCCTTGTTTTGAGTTGAGTACCTACAGTTTGACGTACTCAACCATGTAGGTTGAGTAGGTCCTCAAAATGTTTGGGCCTCCTCCAGCGAAGACTCCAAAACCAAAATCCGTGTTGCCGCACTGCACTTCCTAGGTGTGCATCGAATGTGCTCACAAACCAAAAAAACAACACGCCAAAAAAACCACAAAATAGCACCAACTCAGCGCCAGTCGGGTATGGTAAGTACCACGACAAAATTTGGACCGTACCGCGATTAATGACAAAAAAGATTGTTTCGCACCATACATTCATCTCTTTCTAGTCGTTGCATACTTCATCTTTCAAACTAAGTGACGAAACAGCTGTATCTGTTCGCCACGACTCTTTCAGGTTCGTATTAAATAACTACCACGTTATTTAACACTACCAGCGAGAACAACTTGAGAGGAAACGTTAAATTTATTAAGCGAAGTGGTCGTCGTCTCCGAATGCACGGTGCCACGTAGCGGTTCCAAACCACAAATCATTTGAGACCGTGCTTCCCAAAATAACCTACGCACTTCTAAATCTAACACCAAATCTCCAATCTTAAGTACGACCCTAGCTAACAAGCAAACCCGTCTTGTTTAGCTAAATGTTGACGTTTAAATCTCTAAATAAATTTAGCGTAAACTAGCAAAATTTTAAAAATGTTTACTTTTAATTAAATTATCAAAATAAAGAAGTAACTAATATTTAAACGTCAACTCCAAAACTAAATGCCAAAACTTCCAAACAGAAAAACACAGTTGCAGTTCGGTCTGACTATGCAACTCGTGAAACGGAACGTACCAAACGTCAGTGTCACAACTGTCAAAATCACTAATGTCAAAACTTTTTAATACACTGACCTCCAAACATTCAGAATTCGATTTACGTATCAAAATATAACCCTGTTGTTGGAAATTTGCAGTTAAACCTACATACTGCACTAAATAACCTAAGTGTAGGTGTGAAATTCCTGCCTGTTACTCGCTGCATTATTACCTAAGTCGAAAAATTATAATTACAGGCTCAACTTACTCAACAAAATGGTTCAAATCATTCCAAGAAGAAACCTGGTTCTTAATGCCTGTATACCACAACAAAACCTGAACAACAAACAACTGTGCAGCAGAACTGAACAAAACTACCTCTGACATTCCAAAAGCAAGCTGAAATTCATCAACCCTTTCCAAAATGACCTCGGGTCTGTGTGTCCATTGAATGTAATCACCCATTTATTCTTATCACCGGAACAATGGACCTGCACTTCCCTACCCATAATTGATTGAAGACATGGCCGGAGTACTGTCCTCGGATCTGGTACCTGACTGGTCCGCACCAATCAACTGTGCTAACAAAGTGTCTAAATAGCATCCGGCGGACACACAAGTACCAAATTCCTTAACTGCTTCCTCAAACGTGCTACATTACCAAGCGGTGTCTCAGACCGGATTTTTACTTCATAATTAATCAATTCATCGCGCAACAAAAAAAAATGAAATTGAACTGTAGTGATACAAAATGTAATACAAGGTGTATAATGGCAATGAATCACAATGCTTTTTGTAATGTACTAAATGTGTGACAATTCTAATAAAGTTTCCCTGCAAAGAATGTGTTTTAACTACTTTTATACTTATTTGTGTATCTAAGCAAGTAACTCTCATAAAAGTAGTTAGAAACTATTTGGATTTTAACCACAATTAATTATCATAATGTAATTTACAACTGAAATAAAGTAGGTACTGATTTGAGAAAATCTATTGACAAAACTATTTTTTTTATTTTATTTTTATTTCTTTGACAAGTGAAAGTTCGTTCACCCCTAATTCGTTCAAAAATACACCCCTATTACTATTGTATCTAACAATGACTCAAGCCATACAAAGTGTATGTTTTAAAATTAATATTTTGTTTTTATTGTATGTATGTAATTCAATTAGAGGTTATTTTTATGTCACTAAGTATTTAAACCAAAATCGCTTAATTTATTATTTGTAATTACAAAATCTCTACAAAATCTTTCACTTGTCTTTGACAACTAACACATTTCTAACTTTCTAATCTCTACAGGAACTCAATAGCACACCCAAATTTTCAACAAAGACCAATGTCACACTTCTAAATTGCAGAATTTTTTACACAAAATTAAATTCAATATTAGTTTTATATCTATTTATAGCCTTATTTATAGTACTAAAGTTCTAAACTGCTATAAATAGTGCTTAAACTGATATCACAACTGAATGAAAGCTTAAAACTGCCAGAAATGTCAGACAGAGTGTACTGAAAATCACATCTAAAACATAACTCTTAATCAAAAATTTAGCTGTTTTAGTGCACAAAATTCGACTGATGTCGTTTTACAAAGGCTAAATCTAATGCTAAATAAACTGAGTGCTACAAAATAACAAGAAATGAGACTGTTTCCCGTTCACATAAGGACTAAAGTAAGTAAGTAACAACAATAAACTTTGCTTCTCTCTAAAAATGTATGATGGCACTGATTAATCCCTGAGTTTGATGGATTTCGCTCTTTAACACAAAATATTCCCTGGGCGCCAACTGTAACACGCGGTTTCCACGGCCGGCTATGACAAACGAGGAAATGCCTGTCGCAGTACTTAATGATATCTTAATTATTACGAAAAACCAAATGCTGAAGTAAGGTACTAACTAGAGAGCATTCCATCAAATTCGGGTCGTCTAAATTGGGAGATTAATAAAAGGTTAGTATTTCTTGTGACTCACTTTATTTATACATATATAGGGAAGGTATACAAAACAAGCTTACTGTGTAAAACCAATCTTACTTGCTACTAATTACCTTACATTAAATCTAAAGGCTCTGTGGCTTAAGGCCATTACAATTTTGGATACCAAAACATATATCAGAACAAAAATATGGATTCAAATGAAATACACCCCGCCAGCTGAAAGAAGAAATTGTTTTCATTAGCCATGTGGCAGGATTAAACTCATTAAACTTGATCCAGCAAATATCTGGCTTCTTACCAGCAGGAGATACGAAACGTGTCTCTAACTCATTGCTGCAGGCTTCCCTCCCTGCCTCGGGAATCCCCACCAGCAGACTGGAAAAGGAATGATGAGGTCATAACAGTACTATGGGAACCAATGATGAAAGGATCTGAAGCAACACTATTCTCTACTTACAGCAGCCGCGACAAATACTTCAATCCATCAGCTATTCTGCCTCCGTGGCAAGGATCCCTGTATCCTTTTATCAAAAACGATCACTTCATGTGACGATGCACTTGGCTAAATACTGGAATACACAAGCAGCCTGTATCGGCTGAAGACAAAAGAGAAGTGACCTCCATACGACCTGATGCTGGGGATGTCAGCATCCAACCAAATTTAATTATGACACTAATTAACCATTTAATTATTTATCTTTATATTAGACATAAAAATCGAAAGTCTCTTTCTATTGATATTTTGACTATTGTTGCTATTTATAACAATGTTTTATTCCAATATTCTAAATACATGTAAGTTTATAAACATTTACTTTATTTTTAATTAGCAACCCCAGTAATTACTTTTTGTTTTGATTGGTTAATTAATTGTCATTCATATTGTTGCCAGTACAAGACATACTTGCTAGTTATGAAAACGAAACTATTTGAGAGACCTTTCAAAACGCATTAAAGATTGAATGATCAAAATCACAACGTTACATGGTTACGTAAATCACACACGTCTTAGACATGTTTTTACATGTTGTCGCCGGATATTTTGTCAAAAATGTTAAGCTAATTCGAGCAAGCAAGTGGCTTGGCCACGGCACCAGTGCAGGTTGCAACTTGTTCATAAAATTGTGAGCTACCTAAAGTTATGCCATATACACCAGTCCTTATTTTTCAAAAAATCCATGTCGGGAAGCAATCCATATTACTTTTAGGTAACTAAACTTTTTACCCTATTGAGACTCTGTTGTATTGTATTCGAATTGCCGGTTTCCTTCAATACATATGACTAGAAGTGAGGTATTCAAGACGGCGGCCAAAAAACGTCCCATTTTTTAGGTTTTCTTAAATATCCTTAAACAGTGGCCTCTACCAACAAATGTTCTACTACTTAAGTAATTCACATAAAATTCTATAAAAAAGGTTATATACAGTTTTTTGCTAGGATCAATGTTTAATGAGATATTGAGGGTTATAAGATAGAGCTAAGAAAAAGCTAACAAGCCAATAAACATATTGACTTGTTAGCTTTTTCTGGCGACTTTCTGCGTGGAATTAACATTCGCCACAATAAATTTATGAATCGTCGTTTTATCTTGCCGCTGCCCGCCATCATGAATATCTCACTTACGGTCATATATTATTTGAAGGCAACCGGCAATTCGGATACAACAGGGTCTCAATACTCTCAATAGGGTAAATAGTCTGGTTACCTAAAAGTAATATGACTTGCTTCTCGGCATGGATTTTTTGAAAAATACGACTTGTCTAATCGCCTCTTTTCTCTCTACTGTGGAGTTGCAAACTACACACGTGATATGTTTGCGCAATAAATACGGATTTGATGATACAAGGCATTTTTTTCATGTTTTCATACATTTCAATTTTTTTCCCGAAAAATCCCGGGATCCCGGGATCCCGGTCTTGGAGAAATCAATTTCGGTATTAATACCGGCATCACAGAAGGTCCGGTATTTGGAAGCCCTAATGGGGATATCGTGGCGGGAGCGGCCGCTCTGCCCGGCCATTTGCCTCTTGCATCGAAAGCGAACGGACGCCGCGCTGCGCTCGCACGGAACACATTTCGTGGCGGGTCGTTCGCGTCGGTCGTCTCCGCAATTTATTTAAATCATAAGTTACAAAACTTAAATCTATTATAGATCCGGGACGCTGATTCCCATCCATGCTAATTATAATGTTCTAAGTGTGTGTTATCGCGCCCCTTATTCGGGTAAGTTTTGAAGAATGCATTTTATAACAGTTAACGCTTTTAGCTATAAGTAATTTTTGAAGTTAGCAATGTTAAATAGTGTTCATAGTGTTCCATAGTTAAATGCTTGCGCGTATTTAGAGTGCCGTAATGCCAGCTAGTTATTGCATCAGCCATCTGCCGCGTCATGCTACTTACGGCTACCCGCTTTCAGGAAATACGAAATTGTAGATTATTCTTTTATTTAATTTATTCTCTCTCCTGTAACTCCGTTCTAATTCTGAGCACCTACACCAACTATATTCGGTTCTCCCTTGCTTTTGCTAAACCTGGGTGCCCATCGTCGAAGGCAATAAAATACGGAGGAGCCCAATCTAATGCGGGTCGTTTATTCACAGGGTGCGACATTCAGATTAATAATTTCTCCGTGAGAAGCACGAGGCGCGCTTCCCTGGCGTCCGACACGTGGAGCCACACCCTCTTGCCGGCCGGCCAACGCCCTTGTCTTCGGGACTGACTCCTGGGGTCCTCCACTGCCGACCGTCACCGCCGAACACCAGCGCCAGGGCCAGGGGAGTACCAGTGATCCGCGGAAGCGAACCATTCGGGCACATAGAATCCAGACCTGAGACCTTTAATAATAAATTTGTGTTGACTTAAGGTGCCGTTGTTTTAATTTTCAAACCGCCATCTTAACTAACCGTCACAGTATTTAGCTTGACTTACTTGAGGGACAGTTATATCATTTACCTTTATATTTAACGCATCAGTAAAAGTATTGCGTAATTGAAAGTGTATTAAGTTGGTTTTTTCTATGTTTAATAGCATGCCGTTGGCTGTAAACCATTTTGTAATAGCGAGCATTGCTTTATTAACATTATGTTTTAATTGTGTTATATTGTCTGCGTTGACAATGACGCAAGTATCATCTGCAAACATGACATACTCAAGCTCAAGGCATGCTATCGAGATATCATTTACCAGAATTAAAAAGAGATTATTACCCATGGTCGATCCCTGCGGGACCGAACAGTTACCGACATCTTCGGGTTTTGATTTTGAATTTAAAACATAAGTTGTCTGTTGTCGATTTGACAAGAATGATGCGATTGTGTCAAAGAAGTTGCCCCTGAAACCATAGCGTTCGAGTTTTTTGAGAAGCAGCGAATGATCGATCATCTCGAAGGCGCGCGACAGGTCGCAGAATATCGCCGCGACCTGTCGCTCGCCGTCGAGATGCACGAGCACGCGTTGCACCAGGTCGCGCGTCGCGTCCGTCGTCGAGCGGCCTGCTTGGTAGGCGAACTGTTGTTTGTTCAGAAGATTGTTTGACAAAAAATAGTTTATTATTTTTAGACTAAGCATATATTCAAAAATTTTTGAAATGATAGGTATTAGCGATATGGGTCGAAAGTATTTAGGTAGATGCATGTCTCCTTTACCTTTATAGATTGGTTGAACCCTGACCAGTTTTAGAATTTCTGGGTACACACCTGCGTTTATGCATTTATTGAACACATTAAGCAATATTGAGATAACAACAGGCGGAAAATAATCAAGAACGTGAGTTGACATTTCGTTGATATCTTTTGAACTTTTACGTTTTATATTTTTTAATGCGTTCATTATATCTGACAATGTAAAGTGTTTAAAATGAAATATCGGTGATAGTGATATAATGTGCTGTTCTAAGTACTCGAGGGCTGTGTTTACACAAGGCTTCGTACTATTGTCGCTTGTGTGCGTGTAGTACCGGTTTAGTTGATTTGCTGCATTGGTTGCACGCGCATCGTCACAGTCGCCGGCCGATCTGCGCACGAGAACGTTTATCGCGCCGCTCCTATTTTTATTAGTTTTGCACGTTTCCGATGAGATGACGCGCCACACACGGCGGCTCATGTCATCGCGGCTGTTGGATATTTGATTGTTTACATATTCGCTTCGTGCATTTCTTAACGCCGTCCAATAGTTTGATTCTAATAATAATAAGTTATTACGAAGCTGCTCAGTATCATTAGGCACATTTGGGATTCGTGATAATTTAGTTTTTATTTTACCAATATCGTATACATAAAACTCTTAAAGGAAAATGTTGGTGCTTTTTGCCGTAAATAATTATTATCTTAACTCAAATCATTATCATTCGCTTTAAAAATGTGTAAATATAAAGCTAAATAATTTTAATTCTTCTTTTAAAAATCATGATATTTTTAACTCAAGTCATGTTTATTGGTCTAAGGTATTTATTACTCTCTTTAAGAAACCGCGTGCAAGAGAGTTTTGCGTTTTGAATTAAGATATTATTTCTATCTGTGTACTGCTATCAAACAAGCAGAATTAGACAAAAGAAGAGCCTCTGATGTGCCCAATATATTTTTAAAACTTGCAGCATCACTGGAAGATGGTCTCTGCGTAAATGACGTTTTTTCAGAGTCGGAAAAAGATTTAGTTCGGGCAGCTGTTTCAAATCGCCGCACCTTTTGTATTCAAAAATTTCATTTGGCGGCCAATTTGTTGGATCCAAGGTACCTTGGCTCAGGTCTTACAAGCGATGAAATGGCTGAAGCTTCCAACTTTGTGCATTCTCAAGCAGAATACCTTTCTTTGAACAGTACAAAGGTTATGGTCAATGTCGCTGAATTTCGTACTAAAACAGGATTTTTTGGTAAATGTTATTCCGCATGGTCGACTGTTGAAGCCATTGCACCTCAACTATGGTAGCAGAGCTTTGCGTCAAAAGAAGATGCTTATCCCATAGCTCATAGGATTTTAAGTATACCTCCAAGCTCGGCTGCTGCAGAACGCAATTGGAGTTTGTTTTCAATAACCCACACAAAGTTACGAAATAGACTAACTAAAGACCGCCTGAACAAGCTTATAACAATTCGACAGAATTTACGTTATTGTGACGAAATCGAAATTGAGGCATCGTCGGAATCTGCTGACCGCTCTGACGACTGCCACGAGTATTTTGACTCCTTAGAATTTAACAATACATCGATGCAAGTTGAATCAGAAGACGAAGAATTTTAGGTTTTTTGTTTATATATGAATGACTTTTAGTTTTTTGTCGTGTTATTGCAATAAATTTAAATTTTATACATAATAAACCATGTTTTATTTATCAACTATGGCAAATATGGCTCGTTGCTGCTATAGTTTATAAATGTCGTTAGTGACTATAAATGACCATTAATGACCGGTAAATGACGATTATGACCGACAACTTGATAAATGACGGACGGACATTTTGAACGTGACGGTCAGTTTGCAACTCTTGCGGAATATTATTTACTGCATGAATTTTGCCAAGTAAAATTTCTATGAGATGACCTTGTTGGCCGAATCTTAGTTTTAATGTCGAAATGATTGTGTCTAAGCCAGTGCAACAGCGCTTACCATTAGGGCCGATACGGCGTCATCACGGGCTTTTCCTTTGAGGCATTTCATATGCCGAGCAATATTTCCCCCCTCGGAGTACTTGCGTGCTGGTCTTAAACTGGCTATAAAAAATAGGCCACTCCAGGATGTCTCCGGAGAAAGGCGGAAGGTCTTTTACGGCCTGTCGGGCCGTCTGGCCATGAGCTTTCCAAGCGTGCGCGCAAACTCTTGTCGAAGTTGTTGCTTGATGCACAGAAAAAAAAGATATCTTAATCCAAGATATTCATTCTTGTATATAAGGAAAATCGATAATTTCTTGAACCAAGTATGATTTTGTTGAACCAAGTATGATTTTGTTGATCCAAGATAGAACTTACTTGGTTCAAGATATTTTTTACTTGATTTAAGAAATTGTCGATTTTCCTTATACACAAGAATGAATATCTTGGACTAAGATATCCTTTTATCTGTGTGAGCTTCGCTTTCAACTCTAAGCGCTCTGCTTCGAGTTGTAGTGCTGCCGTGTACTCATGGCATCGTCCTCTGCGGTCGGTCGTTGCCGCTGTCAGCGGCTCGCGGCGGACGAAGCTGTGGAGGCGCGCGACTTCGCGGGCGATGGAGCGCGGGTCGTGCGCGTCAAATGCGGGAGCGACGGCGTCCTACTTAGCGCCGAAAACAGCCGACGGAGCGCGTCTGCTGCGTCTTGAGCGTGGCGAGGACACGCGGCTTCGCACGGAGATCAGAGATGGCGCACGGCCGCTGCGTACGGAAAACGGTGAGGGCGCGCGGCTGCCACCTACGAAGAGCGGTGAGAGCGCGCGACTTCCGCGGACACTGCATGGCCCGGCGCGCGGCGAGTGCGCCCACCGGGGCGCGCCAATATACGTTAGGAATTTGTTATTTTATATTGAAAAGCATAAGATACATATTAATTTCTAATGTGGAACATAGCGACATTAAACAGTCGGGACCCATTTTAGGGAAGGTTTGCGCTAATTCTAGATTTCAAATGGGTCCCGACTGTTTAATGTCGCTATGTTCCACATTAGAAATTAATATGTATCTTATGCTTTTCAATATAAAATAACAAATTCCTAACGTATATTGGCCTTGTTTTCGGCCTTTTAGTTTTTTACGCAGGCGGGTTTTTTAATTTTTTAATTTATTTTTTATTTTCAACTTTTTAGTGTCCATGTAATGTCTTGTTGGCAAGAGAGGCAAAAAAATAATTTATCCTTTAGTAGGTAAGCACCTACTTCATACAGCAGGTAAACATACAAAGTTGTCAATTCACTTAAGAGTCCGGTAACGATTTGAAAACGAAAATCGCTAATAATGACATTATGCACGTTAATTGTATTTGGTAAGATAGCCTGAAGTATTGTTATTGCAAAAAAGTACTTTAGGTCGATATATATTAATATTTAATACCTTAAAACTCTATTCTTACTGAGCCTGTTTTGTGAGGGCGTTGATTCATGCAATTTTGTCATATGATTTTTAATTGTTATTTGTTGTGACCCTAATATGTTTTGTATTATTTAGTGCCCGGAACGCCCGGTATCGGCCCGTCGACGTGGCACGTGGCGGACCCGGGAATGGACACCGTGAATCATCCTTAAAGCATGAAATATAATTTATTTTTGTATTTTAATATTTGTAAAATACTTTAATATCCTCCTCATCACCTAAACTTCGGCATTTTTTTGCAAAATTGCTCTAGCAAAACATACTCACCCTTAAAAAATATATATAAAAATGAAAAAAACTGTTACTTTTGTTCCTCATGCGACTCATTAAACGACTTCAATTCCATTGAGGAAGGAGGTTCTGCATTCGGTTTGGTGTTTTTTTTTATGTAAGTTCACCGATTACTCCGAGACCCGTAGTTCAATTTGGGTAATTCTTTTTTTGTTTGGAAGGATCTACATCCAAGGTGGTCCCATATTAATCTGGTGCTGTTCTGATGATGGAATCCATGAGGAATTGAGGGAACTCCTCAATTTTTAAAGGCACATGTATGGTGATTTGGGTGTTTTCTTAAGCTACTGAAGCATTTTCTCACGAAAACCACCAATTTGATGGAGTGGACCTGATGATGATGATTGTTTTGATGATAATGATGAAGATTTTTTAAAATGTAGGATGTTCAGCGATTACTCCTAGACCCGTGGTCCGATTCGAATGATTCTTTTTTTGTTTGGAAGGAACTACTTCGAAGATGTTCCCACAATAATCTGGTGCTGTTCTGATGATGGGATCGATGAGCAACTGAGGGAACTCCTCAATTTTTAAAGGCACATGTATGGTGATTTGGGTGTTTTCTAAAGTTACTCAAGCATTTTTTCACGAGAACCACAAATTTGATGGAGTGGACCTGATGATGATGATTGTTTTGATGATAATGATGATGTAGGATGTTCAGCGATTACGCCAAGACCCGTGGTCCGATTCGAGTAATTCTTTTTTTGTTTGGAAGAAACTATTTCGAAGATGGTCCCACATTAATCTGATGCTGTTCTGATGATGGGATCGATGAGCAACTGAAGGAACTCCTCAATTTTTAAAGGCACGTGTATGGTGATTTGGGTGTTTTCTTAAGCTACTCAAGCATTTTCTCACGAGAACCACCAATTTGATGGAGTGGACCTGATAATAATGATTGTTTTGATGATAATGATGAAGATTTTTTTCAAATGTAGGATGTTCAGCGATTACTCCAAGACCCCTGGTCCGAATAGAATAATACTTTTTTTGCTTAAAAGGATCTACCTCGAAGATAGTCCCACATTACTCTGGTGTTGTTCTGATGATGGGACCCATGAGCAACTGAGGGAACTCCTCAATTTTTAAAGGCACGTGTATTTATTTCCTCTCGAAAACCGCCAATTTGATGGAGTGGACTTAATGATGAAGTCCACTTTCCTTAGATTGAATGGGTGTGTTACGAACTATTTGATATATCTTTAGCGATTTTTCCGAGACTCGTTGTTCGATTTTTATAAATTATATAACCACAAAAAATTGAAAAATAAAATCTTTTTACAAAAAAAAGATAAACCGACTTCAAAAAGGATAAAATGAATCATTATATTATTTATATGCGTTACTAACTGATATGTTTGAAGTCGGTGCCAAGCCAAAAATTTAAATCAGCTTCAAGTATGAACATCACAAAACATCGGTACTTACTAATAGGTACATAATGCAAAGGTGAATGTGATTCTATCTGTTACATTTTCATGTTAAAACAACTAATCCAATTTTGATGAAATGTGGTACCTATGTATATATACATATATACTCTCATACACGTTTACTTTGTCAATAATCAGACAAAGGCGGCAAATAGAAAAAAATATGTACATAGACGCTTAAGATGGACCTTCCATAGAAAATTCGAATCGTCGAATTCGAATTCGTGCCTTTTTCTACTGACACGGTGGGTGTACTGGGTATATCTGAGTAAAGAAAAATTAACCTAGCCATTGAATTCCTGTATACTTCGAATCAAACCTTAGATGAAGAAGGATGAATAATTCAAACGACCCACGGGCTTCGTTCGAGATATCGATAGTCCGAACAGTGTCCTAACAAACATAAGACGCATGGCTATACTTTCTAAACCTACTTGCTTAACAGTTAACGGTCGAAACGAATGTACCTATACCTAAGTGCAATCCATATCGTATTAGATTAGTTATATATTAAGACTAACAACTCACTGAACACATCGTATTAACTCTTCCAAATTTGGCTTGGCACCGACTTCAAACATATCAGTTGGTAACGCATATAAATAATATAATGATTCATTTTATCCTTTTTGAAGTCGGTTTATCTTTTTTTTGTAAAAAGTTTTTTTTCCAATGTATTTACATACTTTACGTACTAGTATAACTTAATTTTAATCAATAAAAACCTTACTCTTTTCACCTCTCCAAGTAAAAATCGCGAGACACGTGTTACATTAGGGTGAATTTTTTATAAATGAAGCATACAATTTAAAAAAAACTTTGTATGCATTCCATTCAAAAAGAAACGATCTTTCATAATATGTATACAACATTATAGAAGTCATGTTTAGTTACTGCTAAATAGCATCAAAAAGTTACTTAAGCGAAATCGAAAAAAATGCTCAGACCAGACTCTTAAATATATCGATCACAATCACTACGCAGCGCCATAGATATGCACATAGCCAATCTGAGTATAAACCACGTGCTATCCAACTATGTATT
Organism: Pammene fasciana; assembly: GCA_911728535.1. NCBI lineage: Eukaryota > Metazoa > Arthropoda > Insecta > Lepidoptera > Tortricidae > Pammene > Pammene fasciana. Next base: position 7,005,385 of record OU452283.1, read on the forward strand.
CAAATTTCTCGAACCATTTTCGCCTTTTCTCCGTGCAAAGGCCGCATACTCGTATCTACCACGTAGGACCAAAGGCATCGCATCCAGAAATGCTCCAGGACAACCGCTTGACAGAAACCAGACTGAGCCCAATGGTCACGTTCCACACAAGCGAACCCAAAGGCCGAAGGCCCGAGGGTGAGCAGAAATATCTGTGAAAGCCGAAGGGTCTTAGCATCATGGCAAAATGTGCTTCAGCAGCTGCGTGCCAGAAACCAGACTGAGCCCAATACTGAGCACGTGACCACGTGCCACACAAACGAACCCGAGGGCCGAAGGCCCGAAGGTGAGCGCAAATATCTGTGAAGGCCAAAAGATCAGAGAACATTAGCGAGGAGTACTACTACAGCAGCAGCGTGTCAAGAACCGGACAGAACCTAATGGTCATATGCCACATAAGTAAACCCAAGGGTGAGCAGAAATACCTGTTAAGGCCGAAGGCCTTCAGCATCACAGCGAGAAGTGCTTCAGCAGCTGCGTGACAGAAACCGGACTGAGCCCAATGGCCACGTGTCACACAAGCGAACCCGAGGGCTGAAGGCCGAGGGTGCGCAGAAATATCTGTGAAAGCCGAAGGCTCTGAGCATCACAGCGAGATGAGCTTCAGCAGCTGCGTGACAGAAACTGGACTGAGAAATATCTGAGAAAGCAGCATTACCTGTTAAGGCCGAAGGTTTTGAGCATCACAGCGAGAACTTCTGCAGGAGCAGCATGGAACCGGACAGAACCCAATGGTCACGTACCATACAACGTGATTAGAAATATCCGTGAAGACCGAAAGCTCTGAGCTAGCGAGAAGTAATTCAGTAGATGCGTGACAAAGACTGGACTAATGCGATTATGGAAGGGAAGAAATTTATAATAATTATTTAAAAAAATATATGGCCATATTCTACACAAATTTTAATGGTTTTAGTTCCTAAACCATTCTGTGTAAAATGCGTCCAAGTCGTCCCGCCATCTCCTTTTCGGTCTGCCTGCACCCCGGGCTGCTTCTTCCATGGTGTGTCGTGGGTCCCACTGGGTAACCATGTTAGCCCACCTGTCCGGATGCATGCGGCAGACATGCCCAGCCCAGTCCCATTTCAGCTTGGCGGTCTTGGCAAAATTCATACGATCGGGTCGAGTGGAGAAAAAGGGGGGAGGCCTTTGCCCAGCAGTGGGACACTAAACCAGGCTAATAAAAAAAAAAGTTCCTAAACAATCATTCAAAACCATACATTATTAAAGAAAACTAATAATCGTTTTCAAACCTTTACCCAATTATACACTTTTCGGCATATTACGTGGATTTATATTTTTTTACAATTTTAGTGTCCTATTGCTATACTTACTAGATTTTTTGATTGCTTATGTGGCTTTAGAGACCTTTGGACCATTATTGAGAAGCCTGCTTAACAAATAGCCAAAAAGTCACCGTTTTAAACTTTCGGAGCTATTATTTACGAAAGTATTAGTTTTATCCAAGAACTGTTTTAAAAGACCCTTGCTCTTTTTGAAAGACCTATCTAACAATACCCCACACAACTGGGTTGAAACAAAACAAAAATTCGCCCTCCACTTCACGTGTACGGGAGGGAAGGTACTCTAATAAAATATATTTTTCCAGTTTTTATTCAACCGTTTTGTCGGCTTAGTTAATGCACATATTCGTACAAAATTTTAGCTTTCTAGTAGTAACGGTCACTGAGCTAGATCGCGGATGGATGGACGGATGGACGGACGGACGGACATGGCTAAACTATAAGGGTTCCTAGTTGACTACGGTACTCTAAAAAACGTGTTTTGATACTACCGAAACTTTAAGTCGTTATAGATCCTAAACGGTAATTTTAAATGAAAAATGATGTAAGAAACCTTATAATTATTTTCAAATCCCTATCGAATGATACCCCATTCGATAAGGAGCGTCCATTTTTTATTTTTTATTTTTTACAATATGGCGTCTGATTGCCGCCATATTGAATTTGGATTGCTATTTTGTCTTTAGTGACACTCGCGCAATCAAGACGAATCGATTCACGTACGAATCATCTAAATCGGCCCACTCGTTTTGCTTCTAGAGTGCCACAAAGGAACAAACATACATATATAGACTGTTAATAAACACTATCCCCTCTTTTGCGTCGCGCAGTCGGGGAAAAAGTAAACTCATGAATCAGTGGAGTTGGCGAATAAATAACAGTTTTTTATACAAATACCTGACATTGACATAATAAAGAACTGTACCTTAATGATATATTATTACAAAAAAAAACACAGCAAAAGTGGCAAAGTTGATCACCCATTTAAGAAAATTTCATAGAAAGTCAGTGAATGTGCTCAGGGTTGACACAAATGAAAAAATATTAATTATTTAAGTACTTATTTATTTTGTTACATACGAGTAATCAGGTTACATAAGTACTCAGGAAAAACATAAAAGACACCTTAATTAAAATATTATCAAAAACGAAACATAGAAAACTCTTTAAGAGGCCTATCACAGGTCCACTCGTAAATAATTGTGATTACCTAGGTACCTATTTCAACTTGACGATAGATATTTAAAAAAGGGCTTCGTCACGAACTGCCTCGTCGCCTCTTAACAAAAGTATTATCGAAACGAATCACTTATATGTAGTAATTATTACCAATTAAATAAGTATGTCACAGTTAACTTTGTGTTTTTTTTTTACTTAAACAAAACATACACTCTGTATACAATTGTTAACAACAAAACATTTTAACATTTAGAAAAAAAAGATATCCTTTTTATTCTAAATGTTAAAATAATGTTCATCGCATTTCTCAACCAAGTACTTGCGGTTTTCCTTCACCGAGTGTAATTGTATTGCTTTGACAATAAATAGATGAAGACGGTACGACATCGCGATCTCTTTTGCAAGTCATAAACCTTAAATAAGGCTGTTTAACAGTTTTTAAAAAAATAATCGAATAATACGTTTCTATTTGTTGTACATCTACCTTTTCTATGAATCCTACAAAATATTTCCAGTTCTTGCGGTTATAATATCTTACTAAAACGCTTGTTTTTATTTCATAAATTGAATTTAGATTTTCATTTTCGCATACTTATTTCTGAGATCACACCTTCTTTTCGTTCATGTGTATTATTATCAGTATTTTCATTTCTGCCCAACCTCATCTACCTATCGATTGATGTGCATCATGTTGATATTTGGCAAAAAAAATTTTTTGACAATTACTTACATGTATGGAGTGCCCCCATAAAAATATTTTTTAGCAATTTCTCTACAAAACTAAGTAGCTGCACACACAATACACTTTATGTAAAAATTTGATAATGATACGTCTTATAGTTTCCGAGTAAAATGGCTGTGACATACGGACGGACAGACAGACAGACAGAGAGACATGACGAATCTATAAGGGTTTCGTTTTTTGCCATTTGGCTACGGAACCCTAAAAAGTATCTATCTTATGAAAAATGTAATTTAAATTTTTTGCTTGTTACCAACCCTAGGCCGCTACAAAACATGGCAAAGATGCCCCCCCATATTAGTCGGCGTGGTCTGGTAACTTTGCCAAAAAAAATATGGGACTCAATTCAAACACTACGGCATTTATAAGGTAATCAATCCATTCCTTACCATTTAAATAACATAATATCTAAAATTTACGTACCTGGATGCGATGTTTATACTCTAAACTTTTTAAAGTTCTTGAGCAATAACTTTTATGATTATGTGAGTGACGAATTTGGAACTGAAATGGTAAGAAAATGGTTGCCGTGGTATTGTCTCATTCATAATAATTTTGCCAATTGATAACCATATTTTCTACTAAAAGTAGGCACAACACAAAAAAAATATACGTTGTCGGTGGTATGAAAGGATTACCTTATGCACTCTGCTGGTGGCAAAGTTAGTAACCCTTGCCAAAGTTGCCAGACTTGACGGTACTCAAATTAGGCAAGTTGGTTAAAATAAAGTTCAATAAATGCGTCACAATCTGCTGCCTCTATATAATTGAGTAACTGCCATCTGACCATCTCCCGGTGATAGTGCCGACACCCGCCCAACCGCGGCCGCGTGGCCGAGCGGGCTTCGGCACCTGAGAGAACTAAAATATTGTATAAAAATTCATTTTAGTTTAGTCGCCAATGCTAAAATATGCGACCAACGAAAAGTATGCGCTAGTAGTTCTTTTTACAAAGTCACAATTCAAGCATTATAGTCGGCGAGGAGAAAAACTACCTTGTGGTACGCTAAGGCAGAATTAAAAAAAGATAGATGCATTTATATATATATATATATATATATTCATGTTAAAAGTTTAAGTTCTTCTTCGCTACTCATCATCGTCATCGTCAGCGTCATCATCGTCACTCTCATGGTCATTGCTACTCACTGGTAACCTCTCCAGACCTAGTTTCTTTTTTTTTCTCAGTAAAAGCTGGAGCAGCTGGCTAAAAAAATAAGAGAACAAACTTTGATTGCTGTTATAGTAGTAGAGAGGCCAGGGGCTTAGATACATTTTCCTATTTTTTCACTAGTATACTGCTGACGATTGGTGTCATCATGTTCAGTGTTGTCCCCCCACTACCCAATGAGGTGTCGTCAGTTTATAATTATGACGTCACAAAGACAGCGACTCGAAGCATCAAATTTAGTCTACTAGCTCAAAAAGTGCTTAACCGATTTAAATAAATGAGGCGTCATATGAAAGCTGTGAAAATACCGATCAAAACGTTTTTAGGACCCGAAGGTATACAATCAAGATTGATATTGTTATTAAAAAAAAACGAAAGCACCAAAACTGTAATTATCTTCTGATCCAAAAAACACCCTCATAGCGGTCATTTATAAAAAAAAGTTTAAATAAATCTAGTTTCTACATTCATTAGCTATACAAAAAATAAATGAAATGTTGGACTTCGTAATTAAATGGCTAAGTGAATATAACTTGCAAATAAATGTTGTGAAAACGAATTATGTGCAATTCAAGAACTAAATGGCACAAATCCCCGAAATGAATTTGTATATACAATATAAAACTACAACTATAGACGAAATAGATAATGTAACTTTCTTAGGTATAAAATTAGATAAACACCTGGATTGAAATGAACAGATTGAAAATAATATTTGTTCTAAGGTAAATAGATTTGTTTATGTTTTACGAAGAGTTAGACGCATTTCGGGCTTACACGCGTCTTTAGCTGCTTATCACGGGTATGTTGCTTCGAACCTGAGTTACGGCCTGGTTCTTTGGGGAGGTAGCTCAAACCTGGAAAGAGCGTTTATTGCACAGAAAGACTGTGTCCGAGCGATTTGCAATGAACCTCCTTATGCGCCATGTGGAAAACTGTTCACGCGTTTAAAGATCCTGACACTTCCTTCCATGTATATTTTTGAATCATGTGTTTTTGTGAAGAATCATATAGACCTGTTCAAAACGGCTAGTACCGTTTTTCCAAGAGGTACGAGAAATAAAGGGCGTCTTGTAGACTATATTATTCCCAACACTTCATTATATCAAAGCCAATGTTTCGCAATATGCATAAATATGTATAATAAGCTGCCGAATAATATAAAGGACCTACCAATTAATAAATTAAAAAATAGCCTAACAAGTTACTTTTTGGATAAGAATTACTATCGTACAAAAGAATTTTTCTCGCAGAATACTGAATAATTAAATTAAATTAAATTAAATTTGTAGGGTTGCCAGGTAAGTAAAAGCCCTCTTACTTGTTGTTGTTTATTACCCTTAACAATTATTTACAATTTAATACTTAGGTATTTATAACATTCATAAACATAACCCTATAGGGGATCGTAGGATGGACTGCGGGGCTATCTCATCCAGTATCCGTCCTAGCTACTTGACACCTGACGACTGCGGGGCTATCTGCCAGGGCAAGCACTACGACCTCGAGTGGACTGCGGGGCTATCTCACTCGTTGCCGTCTAGCGAGCTAATGATTTACTCTGCGCGGGCGGCGGCTTTTATACGCGGCCGCTATGCATGTGTGCGTCGGTGTAGTCGTGATGTCACTCGGTGCGCTGCGGGTGTGTTGGCGCGCGGTGGTACTATTGGTGATCCGATGTGTTACTATTGTCTCGTTACATTCTCCCCCTCTGGTACTCGTGTCGTCCCGATAGAGTACCAGCTTATGAAGTCGTAGCAGTTATCTTCCGTGGCCTGCCTCTGCGTCTTATAGGTATTACTGGGTCAGGGGTAATATCATTCCTTGGTTCATATTTTGTGATTGCCGATGTATGGAACTTCCCTATTACTTGTTGAGGGTTGCTAGGGTGCGCTATTTCATAAATGGTCGAGCCGCACTTTCTTAATATCTTGTACGGTCCATCTCTTCTAGGCGCCAGTTTGGCTGTGAATTGTTTTGCTTGATTGCTTAATGGGTGTGTTGCAATTAAGACCAAATCACCTTCCTTATAACCTGGGTCTGGTCTTCTATTTTGATTTATTCTCGCACGGTTGTTTTCTTGCGAATTTTCTATATTTTCTCGGGCTAATTTCAAATCAGATGTAAGTTTCCTTAGTACCGGTGTTATTTCTGGTACGAAATTTTCTGATTGTACGATGGTACTTATATCATGTGTGAGATCATATGGTGTTCGTAGTTGTCGACCAAAGGTTAAATACGCTGCTGAAAATCCAGTGCTTTGGCACGTACTTGTGTTCATGGCGAATCTTATTGAGGGTAACGTTGATGGCCAAGTGTCATGTTTGTCCCTTACCATGATTGCAATTTGGGTTTTCATGTCTCTATTTTTCCGTTCTACTATATTTGGTTCGGGATGGTACGCAGGTGTGAAGATTTGCTGAATTTGAAGGCAATATGTTAGTTTTTGCATGACTGCAGAGATAAATTGTGGTCCGTTGTCACTTATTATTTTCCTCGGTAGTCCATAGCGTAATAAGATTTCATTTAATAGTGTATTAGCACATGCTTCTGCTGTTGCTTCTACTAGTGCGAATAGTTCAACCCACTTTGTGGCGGTATCTTCGATTATAAATATCCATTTTTCTCCTGCTGCTGCCTTCGGTAGAGGGCCGAAGAGGTCAATAGATATAACTTCAAATCTTTGATTGTTACTAGTAGATTGGTACAGACCTGCTGGTTTTTGATTTGATGGTTTATACTTCTGACATTCAGTACACGTGCTGACATATTTGATTACATCCTTTCGTAATCCTTTCCAAAAATATTTCGTGGAAATCCGTTGCACTGTCCTCTCGATTCCCATGTGGCCTGCGGTGGGTATGTCATGATGAGCCTTTAAGATATTCTGTATCTCATGTTGTGGGATAACTAGTCTCGCATCATCGTCGTCTTGGTCCAGGGTCATTCTGTATAAGATTCCTTTATGTAACAGATATCCTTTTTTTGTCCAATCTTCATAGTCCTCCGAATTGCTTTCATATTCTAATGCTTTTATAATAATTTGCAGTTGGTCGTCTTTTAGTTGTTCTTCTCGTAGTGACTTTTCGCTGAATCGGGGAAGTTCTAGTTCAATATGACATAACGTACAATGATCATTATTCTCATAGTGAGTACAAGGTGGCCGTGATAGAGTGTCTGCCACGACATTTGTTCTTCCGGCAATGTATTCAACTTGGAATTCATATTGTTGTAGTTGAAGAGCCCATCGTGCTAGTCGGCCTGTTGGGGTTTTCAAACTCATTAACCATTTGAGTGGTTGGTGATCAGTTATTGTTATAAATTTAGTTCCCTCGATATACCCTCTAAAGCGTGCCACGGCCCAAACAATTGCCAAGGCTTCTTTTTCAGTAACTGTGTAATTTATTTCTGCTGGTATGAGGAGGCGACTTGCGTATTCTACTGGGTGTTCTTTTTCGCCCTCCCCCTGCACCAGAGCTGCACCGATCGCGTACTGACTTGCGTCCGTTTTTATCTTAAATGGCTCGTTACATTCTGCTTGTTTTAATACCGGTGCGGTTGTCAAAGCAGTTTTTAGAGTTTCAAATGCTTTTTGCTGTTCCGTACTCCACTGCAAAGCTGTTTTCTTCTTAGTTAGATTTGTCAGCGGGCGGGCAATTTCTGCAAAGTTTCTTATAAACCGTCTATACCATGATGCGGTTTGTAGGAAGGATATTAAATGTTTTATGTTCCTTGGGGCTGGTAAGTCCAGAATAGCTGAAACTTTGTCAGGATCAGCTTTTATTCCTTCAGGTACTATTAGGTGCCCTAGGTATTTAATGCTTGAACAACCGAAGTTACACTTATTCCTATTTGCTCTAAGGTTGTATTCTTTTAACTTTTCGAATATTTCCGTTAAATCGTTAATGTGTTCTTCGAGAGTCGGAGAGCGAATTATTAGATCATCTAGGTAAGCCAGCACACATTTAGCCTTCAGCGATCTGATAAGTCTATCCATTAATCGTTGAAATGTAGCCGGTGAATTCCGGAGGCCGAATGGCATTCTTTTAAAGCGATACATGCCGAATGGAGACACGAAACTTGTTTTATCTTGGTCCTCTGGATGTACCATTATTTGCCAGTAGCCAGATTGAAGATCAATTGATGACATAAAAGGCATAGCTTTGGCTTGGTGCAGTAAGTCATCAATGCGGGGTAGTGGGTATCTATCAGGTTTTGTAATGTTATTTAACTGCCTGTAGTCTACACAGACCCTAATGTCATTGTTTTTTTTTGGTACCATTATGACTGGTGCTGACCATGGAGAATCACATTCTTCGATAATGTCGTTTTTTAGCATTTCATCTAATTTTTCTCTTAACTGTTCTTGCCTTTTAGGTGACAATCTATAAGGTTTCACTGCTATGGGGGGTTGACTACCTGTGTCAATTTTGTGTGTAATATGAGATGTTGGGATCCCATGTTCATTAAATATTTCTTTGTGTTTGTCTAATAACTCATTAAGCTTGTTTCTATCGTTCCCTAAGAGGGTTACACCTTCGTTAGGACGTAAATGAAAATCAATTGAATACAGTTTTATTGGATTTATTGGAACATAATCAACTCGAGGATCCTTATGTTTTAACTCCGTCTCCGCTCGTGGTTCCCTGGGACGTATAGGACGAGGTGGGGTATCCATTTTGGTTAAGTGCCAGCGCGGTATTTTCTCTGGGGATGGTGTGACACGCATTGGAGAAATTTGATGTAGTTCCCTGGCCCATTTTAGGAAGTCCGATATTTCCTCCTTTTCATCCTGCGCGAAGGTTATGGCCTTCATCCGGTTGGGTGTTGGAACTATGTCCACTGATGACAATTGTAGAAAGTTGAACGTTTTTATAGGATTGTCCAAGAAAAACCAGCCCCTCTGTGGCAGGTTTAGGACTATTCCGGCTGCTTCCAGAAAGTCAATCCCTAACAGGGTGCGATTCTTGTTTGCTTCTGGTATTGCCGTTAAGGTTATCGGCAATGTGCGGTCACCAATATTGATAGTCACGATTGCTGTTTTCAGTGTCAGGTACTTGACTGTTCCATCTGCCAAGCTAATTCCAGCTGTACTTTCTTCTAATTGTGTGCCAGACTGCAACAGAATGTTGTACAATGTGCTGCCTGCAATGCTGGTGCGGGCGGCAGAGTCGATATAAGCATAGCCGATGTTGCTATTAATTTCAATTTCAATCGTTGGGATTTTCGCTCCTTTTTCAATGGTAGTTTCAATAGAATAGAACTGTATCGGCTTTGGTGGTGTTTCTTGGGCCTTGCAAGTCGCACAGTTGCTTCGAAAGACGCCTGGAGCACCACATCCATAGCAGTTGATCTTCGGCTTGTCTTGTGACGTACCTGGTTGCTCCGCCAAGGCAGTTTGGCGTTTACGGCATTCCTCGAACAAATGTCCTTTACGGCCACAGAAGGTGCAGCGTTTAGCTACGGTTGGTTCAGTAGCTTTGGTTTTCTCCTCGCTTGATGTTTTATTCAGCTATTCTATATAGCGACCTTTTTCAAGAAGCTCCGCGAAGGTCTTGATTTCCGTTCGAGGGATCTCCTTCTTCATAGTTACGTTGAGTAGTCCATATATGAGATCTAGCTGCTCCTCTTCCTTGTGACGCTTCGGCGGTAGCTGGGCAAGGAGTGCTCGCTTTTCTCGAATAAACTCATCAATTGGTTGTTGCTTCATTGTTGTAGCAAATATTTGCACGTATATTTCGTGCGGCATCTTTTTTGGTGCGAATGCCATCCTTATAAGTTGTAGTACTGCTTTCCAGTCCTTGCCTTCGTTTTTTACTCCTTGCCACCACGTGGATGCGTTACCTTTTAGTAGCAGCGGTAAACCTTCAATTGCATCGGCGTCCGATATCTTCTCTAATTTCTTGAATACAGATGCGGTTGCGATAAACTCTTCTACTATGTCGTGGTCCCTTTCGCCAGAAAAGCGGGCAGTACAAGAACTAAAGCTTTTAGCAGTGGCGTTAGATGTTGAGATAGACAGCGTCTGCATTAACTCTACGAATTGCTCTTTAGTGAGTGTCACTGCCATCTCACGGTGGTCTTCACTTTTATTTTAAAATAGAGGGTAGATGTTTTTCCTCTTCGTGGTCTCTCAACTGGTGGTACTCGATAGTTGAGGGTAGGTACTTCGCTTTTATAGAGGGTAGTTGATATTCCTCGTCAACTGGTTGTACTTGACAGTTGAGGGTAGATATTTTATTTACGTTGGGCGCCAGATGTAGGGTTGCCAGGTAAGTAAAAGCCCTCTTACTTGTTGTTGTTTATTACCCTTAACAATTATTTACAATTTAATACTTAGGTATTTATAACATTCATAAACATAACCCTATAGGGGATCGTAGGATGGACTGCGGGGCTATCTCATCCAGTATCCGTCCTAGCTACTTGACACCTGACGACTGCGGGGCTATCTGCCAGGGCAAGCACTACGACCTCGAGTGGACTGCGGGGCTATCTCACTCGTTGCCGTCTAGCGAGCTGATGATTTACTCTGCGCGGGCGGCGGCTTTTATACGCGGCCGCTATGCATGTGTGCGTCGGTGTAGTCGTGATGTCACTCGGTGCGCTGCGGGTGTGTTGGCGCGCGGTGGTACTATTGGTGATCCGATGTGTTACTATTGTCTCGTTACAAATTGATAATATAAAAAAGATAAATAAAGATATGCTATTAATAATAATGATACTAGGATTGTATATAGTTTTGCATGCTAGTATAATTAGATACATATAGCAGAATAAGCCACAAATGTCTATACTACACCTGTTGACACTACCTCTGTACTTATTCTATGCAAATAAAGATTATGATTATGATTAGATTTTTTTGAAATCGAGTAATAAAAAGATAAACTATGATCATTTTTCATGGGCTGGGCGAGTCATGCGGCTCGCGTGTTTCTCCTTGCAGACGTTCTGTTCAACGTTGCTCGATCACAGAATAAGTAATAGCAAGCTCGATAACAGAGATGTCGCGGATGCAGATTTTTCGACATCCGTCGATCCAGATGACCTACAAACTAGTATTACATCCGCAGGATACGGATGCGGATGTGAAGTATAAAAAAATCAATAAATTATTACTTTTAAGTTATTATTATTTAAAATCCGAATCAAAAGAAAACAAATTTGACAATTCTTGTAACTGTATGTCATAGGCGTAAGCGCTCCTTCGCTGATTCACAAAAATATAACAAGAAATCTATTGGTTAGTTGCAGAAATGAGCCTAAAAGAGTCAACCTCGGAATCAGAGATAATAAATTATTATACTATCTTAAAGATCAAAAATCTCAGATAATCTCAACTCAACTTCTGGACATAGGATGATGGTAGCATAACGTAGGAGGAAACGGGGCCATTTGGAGCATAAACTTTGGATGATTTTAGGGGGGGGGGGGGGGGGGTCAAAAATTGACAAAAATCGATGACGTAATTTATGGACAGCCCCTATGGACGCCTGCAACCTCAGAGGATTAGCATGCACGTTACATACCCTTTAGGAACCTATAAGTACAAACCTTGTTTGAAGAACCTCATACCGTAGCTCTCTGAAAAAACGTCAGCAGGGAGTTCCAAGCTCCAAGGCGCGAGTATGTACACCTGCCGACGGCGAGCGGTGCGGTGATAAAACATGGCCGTAGGTATCATATCCAACAGTTCTTCAGAGCACAACCTGTTGTACAAGCGCACACATAAGGAGGTTAAGTCTCTCCTTAGACTCAAAGGTTGAAATATCGCTCGTGAATTTAGGATCTTTGACGATTCGCACATCGCGCCTTTGCACCGAGTCAAATAGCTGGTACCCAGGTGCTCCTGCCCAAAGGAGACAGCAGTACTCCAAGTGAAGTCTGACTTGCGACTTGTATAGAAGCAGTCTCTGCCTCGGAGTGATTGAAGTATTTCCTCGCTTCATTGAGCACGGGTGTACCTCAGAATTCCTAATAACGTTTGTCCTAAAATCACTTGCTTTAACCGCTCTGTCCTAATTGTCATTTGCCCTAATGATCAATTACCCTAACAGTCACTTGTCATAATGTAATGAATGTCCTAATGCTCATTTGTCCTAAAATTGTTTACCATAATGTTCAAAAATCCTAATTTTATTTGCCATAATATTTGAAACCCCTAATGACATTTGTCCTAAAATCACTTACCCTAACCGTTTTGTCCTAAATGTCATTTGCCCTAATGATCAATTATCCTAACAATTACTTGTCATAATGTAATGTTTGCCCTAAAGCTCATTTGCCCTAAAAATTCTTACCATAATGTTCGAATATCCTAATTTTATGTGCCATAACGGCGTAGGTTAGGGTTATTTTTTTATGACCCTAAAAACGAAGCTGCTCCCAGAGATAGGTAGGTTAGGGTTATTTTTTTTGATGACCCTAAAAACAAAAGTGCTCCCAGAGATAGGTAGGTTAGGGTTATTTTTTTTGATGACCCTAAAAACTAAACTGCTCCCAGAGATGGGTCGGTTAGGGTTATTTTTTAATGACCCTAAAAACAAAACTGCTCCCCAGAGATAGGTAGGTTAGGGTTATTTTTATGACCCTAAAAACATATGAGCATTAGGGCAAGTGACAATTAAGAAAAATGACCAGTAGGACATTTAATATTAGGGTATGAAATAATATGAAAAATAATATTAGTTCATTTGAAATTAGGTGTTTTGATCATTAGGACAAATATTAGGACAAATGAGCATTAGGGCAAATGATCATTAGGACAAATAGCATTAGGGAATACAAAAATAGGACAAAAAACTTTAGGGATTCAGATATAGATCCATTGAGCACACCTTGCTTTTGGATTTATTAAATAGTATTTAGGAATAAATATTTGGTACCTATACGTATGTGTAGTGAGTTGGCTATATGTTTAAAGTCTAGTATCGTCTCATTATCCTCAGCCCTGTGCATCGGTGTCATCCTTTAGCCCATCTTTGACGTCGTTTATATATGAGGGTCCATATTATTGATCAGTAGTTACATTAAAAATAACAATTCATTGAATCACAATTCATAATACGTCTAAAAAACCTTACTCAGAGTGCCCCCCGGATCTCTCCAGTGCCTAAGCTAAGAGAGAAGAGCCACCGCGCCGAACTATCCGGGCCGTGTCCATCACGGTTGACTTGACACTACAGTACGTATGGCTGACTCTTGCGCTTTTTGCCGGCATGTATTCCGAAAATGGTAGAGCGCATGAAAAAATTTATAAAATATGACTTATCGCAAATTTTATGTTCTACAACTTTCTCATACATGTAATAAAATTATCAAAGGAATTATAGAAACCTTGATATTCGCATGATTTGACGTTACACCTTGATTAACTTCCTCCGGCCCAGGCATGAGATTTTCCGACATTTTTGGTCTTTAAGAACACCACAATGAAGATATATACAAGTTTCCAGCTGATTATCTCTGATTGCGAGTTTGACCATCTTAGGCTAATTTCTGCAACTAACCAATCGATTTCTTGTTAAATTTTTGTGAGTCAAAGATCGAGCGCTTACGCCTTTGACATACATTACAAGAATCGTCGACTTTGATTTCTTTTGATTCGAGTTTTAAATAATAATAACTTAAAAGTAATATTTCATGATCAAAGGCTTTATTGGTAGGTACAAAATAGGTACATAAAAAAACTTAAATAAACTATGTAAATACTACCTAAAATTAATTTACTTAAAAATACATACTAGAAACTAAAAATATATCTCTAAAATGGGCCCCTGTGGCATCGTGCCGAGGACGCTGGCAGCATTTCCTCGCTGAACTGCAATACTTATGCGTTGAGCGAGGAAGCTGCCAGCTCGTTTGTCCCCCGTGACTTCGACCAACTGCTGCTGGCTGGCTGCAGCGGCTGCTGAACCCCACAGACCGACAGTCTCGACGACAAAGGCAACAAAGTTGTAGTTGGCGTCAAGACCCCTGTATTTCCGCCTTTTACGAGCTTCGGCCTCCTCCGCCGCCGCGCCAGCTTTATTCATAGTACCGTGGAGGTGAGACGGTGCCAGCGTGTCCACGCAAGTCGCGTCCCATACTAGCAAACGTCCCAGACTCCACGGAATCAGTGACATCCCGTCGGGCCTCTTGCCATCGTCTCTGGCTATACCGGTTGGCTCCAGTATCGCCGGCACATTGACGGTGGCAAGAGACCGGCGGATAATGTCATTTAGCGTGGCGTGACGAGAGAGTCGGCCCGCGCTCCGCTGACAGGAGAGTCCGTGGTGCCCTAGCTGGTCGACGTCCTTGCCACAGGGCCATCTGTGCGGTGCGCATACTTGTGCCCCCAAGCGCAGGCCCACCGCCAGCCGGAGGGTTTCAGGGGCAAGGTACGTCCCAGTGTTAGGCGAAGGATAGGCGCTCAGCCAGTGGCCAGCCTCCCTACATCCGGCGGCGGTCAGGCGAGCGCGTTCAGCTCCAGTGCTCTGGTTTAGAAGAGTGGTGAATGTTAATTTAGACAGGGCATCGTCCCAGCTCCTTTGGGATTTTGAATTACAGGGGAGGTCTTGCCCCAGGCAGGCGGAAAGCCAAGCTTTTCTGGCATCGTCCAAGCCTGAAATCTCATAGTTTTAAGGGAACCCCTTAATATCTTTCCTATGAGATCAGCAGAGCTGTGAACCGATGAAAGAAAAGCCGGCAGTGCAACACTTGAAATTTTGCGCCGTCCGATTTGGCCATACCGGACGGGAAGGGATGCTTGGAGCCAGGATTTTTCGGTGAGCTTTAAATTTAGAACGTGTTCCTAGTTTGTTTAGATTAAAGAATCCAGGGGTAGTAGTAAATTTTAATGGTTCCATAAAGGGCTACACCGAAGCATGTAGGTTAATTTTGGAACGAAAAGACAGAATTTAAAAATAAAGTGGGCCGAATGGGGACTGATTTCTAACAACTTCATTGATTTTTTTTATACTTCACATCCGCATCCGCATCCTGCGGATGTGATACTTGTAGGTTCATCTGGAAAAATCTGCATCCGCGACATCTCTGTTATCGAGCTACGTTGAACAAAACATCTGCAAGGAGAAACACGCGAGCCGCATGACTCGCCCAGCCCAGCCCATGAAAAATGATCATAGTTTATCTTTTTATTACTCGATTTCAAAAATGTCAGATTTTTTGTATAGCTATTCAATGCAGAAACTAGATTTATTTAAACTTTTTCTTATAAATGACCGCTATGAGGGTGTTTTTTGGATCAGAATATAATTACAGTTTTGGTGCTTTCGTCTTATTAGGGTTCCGTACCTCAAAAGGAAAAAACGGAACCCTTATAGGATCACTTTGTTGTCCGTCTGTCTGTCTGTCAAGACCATTTTTCTCAGGAACGCGTGGAGGTATCAAGCTGAAATTTATATCAAATACTCAAGTCTATTGTCCCTTGAAGCTGTGAAAAAATCTGTTAGGTATGTGACAGGGACTGAGTGAAACTAAAGGCGGTCGATTACACACTGGTTTATTTGACGTAAAGACATAACTTAAGTAGGGGTCGCGGCACTGTACACCGCTATAGCTATACATATACAACATCTCCTCCTTATAGTTTTACAAGCATTGCTGACAAAATGATTAAGTGACTATACCTACTAACTAACTTAACATGCCTAATTAATATAAAATAACGGTTTATAATCAACCCTAGGGACAGGACGCAACAATATTTCTCCGGCTGGTCTGTTACTTATGTCCTCGAGTTGAGTCTCTGTGTCTTGCGCACCTTCTGTGGCTTTGGCTCTGTTCACGCGCTTCAAAGAACTCGTCGTGGTCACCGTCATCAGCTGACGCGCCCGGCGCGGCCTCCGTTGGTATCTCCAGGTTCGGTGGCGTCGTTGCAATAGAAGTCGGCGTGGTCCCACTTCCCCCGGCAGCGGGAGACTGTGGGGGCTCCGTTGTCCCTGGACGAGTCACTTGGGATTCCTCGCCGCGTAGCTCATTTGGAGGAATGTCAATTTCATCATCTGACGTCATATCAGTAGAAATATTTATGTTTACAGAGCCACTCTGATCGTTGCTTGTGTCTGTCCCTTTAAAAGCCACTATTTGGTTTTTATATTTTTTTAGTTGAAATAAAGATACAGTATCTTTCACTATATACACGTTTTTACCTAATCTCTTTATTACTACTCCCCTATTCCATGCAAATTTATTTGTAGTTAAGTATTTTTTATACATAATTTAATCGCCTGGCATAAAACATTGTTTATTTGAGCCACCATATGCTTTAGTCTGCAAACACTGTTTACGATTTACAACATCAGTGAGAGTGTTGCGTGAGGGCGGCGACGACGCCGACGACGGCCCCGCAGGTACCAGTAGAGAGAAGCGCGAACGAAGTTTCTGATCGAACACTAGCTGGGCAGGCGAAACGCCCGTAGTGGTGTGAACTGAGTTCCTATAGTCGAAGAGGTATTTCAATAAACTTTGGTTGACATCTTGTGCAGTACTACGTAACAAACATGTCCGAATACCCTTTTTTACAACTTTAACGAAACTTTCCGCCTGCCCATTACTGGCCGGGCTATAAGCGGGAGAGGTTATGTGGGAAATCTCATTTACCTCGCAAAAACGCGCAAACTCATTTGATGTGAAACAAGTGCCGTTATCACTGACCAGCGTATGCATAAGACCGAATCTTGACATGAAGTCATACAACTTAGCTATGACTACAGGCGGTGTTATATTACTTAACAAATACACTTCTACCCATTTGGAATAGGCGTCTATTACGATAACTAAGTACGATTTGTTGTTTATCGGGCCGAGTACATCTATGTGTATCCTGTAAAAATACCTGCTGTGGGTAGGGCCGCACAGCCAGCGGCGCCCGTGGAGGTGTTGGCCGGAGTTGTGAACAGATATGGCAATTCCCAATCGTGTTTT
The DNA here is from genome assembly GCA_911728535.1 of Pammene fasciana. Taxonomy (NCBI): domain Eukaryota; kingdom Metazoa; phylum Arthropoda; class Insecta; order Lepidoptera; family Tortricidae; genus Pammene; species Pammene fasciana. The sequence continues at coordinate 7,022,750 of OU452283.1, forward strand.
CAATAGCCTTGTCTATGCCGGGAAACCATAACCTACTCCGTGCCTCAGCTTTGCACTTTACTATTCCTAAATGCGATTTATGTAGTTCCGCTAATATTTTACCCTGTAACCTTTTAGGTACCTATCACGATTTTATGGCCTCGCATAAGAAACCCATTCTCAACCGAAAGTTGGTTCCTACATAAAAAAATATTTTATATTTTATAACCCTTTTTAAAGTTATATCGCTAATACATTCCTCACGCAGCGTATCAAATGTAACGGGTAACGTATCATCGATCACAAAATTTCCGTATGACGCCCTGTCGTCAATTAACTCTGCGACCGCACTGGTTTCGTGGCCCGACAGTGAGCCGGTGCGTGATTCATCGGGCAGTGTCGCGCGGGATAGGTAGTCAGCGCTGTTATCAGCACTACGTATGTATTCTATTCTATAGTTATATGCACTTAGAAACATAGCATAGCGTTGTAACCGGTTTGCTGACACCTCCGAGATTCCTCGATAAGGTGTAAAAATGGATATGAGGGGTTTATGATCCGTACGTAATACAAAAGGAACCATCCTGCCATATAAATATTGATGGAAACGACGCACTCCGAAAATTTATTGACGTTGCCTCCTTCTGTAGTTGCGAGTAACGTTTCTCGGCGGCATTTAACGTTCGCGATGCGTATGATACTGGACGTTCGACGCCGTCAGAGTCTATCAATGCTAAAATCGCGCCAAGGCCATACGGGGATGCATCGGTAGTAAGAATTATCGTCGCGTCGAGATTAAAATGGGCTAACAGCTGATCTGAGCCATGGCCATGAAAGCATGGTTTTGTTCGGTATTCCAAACCCATTTACTTCCTTTTTGTAGTAGTTGATACAGCGGACTATAAATTTCTATAATAGTTTACTAAGCCCAAAAATGACTGTAAACTGGCAACATTTATCGGCGTTGGTGCATTCAAAATGGCTTCAACTTTTTTGGGTGACTTCTTCAAGCCGTGTTTATTTATAGTATATCCCAAATACCCTAATTCGTCCTTGAAAAAGTCACATTTAGCCTTTTGTAAGGTAAGACCGGCATCCTGGAGCCTTTGAAGTACTGCCTGCAACCTCGACAAATGTTCCTCCCTGTTAGCTCCTGTCACCAATACATCATCTAACATACATAAAACTCCGTCCATACCTGCTAACACGCACTCCATAACACGCTGGAAAATGCCGGCGCGCTTGCTAAACCGTATACTAACCTGGAGTTCGATTTTTGAATCTCATCGGGTGACTTATTTCGTACTAAATTATAGACCGGACTCTCAGTGGAGTCCCGTTTGCAAAAATTGCGGACCTCATTCTGACTTCTGATATATATTGTATGGATCCCAGACATCCAATTAACAGATGTTGCCAACCAGTTTTGTGGTCCCCTCTCCCCTCCCTGCCCTCACAAATTTTATAAGTAAATTACAAAGATTTTTGGTTTTAATTATGGAATTTCATTAGCATTCTTTTCCTTATAGGTGCCTATATGTGTCATAAATAAAATACGAGCCATTACACCAATAGATAACTTTTATTTTGATGAAATATTACGAATATTACGAAAAAAAAATTCTTCACTAAAAATCTTGTGGGCCGCACCTATAAATGGCACCCGTAGCATGCAAAACTTCCGCGTCGGGGGGAGGGGGGATACCCCTGTTGCCCCCCCTCTGTATAAGCGCCTGACTGACATGGTACAAAAATTGAAGAAGAGAACGCGGAGAGCAATGAGGGTAGCGTTGAGGAATGACGACTCTCAAAGCTGGGATGCATATATGTAGAGAAATTAGGAATAAGTACCTACACAAAACTGAGAGAGAAATCTAGCTGGGAGGGCTGTAAAAAGTTTACGAAGGAAATTTACAGCTATTCGGAGGGGCACGAGTTGTAAAACTGCTGGCAGGGAAACGATCGTGTCAACTGGGTAGGGAGAGAGGAGAGAGAGTGGGGGCTAGTCAGTCAGGGAACCAGAAAAGATACGAGTACTAGGCATCATGCTGAAATCGTACTTTCTAGACTGTGGGAAAGAAGGTATCATTTCCATTCTTGACAGCGCGTCTCTTTGTATGAGTGCATGTCTTTTATCCTGGCAGTTCCGTCTCCATTCTTTGCTTTTATTCTGTACCACTGCTCAGTGTCAGTACCTTCATTAGGTCTCTTTGGTATTCTTTAACATGGGTTCTGTGCCACCAGACTCGACCACAGGTCGCCCCATATAGTACTGTGGGTAGTATTATAAAAGCAGCCCAATGCATACTGCTTCGTCTTCAAAGCTCTCTCTACCCTATCGACGAGCTCGCAACGTCACAAGCGCGCGCGGCCAGTCTAGAGCAGCGGTAAAGGGCCGGGGGTGGACTGAATGACAAAGGACCATGAGCGTGCGCGGGAACATGGCTTTTTATAATGTCTAGGGTATCAGATAGACGAATCACAAAACATTACGCGGTCCGCTATTTTTGCAAACGAACATCTCATTGGAGCCTGCTCTATAAAGAGTATTTGTATTGTATTGTATTGTATCTATTGAGCACGAGTATATATACTCGTATATTTAGAATAAAAACTTTTTACAAAAAAAAAGATAAACCGACTTCAAAAGGGATAACATGAATCATTATATTATTTATATACGTTACCAACTGATATGTTTGAAGTCGGTGCCAAGCCAAATTTGGAAGAGTTAATACGAACGAGGCGATGTGTTCAGTGAATTGTCATTTTTACTAGATAACTATTCTAGAGCTAATACGGTATGAATCGCACGTAGATATACATTCGTTTCCACCATGCGTTAACTGTTAGGCAAGTAGGTACAGAAAGTATAATCATGCGTCCTATGTTTGTTTGTTAACACATTGTTGGGACTAATGTCGAACGAAGCCCGTGGTTCGCTTTGAATTATTTATCCTTCTTCATCTTAGGTTTAATCCGTAGTATAAAGGAATTCGATTGCTAGATTAATTTTTCTATACTCACATATACCCAGTACACACGCCGTGTCAGTAAAAAAAGGCACGATATTCAAATTTTCTATGGAAGGTCAATCTTACGCGTCTACATTTTTTTTCTATTTGCTGCCTTTTTCTGATTATTGACAAAGCAGACGTGTATCAGAATATATATATATATATATATATATATATATATATACCAACACGGTAAATGTTGATCTTTCGAGACGTAAGATCAGTTAATTGTTGATCCGTCTGCTTACTAGATTTGTTGATCCGTTGAGAATCGAAAATCAAAGTTTTTATATTAATATAAGAATGATTTTAATAAAATGCGGTCAGTTATTGGATGGGGGGGGGGGGCGGGTGATTCGGCGGAACGAGTGATTGGATGGTTAGTTGTTTGGTATGGGTTGTATGGTTGGTTGGGATAGATTTCCACGTGTTTGTGGAGGGCATCAGGATCGAAGTAAAGGCCCAGATGAAATATCTAGGCCTCATGCTAGACAGCAGGTGGCGCTTCGGCCCGCATTTAAGCGGAATGTCGGCGCGCCTGCTGAAGGCCGCCGACGCTTTTTCTTGGCTCCTCCCGAATCTGGGGAGCATGGCCCTTTCCGGGGTCCCAATCTGGGCGGACTCTCTCTATAGGAGGGAAAATGCCGCCGCCATCAGCCGTCCCCAAAGGGCCATGGCACAGCGGGTGGCGAGGGCTTACCGTTCGGTAAGTTTCACGGCCGCGTGCGCTCTGGTCGGCACCCCGCCTTGGTAGCTTGAGGCGTGGGTGCTCGCCAGAGTGTACGAGTGAACGGCGGCACGGAGAGCGCTTGGGGAGCACCCGGCCCTGGAAGAGCGGGAGGCCGTTCGGCAGGAGGCTGGGAACGCACTCATCCGACACTGGGTGGATGACCTCACTTCCGCTACTTTAGGCCGCCGGACATTGGACGCGCTGGGATCAGTCCTACAAGGTTGGGTCGAGTGGTCACACAAGCGGTAATCAAAGAAACGTACGTTCCCCATACGAAATATCACAAAAATCCTTTCTTATTCCTTGCTTACGTTATAAATTAAAATTATGTCTACTGTGAAAATATCAAATTTCTTAGTTTAGTAGTTTCGGGTCACGGGATGAATTTTCCAAAACAATGAAAATTTGTTTCTTAGTTTTTAATTAAGAGTCTAAACACAAAATATCACATCATTCACATCCCATGCTAAAACAAACGAATGGTTCCCATACAAATGATCACAAACATCCTTCCTTATTCCTTGCTACAAATAAGGTCTACTGTGAAAATTTCAAGTGTCTAGGTTTAGTAGGTTCGGGTCTGCATTGATATGTCAGTCAGTCAGGACTTTTCCTTTTATATGTATAGATAGATGATTACTCATCCAACCTGTACAGGTACAATGATCTCACCGAGAAATATTATTTTACTCAACAAATGTTGATCCGATGGGTTGTGGCATGAGTTAATTGTTGATCCTTTGGCTATTGCCAACTATTATTGATCCGAACAATTTTTGTTCATCTAATGTATGAGTCTGCATACAGACAGATGTTGCTCCGATCGGATCAACAATTGATGTCCCTTCTGGTAGGCTAAGTTAAGTCCAAATAAATAGGAGGAACGGCTATCGCAGTCAAATCCACTATAAGGTACCTGGGCATTATCCTTGACAGTCGCTGGACGTTTTGGGAGCATTTTAAATGCCTGGCGCCAAATAAATCGGGGCAGCGTCGGCTCTCAGCCGTCTTCTTCCAAATCGCTAGGCCGAACATCGGATGTCGGAGACTGTACGCAGGAGTGGTATAGTCGATGGCTCTGCACGGGGCACCCATATGGGCTGGGTCCCTGTCCTCCCAAAACCAGGTCCAATTACGGAGGCCGCAACGGGTCATGGCGGTCAGGATGGCGAGGGCATACCGAACCCTCTCCTACAAGGCACCGTGCGTACTGGCGGGAACCCCGCCCTGGGACCTGGACGCCGCGGTTCTGGCCGATATTTATTGGCGTGTCACGAGGCGCGGGCGCGAGGAAATTTCCCTCTTCTAGAAGAGGTCAGACGGTGTAGGCTAGACTCTCGTCAAGTGCTCCTAGGAAAATGGAAGTTCTCTTCCAGGTTGGAGGAGCCCAGTGCTGGCCACTGGACCATCGGAGCAATTCTTCTGGAGAAATAGGTCGAAAGGCGTGATAAGTTTCTTTCCTTCCACCTCACACAGATCCTTTCGGAGCATCGCTGCTTCGGCAAATACCTGTGTAGGGTGGCGGGTTGGGAACCAACGGCGAAATGCCACGGGTGCGGCGACGCCGAAGACACGGCACTACATACGCTGGCTGTGTGCCCGTCCTAGGCGGAGCAGCGGGCCGCACTCATGGTGGTTGTAGGACGTTACCGGTGCAAGCCATGGTCGACAGCGACAGGGCCTGGAAAGCGATGGTCTCCTCCTACTGCGAGGACGTGATGGCTCCGCAGGAGACAGCGGAGCGTGTAAGGGAGGCAGATCCGGCCTTCCACCCAATGCGTTTCAAGCGTGTGGGGCGGCGACTGCCACCCCAACGGCGTCTGTGGGTGGAAGACTCGGGGACGTTTGCTGCCTAGACATGGGCCCCTTAGCTGGAAGGTGAACGATTAAGTCTCTCGGTGCGCATATTAGAGAAAAATAGGGAAAAAATGCTCGCAGAGAAGAGTCTGCTGCGCGGGCAATCGCTGACGGGGTTACGGTAGTGTGCCTTATCGTTCTCGCGACCCCGATCATTAGCACCAAGGCGGCAAAGGGGTTTTTAGTGTAAATCCGCCTGACAAATCCTGCTCGTAGGTAAATAAATGATATTTAATATATTAGAATATTAAACCCTAAAAATAGATTAAAAATAAATGATAAAAAGAGGAATCTCATTTATTTGGACCTAACTGAACCTGCCAGAAGGGACAGCAATTGTTGATCTCATCGGAGCTGTATGCAAAGTTAGTTAGTTAACTTACGCCACAACCCATATGTTCAATATTTGTTGAGTGAAATTGTATTTCTCGGCTATATATATTGATCATATGGGTTGTGGTGTGAGTTAATTAATGATCCGTTCGCTATTTGCCAGCTATTGTTGATCCGAACAGTTTTTGTTGATCTAATGTATGAGTCTGCATACAGACAGATGTTGCTCCGATCGGATCAACAATTGATGTCCCTTCTGGTAGGCTATATATTGTATATATTGATCATATGGGTTGTGGCGTGAGTTATTTGTTGATCCTTTCGCTATTTGGCAACTATTGTTGATCCGCGAGTTTTTGTGGATCTAATGTATGACTTTGCATACAGCTCCGATGAGATCAACAATTGCTGTCCCTTCTGGCAGGTTCAGTTAGGTCCAAATAAATGAGATTCCTCTTTTTATCATTTATTTTAAATCTATTTTTAGGGTTTAATATTCTAATATATTAAAGATCATTTATTTACCTACGAGCAGGATTTGTCAGGCGGATATTTAATTTACACTAAAAATCCCTTTGCCGCCTCGGTGCTAATGGTCGGGGTCACGAGAACGATAAGGCACACTACCGTAACCCCGTCAGCGATTGCCCACGCAGCAGACTCTTCTCTGCGAGCATTTTTTCCCTATTTTTTCTGGGCGGACTCCCTCCATAGGAGGCAAAATGCCGCCGACATCCGCCGGCCCCAAAGGGCCATCTTCAGAGCCAAATAAAAACTTGGCATCTTGCTTCATCAGATCAGTTTACAGTTTTGATCCTGACGCTATCCGCAAAGATGTGGAAATCTATCCCAACCAACCATACACCAACACCAAACAACATGGGCCCCGTAGCTGGAAGGCGAACGATTAAGTCTCTCGGTGCGCAAATAAGAGAAAAAAAAGGGAAAAAATGCTCGCAGAGAAGAGTCTGCTGCGCGGGCAATCGCTGACGGTAGTGTGCCTTATCGTTCTCGCGACCCCGACCATTAGCACCGAGGCGGCAAAGGGGTTTTTAGTGTAAATTAAATATCCGCCTGACCAAGCCTGACAAATCCTGCTCTTAGGTAAATAAATGATCTTTAATATATTAGAATATTCAACCGTAAAAATAGATTTAAAATAAATTACAAAAAGGTGAATCTCATTTATTTGGACCTAACTGAACCTGCCAGAAGGGACAGCAATTGTTGATCCCATCGGAGCTGTATGCAAACTCATACATTAGATCCACAAAAACTCGCGGATCAACAATAGTTGGCAAATAGCGAACGGATCAACAATTAACTCACGCCACCATTTGATCAACATTTGTTGAGTGAAATTATATTTCCCCGATCATCTATCTATACCAATAAAAGAAAAGGCCCTGTGCGGATTGACTGACTAACTGAAACATCAACGTAGAACCGAAACTACTTAACCTAACCTAGAGACTTGAAATTTTCACAGTAGACATAATTTATAATGTAGACAAGGAAAAAGGAAGGCTTTTTAGAATCTTTTGTATGAGTAATGTGCGTTACTTTGAGCAAGCGATATGATATTTTGAGTGTAGGTTTTGAGGTCATTAAACCTTTGAGCTTCACCTCACCGAGAAATATAATTTCACTCAACAAATATTGAACATATGGGTTGTGGCGTGAGTTAATTGTTGATCCGTTCGCTATTTGCAAACTATTGTTGATCCGAACAGTTTTTGTTGATCTAATGTATACATGAGTCTGCATACAGACAGATGTTGCTCCGATCGGATCAACAATTGATGTCCCTTCTGGTAGGCTATATATATTGATCATATGGGTTGTGGCGTGAGTTAATTGTTGATCCGTTCGCTATTTGCCAGCTATTGTTGATCCGAACAGTTTTTGTGGATCTAATGTATGAGTCTGCATACAAACAGATGTTGCTCCGATCGGATCAACAATTAATGTCCCTTCTGGTAAGCTATATATTGTATATATTGATCATATGGGTTGTGGCGTGAGTTAATTGTTGATCCGTTCGCTATTTGGCAACTATTGTTGATCCGCGAGTTTTTGTGGATCTAATGTATGACTTTGCATACAGCTCCGATCGGATCAACAATTGCAGTCCCTTACAGTTTAAGATTCTAATAGATTAAATATCATTTTTATACTCGGCGACTGTAATACTCGAATTGAGATTGTGGTGGCGGAACTACTAGCGCATACTTTTTGATAGAGCTTCTATGGTCGCATATTGTAGCATCCATAACAATCACAGAAAGGATTTCCATACAATATTGTGAAACTGTTGTCGGGCCCCGCATTGCGTGTCGCCGCCGGCACAATCCACCGGGAGATCGAACGTTACTCAATTACATAGAAGCAGTAGGTTGTGCACGGCTTTCGTCGAACTCAATTCTTACCGGCTTGCTTAAGCACTCGTATAAAAACTATTGTGTGCAACGGTACATAATAAGGGTTCTTAAAATTCTCGGGTCTGTTTTTACAAAATTCGGCTTCGCCTCATTTTGTAACTTCGACCCTCAAATCTTAAGAACCCTTATTATGTAACTGTTGCACAAAATACTATTATTTAACTCTCTTATTTATTTAGAGGACACAGTTCAGGTAAGAAAGCATATCAAACGTTTTGCGAAGCAGCCAGATTTGAATTTTATTTTTATTTTTCATTTTAATTACACAATTGTATATACTATCTTTAATGTATTAGTATTACTGTTTTGAAAAAATAAGTCCCGCCGAGTTTCTTACCGGTAATCGTTGCCGTTCAGAGGTGTAGGGTTAGAACCGGTAGTAGTTTATTTTCATGACGTTCATAAGTGCATTGTAATGTGCCTAAATTAGAGAATAAATATCTTTTATCTTTTCTTTTTTTTTAAATAAGAGCAGGATCTGTCAGGCGGATATTTAAAGAAATGCGGTCAGTTATTGGATGCGTGTGATTTTACGAGACGAGTTATTAAAATTAAATTCATATTTAGGATGGTGTTGGGTCTGGCGCGCACACGACGTACTAGGGATGCGGCTCGCACGCGCATTGCCGCTTTAAAACAGGTCACGTGTGCCTCGGCGAACATCTGTGAGGCACTGCAATACCGCGGCAGCCCCATCAACACCCGGAACGCATTATTATATTGAACTTGTAGGGCCTTGTACGACCCTTTTGTAAATTTGCTCCACAGGCTGCATGTGTAAAAAGTGCTACAAAAGGCTCTGAATAAAGTTATTTCACTCTCTTTAGAGCAGCGAGCAAACCTGCGGGCAATCATATTTGCTCTTATCGACAAGGCCCTACGTTCGCGTTCAATATCAGCATTATCTTTGAGGTCAGCGGTTAGTATATGTCCTAGGTATTTATACTTGAACACTCTTTCGAGGTCCACCGAGTTAAGTCGGATAGGTGGTACTTCAGATGGTAACATAGCACCGACCCCAAAGACCATATACTGACTTTTGCTGACATTATATCTCAGCCCGTGAGCTTGCGCATAGTCCTCACAAACCTGCAGCAGTCTTCTCATACCGCAAACTGACGCGCTCAGCAGCACCATATCATCGGCATAGCCAGGGACTGATTTCGTTACGGTAGAAGCGTTACGATACTGGTATAGAATTACGATACCGCAATGTTTTAAAGGTAGAGCTATAGCGGTTGAAATATTGCGGTACGGTACCGAAATAAAATTACGATATCGCAATTTTTTCGTTACGGTACTTATACCTTAATATAGCGATACTTATACCGTTATGATTTCGGTATCGTTATTTTCATCGCAGAATTTACGAGGTAGGTACTTGTTTGCGGCGGTAAAGCAACTGACCAAGGGTGCGGGATGCGGGGCGCGGGGCAGGTAGCCGGCAAGTATCTACTTGCTCAAGGTCACGGAGGCGCGCTCGGCGATAATTGTAGTGAATTCATTTTAGTCTTCCTCAGTTGAAATTTCGTGAAAGAGTTTATAGTGTAGGTACATTGAATCGATCATTGATATTAACTCGATGCGGATATGGAACTGAATTTTTTTATGTATACAGTAATTTGGTATAGTATTGCGCGACTAATAAAAAATGGAAGATTTTTTTGACGCGAATTATTTTTTAAATAACACTAAAATAAAAATAGAATAAAAATAAAATAAAAGTAAAAAAATAAAATAAAAATAAAATAAAAATAAAATAAAAATAAAATAAAAATAAAATAAAAATAAAATAAAAATAAAATAAAAATAAAATAAAAATAAAATAAAAATAAAATAAAAATAAAATAAAAATAAAATAAAAATAAAATAAAAATAAAATAAAAATAAAATAAAAATAAAATAAAAATAAAATAAAAATAAAATAAAAATAAAATAAAAATAAAATAAAAATAAAATAAAAATAAAATAAAAATAAAATAAAAATAAAATAAAAATAAAATAAAAATAAAATAAAAATAAAATAAAAATAAAATAAAAATAAAATAAAAATAAAATAAAAATAAAATAAAAATAAAATAAAAATAAAATAAAAATAAAATAAAAATAAAATAAAAATAAAATAAAAATAAAATAAAAATAAAATAAAAATAAAATAAAAATAAAATAAAAATAAAATAAAAATAACATAAAAATAAAATAAAAATAAGTAGCCAGGATCATACACCAGCAGCTTGCTCTCCTATACGGTCTTGTGGACCACGAAGTGCCGTACTACAAGTACACACCTGCGCCAGTTCTCGAAAATGGTCGTGCCACGCTCTATTGGGATCGATCTATTATCACGGACAGGACTATTGTAGCCAATAAGCCTGATATAGTGATAATAGACCGATCGCAACGCCGGGCCATGCTCGTCGACATCACCGTTCCATGTGACGTTAACCTCGTGAAGGCTGAGAAGGACAAATCCAGCAAGTACCTAGACTTAGCTCACGAGGTAACCGCCATGTGGGAGGTTGATTCGGCGATCATTGTGCCGATAGTTGTTTCTGCGAACGGTCTCATAGCGAAGAGTCTCGACCAACATCTTGAGAGACTTTCGCTACGGGGTTGTGGTTGGATCAAGGGTCAGATACAGAAGGCGGTAATTCTGGACACGGCGCGCATAGTCCGAAGGTTCCTCTCTCTGCGGCCCTAACCACCGGCAGCCGGGGCCTTGCTCCGTTGCCGGCGGCACCGTAGGTTAGGTTTATTATAATGTTTTTATTGTTTTTGTATGTTTTTGATGTATTTTTGTATTTTACTTTTGTAAAAATATTATAAAACAACCTAACTTGAATGAAAATAAATAAAGAAAAAAAAATAAAAATAAAATATAAATGAAATAAAAATAAAATTTAAATAAAATATAAATAAAATTAAAAATATATATAAAAAAAAAATAAAAAAAAAAAATAAAAAAAAAAATAATATATCTTGATATAGTGTTCCCGCGAATCTCGACTTCGGCTCCGCTCGGCTCCGCTCCGCTCGGTTGTTGAAAGAGAGATTGTGTCGAACGGACCCTTCGCATTATGTGTTATACTCGTGGTCTTTGCATTGATTTGATTCCAGATGTTTTTTTAAGTAATTACATATTGGTATTATTCTGTTCTCTGATAACCAGCCATTATGAGTTTGTACAAAAAAACCAGAGGTGGGATTGGTGTGATTTTTGAATTTCACCGGTGCCTTTTTTTGTATGCAGCCGATGACTACTTAGTACGAAATAAGCCACCCGATGAGAATCAAAAATCGCACCTCAGGTAGGTACACTAGGTACTAGGTACCTACTTGTCAATGTCGGTGAATATGAAAGTTCATCCAAATAAATATATTAATATCTCTAATTAATATTTACTCCCTAGTAAGAAATGCTACAGGTAGACCAATGCAACAATTTAAAAGTATTTTAAGAGAAATAATAATATACCTACTTTGTTATTCATAAATATTATTACTGGCTGGACAACCGTCTTTCTTCGGTGAAAACACTAAGAAATAGTTGCACGTGCAGATAAAGATAACAAACAATAGTTTGCGGGCCATTGATAATGATTATTACCTTCAAGTAGCTTTGGGTTTTACCTGTTAAGTACCATGTGTTCCTATTGTTTGTGAAGTTAAGTGAGAGCAAAAACAATACAGTAATGGATTTTAGTAGTCAACGCTTAAAATATGTATACACTTTTGAACCTTATTACAATGGAGTAAGGTGCAAAAGTATACACTTATTTATGGCGTTGACAAGCAACTTCTCGTCCGCTAAGGGCGCTAAGACAGGACAATATTGATCTTTCGAACTCGCGGAGCGTATGCGAAGTGAGTTCTTACAAACAACTCCAGACCGAACCGAACTGTCACCTAGCTACTGGGACGTCTCGGCATTTGGATGGCTTTTTGATTTCGATAGTTTGTCTGACGATAACTTTAGTTACGTTTATCTGATCTTTATGACATTTCTTGGGGCTGTAGCAGAGATACATAAAATTTGTAAGTTCGTATATGAGCGGGATCGATCAAGTCGCTATGGAGTTAGATGGAGAAAACAAATCCTCCTTGGGGTCTTGTTATATTGGTCTACTCGTTTGCAAGTAAATCGCGAGTTCTCAGTTCGAGGCGGACTACTAGTATTTTTTTAAGTTCGTTGTGGTAAAAAATGAAGAACTTCACGTACTAATTTTGCTACAGTAACTAAGTACAGTACTAAGGTGAACATTTCCGAGCACATTGGAGAAGATTGTTTTTCTACTCTGAGACAATTGAACACTAACAGTTCAATGCAAATTGATTTCAATTAGAATTAAAATCAATTGACTCATCAATCTGTTACAAATAACTAATAATTGGAAATAATTAATGTTTAGTCTTTTTCAACATTGAAAATTGGTGAAAAGTTTTTAGTGTAGATTCATTAAATAGATAATTGATATTAATAATTATATCAGTGCAGATATGAAGTTGAATGTTAGGTAAATATATTTTTAATAAAAATTCTTTATTATTTTATTTGTTTTCTTTTAATATTTTTGATTTCAGTGTTTTATTTTTATTTTATTTTTATTTTATTTTTATTTTATTTTTATTTTATTTTTATTTTATTTTTATTTTATTTTTATTTTATTTTTATTTTATTTTTATTTTATTTTTATTTTATTTTTATTTTATTTTTATTTTATTTTTATTTTATTTTTATTTTATTTTTATTTTATTTTTATTTTATTTTTATTTTATTTTTATTTTATTTTTATTTTATTTTTATTTTATTTTTATTTTATTTTTATTTTATTTTTATTTTATTTTTATTTTATTTTTATTTTATTTTTATTTTATTTTTATTTTATTTTTATTTTATTTTTATTTTATTTTTATTTTATTTTTATTTTATTTTTATTTTATTTTCATTTTATTTTCATTTTATTTTCATTTTATTTTTATTTTATTTTTATTTTATTTTTATTTTATTTTTATTTTATTTTTATTTTATTTTTATTTTATTTTTATTTTATTTTTATTTTATTTTTATTTTATTTTTATTTTATTTTTATTTTATTTTATTTTATTTTTATTTTATTTTTATTTTATTTTTATTTTATTTTTATTTTATTTTTATTTTATTTTTATTTTATTTTTATTTTATTTTTATTTTATTTTTATTTTATTTTTATTTTATTTTATTTTATTTTATTTTTATTTTATTTTTATTTCATTTTTATTTATTTTTTTTTCTATTTTTTTATTTTTTTTTATTTATTTTTTTATTTTTTTATTTTTTTTAATTTTTTTTTACTTTATTTTTTTTATTTTTATTAAATTTTATTTTATTTTTCTTAAAATTTTTATTTTATTTTTATTTAATTTTTATTTAATTTTTATTAATTTTATATTTAATTTTTATTTAATTTTTATAACTGAAAATGTTTTGTTAAAGGTGTCTTGTACTACTTATGAAATCCTAAAATCAACAAAACACAACGCACGCAAAACGAATAAAGCGCAACTAACGACAAGAAGCTAAAAGCGAATAACTCAAAAATGTGCCGCACTGAACGAAATCAAACAAAATAGGTGCTTAGGGCAAGCACTCAATAACTAACGCTGATTGGTTGTCGCCGGTCAGTCGGCGGGGCATCCTCACCCTCATATACCTCAATCCATACCTTTATGATAACGGTTGAAGTATCGAAAAAAATAGCGGTACCGTTATATTTCTGTACAGAAATATATCGGTTGCGCTATCGAAATCATACCGAAACATGCGGTATGACGTCATACCGTTTTATAAAGGTACCTTTATATTCCGGTTATGCAGTCCCTGGGCATAGCTCAGGTTGTTTACGTTAACGCCATCTACATGACAGCCTATATGCATACTGCTGAGCGCGACAATCAGCTCATTCATGTACAGGTTGAACAGCGCTGGCGAGCTCAATCCCCCCTGCCTCACACCGCATTCCATACCATATGACTCAGATAGCGCGCCGGCCCACCGAACATAGTTGATCTGGCTTCCATACCAATATCTGAACAACATTATGAGTTCTTGAGGAAAGCTTACAGACTCAAGTTTTTTCCATAGCAGATCGTAGGAAACCAGATCAAATGCTTTCGAAAGGTCTAGGTAGCATGCATAGATAGGCGTGTTTCTGGTCACATAGTACGCAACAGTGTGCTTAAGGCTCAGAATGGCACTTTCAGTCGAAAGTCCGGGTCTGAATCCAAACTGATTATCGTGCAGCAAGAGTACTTTGTTTAACTGAGCGTTAAGCACACCGTCGAGCACTTTTGCAACAATAGTCGCAAGTGATATTGGTCTATAGTTGCACTTATCTGATAAGTCCCCAGTTTTATTTTTTATAACAGGTATAACTATAGTTTTAATTAAGTCTGGGGGCAAATAAGCATGAGCAACACAGAGAGAGAAGAACATCGCCAGCACTCTCATTATATGTTGACCAGCGTAGCGCAGGTGCTCGACACTGAGGCCATCGTGACCAGGCGATTTGCCTCCCGATATTGACTTAATGGCTTTCTCCACTTCATGGGCAGATATTGTCATCACATTTCGGTCATTTCCAGCCCCAGTGACAGCACCCTTCCCACAAAAGTTGAAATTAGGCTTCACAATAAACTGCTCCCTAAAAACGTTGGCAATTTCTCTAGGGTCATTTACACCATCTACACTCACGGGAGGGCCAGGCCGTACATTTAGCTTGTTGGTCGACTTCCAGAAAGCAGAAAAGTCTTTCTTTGAATGATGCGCGGCCAATATATCCATTTTAATTAGGTCTTGGTGGTCCTGGCACCACTTTAATTTGGATTTAAATAAACGTCGGTTTTCACACATTCTGTCAAACTGTATACCTACTGTCGGTTTACCAGCATAGACCCAGTCCAAAAATGACCGCCTTGCCCTCCCATGGGCGTCCTTAACGTGTTTGTTCCAGCCAATAATACGCTGTTTCTTATTTTTATTGGGTTTATTATGCTCAGTACTCGTATTATTACTAATTGTTGCAGACTCACTCAGGGCAGATATAATGTCACAATACAAGTTATTTAAAATTAGCTGATGACATGTTTTGTTACAATATTTGTCACCACAGTCTATAAATTGAGAAGGGAACTGAATAGCTTTCAGCCTATTGTTACATTCCATTGTGTACAGCGCAATCTGCTCCTTTGATCTTTCACCCCACACGGCGTAGTTACGTTTTATAGGACCAGACACAGGTAACCTAGGCTTTAGGGAGTTTAAGTTACATTCAACGGTAAGGGGGAAGTGATCTGACCAGTGCACACCATAATCTACATAAATATTACTAATAGTACACAAAGCCGATTGCGTCACAATACAATGGTCCAACCAACGCTTTGATTTGTGCGCTTCACTTATAAAAGTAAAAGCATCGGAAGAAAGTCCAAGCCTGTTTATATCAACACAAACCCACGCCTGTTCATCACAGTAGTTCATCAACTCACTGAAGAATAGTGTACCTGGGTGCGAATTGAGGTCTCCCAATATGTAAACAGATTCTATGCCGTATTCGTCAATAATCGCACTTACCGCACTTAGACAATCCGTAAACTCAGATAAGTTCTCTGCGCAGTCTGTAGGCATGTATACGGATATCACAACAAACGGCCGATCATTCGTCGATACCTTAACCGCGCACAAACGGGGATTATTGCACTTTATTACTGATACACACGGAAACACTGGCCCTATAAACAAGCCTACGAGTAGTCGTGAGTCGCACAAAAGATACCCTCAAATGTTCCTGATACTAATCGCTTAAACTTAAACCCTATGTTAACAGCATAGGGTCGATTCCTAGTTTTATTTTTTAGTATAATCATTAGTTATAATTTAAATACACACTGTTATTGTTAAATTTTGTCGAAAGTGCTTGCTTATTGCGTTAGCTTGTAATAATTTTAGATAAGTTAACTATTTATAAGTTGTCTTATAAGTGAAATTCCTGTAATTTCTTTAGACAATAAAGTTTCTTTAAACCGAACAAATCACTTCTCCAAAGCAGCGCAACCCCTCCAAAGGGCCGCCCGCGCAGCATGCCCGCCGACGTGTCCACCGCCGATGTACCAGTGTATAAAAAATCTGGAAATTGGATGGCTGGTTGTTTGGTGTGGGTGTATGGTTGGTTGGGATAGATTTCCACATCTTTGCGGAGAGCGTCAGGATCAGAACTGTAAACTGATGTGATGAAGCAAGATGAAAAGTTTTTATTTGGCTCTGAAGATGGCCCTTTGGGGCTGGCGGATGTCGGCGGCATTTTGGCTCCTATGGAGGGAGTCCGCCCAGATTGGGATCCCGTAAAGGGCCATGCTCCCCAGATTGGGAGGAGCCAGGAGACACCGACCGAAGCCATCATCATGCGCGCCGATAGCCCGCTAAAATGCAGGCCGAAGCGCCACCTGCCGTCTAGTATGAGGCCCAGATACTATACTAATAATCCGCCTCGAACTAAGAACTTGCTCGTTGACGTTTGGGGTCTTCTGACTTCACAACCCCTTGATTGATCCCGCTCAGATTTCAATGAAGAAATTTTGTGCGCCTCAGCTGTAACCCCACCAAATATTGTAAAGATTGGAAAAATGATACTCAAGTCTCAAGTTATCGTCTAACAAACAATCGAAATGGAAATGCCATCGAAACGAAATGCACGGCCGTCCCACTGGCTCGCTAAAAGTAAAATTAAAGAACTTCGTTCGCTACCGCGCGGCGCGCACTCGTCCAATGATCTTTAATTTATTTTAATGTCAAACTGTAAAAATACCATCACTACCTAGTATAAAACAAAGTCGCTTCCGCTGTCTGTCTGTATGTGTGCTTATATCTTTAAAAGTAAACAACGGATTTTGGTGCGTTTTTTAATAGATAGAGTAATTCAAGAGGAAGGTTTATATGTATCATATCTATCTAATACCCTTTCATTGGTAACCGGTTCCGGTCCCGGCAAGGAAAAAGGAAGGATTTTTGTATGAGGTACGTGCGTTACTTTGAGCAAGCGATGATTTTGTAAGCTTTAAGGTCATTGAACCTTTGAGGTTCACTTCACCGAGAAATATAATTTCACTTAACAAATGTTGATCCGATGGGTTGTGGTATGTGTTAATTGTTGATCTGTTAGCTATTGCCAACTACCGGATCAACAATTGCCGTCTCTTCTGCTAGGTTAAATTAGGTCCAAATAAATAAGATTCGCCGTTTTATCATTTATTTAAAATGGTATTTTTACAGTTTGACATTAAAATATTTTAAAGATCATTGGACGAGTGCGCGGTAGCGGACGAAGTTCTTTAATTCAAGTTTTAGCGTGCCAGTGTTTTGATGGCATTTCCATTTAGATTTGATAGACGAATACTTGAGTATCATTTTTCCAATCTTTACAAATTTTGGTAGGGTTACAGATGAGGCGCACAAAATTTTATCATTAAAATGTGAGCAAGATCAATTAAAGGGTTGTGAAGCCAGAATACCCCAAACGTCAACGAGCAAGCTCTTAGTTCGTGGCGGATTATTAGTATAGTATCTGGGCGTCATACTAGACAGCAGGTGGCGCTTCGGCCCGCATTTTAGCGGGCTATCGGCGCGCCTGCTGAAGGCCGCGAACCGTGTCCCCTGGCTTCTTCCGAATCTGGAGAGCATGGCCCTTTACGAGGTCCCAATGTGGGCGGACTCCCTCCATAGGAGGCAAAATGCCGCCGCCATCCGCCGGCCCCATAAAGCCATCTTCAGAGCCGCCAAATATAAACTTTGCATCTATCTTCATCAAATCAGTATACGGTTCTGATCCTGACGCTCTCCGCAAAGATGTGGAAATCTATTCCAACCAACCATACACCCATACCAAACAACCACCCATCCAATAACTGACCGAATTTCATTAAATATCCGCCTGACAAATCCTTCTCTTAGTTAAGTAAATGATCTTTAATATATTTGAATCTCAAACTGTAAAGGACAGCAATTGTTGATCCGATCGGAACTGTATGCAAAGTCATACATTAGATCCACAAAAACTCGGATCAACAATAGTTTGTCCTTATTTACTTGTCTTATAAAATTAAACCTCCAAAACCCAAGCCAAAAATTCTCCTTCAGCGCAGTTTTGGTCGGATGGATGTGGATAAACTTCGCGAGGACGCATCTAAAATGGATTGGGGTGTCATTTCCGGTACTAATTCTATAGATGAGCAAGTATCAATCTTCAATTCGCTACTTGTCCAACTATATGACATTCACGCCCCTGTCCACTCTGTTAAACTCAGGCATCTTCCTGCTCCTTGGCTGACTAAGGAAATCAAGGAATTACTTGATAAAAAAAACTCTGTCAAGGCTAGATTCAAGGTTAATCCTTCGGATGCTAACAAAGCTCGCTACCACACGCTGCGTAATCGTTGCAGTACCATATGCCGCGACGCTCAAAGGCGCCATATTCATGAGTCTGTAGAAAATGGTAACCCTGCTAAAGTATGGAAGTTCTTAAAGTCATTTGGAGTTGGTGGCAAGTCTCAGCAAAACTCGTGCCCTAAGGACGTAGATTTCGATCAACTGAATCTACATTTCTCTACTTCTGCTACATTTGGTGGCCACGCTAAGGTTGAGACCCTTAAGTATCTTTCCTCACTTTCAACTCCAGACTGTTCTCCTTTTGCTCTTGTATCTTTTACTGATTGTGACGTTAGAAGGAGCATACTATCCATAACATCGAATGCCGTTGGTATTGATTGCGTTAGCCGTAATATGATCCTCCCTCTCCTTGACCTGCTCGTCCTCATTATTTCCTCTATACTTAATTTTTCTGTTTCTTCCTGCACCTATCCTTCAATTTGGAAAGACGCCCATATTATCCCACTTCCAAAAAAGTCAAATCCTTCCTCGTTTTCTGATTATCGACCTATCTCCATCCTTCCTTTCCTTTCCAAAGTACTCGAACGGCTTGTACACCAGCAGTTGACTTCTTATTTAAACAAAAATGATCTTTTTAACCCGTTCCAATCCGGTTTCCGTTCGGGTCATAGTACGGCTACTGCGCTCACTCAGATTACTGATGACATCCGGGCGGGAATGAATGATCGAAGGTTAACGGTGTTGACATTGCTAGATTTTAGCAATGCCTTCAACACCGTTGATTTTCACATTTTACTTGGCATACTGCGCTCTCTTAACGTATCTCCAACAGTAATTGAATGGTTTCGTAGTTATCTTAGTGGTCGTCGGCAGCGTATAAAGGTGGATGATTCCTATTCTGATTGGTGTCACACGCTGGCCGGTGTTCCGCAGGGTGGCGTGTTATCTCCTTTGTTGTTTTCAATATTCATTAACTCAATTACTCATAAACTTACTTCTCGCTATCACCTTTATGCCGACGACCTTCAGATATATTCACAGGGTGAAATTGACAATCTTCCATATGTAATTAATACAGTAAATACTGACCTGGTGAGTATATTAAACTGGAGCCGAAGTTTTGGACTTCTTGTTAATCCGGCAAAAACCCAGGCTATCATTATTGGCAGTTCAATGCTTATCTCAAGGATTAACTTTGAAAATCTGGCCCCTATCTGCTTTGATGGTGTCCATATTCCATATTCCCATCAAGTAAAGAATCTTGGCATTGTTATGGACCGAACATTATCTTGGATTCCTCAAGTTAGCGAAGTTAGTTAGGAAGATGTTTGCTGCTGTTGGTTCTTTACGAAGACTCCGGAATTTCCTTCCCATACCCACCAAAATTGCGCTCACTCAGACTTTACTTCTCCCTATTTTGGACTACGCCGATATTGCGTACATCGATCTCACTGAAGATCAGCTGAATAAACTTGAGCGCATTCAAAATATATGCATCCGTTTCATATTTGGGTTACGCAAGTATGATCGTGTTTCCATTTTCCGCTCCCAGCTCAAGTGGCTTCCTATACGTCTTCGCCGTAACTCCCACATATTGTCTCTCTTGTACACCATTCTTTTTCACCCGGCAACTCCCCGCTACCTCAAAGAACGTTTTAGTTACTTGCTTTCGGCTAGATCTGCTCAAAAATTGCTACTTAATGTCCCGTCTTCTTCTTCTAAATTTTATAATAGTTCTTTCACTTTTCAGGCTGTAAGACTCTGGAACAATTTACCCTTAGACTTGAGGCGTGCTAAATCTCTTGCTGTGTTCAAGAAACTACTTAAGGAACATTATTTGTCTCTCCCATGATTCGTTTATCCTGCAACTCCTATAACCGTTTTTACAACCTGTGGCCTGTAGTGTTTATTTTATTTTATTTTATTGAGTATATATAATATATATGTATATATATGACCTATGTAAGTTTATTTTATTTATTGTATATGTGTAAGTGTATTAATGTTGATTTGCATTTGCTTTTGCAACACCTACTTATTTGTTAATTTACAAAGGTTTCCGCTTCCCAAAGGTTGTCTGGAAGAGATCGCTTTTTAGCGATAAGACCGCCAATTGTTTTACCTCTACTTTTCTGTTTGTAACTTGTGTATACTCTGTTTCTTTAATTTGAGGTGTGCAATAAAGAATATTTATGTTTATGTTTATGTTCATGTTTGCAAATAGCGAACGGATCAACAATAACTCACGCCATATACCATGTTGAGTGAAATTATTATTGTTACTTAAAAAACCCTTTTGTTTGCCGCCTCGGTGCTAATGGGCGGGGTTGAGAGAGCGATCAGGCACACTACCGCAACTCCGTCAGCGGTTGTCCCCACAGCGGACGCTTCTCTGCGAGCGTTTTCTCCCTATTTCCTCTCTAAGATACGAACCGATAGACTTAATCGTTCGCCTTTCAGCTCAAGGGCCCATGTGTAGGCAGCAAACGTCCCCGATTCTGCCGCCCACAGTGGTAGTCAGCGTTCGTACGCCAGCCGTCGCCGCCGCCCTACATGCTTGCGACGCATTGGGTGTGAGGCCGAACAATAGTCGGCAATAGCCAACGGATCAACAATTAAACGCATACCACAACCCATCGGATCAACCTTTGTCGAGTGAAATTATATTTCTCGGTGAGACCATTGATTTTGTACAGGTTGGATGAGTGATCATCTATAATTCATACATATAAAAGGAAAAACCCTGACTGACTGACTGACTGACTGATACATCAATGCAGACCCGAAACTTCTAAACCTACAGACTCGAATTTTCACAATAGACATTATTTATAACTAACGTAAGCAAAGAGAAGGAAGGATTTTTGTGATCTTTTGTATGGGGAACGTGAGTTTCTTTGAGCAAACGATGTGATATTTTATGGGTAGGCTCTTATTTAAAAACTAAGAACTTTTTCAGCGTTTTAGAAAATTCATCCCGTTAAAGTGTTAAACAGGGGCTAAAAGTTTGTATGGGGAACGTGCGTTTCTTTAAATTGTCGCTCGTGTGACCGCTCGAGCCAACCTTGTAAGACTGGCCCAAGCGGGTCCAGTGTCTGGCGGCCGAAAGTAGCGGAGGTGAGGTCGCCCGCGTAGTGTCGGATTAATGCGCTCCTCACCTCCTGTCGAACGCCCACTCGCTCTTGCGGGGCCGCGCGCTCCCAGAGCGCTCACCGTGCCGGCGTCCACTCTGGCGAGCACCCACGCCTCGAGTTACCAAGGCAAGGTGCCGGCCAGAGCGCACGCGGCCGAGAAGCCTACCAAACGTTAAGCCCTCGCCATCCGCTGTCCAATGGCCCTTTGGGTCCGGTGGATGACGACGGCATTCTGCCTCCTATGGAGGGAGTCCGCCCAGATTGGGACCCCGTAAAGGAACATGCTCGCCAGATTCGAGAGGAGCCAGAAGAGAGCGTCCGCGGCCTCAAGCAGGCGCGCCGACAGCCCGCTAAAATGCAGGCCGAAGCGCCACCTACTGTCCGGTATGAGGCCCAGATACTATACTAGTAATCCGCCTCAAACTAAGAACTTGTTTGTTGACATTTAGGGTCTTCTGGCTCCACAACCCCTTGATTGCTCCTGCTCTGATTTTAATGTAATGATGAAATTTTGTGCGCCTAAGCTGTAACCTTACCACATTTTGTAAAGATTGGTAAAATTATACTCAAGTTATCGTCTTACAAACTATCTAAATGGAAGTGCCATCAAAATGCACGGCCGTTCCACTGACACGCTAAAAGTTGAATTAAAGAACTTCGTTCGCTACCGCGCACTCGTCCAGCTGAGGCGCACAAAATTTCATCATTAAAATGTGAGCAAGATCAATCAAGGGGTTGTGAAGCCAAAAAACCCCAAACGTCAATGAGCAACTTCTTAGTTCTAGGCGGATTATTAGTATAGTATCTGGGCTTCATACTAGACAGCAGGTGGCGTTTCGGCCTGCATTTTAGCGGGCAATCGGCGCGCCTGCTGAAGGCCGCGGCTGTGTCTCCTGGCTCCTCCAGAATCTGGTAAGCATGGCCCTTTACGGGATCCCAATGTGGGCGGACTCCCTCCATAGGAGGCAAAATGCCGCTGCCATCCGCCGGCCCCATATCCGCCGGGCCATCTTCAGAACCGCCAAATATAAACTTTGCATCTTTCTTCATTAAATCAGTTTACGGTCCTTATCTTGCCGCTCTCCGCAAAGATGTGGAAATTTATCCCAACCAACCATACACCCATACCATACAACCACCCATCCAATAACTGACCGCATTTCATTAAATATCCGCCTGACACATCCTGCTCTTAGTTAAATAAATGCTCTTTAATATATTAGAATCTTAAGGAGGACTGTAAGGGACAGCAATTGTTGATCCGATCGGAGCTGTATGCAAAGTCATACGTTAGATCCACAAAAACTCGCGGATCAACAATAGTTTGCAAATAGCGAACGGATCAACAATTAACTCACGTGGTTGTTGAGGGAGTCTACATTCAATGCGTCAGAAATGTCGGACGATCGATTCCAGTGGGAGCTTTAGAACTTTTTGTGTTTTTTTTTGTTATTTTGAATAACTTTTGGGTTTTGCCCAAGTTTTGATTAAAACATTGACTATTATTTTTTATTCGTGATTTCATACATTAGTTTTACACGTTTTTTTTTCCTTTGGTTAAAATGGATGACAGTCAATTCAAGAACGTGAATGTAAGGAAGAGGGGACGGATAAATTGCTCTGCTTCATTTATTCCAGCAACAACTCAGTATTTGCACTCCACCATGTCTAGCTACCATCTATATTTGGATCCAGCGATGATCAACTTACAGATCTTACAAACAGAACTTTACTTAGCTTACCCGATATCTCGAATGAAGACAGCCAACAAATTGATAAATTAGAAGAAACAATATCACGTTTGAAGACTGAACTGCAAATAGCCCACCAGGAAATTGAGAAACTAAACTTAGAATTATCAGAAATTAAGTGTAATTTTTTGGAGTGTCAGAGGAAAATTAAGTACTTTAAAACTGTAGGAATAGATGATTTAAACTTGAGTAAAACTCCGAACAGCTCTACACGTTTTTTAAAACGGCATGTATCTAATAGAAGTAAACATTCAACCAGAGAAAAGCAGCGACGGAAAAAACAGCGTGGACATTATAACTCAGCGTTACCGTCAACCACAAAAGGACTTCTGAACACTGAAACTGGCTGTAAAGTGCTTAACTATACCCAATCGACTGATAATGGACCCTATACAGACAGGAAGAGCATGCCTTCCTCCGAAAACGTAAAAAAGTGTGTACATGTGCTTGGCGATCAACAGATTTCTGGTTTATCAGCTGTTCTAAGCAAGAAAGGAGAGAGAGCCTGGAGCGACAGATATACCATTACCGGCCTCATCAAGAGTGGTGCAACGACGTCACAAGTCTTGGACTCCTGCGACAATATCAAGAGGATCGCCTCTGATGAAGACATAGTGGTTTTATGCGTCGGTAGCAACGATCACAATCCTATAAATGTATTTATTGAATTGAGTGTTGCTCTATCTAAATGAAGTCATCTTAATGTATTAATATTACCAATCAATAGAAACCCTTATATTAATGTAGTAGAACTTAATCAACATCTAAGAACTTTATCTGAGAAGTTTCCTAATTGTAAGTGTTTTAGTTTAAGAGCAAGACATTACTCGAAATTTAGCTATGTTACTGCCACTTGTAACTGGATTTGCCAGACGATAAGTAAATATTGCAGTGATGTTACCTACAAAGAGCAAATAAGTAATAGCCATGTATCAGAGTGTAATCCAGGTGACATTCAAAATAACGCTAAAGGTTCGATTGAATACTATTTCAAAAAGATGAACCAAGATGAACTCAGCACAAGATGAACCAGGAAAAATGTTTTTTCGTGCGTAATGAAAGTAATACTATTAATATACTACACCAGAATATTGCTGGTTTACTAAATAAGCAAGATCTACTTGAACTAGCCCTCCAAGAGTTTATTGAGAAAAATACTCCCATGGATATAGTTTGTATAAGTGAATCATTTATTAAATCTGGTGAGGAAAAAAACTCGTTATTAAATAACTACTTATAAATTACGATCTTCATTTTCTCGAGCCAAGAATAAAAGGGGAGGAGTATGTATTATTTGCCGGCAGGACATTGTATGTATTGACTTGAAATGGATTTCCGATTTAAGTTAAGAAAATCTATTTGAATGCTGTGGTGTCGAAATAACTGACCAAAAATTAATAATTTTATGCATTTATAGAGTCCCTCGAGCTGACACTGACGTATTATTTTATAAACTTAGCGAATTACTTAACATACTCACTACTAAAAAAGCAAATAGAAGAATAGTAATCTGCGGTAATTTTAATATCGACCAATTAAACACCAAATCAGAAATTACAAAGGAATTCATCAATACTTTATTGAATTACAATTTTAAGCTTCAATTAGATCAACCTACGCGTATTACCGAATACTCAAGAACATGCATTGATAATATTGCATTAAATTTTAAAAACCCTTCACACTCTGCTAAAATTCACCACCTTAGTCTCTCAGACCACACAGCACAAAGCATTGAAATTCCCGCAAAAACTAAAACATCTCTTAATTATTGGTATCTACATACCCGTGACTTCTCCGTTTCCAATAAAAACAAATTTAAAGATTGCATGAAAGCATTGTCCTTTAATGAAGTGCTTTCATGTGACGATCCAAATGACTGCTTTGAAATCTTCCACAAATTATTATGCCTTTTTTTCAACTTATGCTTTCCCTGTACTAAAGTAAAAGTCAAACCAAATAATATTCTAAAATGGGCAACAAAAGGCATAAAAGTGGCATTAAAAACTAAAAGGAAATTATACCAAAGCTACATACATTCAAAATCCCCGGGTTCAAAGTTATCATCTAAAAATCGCCACAAAAATTACTCTACTTTGCTAAAAAAATGTATTAGAAAAGCACAGCGTTTGAACAATTACAAAAGCATCGCGAATGCCGATAATATAATTAAAGCTACTTGGAATGTTATAAATGATAACATAGGAAGCAAACCACCAAGTCAAACATTTGATAACATGCGATTCAGGGATTGTCTTGTAAAACACCCATTAAATGTGGCCAGTGCTTTTAATAAACAGTTTATTAATGTAGGCAATGAACCTGATGCACCCTCTCCCACAGCGGCTACATTAGGTACTCACATTAACTCTACATTATACCTTAGGCCCACTTGTCCATATGAAGTACGGAAAGTGATAAAGTCGCTCAAGAATTCAAAATCAGTCAGATATGATGATTTATCAACCGCAGCAATAAAGGAAAATGCAGAAATACTCGCTTTACCGTTTAGTCACGTCATCAATACATCATTAAAACATGGAAAATTTCCGACAAAACTGAAGAAGACTGTCATTAAACCCATCTTTAAACAGGGGGAAATCGACATCTCTGATAACTACAGGCCAATAGCCATTATACCTATAGTATCGAAGATTTATGAAAAAATTATGTACAGTAGATTGGTAAATTTCTTTGACAAACATAAAATACTTCCAATTTTAGTCAATTTGGTTTTAGAAAATATAGGTCTACCACTTTAGCAATCCACGAAATCGTAAAAACAATTACCACTAGTAGAGACCAGACAATACCTGTTGCAACCATCTTTATGGATATGTCAAAGGCGTTCGACTGCGTATCACATGATTTATTATTAAAGAAACTCTATAATTACGGTATACGCGGAGTAGGTTATGACTGGATAGATTCTTATTTAACCAACCGACAACAGTGCACGCAAATAACGAATTTTTCCCCCAAGACAAAGTCCTTGAAGAAATACAATTCAGAATTTGAAACTGTAAAACGAGGCGTTCCTCAAGGTAGTATACTTGGGCCATTTCTCTTTCTTGCGTACATTAATGATTTGCCCAATATAACCGACCACAAAATCACTCTTTTTGCAGATGATTGCTCAATAGTGGTTTGCGCCAATCTTATGAAGAGGAAGTTAATGATGTTTTCGAGAAGGTTAATGTTTGGCTAGAAAATAACGAACTAAAAGTTAACTTAGCGAAATTTATGAATGACATACCTACATAGTATTTAAGAAACCAATATACTCTATAAACTAAAACTACTTAAAAATATACTAATATTAAAACTAGATTAAAAACTAAATAATAATAAAAATATAAAATAAACCTACCTAAATAAAAATCCTAAGCTAGGTCCCCCAGGTCTGAACCCTGCGGAAGTGTGCCCATAAGGCTGGCTACATTACCTCGTTGGATGGCAATTCCTATTCTTTGCCCGAGGAATGAGCCAGCCCTAGGGTCACGGGTTGCTTCAAAAAGTTTTTTTTTTAATAATTTAAAGAATATATGGGTATCCTGACTCCACGGCCCTAAAGTCTCTACCGCAAACGCCGTAAATATGTGATTTCTCGTAAGATCAGCATATTTGCGGCGCTTGAGGGCTTCAGCCGCTGCCGCCGCGCCGCCAGCTTTCTTTGACGTGGAAGCCAAATGGGACGGCGCTAGGGTATCCACACAAGTGGCATCCCAAACTAGCGGCCGTCCCATTTGCCAGGGGATGAGGGTCATCCCATCGGGCCTCTTGCCATCGTCGCGTGCCAAACCGGGTGGTTCCAATGCGGCCGGCACGTTTGCGCTGGCAAGGGCCCGACGGATGACGTCGTTAAGGCTGGCATGGCGGGACAGGCGACCTGCGCTTCTACGGCAGGAGAGGCCGTGGTAGCCTAGGCTGTCTACTTCGGTTCCGCAGGGACAGCGATGGGGGACAACAACTTGAGCACCTAGGCGGAGGCCGACAGCCAGTCTTAGCGAATTGTTGTCTAAGAGTGTTGCGTAGTTAGTGGAGGGGAAAGCGTGAAGCCAGAAACCGGATTCGTGTTGGTTTGAGGCTAAGAGACGGGCTTTTTCAGTGTTGGAGCTGGCTGTATCGAGAAGCCATGTTTGTGTTTGTCGGCAGAGTGGTTCGTCCCACAAACGCTGAATTGAAGTTTTTGAAGGCATTTCCTTGCCAGGGCACCCTAACTGCCAGTTGTTTTCTGCCTCCGATAAATACGTTACCTCGAAGTCACGAAGTGACGGCTGTAGTATTTTTCCCACGAGGGATAACGTACCATGCGCTGAGGACAGAAATGCGGGTAATGCCACGCTAGATATTTTTCTTATACCTAGGCCACCAAACCTGACAGGCAGTGTGGCTTGGATAAATTGTCTGTCGTTAATGTTAATGTTGATGATTTTTTGAATTTCGATGTAGATAATACTGTCAATTTTTTGGCATAAATCAGGGTATCTAAAGAAGGGACTGCATCGCATTGCGTATGTGAATTTAGGAACAAAGAGACAAAACCGGATAATAAAAAGGGCCATGTGTGAGTTAATTTGAATTAATCGGTCCGATAATTCCGAAAAAAGACGAATTTGATTGTCGATGTAATCAGGGATCGAATCTTCAAACACGGGAGCTCCGAGGAGGTGAAGTGAGCTCTTAGTCATTAATTTGATGCCGGGACAGTTATTGCTGAAAGCATTTAAAATTTGGCTTTTATTTTGAATTTCGGGGCCTATAAATAATTCACATTTGGTCATGTTAAGTTCAAGCCCAATTTCACCGAATTTTGTGACTAACTTAGCGAAAACTACTTTTATAGAATTTTATGCTCCTCAAGGTCAACCAAAAAACCTACAGATTGCTTATAATAACTGCAAAATAGAAAGCGTCAAATCCACCCGATGCTTAGGCGTCATGCTTGATTGTCACAGTAGCTGGAAAGTACACATAGATCACCTCGTTCAAAAACTAAGCCGATTTGTTTATGCCCTAGGCAGACTGCATCATATAGCAACAGAGCAGGCTGCCCTCCTAGCATTTCACGGACACGTTATGTCAAATCTACGGTATGGGATATTATTATGGGGATACGCGAGTACTATGAAAAAAGTTTTTCTGCTGCAAAAAAGTGCATAAGAGCAGTATGCGGTGCTCATTTCATTGCCCCCTGCAGACCTCTATTCCGGAAGCACAGAGTCCTCACTTTGCCCTCTCTCTATGTGTATGAGACCTGCATGTACCCAAAGCGAATATAAATAAATTCGATTTTGCGAAGCGAAATTCTAGGCAAGCCTCTGGTCGGAGTGGACTCAATTTAAAATTTCCGGATTGTGACTCGCAACACTACCGAAATAGCATACTTTACATGGCAGTTAAAGTATTTAATCATCTGCCAGAGGATATCAAGATACTTGATTTTCCCGAATTTGAATTTAAATTGCTGAACTGGTGTATTAACAAACAATACTATAAAGTTGATGAACATTTTGAAGGTAATATTAATAATAATTAATAATTGCACCCAGTCATTGCTCCTACTGACATTGTATTAATTTCATAATTCCACTTTCTAGTCATCACTATTCCATTAAGTAATCTTCTGACATCATATTCTGAATTTTTGTTATGCCTCAATCCATTTTTATATTATCTAGTTTAAACTGTATTATTTATTACTTATTGACATTAAATTTTAATTGAAACATATACCGTGTACCTGCATTAGGCTAAGAAAATATTATGACATAGCATGCTAAGATTATACTTTAATTTAATTTGTATAAACTTAATTTTATTAAAATGACGCACACTTAGAATTATTATTTTATAACTGACTGTAACTAGCATTTTTTGTATAATATTAGAATCAATTATTAATTTTTGCATGCCACTAGGTGGCTGAATGTATACGGAACATACTGACATTATAATTAATATTTTATTACCTGCATTCTAGCAAATAAACATATTTCTATTTCTATTTCTATTTCACGCCACAACCCATCTGATCAATAGTTGTTAAGTGAAATTATTATTATTACTAAAAACCCTTTTGTTTGCCGACTCGGTGCTAATAGGCGGGGTTGCGAGAGCGATCAGGTGGACTACCGCGAAGTTCGAAAATCGACAAAACGATGGTCTCGTCTATATCGCTCTTGCATATACGAAAGAGAGTAATGCAAATAGGCGATTCGATGAACGAAGTGTTTCGCGGTTATAGGCCTGGCACACTACTGCAATTCCGTCAGCGGTTGTCTCCACAGCGGACTCTTCTGTGCGAGCGTTTTCTCCCTATTTCCGCTCTAAGATACGAACCGAGAGACTTAATCGTTCGCCTACCAGCACAGGGGCCCATGTGTAGGCAGCAAACGTCCCCGAGTCTGCCGCCCACAGACACCGTTAGGGTGGCAGTCAGCGGTCGTACGCCAGTCGTCGCCGCTCCACATGCTTGCGGCGCATTGGGTGGGAGGCCGTATCTGCCTCCCTTCCTTACACGCTTCGCTGTCTCCTTCTGAGCCATCACATCCTCGCAGAAGGAGACCACCGCTTTCCAGGCCCTGTCGCTGTTGACCATGGCTTGCACAACGGCAGGCAGGGAGAGGCAACGTCCCACAACCACCACGAGTGCGGCCTGCTGCTCCGCCCACGTCGGGCACACAGCCAGCGTATGTAGTGCCGACAGTGCCGTGTCTTCGGCATCGCCGCACCCGTGGCATTCCGCCGTTTTTTGCCATCCCGCCACCCTACACAAGTAGTTGCCGAAGCAGCCATGCCCCGAAAGAATCTGTGCGAGGTGGAAGGAGAGAAACTAATCACGTCTTTCAACATATTTCTCCAGAAGAATTACTCCGATGGTCCAATGGCCAGCACTGGCCTCCTTCAACCTCCTCTTCCATTTTTCTAGGAACACTCGACGAGAGTCTAGCCTCCACCGTCTGACCTCTGACCTCTTTTAGAAGGGGGAAATTTCCTACCGCCCGCGCCTCGGTGACACGCCAATAAATATCGACAGAATCGCGGCGTCCAGGTCCCAGGGCGGGGTTCCCGCCAGTACGCACGCTGCCTCGTAGGAGACAGTTCGGTATGCCCTCGCCATCCTGACCGTGATGACCCGTTGCGGCCTCCGTAATTGGGCCTAGTTTAGGGCGGTCAGGGACCCGGCCCATATGGGCGGCGTACAAGGCCATCGACCGTGCCACTCCTGCGTACAGTCTCCGACATACGATGTTCATACTTGAATCAGTGGAATGTCGTTAGTCTTATTATGTAATGTTGTTTATTATTACACTTTTAATATATTTAGTTACGCGGCGCATTGGTGCACACTGTAATGCCGAGGCAACATATTGTTTTTGATAAATAAATAGAAAAATAAAAGTTCGGCCCCGTGACATTTGGCAAAAGACTGCTAAGAGCCAACGCTGCCCCGATCAATTGAGTAACGTGCGTTGCTTGCTCAAAAGCAAGGGATGTGATACTTTGACTGTAGGCTTTGAGGTCATTGAACTTTTGAATTCATTGAACATGTACAAGTTCAATGGCCTCACCGAGAAATATAATTTAACCGACAAAAGTTAATCCGATGGGTTTTGGTATGCGTTAATTGTTGATCCGTTGGCTATTGCCAACTATTGTTGATCCGAACAGTTTTAATTGATCTAATGCATAACTCTGCATACAAAACAGATGTTGCTCGGATCGGATCAACAATTGCTGGCCCTTCTTGTAGGTTAAATTAGGTCTAAATAAGTAAGATTCGCTTTTTTATCATTTATTTAAAATTATATTTTAATAGTTTGACAAAAAATAAATTGAAAATCATTGGAAGAGTGCGCGGTAGTAAACGAAGTTCTTTAATTCAACTTTTAGCGACCCAGTGGGACGGCCGAGCATTTTATCAGCTTTTTCATTTCGATAGTATGTTAGACGATAACTAGAGTATCATTTTTCCAATCTTTACAAAATTTGGTAGAGTTACAGCTGTGGCGCACAAGATTTCTTCATTAAAATGTGAGCAAGATTAATCAAGGGGTTGTGAAGCCAAAATACCTCAAACGTCAACGAGCAAGTTCTTAGTTCGAGG
The DNA here is from genome assembly GCA_911728535.1 of Pammene fasciana. Taxonomy (NCBI): domain Eukaryota; kingdom Metazoa; phylum Arthropoda; class Insecta; order Lepidoptera; family Tortricidae; genus Pammene; species Pammene fasciana. The sequence continues at coordinate 7,054,519 of OU452283.1, forward strand.
CGGATTATTAGTATAGTTCTGGGCTTCATACTAGACAGCAGGTGGCACTTCGGCCCGCATTTTTGCGGGCTGTCGGCGCGCCTGCTGAAGGCCGCGGCCTGTGTCTGGTGACTCCTGCCGAATTTGGGGAGCATGACCCTTTACAGGGTCCTAATCTGTGCGGACTCTCTCCATAGGAGGCAAAATGCCGCCCATCCGCCGGCCCCAAAGGGCCATCTTCAGAGCCTAATATAAACTTTGCATCTTTCATCATCAAATCAGTTAACGGTTCTGATTCTGACGCTCTCCGCAAGGATGTGGAAATCTATCCCAACCAACCATACACCCTTACCAAACAACCACCCATCCAATAACTCATTTCGCAAAATCCCACCCATCAATTAACTGATCGCATTTCATTAAATATCACAAATCCTGCTCTGATATAATAAATGATCTTTAATATATTAGAATCTTAAACTGTAAGGGACAGCAATTATTGATAAGATCGGAGCTATATGCAAAGTCATAGATTAGATCCACAAAAACTCGTGGATCAAGAATAGTTGGCAAATAGCGAACGGATCAACAATTAACTCTCGCCACAACCCATCTGATCAACATTTGTTGAGTCAAATTATATTATAATTATATTTCTTACGAACTTGTACAGGTTCAATGACCTCAAAGGTTCAATGACTTCAAAGGCTACACTCAAAATATCACATCGCTTGCTCAAAGTAACGCACGTTACTCATACAAAATATTCTAAAATTCTTTCCTATTTCCTTGCCTACGTTATAAATAATATCTACTGTGAAAATGTCAAGTCTAGAGACTTAAAGATTAAGTAGTTTCGGGTCTGCGTTGATGTTTTAGTCAGTCAGTCAGTCAGTCAAGACAGGACCTTTCCTTTTATATGTATTGATATAGTTTTTAGTTTTAGGTATCTTTATTTTGTGTGTAGTTATACTCTTGTTTTTATAATAAATAAATAAAACCTGTATAAATAGATGATCGGTGAAATATAATAACACTCAGCTCAACAAATCAATTCATTCCTGTCTGTACATGTAATCCTCAAGCCTCAATTAATTCCTGTCTGTACATGTCGTAATTAAATGGAATCTTCTCTGTCGTTGATACTAACTGCTTATTACAACTGTATGTGTCAGTTACTTAAAAAGTTTGTTTGTCGACTACCGCCATCTTTCATTATCGCAATTTGTTATTAGAAACTATAATTCTCTTCACGCTAATTCATTCAGGAGTACATAACACAAGTATTTTTATTTATTATTTTTTTGTAACATTTTAATATTTCCACGTAATTTATAAAATTTTAAAACCGGTCAAGTGGAGTTGCCAGTAGTGACATGAATGTCACCTGGAAATATTGTTGTCACTAATTAGGTTAAGAATAGCTAAGAATAGTTAAGTATAGTTTTAAGTTTTGGTTGCCCTGAAAATCAGCGTTGTGGCTATTCTGTCATGACACATGCTGAGTGGCAACCATTTTGGTGTAGACTTTTTAATTGTATGTCCTTGCCTTCGTTCTATTGTGTTACACCGAATAAACATTTTTCATTTCATTTCATTTCATTTCATTTCAAATGTTGATCAGATGGGTTGTGGCATGAGTCAATTGTTGATCCGTTCGCTATTTGCCAACTATTGTTGATCCGCGAGTTTTTGTGGATCTAATATTAGATCCACAAAAACTCGCGGCATAGGCAAGGAAATAGGAAGGATTTTTAGAATCTTTTGTATGAGTAACGTGCGTTACTTTGCAAAGTCATAACTTTGCATACAGCTCCGATCGGATCAACAATTGCTGTCCCTTCCGGCAGATTCAGTTCAGTTAGGTTCAAATAAATAAGATTCGCCTTTTTATCATTTATTTTCATTCTATTTTTACAGTTTAAGTTTCTAATATAACTGATATAACTAAGAGCAGGATTTGTCAGGCGGATATTTAATTTACCCACTTAAACCCCTCTGTTTGCCGCCTCGGTACTAATGGGCGGGGTCGCGACAACGATAAGGCACATTACCGTAACTCCGTTACCAATTGTCCCCACAGCGGACTCTTCTCTGCGAGCGTTTTCTTCCTATTTCCTCTCTAAGATGCGAACCGAGAGACATAATCGTGCGCCTTCCAACTCAGGGGCCCATGTATAGGCAGCATACGTCCCCGAGTCTGTCGCCCACAGACGCCGTTAGGGTGGCAGTCGGCGGTCATACGCCAGCCGTTGCCGCCCTATATGCTTGCGAAGCATTGGGTGGGAGGCCGGATCTTCCTCCCTTACACACTCCGCTGTATCCTTCTGAGCCATCACATTCTCCCAGAAGGAGAAGAGGCGGGATCTTCCTCCCTTACACACTCCGCTGTATCCTTCTGAGCCATCACATTCTCCCAGAAGGAGCATTAGAGGCGAAGTTAGCCAAGAATCGAGTATTTGCTGAGAAATACTGTTATAAATTTCCAATTATAAATTTGACTCTGAGCACTTCATAATCCCTCATCATGGCATTTTCAAAAGATATTCGGATAAACTGAGAGTAGTTTTCGACGGAGCCTCCCGAAGTAACAATGGAGTGTCCCTCAATCAATGCCTCCATTCAGGCAAGCCGCTTCAAAATGATATTACGAAGATATTGTTAAATTTCAGACGACACGGCATCAGTACGTGTTCACGGCTGACATCCGGATGATGTTCAGGCAGATGTGGATACACCCCAGCGATAGGCGCTATCAGCTGATCCTGTGGCGCGAGGACCCGTCGCAGGACATACAGGTATACGAGTTGAATACGGACTCCGCTCAAGCCCCTTTGTCGCCATACGGACGCTAAATCAATTAGCTAATGACTGGCAAACTCAACATCCGGGGTCTCCAGCCGCTGACGCCGTGCGACGTCAGACATACGTAGACGACATTCTGGCTGAATCAGACTCCATTCAAGAGGCCCAGCAGCTTAAGGCGGAGGTCATAGAACTCATGCACAGTGCAGGGTACGAACTCAGGAAGTGGTCATCTAACTGCAGCAGTTTGCTCCAGGACCTGCCGCATTAATATTGTGAGATGCCTCGTACCTTCGACTCGGACGACAAGAGCTTCATAAAGGTATTAGGGATACAATGGAACCCGGTCAATGACACTATGTCATATCAAATCAACGTACCGCTAGGACAAGCGATAACGAAGCGAAGCGTGTTAAGTAAGTACTATCGCTCGGTTATATGATCCGTGCGGGTACTGTGCTCCCATCGTCTACAGATTCAAGCTGTTCATGCAATCCCTCTTTTCAGATAGAATGACGTGGGATGAACCTCTCACGGATACGCTAGAAAGTCAATGGAACGAGATGGTTCAGGATTTAAACTATTTGTCTCCCTTACAGATCTCTCGGTGTGTGGCGCTTCCTAAGGCAACGTCGTACTCACTCCACGGTTTCGGAGACGCATCAGAGCAAGGCTATGGAGCATGCGTGTACCTCCGGACAGAGGACACCGCGGGAAACGTCATGGTACGGTTAGTCCTAGCTAAGACGCTCGTGGCCTCGAAGAAGGTCAAACAAACCATACCTAAGAATGAGTTGAACGCAGCTCATATGGTTTACAAGTTGTTGAATCACGTCGCAGCGGCCTATGAAGAAGAAATAGAGATTGACAGCATTAACGGATGGTCCGATAGTGTAATAACCCTGTGTTGGCTTAACAGTAAACCTCACATGCTACAAACATTTGAAGGTAATAGAGTGCCAGACATTCAACAGTCGAAGCGACCAATGACATGGCGCCATGTCCAAGGCGAGTCAAACCCGGCCGACGTTGCGTCGAGAGGAACTATGGCAAGACGACTGATCAACTTTAACCTATGGTTGGAACCAGAATGGTTACTGGCGAGTGAATCGCAGTGGCCAACAAAGCTAGTCACCATGTCACCAGACTTGCCCGGATTCAGGCAATTACATCACATCACGCAGGCTGAAAAGCCATGGGAAGAGTCTCTTTTATCGAGGGTCAGTTCATTCAATAAGCTTATCCAAGTGTCATCATATGTCTTACGATTCTGCAAGAATATTCATTTGCCGCCTTCGGCAAATGAAGGTTCCGTTGCTCCTTAGCAACGGAACCTGCATTCTACATTAAGATTGAAGAAAATCGTGAAGCTACGAACAACTGGATCAAGTATGTTCAAATGGATGCCTACAGGGACGAAATCGTATTAATGAAACGAGGGAGAATTGTTTGTAAATCACTACAAAAACTCAGCGTCTACGTAGATGACAATCACTTCATTCGGGTCGGGGGTCGACTGCGAAACTCAATTCAATTTTTAAAATATGGCATTCTGTCCACAGTATTGGGACAATTTTGCCAATGTCGAAGTAAATACGACCAGTGTACGGTTAATTAATTAAAATTTCGCTCCAAGAGCTGGACGTTGTACGGTGAGGTTAGGCTTTTTATAAGGAGATAGCTACTCCCTACAAACAGCACGTGGACTAACGGATATCTAACTCAAACAGGGGTTACACATGTTTCGAGACTAATTCTTCATTAGTTGCTCACTAGTTCGTTAAATCACTGCAGAATAAGCTATATATTACACATTGAATCACGAAAATAAACATAAAATAAGAAGTTTTTCCCGAAACCAAACCACCTTGTTCGACGAGATGGCCGCAAGTCCGACTGCGAAACTCAAACCTGGCTCACGACGCCAAGCATCCCTACCTCATACCTAAAGAGCACAAATGGACTCAACTGTTAATGGAGCATTATCACCGTACCTCTTGTCACGCCTCAAGGAGCGCACTCATTACTATTCTCAAACAGCGATACTGGATCCCGTCAGCAGGACGTCAGGTTTCCCGCGTAATCAAGAGCTGTATGTCATGTTTCAGATTTAATGCTACGACGCAGGCTCCGTTCATGGCTGACTTGCCAGCGGACCGGGTCACGGCGGTCCGTCCTTTCTCTGGAATAGCAACCGACTTTGCCGGTCCCTACTTAGTGAAAAGTAGTCACCTCAGAAATGCTAAGTCAGTCAAAGCTTATGTGTGTGTTTTTGCATGCCTGGGTACTAAAGCAGTCCACCTCGATTTTGTCTCGTCGCTGATCACCGAGGCTTTCATCGCTGCGTTCACCCGGTTTGTGAGTCGACGAGGGCTGCCTGCTCTCGTCCGGAGTGATCCAGGTACAAGCTTTAAATATGCTAGGTCATACCTATTCAATTAAAATTTTAAAATAAATGGCAGAATGTTGTTCCACAATATTGGGACAATTTTGCCAATGTCAAAGTAGAGACGACAAGTGTACGGTTAATTAGTTAAAATTTCGCTCCAAGAGCTGGACGTTGTACGGTGAGGTTAGGCTTTTTATAAGGAGATAGCTACTCCCTACAAACAGCACGTGGACTAACGGATATCTAACTCAAACAGGGGTTACACATGTTTCGAGACTAATTCTTCATTAGTTGCTCACTAGTTCGTTAAATCACTGCAGAATAAGCTATATATTACACATTGAATCACGAAAATAAACATAAAATAAGAAGTTTTTCCCGAAACCAAACCACCTTGTTCGACGAGATGGCCGCAAGTCCGACTGCGAAACTCAAACCTGGCTCACGACGCCAAGCATCCCTACCTCATACCTAAAGAGCACAAATGGACTCAACTGTTAATGGAGCATTATCACCGTACCTCTTGTCACGCCTCAAGGAGCGCACTCATTACTATTCTCAAACAGCGATACTGGATCCCGTCAGCAGGACGTCAGGTTTCCCGCGTAATCAAGAGCTGTATGTCATGTTTCAGATTTAATGCTACGACGCAGGCTCCGTTCATGGCTGACTTGCCAGCGGACCGGGTCACGGCGGTCCGTCCTTTCTCTGGAATAGCAACCGACTTTGCCGGTCCCTACTTAGTGAAAAGTAGTCACCTCAGAAATGCTAAGTCAGTCAAAGCTTATGTGTGTGTTTTTGCATGCCTGGGTACTAAAGCAGTCCACCTCGATTTTGTCTCGTCGCTGATCACCGAGGCTTTCATCGCTGCGTTCACCCGGTTTGTGAGTCGACGAGGGCTGCCTGCTCTCGTCCGGAGTGATCCAGGTACAAGCTTTAAATATGCTAGGTCATACCTATTCAATTAAAATTTTAAAATAAATGGCAGAATGTTGTTCCACAATATTGGGACAATTTTGCCAATGTCAAAGTAGAGACGACAAGTGTACGGTTAATTAGTTAAAATTTCGCTCCAAGAGCTGGACGTTGTACGGTGAGGTTAGGCTTTTTATAAGGAGATAGCTACTCCCTACAAACAGCACGTGGACTAACGGATATCTAACTCAAACAGGGGTTACACTTGTTTTGAGATTAAACCTTCATTAGTTGCCCACTAGTTCGTTAAATCACTGCAGAATAAACTATATATTACACACTGAATCACGAAAATGAACAAAAAATAAGAAGTTAATCACGAAACCTAACCACCTTGCTCGCCAAGATGGCCGCAAGTCAGCTCATACCTCCGTGAGGTTAATCAGTTCTTACTTGACAACGAAACCATCCTGGAAGATGATTTTCGTCGCCAAGGTGTACGCTGGGAGTTCAATCCTCCCGGCGCTCCTCACATAGCTTAGTTGAAGCAGCGGTCAAGAGTAGTAAAAACCTTCTGAAACGAGAAATAGGAGATCGGATCCTGACCTTTGAATGTCTGCAGACGATATTCTATAGGGCCAAAGCCGTCCTTAACTCGAGAGTGCTGGTTCCTATGTCAGAGGACCCCTGTGACCTGAAGGCGCTCACTCCGAGCCACTTCCTCATAGGACAACCTTTACTGTCAGTACCCGTGGAAGGACACTAAAATATCACGTTTATACATTTTCAAGCTTTACAAAAGATTTCACGAAACTTTTGGGCTAAATGGCATATCACTTATCTTAATAATTTGCAAGCCAGAAATAAATGGTACAATCATATTCCGAACATCACTTTGAATGATTTAGTGTTGATAAAGGATGAGAATGCACCCCCTTTGCAATGGCGTAGAGGTAAGGTAGTTCAATTGTTTAAAGGTGTTGATGATGTTGTAAGATCCGTCAAACTCAAGGTTCATGCGGGCTTTCCACTAAAAAAGGGTAATGAGCGGAAACGGAGCTAGCGAACTGAGCGGACCGGAGGAAATTAGCTTTGCACTTCCACCAAAAAAGAGTTTCAGCATTTGCCTTCCACTGCCAGCGGATTTTGCGGAGTGAGCGAGGCTGGGTCAGCTGAGCGAGTTTGTGAGCTTCCATAGAAGCGGACTTTGCACAGTACCTGGCAGCCAGTATCAGACGAACCTTCGCACAAGTCAGTGTTCACGATGTCGGACGATTCAAGTGATGATGATTTTAATGATACAATAATGAAATGTTTGCTCCTTTACTACTATAAGAAAAAAAGGGAAGCGTAACAAACGCAGATTTTGGATGAGCAACCATATCAGACAAAGAGCTGTTAAAGGCGATCTATTGCGAATGTTTAGTGATCTACAAGATGAACATTTCAAAAGTTATTTCAGAATGACTAGAGTACTAGACCGGAAGGATGTGAAAGGGGTAGAGGTGGTTGGAGGGGGCGGGGGTCTGAGCGGAGTCCGTTAAAAACTAGCGCGCGACGCCATGACGCAGCGGACCCATTTTAACTCGCTCAGTCCGCTCCGCTTTACTCGCACGCAATGGATGTACTTGTATGAAAATCAGTGTTGCGAGTCGAGCGGAGTCCGCTCGGAATCCGCTCGACTCTGCGACCTCTTTTGTGACTCTTTAAACTCGTTTAGTCCACTCCGTTCACTCTTATTCAGTGGAAGCACTTATATGCAATTCGTCATTGCGAGTTAAACGGACTCCGTACGGACCTCGTTCCGCTCGCAGTGGAAAGTGGGCATTAGTGATCTACAAGATGAACATTTCAAAAGTTATTTCAGAATGACTAGAGTACTAGACCGGAAGGATGTGAAAGGGGTAGAGGTGGTTGGAGGGGGCGGGGGTCTGAGCGGAGTCCGTTAAAAACTAGCGCGCGACGCCATGACGCAGCGGACCCATTTTAACTCGCTCAGTCCGCTCCGCTTTACTCGCACGCAATGGATGTACTTGTATGAAAATCAGTGTTGCGAGTCGAGCGGAGTCCGCTCGGAATCCGCTCGACTCTGCGACCTCTTTTGTGACTCTTTAAACTCGTTTAGTCCACTCCGTTCACTCTTATTCAGTGGAAGCACTTATATGCAATTCGTCATTGCGAGTTAAACGGACTCCGTACGGACCTCGTTCCGCTCGCAGTGGAAAGTGGGCATCAGGGCGGCGAATTAGTTCGCCCGGTAGTCAAACTATGTAAAATACAAGTGCAGATGTACTGAACGGTCACAGATCACTGTCATGGTACCCTGAGGTGTCTCATATACCCTTATGATTATCAGTTGCTATGTTTATAATTTGTTGTCAATATAGATCAATTTGGATCAAAGCTCTTGAATGCTTCAAGTCTTCAGCTCAGCTTCTCTCTGGGGGCCGTAGGAATGTTCACGTTACTCGTAGCGCCACCTAGCGATAAACCTTGTAACCCGGAGCAATCGTTCGATTGTGTAGGCTCATTCAAACATTCATTCATTTTGTTCGTTCACGAGCTCTAAACGTCATTCAACAGATCAATCAAGGACACGGCAAGGATCAGGCGCGTGCAGTCAGCGCTGGTCCAGCCGCCATTTTCGGCTTTATCAATTAAATGTGCGAGGCGCGAAGCGTGTGGTCAGCGCGAGAAGTTGAGCTGTCGATTACAGCTAGTTTAGTACACCTAGTTTAGTGCGTATAGCAAGTGTATCGTAGCTATTTAGTGTAATAATAACGGCGTCGACTGAAAGCTGTATTTCATTTCACCATTCCTGTGAGTTATCCTTGCTACACGGAGCGTGCTAGAGGATTCTCATCGTCTGCCTTCGACGTTAACTGAAGGTGGTGGCCCAACTTTACCCATCTGCGGCGCGGCGACGGGGCGTCGGCGAGTGCAGACTGGTACAACCTGCATGTCATCGAGCGCCTGGCGAGGAGCAAGGCTGTTCGTTGTACAAAGAGAAAGAAGCATGTCGCATCTATAAAAGATAAGTCGTATCTATAAATAAGTACAGATGAACAGCAAAAACAAAGACATAAATGACGTGAAAATTCGAGAGCATATTACTGTAAAAAAAGCAATTAGGACATGAGTTTGTTTTCATAATAATTAGATATCATTCGTCTGTTCGATAACGATTAAGATCGATTAGTGATGTTTGTTGTAGAACGAACAACACTAGTCGCTAAATTTGACAGATGAATGAGAAATGGCCTATACCACGAAGTCGAAGCAATGCGATATTCGTCGTCCCTTTAATACACAAAGTTAGATCAAACACTCAAAGCAAAAGCAGCATGTAATGTTAAAATAGTTTTGTAACGTTAATCTACAGGTTACTTAGGTATATTGTTGGAATCACGATTTGGAATATTGAAAAATCAGTTTTAAAATGAATTTACGCATAATATAGTTTTAAAATTATTTACCTGTGATAGGAAATATTTCCTTGCCCTAATGTGCAATTTTTGGGCTGTTGCAGTTAATTATGACACAACGAGGCATTTTTATAATTTTCGCGGACGTCCGACTGCTACAACTGACGCGCGTGGATTGTCAATAGCGACGGCCAACCCCGACGGTTGGTCGGGGGTTTGGACACGCGAAGCAGATGCATTAGCGTCATTGTAATTCAAGGCCAAAAAATCTATGACAGATACGTCAGTGTCATAACCATCATTGTCGCTTATGTCACTGTCAAGTAAACTTTTCAGGTTTCGCCAACCTTTTTATTATACGCTGCTTTATATTGGCCAACATTATCATATTATTTATTCTGTGACATTATCTAAAGAGTGGAGCGTAAGCGAAGTGAAGTACTTACAGACGTACGGATACAACGGAACTGTCAGCTACCTAGACGTCTCTGCATTTCGATAGATTTTTGATTTTAAATAATTGTTCCACGATAACTTAATAAAATTTCTTGTGGATGCAGCATAGATAAATAATATAATTTGAGTGTTCAAATATGACCAGATTGATCAAGGCGTTATGGAGCTTAGAAGGCGCGAAAAAATCATCATAAAGTGTCTTGTTATATTGGTCCACTTGTTTGCATGTAAATCACAAGTTCTTGGTTCGAAGCGGGCTACTAGTTAAAATAAGGTTTTTGTAAAAAAAAGGTAGGTATGAACTTTTGTCGCCGACTGTACTCTACTTTCAACAGTAAACTAACACGGAGACAATTCTAACGAACATATTAAACACGATAAGGTTTCGTTTTTGACTTGATGTAGTTCTTAACTTAGTCGTAAATTATTGTACCAAATGTTATGAATACCCGAAGTAATACAAGTGCAATACCAGCTTTGCAACCAAAAATCACGGATGTTTAACTTTTTATTAGGGCGTCTTTTATTTATGTAAAATAAGTAAATACAATTACTTCTTTAAATTATAGGATTGAAATTACCAACAAATAAATTATCTTAGCGTGTTTTTAATAAAAAAGGGAATATACCATTGTACAAACATTTTACTGCAGTGGCAACATTGTAGTAACTTTTTTGGCCTTGAATTACAGTTTCGAGTATAGGAATATTTAAGTCTGTGGGCCCAGGTTTGTCAAGCAGTGCCCCTGTTGCCAATGCGGTTTTCTATAACTTTTACGAATAACTTATAAGGAAAAAATGTGAAAATAGGCTAATTTTATCGTTTCCTACTACATAATTATTTTCGTTAGTGGTGTTTTTAATCTTTAAAGGTTTTAATTGCCAGTAGTACAATTTTTATTAAGTAAAAAATTAAAATGATATCATAAGATAATATAGATCGATATTTTTACCTTCATCAATTCGAAAAGAGTCATCTGAAATGATGGTTAAAAATAAATAAAGCCTCATAATTTTTATACGTTCAACGATTATCTAGCATTTGCTAAACATTTCTATAACTATAGCATACTCTATTACATGAACGCTTAATATTACGTTTTTATAATTAAAATCCTTTTTTTTAATATGTTCTTAATTTAAAAATAAACACAATTACAAAAGTAATGTGCTGTACACACAAACAGTCACTTACAAATCATAATTACGTAACTATTTTATCAGGCTGGCAGACAATTTAAGTCCTTAAATCTATCCCCATCAGGCTCTACAGGTTGGAAAAAATATTGGGCTCGAGAAGGGAACCACCTTAAAATATTGAGATAGCTCAATCTACTAAAAGAAAACATTTTTTTCCAAAAAGTAAAACTGCAATTAACAGTTTTTGTAATGTAACTTTTTTCGTACTACTTGTACATCTATAAAACAGAACAGCCGTATGAATTGAATAATTTATAGTGTTAGTAATTATGTCTCACGAAAGTATAAATTCAATAAACTTTTAATAAAATTTGCTTCAGCCAATTTATTACTTACCTTCACAAAGCCTGCATCTGCTAGCATTGTTTCTACAGAATTCAACGACGCACGCTCTATGGCCTCTTCTGCCACTTTTTTTATCTCGTTCTCTGCTAATTTTAATATCTCTGGATCATTTTGTGCTTTCTCCCCAGCCTGAAATATTAAAATGTTTCCTTCAATTTCGGCAGGCACATTTGTCAAATTATTAAAGCACTACACAGGTGAGGAATTTAGACATTAGCGAAGTTCAGTTTGGTTTTACTGTCGGAATTGCATCAGACGCGGCCACATTACGTTAAAAATACTAGATTACTACGTGGACCAGGAAATATATATTTATGCGTGTTTTCTGAACCTAAAGACCACACAGATACCTAAACTGATTGCTATTGTTGAGTTTTGAACCAAACTAAATGCGTAAATTGGGGCGACGCGATGCGAAATCTAATGAGTATAGGCCTGAAAATCTGGCATGACAGCTAATTTTCAGGAAATTTATTGCTCTTTAATTTTGCCATACAAGATTTTCTTATTTTGAGTAGTGTAATGGTTATACTGTATACTAAATAAATTAGATTAAGTTAGATTAAGTCATGGGGGTGACAGAATAACAGCGTCTGTTGCTTGAAGGTGGTAGGGCCACTTTCCTGTCCAATATGTTTTAAGCATTTTACTGTAAGTACTCTTATGATGTACTTATGCGAACTTATTGAATATACGTCTTTTATTTCCTTAACGTATTTCTTTTTCTTCTTAGGCTAGGTTTTTATAATTTTTTTACAAAAGTAAAATATAAAAATAAATACATCTAAAATATACAAAAACAATAAAAACATTATAAAAAACCTAACCTAGGATGCCGCCGGCAAAGGAGCAAGGCCCAGGTTGCCGGTGGTCAGGGCCGCAGACAGAGGAACCTGTAGATTATGCGCGCCGTGTCCAGGATTATCGCCTTCTGAATCTGACCCTTGATCCAACCACAACCCCGTAGCGAAAGTCTCTCAAGTGCAGGAAAACAACTTAACTTGCTTTTAACACGTTTAATTTAGCTAATGGTACCGAAAATAATATTTTACACGTCTATTGCATTAACACTTCAAATTACGTGACATTAGCACACCATATAAAAAAGGAAGAAAAACGGTACCAAAAAAATATCGGTACCGAAAATAATTATACTAAACGTCTATCTACCTACTTTAACCCATTAAATCATTAAATTAAGGCTTAGCACGCACTGCGGTTTTTAAAAAGCGGTTCCGCAACCGCAAAAAATGTAACGTACGGCATTCTTTATAAGCGCACGCACTTGCAATTTATTTCAGTGACTGATTTTAAAAACGCAACTTGCTACATTCTGATTCGCGGTTTGCAACCACGCGTTTTTATGTATCCCATACTTCATGTATAGCAGCGCCCCCACTGCGGCTCGCAAAAAGCGGTTTTTTCGTCAGTTCGGCTCAGTCAGAGAGCGGAGCAGTGAGGTGTGTTGTGCGCTGCATTATGTCGTCGGAGGAGCTTGTATTTTCAAAATGTAGATGTGGGCCAACCATTCGCAATCATTTATCCAAAGTACTAATTGACATCCTGTAGTAGTTAAAAAAATTGTCTCTGTTATTTCGTACATTGCTGTACATTTTACAAAAATACCCCTTCAAATATCTTTGATCTGTTAGAGGATGCACCCAGTATTTATGTTGGCGACGACGTTTTCTATTATTTTTTTCTTAAAACTAAGGCACACATATAGTGCTCTGAGGAAATCCATTGTCATACTGAACGTGAAAACCGCGGAAACGCAACCGCAGTGCGAGTTCCTCCGCGGTTCGGCGTTTTCGGCCAGACCGCAACCGCAAGAAAAAACCGCAGTGCGTGCTAAGCCTAACTGACATTGGCACGCAAGATAAACGGGACCAAAAAATAACGGTACCGAAAATAATATACTATTATTTAAAACCAGCAGTTTGCAATATTATGATACGGAAGTGGCGTCTACTCTCCGCACGTAAGTAAGAAAAAAAAGAACAAGTAAAACTAATAAGTATCAAATAGAAAAAATACGGCTGATAATTTGGCTGTTGGGAATTATGGGTTAATGAGGTGATATGGAACAGCGTATGAAAGCAGCCTAAATTGAGGAGCCTAATATTTATATGCCTGTCAATCGAGGCGGTTACAATTTAGAGGATTTTGAATTAATATAAAAAATGCGGATTGTAGATACTAGAGAATAATAAGGATAATATAGACACATCAAATATCTTTGATAATAAGTCAATACTAAAAATAATATGTCAGATACCTATAGAATAAACTTTAATGAACATATAGATGTGGAAAAGTTCAACGGATCAGTAAACCTTAATTACTCAACAACAGTTGGAAATAAATGAACTAATTAGTAAACACAGTTCTCTTTTTGCAAAAGACAAATTTGACATAGGTACTATAAAAGATTACGAAGCCCATATTGATTTACAAGTAAATAAATACTGTAGCAAATGGCCATATAGGTGTACTATTGAAGACAAGAAAGAAATTGAGCAGCAACACAGATCCATTATTGACCAGTAAAAAACACGGACTAAGATAAAAATGACGGTGCTGCCCTAAAGACGCGCTACGTCAGCATACGTCTTGACGTGAATTTTGGAGGATCCTCTGCTTTACGGATGAAAATCTTGCCGTTGCGAGTCCAAACATTTTTATACGATTTTTCCCGGGCGGCAACGCGAACTGCAGCGTGGAGTTTTTTAGCCGCAGGAGGTGTTCTGAGATGTAGACAGGGGATTTTGTACCTCCGATGCCGAGATGGCTCGTGTTAAGTTTATCTTTGTCGTTGGCCTCGTTGAACTTTATTACTGCTGCAAGTAACTGATCTCTTTGGAGGGCAGATCGTAGTTTCACAACGACTGCCCTGGGTCTAGTACTGGATACATCGATTTTGGCCACTCTCTTACATAACAAGACATCTGATTCCTGCAACGGGAGTTGAACAACCCTACCAATCTGAACGACGGTATTGACTAAATTCTCCTTATCGTGCTCAGGGAGACATGATATCTCCACGTTGGATTCCCTCGAATGCTGTTCAACCAGGTTTAGCCTTGCAGACAGATCATTGACTGTTGTCTTTAGCTCGAAGTTCTCTTTTTTTAAGGTAGATATTTCGTCATTAACGGTTTTTAATTCATTATTCATGTCATCGTACTTGGCACTTAAAAAATCTATACTCGCCTTCAACTCTCCCAATTTTTTTGATAAGGGTTCGATCTCGGAGCTCAAAAGGGCACGCATTTTGCCTAGTAGGTTTTTTTCTAGCGAGCCATACCATGCTGGAAGCACGTCCGATGTACCCGCGCCGGTCTCGCTGACGTCGACGGAATCACCGTTATCGCAGTTTGTTATGACATTATTTTCGTTCCTGTGAGTACCGTTCGCGTCGTCAGACTTACTGCACGGTGTATTCGAGTTGTCGCCGCCTTTTGTTTTAGAGCTAGAAGCCTTGCATGTCGGACAGATCCAGCTTTTTTTAATCGGCGCAGTAATTTTTTTATATTGTTCCAATGAAATGCCGACGCAGTCATACTTGTAGTCACGAGCACAGTTTGCGTTTGAGCATTTAACAGAATTGCTCGCATTAAAGATCTCACCGCAACATTCACAGCGCCTAGCCATGGTTGTTTTCTAGTGTTTATAACGCCCTGGTACCAAGATAACAACTTCACAAACCAACCGGTCGCTGATTACGCGCGCAAGCCCGTGCTCGCTAGTTGTAACCGATCGTGATGCAAGTGCAGCGATTACTTGGTACGGGGGCGAACGATAACTCTGTGCGCACGATACTGGCGGGCAGAAATCCGAGCGTTAACACTATTTACACTAAATATTGTTTATAACACTGTTTAATATAGAAAGTTTATTATTGTCTAATGATTACCAACACAATAACTTCACAAAAACATTACTAAAGGCAATAATACACTGTTTTAACCAAAGTTCTGCAATAATAAACACGGAGCGTAAAAATGTCAGTGCTACTTGCCCCGGGGTGCGGGTAGCACTATGGTCCTTATAGATATCCTGCCGCTGACTGTCCACTGTGTCTCATTTAGTTTTCAATAAAGTCAGAAGTACCGGTTTTGTGGAAACTTCACTTTGCTGTCTTACCTAGCTGCAAATATAGTCTAAATATCGGAACCGCAGGTCGACCGCTCTCGTCACTCAAAGGTCAGTAAGGAATGGAGGGTCTTTAATATTGTATACACTCAAATACACAATATCTTCGTAAATCGGGACTTCATATAGTATTCAAACATTAGGATCTATAGAGAAGGTACGGTACTGAAAGAGTGGTAATATAGGAGTAGAAATAACTTAATAAAATAGGAATAAGAATACTTAATAAAATAAAATAGGAAATATATAGGAATAGAAATACTTAATAAAATAGGAAATTTATAGGAATTGGAATACTTAAATTGTTTGCGGCTGAAGTCCGTCTTTGTAGCGGCTAGTTTTCCAACCCATAGTCCCAGGGATATTTTATCTCATCGTATTCATCTACCTTATGATAGATCGCTACAGGTTGTCGGGCTGCTCTACTACAGCTTCCACAGTTATTTAAACTTAATTTTACTATCTAACTAGTATTATATTGTAATATTTCCACCACAAATATCACAATCCTATCGTATTTATGTTTTGACAGTTTTTTCATGAGAACTCTAATGACAGTAAATTTGAATTCGAAATTCGGAGAGTATTCATTCTTCTAAAGCATAGACAACAGTAGATTTCTAAAGGCACATATACACTACGTAATAAGCAGTGAGTGGTAGTTAAATATATAAAGGAAACCTAAATTATAATTTAACAATTAATATCACCTATACTGCCCCCGTTAGGCAATTGGCCGTATCTCATTTTTAGAGATTTCGAGTAAATCGATAAAACGTAAAATTCGATTTCGCGTTAACTTACGAAGTCTTAATTTTAAATTGTATAGCATATTTCCATAACTTAGTGTCTATATTTACTATTGTTGGGCTTTAATTATAAAAAAAAAATTTTTTTTTGACAATTATTACGCTTACGATTGTTAGCTTAGATTCTTCAGTTACCGCTATTCCTCCTAATGCGCTCATATAAGGACCCGTACTAAAATTTATATTTATTATTCATTAAAAAAGGATATAAAGGAAAGTAAAAAGTGAAATTTAAAGTATAATTTATTATATCTGGTAATTACAGATACTACAATACATGAATTTACAATCAAAATATGTGTGTTTCTATGGTTTTGTCGTCCGTAAAGAAACTGATACAAATACAGTCAGTAACGGGTAGAAATCGTTACATTTAATATGTAAAATACAATTTTTTTACTTAATATTTGAACAACAATAACAATTCTTGTTACATTATTACTCATGCGTTATACATAAAAATAAAGTTACCATTTGGCATTCATAATTCAGAAGGTAGTTCTGAAATAGCCTTGCACGTCGAATAATTCACTGATAATGAGTAAGGTTTGCATATTTACTAAATAAATTGGCGGTATCTTATCATATGGAGCACTTGGGAAGTATACAAATATGCCGCTATTTCGCTTCAAAAATTGAGTTAGCCCCAAATGGTTTAGAAATCAAGAGAAATTTTGAGATAGGGAAAAATTTCTTAGACATTTTTAGTACAGCTATAAGTGGAAAATTACTTATTTGATTAGTACATATGAAAGAGATTTTTTCAAGCTATGCGACACAGTACCTAACTCAAAAATGTTTTTTTTTTGAGATACCGCCAATTGACTACTGGGGGCAGTATATATGATTTTAAGCTAACATGGTCATTAACATTACAAAAACTATTTAAAACGGGATATTTACCATGTGAGTTTTTTATTATGAGTTTCCGATATTTCGGCACAGTTGCATGCGCCATTATCACGGAGTAACTGAAGTTGCTGCGAGTGTCAGTTGTGGTCTACCCACACACACACATGGTAAATATCCCGTTTTAAATAGTTTTTATTATCACCTATATTGAACGGGTAAGGAAGGCGGCCCGTTACAGTTCCACAAAGACATATTTACACTTTCTAAAGACTGTATACGTTAAAATCCGGCCACGCATGGTATGGTACATCTTTTTATTGAATGTGCATATCCAACCAACACTTCTAATTAATAATTTGGGGTTATCAAGCTACATAATAAAATTGAAAACATAATATAAACGTTACGTTAATTGTCTATGAGTTTGATCACTATATATTCCACAGTGCCTATATTTTGTTGTCCACAGTGTTCTGACAGTGTTTACCAAATTTTCCTGTTAAAAATAGTTTTTTATTATAAATAAGATAAATCAAATTATACCTAATTAAATTCTCTTTTCACCATAGCTAACATTTTTCTAAGTATATTTAGATTGAAATAGTTCGGAGGTGTTCTAACTTTGGTGAGTTAGACTTTTTGACAAAAAAATGGCTGCCATATAAAAATTACTTTCAGTGCTTGGAGTAGAAAGTTTTCCTGACTACCTCAAGTAGAATAGAGTTTCAAAACATTTTTTTTTTGTAAGATGACATTCTATTGACCATAAAACCGGTTGTGAAAATATAAATGCAATTGTGGTATTATAGCAGGAAGCGAGTGAAGATTATCAAAAAACGCTGGACAAAACATTAAAGATATGATGGAATACCTTCAGTAAAAACTGAGACAAGCGCATACAATTGTAATATGATTCTATTTTTATTATATATTACTGTGATTCTATTTTTATTATATATACAGATTATTTACAAAAACGAACTGCTTGAAAATGTGTATCCGAAAGGGAGATGTACCAGATCATGAGTGGCCGGATTTTAACGTATACAGTCTTTAGTTGACCATTTCACGAGATATGCGTTTATTTTGACTTCGAAAACACAAAATGCCAACGATTTTATAAAGCTTGTCAAAAGTGTGGCTCAAGGAAATAAGATTGGCATGATTTTGTCTGATCAATACCCGGGTATTAATTCAAGGGAATTTAAAACATTTTTGGAAAAATAAAATATACCAATAATCTTTACTGCAGTTAATGCTCCGTTTTCGAACGGATTAAATGAGAGGCTTAACCAAACGTTGGTAAATAAAATCCGATGTAAGATGAACGAAAAGAAAGATAAATCGAAGGCCTGGACTGCCATTGCTCATGAATGTACTCAAAAATATAATGAAACAGACTGTGACAGGATTTTCTCCAAAATACTTACTGGAAGGTACAAATGTTGACGTTCTACCGGACGAATTAAAACAAATAAGAACATATGACGATTTGTTGAAAGACAGAAAAATTGCTTTTGAAAATACTGTCAAATCACATAAATATAACAAAAAACAATTTGATAAAGGCAGAAAAGGCTGTGAATTAGAAATAGGAGACTTAGTTTATGTTGAGAATGGAAACTGATTAAATAGGAAGAAATTAGATGAATTAAAAATAGGTCCATATAGAGTAAAAAAAGAATTTCTACTTCAATATACGAAATAGATACAGAACACAAGAAAAGTGAATCAAATCTTTATTACATAACAAAACTTGTCCCAGTATTAGAATAAAATAATAATATAGGTACAACTTAGTTCTAATAAATAAGGTACAGGTTCTAATATTTTTTGAAGGGGGGAGATGTAAATGAAGTTTATTAAACTTCATTCAGTTGTCTATGGAGTCTGACATGAAAATCTGTCTTGACATTGAAAGTTGACAGATTGTTTTTACGTAAAGTCATGTATGAAAATGTTGCGATATAAAATAGAAGAGATTTACGATTCACCTTGGAATACATTGTTATTAAGCGGAATAATAGCTTAAATTGTTGTTTCTCTTTCAGGTGAGCTTATGTTGATTATATTACTTAGGTTCCGTGTGTTTTTATAAGATGTACGTAATATTGTTACTGTTCACGCAAATCGCGTGCACATCGTCTGTTACGACCCAATGGGGTCTTTTCATTCATTCGACCGATCTATCAAACGATCTGTTTTGTCTATGTTAGTTTTGACAGCGGAGCCGCTCGTTCAGTTCGATCTTGGACGCATCACTCCCGGGGAGAAAACGGCTTCCAAATGCCGCCATAGCTTGCGGGCCGCGTGGGTTGATTCGAGCCCATTTAGTTAGAATTAAGTACTTAGTGCATAGTATATCAGCGTAAGGTGTGTTTGTGAGAGAGGAATAAAGCACCGATTGAGAAGTTTCGAATTTTATTCCACACGCCTTACATCATTCCCGTCACGTGGCGTCAGCGGGAACGAGACAGCGTGTCGACGCGACTTGCATCGTGTCCAGGGACGATAAACCCTAGTGATGGCCCATAAACCTACGTATCCAGGCTCCCAGTGGTGCACCAGAGGAGCCGTGGTTAAGTATTCCTTGTTACCAAGCTGGCTATCGAGACAGATAAGCTAGGTTTGGCTACATTTTTGGTGGAACGCGTGAGAGTGAAGATTATTTATTGTCAGCGCGATAAAGAAGGATAAGGATATCGTCGGACAATTTTGGTAAACCCATGAATGGGAGCGTCCGCACGATATTAAATCGTGAATTGAAACCCAGGATTCGGGGGAAAATACACACGATAACCCGTGAGTCGGGGGAAGATTGAAGCAGTCTAAAGCCAGGAAGCGCGCCGCGGCGGCGATTGTCATCGAGTCATCGTAGCGTATTTCAACATATTTGGTCGTCGAGCGTCGCGCCAACGCAACGCGATTGCATCGTATTTCAACGCATTTCAGACATTTCTGGCAAATTCAGTGCGGGGTGCGTAATCTAAAATATTGTGATCGTATTTTAAGGTTAGAAAATGCGTCGATGGCCATATTATAACGGAACTTGTATAAGGCCGTTCATACATTCGTTCAACAAGTGACTTATAATTGTGCGGAACTATCGATTGACAATTTACCGGTTCGTTGCCAAGTTGGCAACATTACGGATATGAACACTAAAGTGAGCCGGCGACGGCCATCTTGGAAACACTTCGGGTGTCTTCGGCTCTACTCGGCCAGGCGGCCATCTTAGAGACAATTATTTGATCTGTCAGTGTCATTGTCAGACGTCAGACGTCAAACTTGTTTACGTTTGCGTTTACGCATTCAATTTATTCGAGTTGGTCATAATATTTGCTAATTTAGTAAAGATTTGTAACGATAAGGGGCTTATTGTGTAACAGTGTTGATATATCAAGGTCTGGCCACAGGTGAGTGAAATTAATTAAGATTTATAAACCCTGTTTCTCAAAACCGAGGCGGTGCAGGCGTGATTTTCGTTCAATGAATTTGTTCAAATCCTTGGTGGATATACGTGATATTTCTCGACGCCGAGAGACATTACTACCTGGAGTTTGCTGCAGAAATTGAGGTATAATATCATAGAATGATCACTTATTAACCGACTTCAATTCCATTGAGGAAGGTGGTTCTGCATTCGGTTTGGTGTTTTTTTTTAATGTATGTTCACCGATTACTCCGAGCCCCGTGGTCCGATTTGAGTAATTCTTTTTTTGTTTAAAAGGATCAACATCCAAGATGGTCCTATATTAATATGGTGCTGTTATGATGATGGGATCTATGAGGAATTGAGGGAACTCCTCAATTTTTAAAGGCACATGTATGGTGATTTGGGTGTTTTCTTAAGAACCTCAAGCATTTTCTCACGAAAACCACCATTTCGATGCAGTGGACCTGATGATGATGATTGTTTTGATGATGTCAGGATGTTCAGCGATTACTCCGAGACCCGTGGTCCAATTTGAATAATATTTTATTTAAGTTGAAAGGAAGTACCTCGAAGATGGTCCCTCATTTATCTGGTGCTGTTCTGATGATGAGATCCATGAGGAATTGAGAGAACTCTTCAATTTTTAAAGGCACATGTATGTTGATTCGGGTGTTTTCTTAAGCAACTCGAGCATTCCCTCTTGAAACCCACCAATTTGATAGAGAGGACCTAATGATGAGGTACACATATTATTATGATACGTGGACCTTTCCTTCGATAGAATGGGTGTATTATGAACTTTTTTATATATCTTTACCGATTATTCCGAGACTTGTTGTTAAATATGTAACCACTAAAAATGGTAAAATAAAAGCTTTTTACAAAAAAAAAGATAAACCGACTTCAAAAAGGATAAAATTAATCATTATATTATTTATATGCGTTACCAACTGATATGTTTGAAGTCGGTGTCAAGCCACAAATTACAAAACCGGTCAAATCAGCTTCAAGTGTGAACATCACAAAACATCGATACTAATAATGCAAAGGTGAATGCGATTTCATATGTTACATTTTCATGTCTAAACTACTAATCCTATATTGATGAAATGCGACAACGATATATATGTATATTCTGATACACGTCTGCTTTGTCAATAATCAGAAAAAGGCGGCAAATAGAAAAAAAAAATGTACGTAGACGCGTAAGATTGACCTGCCATAGAAAATTTGAATATCGTGCTTTTATACTGACACGGCGTGTATATGTATATGTGAGTATATGAAAATTAATCTAGCAATTGAATTCCTTTATACTTCGGATTAAACCTTAGATGAAGAAGGATAAATAATTCAAAGCGAAAAACGGGCTTCGTTCGACATACGGATAGTCCTAACAATGTGTTAACAAACAAACATAGGACGCATGATTATACTTTCTGTACCTACTTGCCTAACAGTTAACGTATGGTCGAAACGAATGTATATCTACGTGCGATTCATTAGATTCATACCGTATTAGATTAGTTATCTAGTAAAAATAACAATTCATTGAACACGTCGCCTCGTTCGTATTAACTCTTCCAAATTTGGCTTGGCACCGACTTCAAACATATCAGTTGGTAACGCATATAAATAATATAATGATTAATTTTATCCTTTTTGAAGTCGGTTTATCGTTTTTTTGTAAAAAGTTTTTATTACTAGATATATTTATGACTAGGATAATTCAACCGGTCTTACCTGTCGCAATTGGACGCAGCGCTCAGGTCAAGTTTTGCAACTCACTGCGTAGGTGTCTATCCAGGTAATAAGGAAATTCAAATAACCCATTAAGGAATGGTGTTTCTTATTAGTGTTTGTCGCGTTCCAGAGGCTGTCAATTGAAGTGAGAACGCTGTTCAAACTGTGCAGCGTGTACCAGGCCGTGGAGCCTGCCGGATCCGGAACGGGCTGTGGCAAGCCTGCGCAGGGCCGTGCTGGCTTGGCGCACCAAGCCTAGAGGCCCACGAGAGCTCATGCTGTCCAGGTCGAAGACCAAGGATCAATACAGGTGTACCGTTTACTATTATGTCATTACTTTGAGTCTGGAGTACAACGTTCGCGGAGCAGCTGATAGCCACTTACTTTCGGATCGCTGAAGCGAACGCTGCATACATACTTGCCGGCTAGGTGTTGTAAGGGGCAGCCATTTTTTTTGCGCACGCGGCGTGCATCTCATGAATAACGTGTACCGATTAGGGCAAGTAAATTTTGTGTTCAAGAAATATATTTGTAGGTACACCACCGAGTTTTCACTAAACCACCACCGTACCCAATCGAGACGACCGGGTCCTGACTTATTCAGCAGGCCGTGGAGGCATAGCTCCGGAAAGGGTGCATGCGGGTCGTCGACGGAGCGTCGGACGTCCCCAAAGTTGGTACACTTTGGTGGCCCGAGTGGCTCAGGCGGGAATAATTCTATGCAAGGCGTTGCGGCCTCCGGAGCAGTCCCGAGCGTCGTCAGTGAGATCCGGCTACTGTGGATGTACCCGGGTTGGTCCGAACTGTTCGAATACAGTCAGATCGGGCCGTGGTAACTATATTAGGGCTCGATCGCAGTTGGACGCCGACGCAGGACACTTGATACTAAAAGAGTCATTTGCAGATAAAATAGATTTATATCAACACTATCAACAGTATATGGGCGGTGATAATATTTTGAATTAATAATTAAAGGTTGGGATACCTAGTACAATTGATATGAAGTCGGTTAAAAATAGATTTATACTGATAGGAAACTTGTTCCTATCTAGAGTTGTTGCAACAGTTATTTGTACAGTCAAGGTTAATATTTCAGACTGTTATAATTACCTAAAGGCTCATTTAGATGTTTCACATCTCAACCTGGTTGACCCAGATTTTGCAGAGTGACAATATTTATAATATTTTTGGCCTGGATATGCTTGCTTATATGTTCTCTGGTTCAAAGAAATTAACAAACATTCCAGGAGTGGAGACAAATGGAACCTGGTTTGGAGATGTCCTCATGGGGGCCATCTGGACACACCCTTCGGATACCTCGACGTGGCAGTCGAGAGGGACGTCCGTAGAGGACTACGGCGTGCACGCTACCAGACTGGAGGAAATGCTGGAGAGGTTTTGGAAGGTCAAGCAGCCTCTGGGAGAGCTGCTGGAGTACCTGGACCATTTGGAATGCAATAGGTTGTATACCTCCATTACTAATTTTATGTTGATGCAACACCGACGCTGGGAACCGTTGTGGCAACAACCGACGCTGGTAGAGTTTCCGCTCATTAGAAGCAATCCTAGCTAATGACTCCCGTATTTGCTGCAAATAAAGGGAAGGCTGATATGCCAAACTACTTCAGAAGTAGTATCTTAGTAGAAGAAGATCATTTTATTCGAGTCGGCGGCCGACTACACAATTCAAGCTTAAGCTATGAAGTGAAGCACCCATAGCTCATTTCAAGGATCACCGATGGATGCAATTGTTGATGCAACATTATCATCGGACCTATTGTTACGCGTCTACGAGTGCGCTAATCAATATACTGAAGCAGCGATACTGGATTCCATCGACACGACGACAGGGATCGCATATCATCGACGTTGTATGTCATGTTTCAGATTCAATGTGACAGATCAGGCCCATTCATGGCTGATCTGCCTGTGGACCATGTGACGGACGCCAGCCCATTTACGGCGAAGCAATGGATTCCGCTACCAAGGACTTGACTAACAAGGCTAGCCAGCTTCGAAATGCTAAATCCGTTAAGGCTTAGCTGTGTGTATTTCAAGGTTAAGGCTTACCTGTGTATATATGTCTAGGTACCAAGGCAGTACTGCTGGAGCTCGTCTCGTCGCTGAGCACCGAGTTGCGTTCACACGGTTTGTCGATCGGCGAGGGCGGCTGCTCTCGCCCACACAGATCAAGGTACGACTTTAAAGTATTAGCTCATGCCTCCGTGAGGTTACTCAGTCCGTACTTGACAGCGAAACCTGTTAAGCTTGAAATACAACCCTAAGATTGTTATTTGCATTGTCTGTTCAACTTGGTTTTGACATAACTCATCTTGATGTTGTAACAGCGTTCTTGAGGAAACGCTTTATATGCACCAACCAGAAGGTTTTCCTAATATGCAAAGTGGGAAAGTGTTAAAGCTTAATAGAGCCATTTATGGGCTAAAGCAGTCCTCAAGAGCCTGGTACAAGAAGGTGGACCAGGGTGCGATTAAGTTGTCATATAACAATGTTTTTAGTAAACGCACCAAGCACATTGAAATGCGATATTTCTTCTGTCGTGATTGTATTAATGATAAGATAGTTAATCTTAAATATTTAGAAACGACAGAAATGCCAGCAGACATTCTTACCAAAAGTTTGACTGGTAACAAACATGCCTATTTAGTTAAAAAGTTGGGTTTATGTTAAAGTTTATGTTAATTAATTGTTTAATTAAATGGAAGGCATGGTATTTGGTATTAGTGGGGGTGTTGAAGCTTGAAATACCAAATAGGTTTTATATCCTATGTAACTATAGATAGAAGAATTGTCTGTAGTAGTTCGAGATTCAAATTCAAATATATGTCAGTTGTGGCTCATGATCTGTGCGTTTCCCTTGCATATTAGAAAACCGTCCTGGAAGATGAGTTTCGCCGCCAAGGTGTCCACTGGGAGTTCGATCCTCCCGGTGCCCTACATGTCTGGCTTAGTCGAGGCAGCGGCCAGGAGCAGCAGGAATCTGCTCCAACGAGAAATAGGGATCGGATCCTTATGACCTGGGAAGTCTCAGCCCTGGTCATTTCTTTAGTTTCATGTGTCACGGTTGTCACATTTTATATTTGTACAAGCCGCCATACATAAACTTTAGACTAGGTATCACTTAGAATATGTAATTTAATATAATATTTAAATAATGTGCGGGCACATACCTAATGTTGCATTACATGGTTAGTTTAGTTTTAATAAAATATGAGAGCTCACCTTCTCTACCTTGGAGCAAATGTAGAGTTATAAGGTTTTCCACTGTTAAATTGTGTAAATTACCTACCTATAGGAATGTAATTGCTAAAATAGCTCGTGCTAATTGATAAGATTAAATTTATTGTTGTTATATTTAAGTTGCTTAAATTGTCGTAGTTAAGTATCAACTAACCAACGGTAAATTATGTTTCACTGTTTCAAGGAAACCATGTACTAACGTAGTAAGTGACTTAGTGTTAGGAAACTGTATTTAATGTTAAGTTTCATGCTAATAATACAGTATAATTGTTATCAAGTGCACTTGCACTCAACTGTACCAGACTACACTCGATAGATGCCGCAGCTACGAGGTCAGTTTTACAATGTTAAAAGAATTTGTTGAGTTTTGTAACATTGCTCGGCTCTGTTCATTGTTAATAAAATAATCCTCAAGTTTTCGGTCAGCCCCCCGGCCGGCCCGGGCAGGAAATGTTCACGCAAATCGCGTGCACATCGTCCGTTACGACCCAATAGGGTCTTTTCATTCATTCGACCGATCTATGAAACGATCTGTCTTGTCTATGTTAGTTTTGACAGCGGAGCCGCTTGTTCAGTTCGATCTTGGACGCATCACTCCCGGGGAGAAAACGGCTTCCAAATGCCACCATAGCTTGCGGGCCGCGTGGGTTGATTCGAGCCCATTTAGTTAGAATTAAGTACTTAGTTAGTGCATAGTATATTAGCGTAAGGTGTGTTTGTGAGAGAGGAATAAAGCGCCGATTGAGAAGTTTCGAATGTTATTTCACACGCCTTACATCATTCCCGTCACGTGGCGTCAGCGGGAACGAGACAGCGTGTCGACGCGACTTGCATCGTGTCCAGGGACGATAAACCCTGGTGGTTGCCCATAAACCTACGTATCCAGGCTCCCAGTGGTGCACCAGAGGAGCCGTGGTTAAGTATTCCTTGTTACCAAGCTGGCTATCGAGGCGGATAAGCTAGTTTTGGCTACAGTTACTAATAAAAATAATCTCTTTCAAAGCAACACAATACTTTTATTTCGCTATTCAAACATTATTATGATAACAACATTATTATAATATAGATATAAGCGAAAAACTTAAAAAAAAAGAAAATCAAGGCTCCTCCAAGTTTCACAAGGTCCTCGAAACTCGAGGTCGAAAACTTAGAAGAGTCTTTCATGTGGGCACACTAAGTACCCGTTAAAGTTCCGTAGTTTGGATTACTTTCCATGTGAAATGTACATAACTGCTGGACTACAACCGCGGACTTAGAAGATTTTTTTTCTGCGTCGCTCTTGCTCGTATTTGCAAGTGCCGTAGAGAGGGAGATAACGAAATTTCGATTTTCTATGTTCGCGGTAGGCTTTCAGGTCTATACTCAATAGACGTCGCGTCGCGTTGCCCCGATCATATTAATTAAGAAGCAAAAGCTAATGTTCTCTTGTAAATATACTAACTACACCAATATTAAGTCTTATTTTATTTACATGTGTACGTGATGTCAATATTCATGCTTTAGATTTTCAGTCAAAAAGTAAAAATAATTTCTCAAAACATTGCATTTATATATTTTTTCTACTCGTCGGCTGTAATCTGTGTATTAGGACTTTATAGACCAGACTTAAACCTTACACATTTAAATGTTGGTTAGGCTATGGCACTTCCGGGATCATTAAATAGATTTATTAAACAACCCGCCACTAAACTAAAATAATTTTGAAAAGAGAATTTCATTCACATCTCGGTAAAATGTGTAGAGTTTGTCCGGAAAGAAAAGTTTCGTGGTTTATATGGGAGCTCATACATTGTACGACACTTTTCTTTTCGGACAGACTCAACTTTATAATTTCCGAACATACTTAATCTGACAAATTTTCTTCTACTTAAACTTGCTTCTACGTTGTGATTGGATTATAAAAAGACCAATCACAACTACAACGACATCTTGGACTCAGTTTATTCTAGCCGTCTCTTTCTACTACCGATACAATTATATATCTATCTCTTTTCGGTGGTGTCTGTACCACCGAATAGGCCCAGATACAATTACTTCCGGTTTGAAAAATAGTGTTTGACGTTTGATTGGGAAAGATTTAGAAATAATTAAAGAAAATCAATTCTAACTTCATTCTCGTAGAAAAAGTATTGTATACAATAGTGACATAATTAAGCTTTTCAGTCTCGTACCTTAATTAGGCCACGAAGCTTGCTGAGTGGCCTAATTAAGGTACGAGACTGTAAAGCTCTTGATTATGTCACTATTGTATAAAATACTAATTTAAACTCATTTACATTGAGATTTTTGTAGATGTAAGGGAACTGACTATGATACAAATACGTACCACGTAAAATGTCCTTAACAATAACATCTATACCTACCTTTACAGCTTCAAGGCAAACTTTCTTCATAGATTCTTTGACTTTGTTGAGGTCCTTAGTATTCTTTGGGATCTTTTTTTGCTGAAAGCAGAAAGCATCAAATATCAGTACTGCCCCCGTTAGGCAATTGGCGGCGCCTATCTCATTTTTAGAGATTTTGAGTAAATGGATAAAACGTAAAATTGGATTTCGCGTTAACTTACAGTCTTAATTTTATATTTTATAGAATATTCCCATAATTTGGTATCTATATGTACTATTGTTTGACTATAATTATTAAAAAATGGACACTTTTTTGAGATACCGCCATTACGCTTACGATTGTTAGCTTAGATTCTTTAGTTACCTATATTCCTCCTATGCGCTCATATAAGGACCCGTACTAAAATTCAGATTTTTTATTGATTAAATAACCGGCCAAGAGCATGTCGGGCCATGCTCAGTGTAGGGTTCTGTAAACTGAGACCATTAATTCAAAAGGTCGTTTCTTACGGGAAATTTGGCGGTGCTTACGTCATTTTTACTTACGTCCTTTCACTATGGATTTTTGAATGATAACTCAAAAACGGCTCAACCGATTTATTTCAATATAGTTTTCGTTGAAGGTACTCATTAGGCCTCAGGTTCATGTTTTTTTTTTTTAAATTTTAGGACCCACGATTCAAAAGTTAGATGGGGGGATGCCCTGTTTTCATTTCATTTCATTTATTTATGCAATCCATGGTACATAGTTGTTACATTTATATTTTGTTTCACATGGACCCTGTGTAGGGGTAGTTTTAAACTTCCGGAGCTATTATTTCCGAAAGTATTAGTTTTATACAAAAACTGTTATAAAAAAAAGACCCTATTTCTTTTTAAAAGACCTATTCAACGATACCCCACACAACTTGGTTGGAACGAAAAAAAAATTCGCCCCCCACTTCACGTATATGGGTGGTACCCCAACAAAATATATTTTTCGCGTTTTTATTCTACCGTTTTGTCGGCTTGGTTAATGCACATATTCAAACCGAATTTCAGCTTTCTAGTGCTAACGGTCACTGAGCTAGACCGCGGACGGACCGACGGACGGACGGACATGGCGAAACTATAAGGGTTCCGTTTTTGCCATTTTGGCTACAGAACACTAAAACGGATATAAAGAAAAGTAAAAAGAGAAAAGTATGGTTTATTATATCTGGTAATTACAAATACTAAAAACTTTTTACAAAAAAAAGATAACCGACTTCAAAAAGGATAAAATGAATCATTATATTATCACTAGAGGAAAGGCCAATTCGTCTATCTTACTTTCGATGTTCGTAGGACCCAAAAGGTTTATACCAACAAGTGGTATCGTTGTAATCAGCATGAGCTACTGATTATAAAAATATCTCTTGTCACGTCATAAAGTGGTGGAATAAGTTTTTATGACGTCACAAAGATGGCGCGACTTAATGTTAGATTTTGTTCATTATTTCATAAACGATGTATTGGATATAAGCAAACAAAGTGCCATATGATAGGTATTTAATTGTCCTATCCTGCCATACTATATTACTGTCCTATCTGGGGGCACGCCAAGTTGAGCAAAACAAACAACAAAGGCACGGCCGTACTATCCTTTTCCCGTAGCCATTCAAGCTATGTTCGACGCCCTCTAATTCTGGTATTCTGGTGTTTGGTGGTAGCTAGAAGTCTGAACTTTCAGTGAAAAAGAAGTCATAACACAAGGAAATATTCTCAATATCATTTAATTTTAACTTATAATTTAAGATTTATTGCAAGTCAAAGTTCCTTAGTTTTATTACTACTGCCTATTATATGTATGACAGATCATACGAATTCTAACTCTAGCTAATCCACAAGCTCCAAATTTTGAACACATCTGGTATTAGACCTATAAAGCCCCTATATCAGCCGGGTTGCCTGATTTTACAAACCTTACAAGTGATCCATTGCAATCCCATATAAAGAACTGCAAAGTTACATTTTCAGTTGATAACATTTTGATCTTTTTTTGACCACTTTATTAGATAGAAGAGTTAATAGTAAAATGTTCAGGTGCCTATTAATACCTTCGAATGTAGGCATGCGTACAGGTTCATGGGTGAGAATAGTATGGGAATGTGCACGGAATGATCGTGGAAGGAGATAAGGGAGCCCTTCTTACAAAAAGGAATTATCTCCCATTACATGTGAAAAAACACAAGACTCGCAATACTGTTCTTAGACCGCAAAAAGTATCGATATCTAAAGAAAACCAAGCCAGTGTCCTTAGAACTCAATCCCCACTGAAGTTTACTAACAACAGTTCATTGGGGTAAGTAATGTAACGTATACGAACTTATGCTATACAAGACGGGCCCGCGGCTTCGCTCGCGTATGTAAAATAAAGAGTTTATCTTATGTTTACTCAATTACCGTAACCTTATTATGTTATCTATCATTAGGTAACCTTCAGCATTAAACCCTGCTAGGGATCATGACTGTCATACTTCTTATTTGTAACAGTTGTATAATGTAACTATAGGGTGCCTACCGGGCGTTTAAATGATAAGTCCGATATAGACACACTATTTTTATATAAATGTATAAATATTAAGTACAGTCGAAGTTAAGTTAGGAAACGTAAGGAAAGCACAAACAGAAAGATAGTAAAGTTCACGGCACTGAAGGATAGCACACAAGAAAGCGAAAATAATATAATAGGTCAGCACAAGCGTTAGCAAAGAAATCTGCATAAAAGTGACATGCATTCGCCATTAAATTCGAGAGCGCACTGCCGGCGCGCTGCTCGCGCATGCGTACGGCCGCGTCGGCAGCGATGTCATACTTAACCAGCCAGCCCGCGCACTAGCGCGGCATACATGTTTATCGACCTCAATGGAGAGATTTAGCATTATACCTTCACGGTGTTTTGCGTGCCGTGGTCGTCACACTACTCCCCCACTGAGACCGTTGCTTGCTACGGTCGATAGTAATCTGGAAACCGAACTGATCGACCGCAGCGCGTCTTCCTGGTGGTAGCAGGCTCGGCAGGCACTGGGGTAGCGCTGGTTGGAATCTGGTTAGAGCTGGAACTTGAACCTCTAGAGTCGTCATCTCTAGTCATGTATGCTGGCTTGAGTCGGTCTACGGTAACCGTATTCTCTTTACCTCTGATGTCAATTTTGAAGGTCTTGGTTCCTCGCTGTAGTACCTTGTATGGACCTGTGTATGGGGAATCTAAGGATCTTTTTGCAGGTCCTTGACGGAGAAACACATAGTCTGCAGTGCCCAGGTCTTTTGGTACGTAGAACGTGTTCTGAACGTGCCTAGATCCTGGTACTGGATTCAACCTCGAGATGTGGTCCCGTAATTTGGATGTGAAGTCAGCGTAGTCTGCTATGCAGAGGCGTATTTACCCTATGGCCAAGAGGGCCATGGCCCGGGGCGGCAGGCTGCCAGGGGCGGCGCGAGCCGCTCCGTATGCTTGGTCCTGGGCCCCTTTTTCGATGCTGAACTTCAGTGAGGTACTGGCCCATAAGGCCAAAGAAAGAGTAACAATTTCGAAACGTCACGATCTGGTTTTGTAAAAAGTAAACATGAAGGGCGTTTTTTTGTACTTATGCCGCCTTTCCATATCTGCCGTTACCATGTATCACATCACATAAAGTAAACTGCAATTTTTCCTAAAAGGGAGGACGATATAACCATGCCTGGTTATTCAACTAAGTTCCCGTTTTCAGTCAGTAAACTTAATCAAGTCAGTAAAAGCTGATCGTTGAGAATCCGCGATCCGGGTCTATAATCTTTCCTGATCTTAGCGTTGATCTTGGTTGCATCCTTAAGTACTGTATCGAAGCCTAGGGTCCGATCTATTAGTATATTTTTTCATCGACTTCGCACCGATTTCGGCATCCTATTTAGAAAGCTCAGTGGCTCACATTAACAGATGGGCGGGGCTCCTGAATGCCGTTTTGTGACGGCGTCACATCCCTTGTCTTTTTTTCTGGAACCTTGTACCTACCTATGTTAGAATTGCATGTTTTGACTTTTATGGAAGCGACTGCGGTCTTACTTCTCAACACAAAAGGGAAGGGGCCCTTACCAGCAGTGCCTCGTTCGTTATACAGCAAGTGTACAGACTTGCAGGCAAGGTTGGTATGGTACTGCCCAAAAATGGTGATAGGATGACGAAAACACCGTCTCGACAGGATCTCGGCAAAGGCGCCAAGACATATATATAATATATATTTGTTTTGCCTTGCGGGGTTTAATTTTAGAGTTCGCGAAGAGACCGAAAACCAAACTCCGAGAATGCTCTTGCTTTTAATTGCAGATGAGGGCCAACAATTTTTTAGCGCAAAATAAAGTTTGCACCCTCCAGAAACTCAGTCGTCAAGTTACTGGGAATGATAGTTTCGGTATGGGTAAATGATGGTTGGGAAAGATGTATAGCCTACGACTACCTATACAAGCCTATTGGACCGGGCGGCCACCTCATCGAGGAGCTGTTTGGAACTATATTCATCGAAAAGAAAAAAGTTTAATAGGTCATTAAATCACTTTGTCGGACACAGCCCTCAGCCTGGTGCGGTTTTCGGACACTTTTAATGGTGCCATTTTCGGGGTGTTTTTTTACCTCATCGAGTAGCAGAATGAAACCAAGCTCATTTGATAGCTAAAGTGATGCTCTTTCAACATGTTTGGGCGGACAGCCGGCAGCCTGGTCCGTTCCGTTTTCGGACACTTTTAGTGGGGCAATTTTAGAGGTGCTTTTTCCGTCTGTAGCTGAAATGTACGGCCCTACATTAATCAAATTTGGTATGTGAGTGGTTTTTATAACTCGCCATAAATTGGAGCACAAGATTTGTTTTTAAGAACATTTTTAAGGGTGCACTTCATACAAGTAACTATTGTAACTGCATCCCATCTAGAGCAAATGCTGCAAAACCTTCTCTGCAAGTTTTGATGTCGGACACACAATGAACAGGGACAAAACTAAATTAATGTCCAGCGGCGTGAAGCGTAGGGTCAATACACCTATTTGGGCCAGATAGCATCCTTGGATAAAAGGCAGACCAACGAAATCGATCGACGCATCGAGAACACCTGGAAGAGCTTCGAATCTGGTCCATGACAGCGCTTATGAAGGGTAATCAATCCATCCACTGATACTAAAGCACAAACTCGTCGACATGTGTTGTGTATCCGCCATTCCTGCCTTTCCTAACCTACGGCGCACAAACATGGTCATTAACAAAGGCTGAAATGTCCCGACTCAAATTTTGCCAGCGAGCCATGAAGCGCAGCATACTAGGAGTTCGTAGAACCGATCAGATTAGGAACACCGAACTCCGCTCCAGGACAGGTATCTCGGATGCGATGTGGGTGTCAAGAGTCAAGACCGCCAAGCTCAAGTGGGATTGGGCTGGACATGTTTGCCGCAAGCACCCGGAAGCCCGGAACGATGGGCTAAATTAACAACTAAATCGACCCCAGCAGTGGGACACAGTATAGGCTACGGGACGGGAAACAAAAATTAAGAAGATATTTGCCTATAAAGTTTTATGAAACCAGAGTGAGTCGAGAGCGAATCAAGAACGGAATCAAAACCGCGGCACCTCGCCCCACGAATTCGCACTTGTTTCGCTCTCGACCCGCTGAAGTTACGCGCCGTAACGTATCAAACGGTATCAATCCAGCAATATATCTATTTTTTATAAGAAATAAGCCATTATAGCCTTAAACGAATCCAGCCGCCCGTACCCTTCGCGGGGTCTGGATTTTCAAAACATAGAAAAAAAAAAAGCTATGCAGATGTGCATAAGGCGTCAGCAGGGTGTTTTTTCAACGTTTGACAGTACACTAAGGGTTCAGAAAGTTTCAAGAAAATTTTAATAGTCTGTTTGGTAAAGTAACAGGGGCGGCAAATTTTTCTGGCCCGGGGCGCCAAATTTCTAAATACGCCTCTGCTGGTATCTGATTGTATGCTTTCACCAGGTCTACCTTGGAAAACACCTTGCTACCGGCGAGCTGCTGCGAGAAGTCCTGGATGTGCCGGACCGGGTACTTATCTGGGATAGTGCGCGCATTCAGGGCGCGGTAATCACCGCATGGCCGCCAGCCGTCATCTTTTTTTGGAACTAGATGAAGCGGAGACGACCACGGACTCTCAGACCTAATTGCAGTACCATTCTGAAGCATGGCCTCGAACTCTTTCTGAGCGATCTTGAGACGGTCGGGAGGGAGACGTCGAGGTCTGCTTGACACGGGTGGTCCAGGCGTGGTGCGAATATGATGCATGGTATTATGCTTGGGTACTCTAGGTGTACCTGCTGGACGGGTGATGTCTGGGTATTGGCGTAAAATATCAAGATACCTGGAGTCTCCAGTCATCACCTTCACTGACGATATGGCCTTTACGGCCTCCACTGCTGGCTGATCTGGGGCGTTCACGGTGAGCGTGGTAAGGTTGTCGATTAGGCGGTGGTTTCTGCAATCAACCAAAATATCAAAATGGAACAGAAAATCAACCCCTATGATCGGTTTAGATACATCAGCGACCACAAAATTCCAAGTGAACACCCGTCGCAGCCCTAAATCAAATTGCAGTTGCACCGAGCCGTACGTGTGTATTATTGTGCCATTTGCTGCAAATAACTCGTAGTTTGTCTTCTTAAATGCACCTCTAAGTGCTGTGCGTGGGTACACGCACAAATCTGATCCCGTGTCTACTAGGAACAATACCTTAGAGTTGTTGTCTACTACGAAAAGGCGGCTCGGCTTTGATTGGCAGTCGTTAGCCGCTACTTCCGGCTGCCGTCGAAGTTTTCCGACCCCGGGTAGTTGCACGGCCTGGTACAGCGCGTCGACTTGTCCCCAAATCTATTGTGGTACCAGCATACTGACGGATCCTTGGCTTGGGCTTTGATGCGGATCGGGCCCGACGTCGACCTGGAGTACGACTTCTTCCACGGCTGCTACTTCGCGAGCTGGACCTGGATGAGTGCGCTTGGTTTCCAGAATTAGCCTTCAGTGAAGCAACTTCTCTTGCCAGGTTCGCCATTTGCTTTGCCATTTCCATTGCGAAAGGATCTCCGTCCACGGCACATACCTTGGGCGCCTGAGGTGCAATATCGTGGACCTTGTCCGCTAAATCAGCCAACTCATCCAAAGTAGCATTTGATTGCGATGCTATCACTGTTTGCAACCCACTAGGCAAGCGACTGGACCACACGGTTTTCAAAAAGTCGTCCGTTACAGATTTACCGGCTAACGTACTCAAATGTCTCAAAAACTGTGACGGCTTTCTATCACCTAGCTCTTCGTGCTTCATTAATTGCAACACTCGTTTTTCTTGTGACGCCGATAATCTAGATATAATATCGGTTGTTAATTTCGTATATCTGTTCAAGGTTGGAGGATTTGTTATTATATCTTTAACTTCCAATACGTACTGATGTTCCAACTGCGAAACAATGTAGTTGTATTTCGTGGATTCAGTTGTTATTCCAGAAACGTCAAACTGAGCTTCCATCTGTTTGAACCACAAAGCAGGCTCTGCAGGCCAAAATGGCGGCGCCTTGAAGGAAACT
This sequence comes from Pammene fasciana, assembly GCA_911728535.1. Lineage (NCBI taxonomy): Eukaryota > Metazoa > Arthropoda > Insecta > Lepidoptera > Tortricidae > Pammene > Pammene fasciana. Next base: position 7,090,217 of record OU452283.1, read on the forward strand.
TTAAACAAAGCACCGCTACTTTCCTGCGGCGTCGAACCACTAGCCTCGCCGGGCCCGCCTTCCTTTTTCTTATCTTCGTTACCCATGTCGATACCACTCAACTACGGTTGCGATACAGTTCAAAAACGGAGGTCACCAATATAGGGTGCCTACCGGGCGTTTAAATGATAAGTCCGATATAGACACACTATTTTTATATAAATGTATAAATATTAAGTACAGTCGAAGTTAAGTTAGGAAACGTAAGGAAAGCACAAACAGAAAGATAGTAAAGTTCACGGCACTGAAGGATAGCACACAAGAAAGCGAAAATAATATAATAGGTCAGCACAAGCGTTAGCAAAGAAATCTGCATAAAAGTGACATGCATTCGCCATTAAATTCGAGAGCGCACTGCCGGCGCGCTGCTCGCGCATGCGTACGGCCGCGTCGGCAGCGATGTCATACTTAACCAGCCAGCCCGCGCACTAGCGCGGCATACATGTTTATCGACCTCAATGGAGAGATTTAGCATTATACCTTCACGGTGTTTTGCGTGCCGTGGTCGCCACATAACTTAGTTCGCTTATTTCTCAATAAAAAAATGAAAGAACTACCTTTTACATTAGATCCATTGATTTTAAATAAAACTTGTGTACCCAAAAGTTTGTTTTTCTAAGTACTCAACCTTTCGATTTGCTCACGTTTGTATTTTTTGCATAAATTTATATAATTTATTCCTATTTCAAATACAATAAGGCATTAAATTTTAATGATTTGACACCAACCTCGGAGCATCACGGAGGATTTCTCTCCGCGGTATTGACCTTAGAGGATACCGCGGTTGTAGGCGCCGGCATGCCACGGCATCCACCAATATGCAACGGAGTCTTCCGAGTCTAAAACGTCGGTCCGCCTGCGGTATGGTCCCCATTACGCTGGCAGCGGTAACCCTCTGTACAGCTAATAATATAATATATGCGGGAGAGGTACGCTCCAGAGCTACGATCCCCTGTAGTTTCGACCAACCGTGCCGACAGGGGGCCCCCCTGATCCTGATGAAACACTTCATGTCGGCCGACCTGGGGCTCAGTGTCTCTAATGGTAAGTTAATACGGGAACATGCAAATTTCCCGAAAAACATTACCCCGATTTTTATAATCTCGATTTTTATAATCCCGAATTTTGATAAGTACGAATGTCAAAATTCCGAATTTTGAAATCACGAAAGTAGAAAATCCCGAATGCAATATTTCCGAATATTAGAAGTCCGATTGTTACTTGCTCGAATCCTAAAAATCCCGATTGTCAATTTCCCGAAAAATTTAATTCCGATTTTTTTTATTCCGAAAAAACTAATGACCGATCGGGTTTTTGGCGATTCGGTAATACGAATTTCGGTTTTTTGTATATTCGGAATAATGAAATTCGCGATTGTGTTATTTGTCGATATCTTGGCGGGTTCCAGCTATAGGCACCGTTTACAAATAAACGGACTAAGCCGTCACTGGCGTCACTGCCCTTACCGATGTAGGTTTGTTAGTTAGTAGTTACCTTGTGTCCCTTAGAGCGGAAAATAGAAGCCCCGCAAAGCGGGGCTTTGTCGACATCTTGGGGGGCCCTAGATATAGGCACCAAATAAACGGACAAATCCGTCACTGCTCTTACCGATGTAGGTTTGTTAGTTACCTACATCGGTAAGACTTTGGCATAACTTCCGTGGCCAGAAACGTATTTGGCATAACATATTTGGCATAACTGGTTTTCGAAGAATATTCTTATTGCAGAAATCATCGGTTCGCATAATATGCGTATCCGAATTTGAAATCTACTAATATTCACATGGCCGCTTTTTGATAAGTATAATTTTGTTTTGCATTATATTCAACTGTCCGAAAATAATAATCAGCATAATCTGTTTAGCATAATAGGCTTTAGGCGAATGTTTACTTTGAAGAAAACCAATTATGCAGAAATTACAATTAGCAGATTTATTGGTTCTGCTTCTGCTATAAAAAATGGGTTAATTTTAGTTAGAACTCACCTTTAACTAAATCAAATGAAAGTTCAAAAAGTGGGTTAGGTTAGGTTAGAACTGTGACCCTCAACCAACCCAACGGCTGCAAAAAAAGTGGGTTAGGTTAGGTTAGAACTGTGACCCTCAACCAACTCAAACGGCTGCAAAAAAGTGGGTTAGGTTAGGTTAGAACTGTGACCCTCAACCAACCTAAACGGCTGCAAAAAAGTGGGTTAGGTTAGAACTATGACCCTTAACCAAATTAATCGGCTGCTCAATAAGTAGGTAGGGTTAGGTTAGAACTGTGACCCTCAACCAACCTAACGGCTGCAAAAAAGTAGGTTAGGTTAGAACTGTTATCCTTAACCAACCCAAAACGGGTGCAAAAAAGTGAGTTAGGTTAGGTGAGAAGTGTGACCATACTGTGACCCTAAACAACCAACCAAAAAAATCGGGTTTTTAAAATTTCGGAATAATGTTGAATCGGAATTAATAATTTCGGGTTTATGACAATCGGGATTTGTTGTTTTGAAATTCGGAAATATTGGTTTCGGACTTTTATTGCATCGGGATTTTAAAATTCGGGATTTTAAAAATCGGGTTTTTAAAAATCGGGTTTTTACTATTCGGGAATTAAAATATTCGTACTTTAGTTATTCGTAATTTTAACTACCGGAATTTTAATGGGTCGGGCATTACAAAATCGGGATTTTAAAATTCGGGATTTTAAAAATCGGCATAAAGTTTTTCGGGATTGTGTAGTGTACCCAAGTTAATACATATAATTCTTGGTATTTCCACTATAATCACTTATATTATCATTATTTCAGGAATCATTTCAGGCGACCGGGAATGTAGATATTTTAAACAGTCAAAACAAACAATTATTATGATATGACACAAACATCAATTTATGTTCATTTGACATTTCTCACAGAGTAGGTACCTTACCTATGCTTTACCTTCACAAGTCACTTGTGTAGACTAAGGTTGATGATGGGTTGACAGCACTTTTAATTTCATTTCGAGTAAAAAAGCACCGAGATATCTAGATACCAACATGACAAACATAATTTAGGGTACTTGAACTTACGTCAAATAATTTTGGGCTACTTAAACGCACTTCAAGTTTAGCGAAACGAACCGAGAGCTGCCGAAAATGACCGATGGTCGTAAAATTAAGGAAGTTATGAAAATTTCTTTTGCTTATTGTAAATTAAATTCGCATCGAAAGCGATAGTTTTTATGCTCTAGTTCTATTCTTATATGTAGATAATAGATTAAAACAGTTTTTTCTTATCATACGTGCGCCGTATTCGAGATACGTGTCAAAAACTTTTTTAGAAATTTGTAAGGCGCCATCTCGCTTCTTCGCTCGTTTTTTATCCCATTCTGGTTTAACGATTTTATATACACCGTGGGCAGATTAAACCCGACAGGTTTTAACCAAGTATTCCCGAGGTCAAAAGAAGCAAAAAACGTCATACGACTTTTGGTCAATGTTGCCAAAAAAAAAATCCTTTTTTCATTTTATTTTTTATTTTTTATAAATAAATTTATTAAATTTAAAAAAAAGTAAATTTTATTACTAAAAATATCACTTACAATTATTTTTTTACATTTTTTTCCTAATATCTAGTTAATGAAAAAAGTTTTTTGTTACATTGACATCTGTCAATAAAGATCTCATCAGACTAGTCTTCATAGTGGTGACATCGTCATCAAATAGACATTTTTCGCTCAGATACAATAGTGTTTGAAATTTTTTTTAATTGGCATTTACTCTGGAACTAAGGCGAAATCGACCTAGAGTCATACAATGTTTTTGCCTTCTTTTGGCCTCGGGAATAAATGGTTAGAATCCGTCGGGTTTAATCTGCCCACGGTGTATATGATTGCTTAAGACGTATAAACTCAATTTGTATAATTTTGTTAGGCATAAATTATAGTAAGTATAGCGTACGAAATGTATAATATCAAAATTTATAATTGCATAATGTATAATGTGCTTTAAATATAACATCGTTTACGATAATTAGAAATTGAAATAATAATGAAATAATATAATTAACAAAACAAATAACATATTCCAAATAGTCGACCCTGCACGAGTCTAATTTTACAGAGATACTGCACATCGATGTAGTTTAGTCATTTAGCACACACATACTAGAGGTCAAATTAAAATTTTTGATCCGCAGTTCTTTAAGAAATTTCCCTTAGGAGGGGGTGGCAGATTTTTTTTTGTACAATATATCACAAATGATACTTGATATAACTATCGAACCTCATATCTAACCCCAAGAAAGCAATTTTGAAAATAATTTCATTAAGTATTTATTTTTTATTTTTCAATATTACAAAATAACGCAGTACAAAATGTACTGAAGTAGAGTTCTACTCGAGTACATTTTGTACTGTGTTACTCGATAATTTTGAAAAATTAAAAAAAAAAAACTAAATGAAGTTATTTTCAAACTTGCTTATTTTGAGTTAGATATGAGGATATCAAGTATCATTTGTGATCTATTGTACAAACAAATAATCAGCCATATCGTATCTGTACGTCTAGCATGACTTACGTTGTCGCGCTACTCCCCATACTTCAGGCGCGACTCGAAGTATGGAGTCGCGCGCGACAACGCATGTCATGCTAAGCCGCCTGGAGGAGCCCAAACTTGGTATGTTTTGTAAATTATTTTTGTTTTAATGAAAAAAAGGCTAAAATGTAATGATGTGGTATATTTTTAGAACCGCCTCTATTAGCCCTTCCATATGATGCCACACACGATAGGTTTTTGAAAAAAAAAATTATTTTCTCATAAAAAAAAAATTAATCAGCACCCCCATCCTAAGCGAATTTCTTTAAAGATCTGCGGATCAAAAATTTTGTTTTGACCTCTAGTATGTGTGTGCCAAATGGCTAAACTGTACATCGATCTGCGATTTTGTTTTGTATACAAGGGGCACTAAAATATAAGCGACTGCCTATGAGGCAAATTATTTCGAAAGCAACCAGCTTTACCAACTTTTCTGGAAGCAATATGTCTGTGTGAGGTCGCAGTTCTAACCTAACCTAACCTACTTTTCAAGCAGCAGTATGTCTGTAGGGATCGCAGTTCTAACCTAACCAACTTTCTGGTAGTAATATGTCTAATATGTCTATGAGTGGTCGCAGTTCTAACCTAACCTACTTTTTTGGTAGCAGTATGTCTGTGAAGGGTCGCAGTTCTAATCTAACCTAACCTACTTTTCTAGTAGCAGTATGTCTGTGGGGGTCGCAGTTCTAACCTAACCTAACCTACTTTTCTGGTTGCAGTATGTTTGTGAGGGGTCGCAGTTCTAACCTAACCTACTTTTCTGGTAGCAGTATGTCTGTGGGAGGTCGCAGTTCTAACCTAACCTAACCTACTTTTCTGGTAGCAGTATGTTGTGACTAGGAGTATACCTAGCTATCATATTTAATAAAGGTACAAGGGACGTAATTGTCTTTATACTTTTTATTCAGTCATATAGTTGAGGAAACACGGGATTAACTAAATAAAAACCTAAACACGATGGTTCGTTACTTAAAGAAACATAAAAAATAACAACACCCTGATCAAAAAATAACATCACTCTAATCATGTACATGACCCCGATTGACCTGCGTAGAAAATGGGGAAAGATAGTTGATGAACGTAAAATAATCGTATTAATAAAACAAAAAGAGCAGGTGGGGGGGAAAACTGCTAAATGAACTGGAACCTAATGTCAATTACACTAAGATTCACAATGAGTGAGAGAACTTAAACAATTATGACCCTTTTCGTTTGAATAAAAGAAATATTGCTGTAAAATTTAATTTGAATTATTCGTAGAAATATGGAAGTCAATTGATTTTGCACCTTAGGATAAAGACATAGGACTTAAAATAGATTAAATGACGAGGACATTTAATGCCTTTTATGAAATGAATGAACTGAAGGTCGATCGGTCGACAAAACAGACGAATTCTACATTGTAGACAGGGGCAATAATGGGTCGGCAAAACATACAGAGTCAAAAATGTAGACAGGGTTGATGATCGGTTGACAAAACAGACAGAGTCTACATTGTAGACAGGGGAAATAATGGGTCCACAAAACAGACAAAGTACACATTGTAGACAAGGGCAATGACCGGTCGACAAAACAGACAGAGTCTACAATGTAGACAGGGGAAATAATGGGTCCACAAAACAGAAGGAGTACACATTGTAGACAGGGGCAATAATGGGTCCACAAAACAGACAAAGCAATGATTTAACAATGGGTCCACAGTGTAGACAAGGTCTGCAGTGTAGACAGGGACTACAATATAGACAGGGACAGCAATGTAGACACGGTCTACAAAAGTAGGGTATAAAAAGGGGAGCACGGAACGCGCGCGATGGATTCTATTCGTGTTTGTGTGTTGTGTTTAATGAAATCTAAATTTGTTTGGTTCAGAAATAGGTCTAGATTTCGCGGACCTAGGATAGCTGTAAAAGGTTATTTTGGAAAAGTAAAGTCTGGACGTTGCGGTTATGAAAGTTTCACTTACTAGGTATTGTGGATTATATTATTCGAATTTAAAGAAAAGAACTAGTCGACCCTGCACGAGTCTAATTTTACAGAGATACCGCAAATCGATGTACAGTTTAGCCATTTGGCACACACATACTAGAAGTCAAAACAAAATTTTTGATCCGCAGATCTTTAAAAAAAATCCCTTAGGAGGGGGGTGCTGATTCATTATTTTTTTTGTATGAGAAAAAAATTTTTTTTTCAAAAACCTATCGTGTGTGGTATCATATGAAAGGGCTAATAAAGGCGGTTCTAAAATTATACCACATCATTACATTTCAGCCATTTTTTTATTATTAAAACAAAAATAATTTTCAAAACATACCAAGTATGGGCTCCTCCAGGTACGATAATTATGGCAGTTTTTTTTTTGTACAGTATATCACAAATGATATTTGATACCCAGTACCCATATCTAACCCCAAGAAAGCAATTTTGAAAATAATTTAATAAATTATTTATTTTTTATTTTTCAATGTTACAAAATAACGCAGTACAAAATGTACTGAAGTAGAGTTCTACTAGAGTTCTACTCCAGTACATTTTGTCCTGCGTTACTTGATAATTTTGAAAAAAAAAAATAACAAAATTTAATTATTTTCAAAATTGCTTATTTTGGGTTAGATATGAGGGTATCAAGTATCATTTGTGATCTATTGTACAAACAAATAATCAGCCATATCGTATCTGGAGGAGCCCAAACTTGGTATGTTTTGTAAATTATTTTTGTTTTAATAAAAAAAATGGCTAAAATGTAATGATGTGGTATATTTTTAGAACCGCCTCTATTAGCCCTTCCATATGATACCACACACGATAGGTTTTTGAAAAAAAATTTTTTCTAATACAAAAAAAATGATGAATCAACAGTATCAACACCCCCCCTCCTAAGGGAATTTTTTTAAAGAACTGCGGATCAAACATTTTGTATTGACCTCAAGTATGTGTGTGCCAAACGGCTAAACTGTACATCGATTTGCGGCTTCATTTTGTATACAAGGAGCACTAAACGGATAAGTGACTGGTTTTGGGGAATCGTTTTTTAATACGTGTGAGTGATATTTTCGGGTCTGGGAGGTTTTTGAGCTAGTGTTTTATAATAATATATAATAATAATAATTTTCTTTATTTCAAGTATAAACTCATAGTTACATTACAAAACAATAAGATATGATAAGATACAACAATATAGAATACTGTAAAAATTACATTAAAAAGTATAATTACCTACTTACAAATTATTTGCCGTTTTCGTTCAGGTGCACGGCAGTCCAGTGCTTTAGGATCTTATTGCTCGGGTTGACAGCAAACAGCGCCAGAATATCATTTTGCTGCGAGTTTTGCCATACATTTGCCCAGACCGAAGCTATGCGAGACCTCATGATTGCATAGAAGTCAGGTACTCCCGCATCACCAAACATGGTCTTAGCACTGCAGTAGCGAGGTAATTTCATGAGTATTCTGAACGCATCGTTGTACTGAACCCGGAGCGCGTTATAAGATCGTTTGGTGTAGTTACACCATAATGAGCATGTATAAAAGCACTGACAGAATGCCCTAAACAGTGTAATTTTTACGTCATTGGTGCACTTTGAGAATCTTCGCGACAGCATGTTACATCGAACCGCGAGCGCCCGCCGCTCCCGCTCCATGTCCATGTCGTCGCCAAGACCCTCCGTCAGAAAGTGACCCAAGTACTTGAAAGACGCTACGACCCGAACCGGCGAACCGTTCAAATAAACTGGCGGAACTACCTCCGGACCTTTGCCGTATCTGAAAACAAGCATTTCTGTTTTTAAAATATTATATTTTAGGTAATGCTGTTTCGAAAATGTTTCGCAGATAGTTAACAGTTTTTGAATGCCCTGACTTGAGGGGCTGAGGAGCACCATATCATCGGCATAGCTCAGGTTGTTAACGCACACATTAGCAACATGGCAACCCGTCCTGGCACCCCTCAACTCCTCAATCAGACCATTGACGTACAGGCAAAACAGGTCCGGAGAAGTTATGCCCCCTTGACGCACACCGCACTTTAACCTATAATCGTTAGAGAGGGTGTCGCCCCATTTCACATTATTCGTTTGGTTTTCGTACCAGTATCTAAGGACCTTGACCGTGTCTACCGGCACATTTGATCCCAAGAGCTTCGTCCACAGTATGTCATAATTTACCAGATCGAAGGCGCGGCTCAAATCAAGAAAACATGCATACACAGATGTATGTCTACTGATGTAATAGTTGACTACTGTTTTGAGACTAAGTATCGCAGACTCGGTCGATAGGCCGGTACGAAAACCAAACTGCGCGTCATTCAACTTTATGTTTTTCGTCAGTTCGGGCTGCAACAACCTTTCAAATACTTTACCAATTATTGTGCCCAGGGATATCGGCCTATAGTTTTTTAGGTCAGAAAGATCACCGGTTTTATTTTTGACTATAGGTACAACTATAGTTTTCATTAATGCTTCAGGTAGGTAACTAAACTGGATACACAGATTAAATAAAATAGACAGGACTCTCGGCATCTCATCGCTAGCATAAAGTATGTGCTCCACGCTCAAGCCGTCGTGCCCCGGAGACTTTCCTCTCCTCATACGTTTTACAACCTTCGCGACAACTTCTGGTGTAAAGGGACTGATATTGGTTGAGGTAGGGGAGGCCTCCCGGACAGGGCGGGGGGGAGCGGGCGCACTGTCGGCGTCAGCAGGCGGGTCTACTTTAAAGTGGAGCGCAAACTGGTTGGCTATTTCTTTAGGATCATTGATATTATTTATAGATAAAGGCAGTTTCGATTTATAATCTAACGACTTAGTATTTTTCCAAAATTTTGAAAAATTGTTACATTTTCTATTTAAAGCTAAGATATTCATTTTAATTGACTCTTCATTATCCTGACACCATTTTAATTTACTTTTGAAAATTTTCCGACTTTCTACCATGCTATTGTAAACGTCTCCTGAGCGCGGTTTTCCGTAATCTACCCAGTGCTTAAAATACATTCTAGCGTTAAGATGGCTTTGCCTGACGTGGTAGTTCCAGCCGGCGATCTGTCTACCCTTATTCCGTGCACCTGCACTTAAACGGCAACTCACTGTAGCAGCTGTTTGCATGATGTCAACAATATCATTATATAATTTCGATATCATTATTTTACTATTTAAATTCGATTCATAGTTACAATAGTCAATACGTTTTAAATGTTCATAACAATATTCACCATATTTGTTTATTTGTTCAATATCCCTTTGACCCCACAATACTTGTTTTAGACCGTTTACATTATGTTTTGCCGCCGTAGTGTTACATATGACCTTTAAGTTTAAACGAATGGATAGCGGAAAATGGTCTGACCAGGAAACATCATTATCAACCCAAACCGAATGAATCGTCCTCCATGCCGCTTTAGTTGTTACGCAGTGGTCCAGCCATCGATGAGAGCCATTCGCTTCGCTCAAATAGGTATAGGTACCGGAGTTGATACCTAGGATATTTATGTCTGCACATTCCCATTGCTGCTCAGAACAAAAGTTATTCAACTCCCCTCCAAAGGCAGCACTGGGGTGCGCGTTAAAATCGCCTATGATATAAGCAGCCGCAACCTCACTCTCCTCGATGGCTGCACTTATATTGGCCAAGCAGCTCGTGAAATCTATTAGGTTATCAGGACTGTCGCAGGGCATATACACATTAAAAATACTAAAACTTATACTACTGTAATCAACTTTTATTGCCAATATCCTATCGTTATCGCACTCTATTTTTGTTACGTTGGAGAAAACCGACGTTCGCCATAATATGGCCAAGCCGCCGTACGGCCGTCCGCGAAGCACCCCGGCCGACGTGTCCACGGAGGTAGTAGCGTAGCCGCTGAACTTGTCGTCGATGTTGTGCACAAGGCTCAGATCGTGTCCCAGCAGCCAGGTCTCTTGTAGCAGGACGATATCGGCATCACGACAAAGTTGACGAACATGCTCAATGGATCTTTTTAGAGATTTGCAGTTAAACGAAACCATTACGATTCCGTTCTCCGTATTAAATTGATGTTGTGTACTATCCATACTATATATATATATATATTAATGAGCGTTATTTACAACCGCGCGCACTGGACGTTCCACAAACAGTCTGTATTTCACAAGTGCGGGCCAAAAAGCAGTCGACAGGAAAGTCGATACTTTACTCTTAGGTATTATCACTTTAAACGAGTTAAAACTGGTTTCCCATTTAGATACTAACAACTGAACGTTAATACATGATTCACCCATTTCGTGTATATGCGCCTTTATGTCATCGATTGTTGTAGACTTTTTTAGCCTCGACACATAAACAGATGACGTTAGGTCCGCAGCCTGTATCCTACAGGTGTTCTGGGACGTTCCACAAAGATTCCGTTTTTTGTTGCGTTTTTTGTTTTCCACTAGCTTAAAATCGGACTCAGTGTCAGTCGTGATACGGTCGGTTTTTGCTTGCGCTAGTTGCACTGCTGCGATATCGCGGTAGGTCAAAGCATGCACGGGTGACTGTTGCTTGTTGCTAAGGGCATTGTCGGTAGATTTTAAGTTCGGCGGCGGCGGGTGGTCAGTTTTGTGCTCACTTTTTCGCAACTTCTGTTTGGATGGTTTTTTGGGCGTCCTTAGTAATGCGGTAGCACTAGGTGGAGTCGTATCTTGCTTTTGCGTGTCACTTTGCTCTTGTCGAAGAGGGCTATCGTTACATCGATTTATTAAGTCAGATCTAATCCTCGTCTCAAGTTCAGCCAGCTCCTTTTTTGACACTGTTTCCAGGCTAAGGTTATTCAGCGTTACTTTCATAGCACCAAGGTCACGCAAAAGACGGCTCACGTCTATATGGTCCATAGTGACAGGCGGTAGACGGTTTAAGTCTTTCGCCACACACGTCGGATGTTTATCGAGGGGTGTCTCTTTAAACAGCTTTATTACGTCCTTAACGTTTTTCTTGTCTTTGTCCTCCCCCCGTCTTGCTGGACACTTGACATGAGTGTCCGGCAGGGCCTTGAGTAAATCGTTTTTGCCACATTCTATTTCACTTTCTGTGAAGTTGGATGCACAGATTTGCGTTAGCGTCAAGTCATCTAATATGCAAAATTTATTTTGCACAAACGTCAAAAATTCATTTATAATTACACTTTCGGACATATTTATTTGAGTAAGGCGAGTAATTACTTAGTTTTAGTAAATTTAGTTTTGCTTTGATTCAGAGTTAGATCTAGGTTTTGCGGACCTGGGATAACTGTAAAAGGTTGTCTTGGAGATGCGAGACCTAGATGTTGAGGTCATGAAGGTTTCACTCACTAGTTAATATAAATTTATTTTGCCTTGTGTTGCTGAGGGGGGAACATTTGATTCAAAGTAAAGTTCTTACGGTTTTCATGTATTTATAAAACCAGTTTCTGTCTAAATCTATGATATAGATTAACCAGTGCTATGGCCGACCGAGAGGTGTGAACAAGGGTAGCACTGGAGTTCTAGACCGTGACAGGCAGTGAGGGGGCCTGGCGTTATAGACATTATATATTAAGATTTGAAATTTATTTTCGTAGAGGATGCTTGGAGTTGGGTAGCTGTTTCCTTGGAGTCCGAAGAATGAAACTGATTTCACGTTAAAAGAAAATGAGTTACTACGTCACAACATAGGGTTTCCTTTCCCTAAGACGATCACACGTTTGGCCACGTCGTTAGCGTTTCATTTGTCTAGCGTTCGTAAGCGTATTGAAGTTATAGGCAGTTAACTTTTAATGCAAAATACTGCAAGTGACAACCCTTATTAGGTTCAGTAACATTTAACAATAACACAAGGGTCAGTAACCTTTATCAAAACAACATTTCTACCCATAATATTTCCCAGTCAATATTACAATTGTGTGAACTACCCACTTACAATAATCTAAGTAACCATAGATAAATTGAGACTAGAGGCAGTTATACATGCAGAATGGTAGAATAGAAAATCATAATATCTTCTGAAGCCTTTATTTTTATAATTCAAATAAACATGTTACTTTCACCAAGTAAATACTTCTATCAAGAATAACAAAATATTTGTAACATAAGTACTTACATACACACTAGACGTGTGCGCCGCCACGCCACGCCGCCGCCGCCGGTCATTTTTACCCACGCCGCCGCCGCCGGCCAATGATCGGCGTGAAATCGGCGTGGAATAACATGCTAAATCGCACGTGTTATTTACATGGCTCATTCTCATTAGGTCAATTTTTATGTTGAGATCCTTGAGAAATCGAATGAACTATTTAAATGTTCCAGTTACACCTACTGTAAATTGTAATTTGCGTGTATTTTATAATAGCTTGCACGTTTCAGCTCTCCGCAGTGATATTGTAATGTGCATGGGACTGTAGATAATTACTACGAAAAGTACCAAATTATTTCAACTTGAACAATTTTGTTATATCGGTTTAATTAGAAAAGTAACTCTTTTTACACACACGCGGTGTGGACGATTGGACGAAATAACTAACCCAAACAATTTAAAATACTGAAACCAGTTAGTTAATCTGTTGATCAATGGATCAAATCCATCGAAGTACAACGTTTTGGGCTGGTCAAAGGCCTACCATCTTTGTCTTTTAGAACCAACATACAATTTTCTCTCACCAATTCCAAATGCAATATCAGCCGGTTCTGAACTTATTAACGTATGAGCTTTAGCTTAATTGAAGTCGATTTTCAGGCAAGGCTATTTCTATATAGATGATATAATTAACACGTAAGTAAACCTTTTAGGACAATGTTTGAATTCAAGGCCCGAGGGTGAGCAGAAATATCTGTGAAAGCCGAAGGCTCTGAGCGTCATAGCAAAATGTGCTTCAGCAGCTGCGTGGCAGAAAACAGACTGAATAATATTAGTTCATTTGAAATTAGGTGTTTTGATCATTAGGACAAACAACTTTTAGGTCAAATTATAATTATGACAAATTAATATTATGGAAAAAAGTTAGGGCAACTGATGAATAGGTCAAATGATATTAGGTAATAATATATATGGCTCTGAGCGTCACAGCAAAATGTGCTTCAGCAGCTGCGTGGCAGAAAACAGACTGAATAATATTAGTTCATTTGAAATTATATACATATTAAATCCCTCATACCACGTACCTCGTATCTACCACGTAGAACCAAAGGCATAGCAACGAGAAGTGCTCCAGAACAACTGCTTGACAGAAACCAGATAATATAATCATGATAATGATAAAATAATTTTAAACATAAACAATTTTCTGCCACGCAGCTGCTGAAGCACATTTTGCTTTGACGCTCAGTACAGAGTCATATATGTTATTACCTAATACTGATTTAATCATATAGGCCACTTCCTCTTGGAATAGCGGATCCTAAATGAAGTCGGTTCTTTTTTGTTTATGTTTAAAATTATTTTACAATTTTAGTGTCCTATTGCTATACTAGATTTTTTGATTGTTTATGTGGCTTTAGAGACCTTTGGACTATTATTAAGAAGCCTCCTTACAAATAGCCACAAGTCATCCAGGGCCCCATAATTGCTGAGTTTTGGCTAAAGAGTGGTTAAACGTATTTTGATACTACTGAGACTTTAAGCCGTTATAGATCCTAAACGGTAATTTTAAATGAAAAATGATGTAAAAAACCTGATTTATTTTCAAATCCCTATCGAATGATACCCCACTCGTTAAAGAGCGTCCATTTTTAATTTTTTACAATATGGCGTCTGATTGCCGCCATATTGTATTTGGATTGATATTTTGTCCTTAGTGACACTCGCGCAATCAAGACGAATCGATTGACGTACGAATCATCTAAATCGGCTCACTCGTTTTGCTTCTAGAGTGCCACAAAGGAACAAACATACATATATAGACTGTTAAACACTATACCCTCTTTTGCGTCGCGCAGTCGGGTAAAAACACAGCAAAGATAGACAGGTCACTTTCAAATTCGCGGTCGCGCTTCGCTTCACGCTTAAACTGCAGAACCGATTTAGATGTAATTTGGTATGATGATAGTTTGAGTTATGGGAAAGGACATAGAATAGTTTTTATCCCAGAAAACATTTCTTAAAGGGGTGAAAAGGGGAGTTGAAGTTTGTATGGAATTGTTGCTCACTGTAATCGTAGAAAAGCAAATACGTTTAATTTATATTTGCTATAAGATTTCTTTAAGGCGTTTCATAAATTTATGGCGAATGTTAATCCCACCCAAACGAAGTCGCAGGAAAAAGCAAGTTAGTCTTTATGTTTATTGTCTATCTTATTCCCTCGATATCTCATTAAACATTAATCCCAGCAAAAAACTGTACAAAACCTTATTTATAGGGAATTTTATGTGAATTACTTAAATAAAAGAATACTTTTTGGTAGGGGTTACTGTTTACGAGTTATTTAAGAAAAGTTAAAAAACGAGTCATTTGTTGGCCGCCTTCTGAATATCTCACTTCCGGTCATATCGACGACAACAACGTACAAGGTGCAAAGTGCTAAAAGGTTCGAACTACGTACGCTGCAGCATAGTGATCTACATGTCGAAACCTATCGCCTAGTATAAAAAAATTCTTAAAATGTCACTTAGTATAGTTTTTAAAATGACGTATACAGTGCGATCTGAGTCAACAATCTGTAAACTAGCACGAACACCATTCTAAGTGCCACATTGAACTGTACGCGATGTTTGCCATCTCACTCACTCACGCGCACAGAGCGCAATGTGCCACATCGAACTCAGTTCGCCGTTGATCGGCTAGGCGATGGTTGTGACGCTTCGACCGTTGCGTAGGAAATATTACCATGTTATTACGTTGCTTTCACCTCAATTCTAAGTTTTTAGTCAGAATTTTGTTGGTTGTCATTCTGCGTATCAATTTTCCGCAAGTATAAGTTTGTTTATAATGACGGAGAAACGAGCGAGATGGTTGGAATCGTTAAAATCAGGGGCAAAAAGATCGGGTCCGGATAGCTCCGAAACAGAGATAAATAAACCGGCTACAATAAATGGAGGTATGTAATATTTATTTCCATTTACTTGATATTTTTTTGTTTATATATTTAAAAAGGTATAAAATGTTCTATGTGACACATAGATATATATACGTGTGAAGTATTATTTAATAGAACTACGTACACGGGACCATCTACCACTTAGAACTGTATACGCGTGAACTGTTTTTTTAAATAACTGTGTACACAGGACTATCTACCACTTAGAACCGTATACGTTACTATCATAGCTGTAGTTAACAAAGTACGTAAATCTATGTGCCACTTAAAATTGTTTACGTCATTTATTCAGTCACTTAGAACTATTTACCTTTTTGAATTTATTTTTATACACTTTTAAAATAGTTATATCCTGTCGTTGTAAGTGCTAATTAAAAGATAAAAAGAAAGGGTAATATTGCTATATTGCTAAGCTATATGTAATACAATAACTATCACAGATTAAGGTTTTTTACGGGCAGTTTTGTGATACTTATACACAACTAATCCCTATTTTATTCCTTGTTTACTTTGCATCACTAATATAGCATTAAGTATGTACCTACCTATAATTATGCGCACTGTGTTAACCGCTTTGTCTGTGTTGCTTTAAATTGCATGGTATTTGACTTTCAGAGTCACCACTAAGGATGGACGAAACTGCATGCGAAGAATTATACAGGACACTGTCAACTGCGTTTGAGGAGCCAGAAGATACTCATTCTACTAATACAAGCATATATAGTCAACCTGAGAATCAAATCTCCATTCCATGTTTCGTTGACGACTCTGATTATAATCAGAACTCTAGTTCAGCTGAAAGTTTGGTTAAAAGCATGACCAGCGAACATATAGAGAGCTGTATTAGTGAGCCAGGTAAATTTGAAACTGAAAATATTGACCCAAACTCTGAAAATGCTGCATATACACACCCATTGTCGCCTCTGTTAAAAAATGCAGTTCCAGACAGGCAAGATGACCAAAACCTGAATACTAATTATTTTGAAAATATTAGAGATCCTACTTTGAATGTCACTGCACCACCATCATCGGTTTTATTTAGTGAAATTACATACTCGCCCCAGTCAATGAACGCATCATCATATAATAATAGTCCGTTGCCCAATGTCTTTTCTCAACTTAACAGTCCAATTAATTCTATAATTACAAACCCAATGAGCAGGCCCGGAAGTTGTGTAAACTTTGATAAGACGCCAATGCCTTCCGATTCAAGTGACACTGAAACTGAATATTTTAGAAAGCAAATGTTAAAGAAAAAATTCTCCATTAAAAATTTCATTAAAAGAAAAGAAAAAACTTTAGGCCATCTCAAACACAAGCGGCTTCGTTTGCATTCATCGTCATCGGATTCTTTAAACGAGACTGCGTTGAGTGATGAGTCAACCCAAGTAGGCAAAAAAAAGTCACGCAAGGGTGTTAAAAAAACTAATCCTGGAAAAAAAAGAAGCAAAAATGAAAAAAGGTGGATAGATAACGTTCGTAAAATGAGATGCAATTTAGGTGAAGCTTACGCATCAAGGGATGGCACGTTGAGACAAGCAAAGGAAATGAAATCTCCTTGCAAATGTAACCTAAAATGCTACGAAAAGTGCCCCGAGATGCTAAGGAAAAAAATATTTGCTAGATACTGGTCTTTAGGGGAGCACGTTACGCAATGGAGTTTTATTGCAAAACATGTCAAAAAAATTGATAAACAGCGGCACACTACTAGTCCCTCCACATCTTCCAGACGTAGTTTTACATACCAATATACTATGCCTGTTGGAAGTTCCGTAATCAAAGTTTGTCAGGTTATGTTTTTGAACACATTAGGCATCAGTAAAAAGATGGTTTATACATCGTTAGAAAAATATCAAAGCGAATCAAAAATCATAGATAATAGAGGCAGGCATGGAAAACATAAAACTGTGAAAACTGACGCAATGATTCAGAACGTACTTCGTCATGTGAATTCATTTAAACCCGTTGATTCACATTTGACCAGAAAAGATTCTTCGCGAAAATATCTTGATCCTGACGTAAGTTTCAGAAAAATGTTTGAATTGTATAAAGAGTGGTGTGTCAAACAACAAATCCCTAAGCGTGATAGAGCAACGTCAGTCAGACAATATCGCGATATAACAAACACTCACATGAATATTGGATCTTTTATCCCAAAAAAAGACCAGTGCCATATATGTCACACATTTAAAAATCTAAGGAAACCATCTGAGAAGGAAATATCTGATTATGAAAACCATTTAAAAGAGAAAAGAACTGCTCGCGACCTCAAAGCCTTAGAGAAAGCCGAATCTAGAAACAGTTCACATATCCTTGCCGTGACATTCGATTTTCAAAAAGTTTTAAGTTGTCCATATGGGGAAATCAGCGTGTTTTATTATAAAAGAAAATTAGCCTTATACAACTTCACACTTTTTGAAATGGGTTCAAAATCTGGTAAATGCTATATGTGGCATGAAGCTACTGCTAATCGCGGTTCAAATGAAGTAGCTAGTTGCCTTTACCAATTCATTTATGAACAAGTTCAGAATAATGACGTGACTGACTTTAAGTTTTGGTCGGACAATTGTACCGGACAGAACCGGAATCGCATCGTGTTTTTCATGTATTTACACGTAGCCAAAAAGCTTAAGATTAAAATCAGCCACAAGTTTATGGAGGTAGGTCATACCCAAAATGAGGGTGACTCTGTTCATGCTAACATTGAAAGATCTGCCAAACGAAAACTTATTTACACTCCCGACGAATGGTACACCCTAGTGCGTTGGTGTAAAACTAATGAGCCGTCATATGAGGTATACGAGTTACAGCAAAATGAAGTATATGATTTCAAAGCACATTTGGATACAAAGGAATGGGGTAAAAACACAGAAAATGAAAGAATAACCTGGACAGATATAAAAGAAATATTTGTAGACTACACATCAGATGGACATGACCATACTGAAGATATTATTTATTATAAAAACCGTTTGAGCGAAGAGAATTATACAATTTTGAACTGTGGTACCCAAAATTGTACGCGGGTCACACGGAATACACAATGCGCATCAATAACATGTGAAGAGGTGTTAGTTCCAGCCTACAATAAACCATTGCCTTTGCCTGCATTAAAGGTCCAAGATCTGCAATATCTATGCAATAAAGGTTTAATCCCACGACGACATCATAACTTTTTTAACTCATTTGAGAAAAAAGCTAACAATTCATCTGATTCTGCTGAAGATTAATCAATGTGATATGATAAGATTGAAGTTCCTAAGTCAGAGCTGTAATTGATTCTTAACTTTGAGATTATTATTTCGATTAGTTTTTATGTTCTTTATAGAAATGTTTACATGAAGGGTATGCCCTTTTTATTGTTTTATACTTCTTATTGTTGCAATTATTTTCTAAGATGAATATTATGTTCGTTTTGTTTTGTAAACACATAGACAGATATTGTTTTTTAGTTTCATATTCGATTTTGAGACATTTTTTTATTTTTAGAAAATATTTGTTTAAGTACGAAATAATTTTAGATAATTTAGTCAGAAAGACTGATATTTCATGTGATTTGAAAATGGATACTAGCAATGTGATAAGGTAAAGTGCAAATTAGTATTATTCATGATTGAAGTTCCTAAGTCAGAGCTCTTCTTAACTGTTAGATTGTTATTTATTTTTTGTGTAGGTATCTCTTTTGTAACGATGTTATGTTCGTATAATTCTGTATACTGAGAACATGCCTCTTATCCTTAGAAGAATATGATTAATTTATTTAAAAAATACAGTTATCTTTTGTTTTGAGGCATTGTTCATTTTAATGTTATGTATGCGACAATTCTTGGAGTAGGTACGTAAGTTTGCAAGAAAGACTGTTAATTCATCCTGATGTTTACTTTATGATGATTAATCAATGTGATATTAACATATAAGGTAAATAAGTAAAAATAAATGAAAAGGTGCTCCTCTTTTATCTCTTATTCCGTAATTAAGACTGAAATGTAGTAAAACGTTTGTGAAATACATAATTTGGTACAATTTTGAATAAATAACACATTTATTATACCTTTACTATTATTTAGTACTTCCTTCATAATTTTTAAGCTAAAGCGAATGAAACGTATATGGTTCTATCTACAAAATGTGTCAAAATTATAATTATATATATTTGTACAGAATCATAATGCAACCAGCAATAAAATTAAATATGGTGCGTTAAAACTATGTATTACAATTTAAAAACGAATCAAAATAAATAATTTAAATTTGATGACTTAACTCACACATAGAACCTTATACAGTAAGTCGAACATTATTTTTACCCAGCATAATATTCTAAGTCCCAGATAGACCTATATACGTAGAATTTATAGAAAAAAGTAACCAAGTATAATGTTCTAAGTCCCAGATAGACCTGCATACGTGCTTCTTGAAGAAAATTGTAACCAAGTATATTATTCTAACTGGTAGATAGAACCGTATACCCAACGGTGAGCAAACAGTTGTAACTTAATCTAGCGGTCTATCTGCGTTTTCTCGAAAACTACAATTAAATGTAGTTATATGAAGATAAAAAAAACTACAGAATATAATTATAACCATGTTTGCCAAATTCCAGCTTATTATCTTTAATACGAAAAAAGTTATAAGGATTCTACCTTTGTTTTGCTCTCCTGTAAAGTTGTCATTTTTCAATTAGAACCATATACGTTGTTGTCGTCGAATTATTTTATTGAAGGCAACCGGGAATTCGGATACAGCAGGGTTTAAACCAGGTAAAAAACTGGGTTGCCCAAAAGTAATATCGTTTGCTTCTCGATATGGATTTTCTGAAAAATGGGCCTAGTCTAAGACGACAAATCGCCAAACATGAGCTATGCGTCGTTGAAGAGTTCCATTCTCATCATAGATATAACGATTTTAGTATTTTCATCAACAAATCAAGCATTTACACTTGAAGAAGTGATATTTGATGAAGTAAAACTGCTGATGATGATGAGAACGGAACTCTTCAACGACGCATGGTTCATGTTTGGTGATTAGGTAGTTTTAACTACCCTAAATGTTGCGCTGGAGTATGAACTATTACTATACAAAATTTCACGAAACTTAGCTCACTTTAGTCTTATCATGGTAAAAATACTCCGAAGCCTGGTCAAATAACATTAGGCGAAAGAATTTTCGGTGAAACGCCAGTAAACAATGTAAACAGCACTTTTGTCGATTTGTTTGAGACAAATAAGAAGTATTGCCATATCAGCCGGAAGACTTAATATGGTCCGACTATATTATAGTTTGCTATATTAGCAATTGAAAGAAAGAAAGGAAATTGTTTGTGACAACAGTGAATACGACTTTTTCTTAATTAACTTACCCTACCATAAACATGATACAATCTTAACTGAACTACTGAGTACTTGAGTTACCTCTTCTTCTATTTTTTTTTCTACAGCTTTTTTTATATGTGCGTCTGTTGCATCATGTATCGCATTCTTTACCGCTTTTCGTACTTTTTTACTTTTCGCTACCTTTGTTGCTGACTGAAACAAAAATCATTTTGACGAAATCTTCCTGTAAATAGTTGTTTGTGGCTATAGGACTATTATATAAAGGTCAATGCAAGACATACCTTTTTACCTGTTGTCATCATAAGGGAGACTATCGCGCCCACATTTGGATCTTTTGCAACTTCCGGTGGCAGGTTTTGCTTCTGTAAATTGAGAATAGAAAACCGCCATATACTATTATCGCACATTTACAATAAAAACAGTCGAGAAATAAAATAAATAAATAAATGTTTATTCACGAAACAGCTTACAATTTTTCTTCACTCTTTACTTCTGCCAAACCACAGCGTGGTTTGTTGGCAGACGAGGCTCCAGTTTACAAATTATATAGTAAGCTATAGTTATATATGTATACATTAATTTATAATCTTACTTAAAGCATAACTACTAAGAGTAATTGTTACTCGCGCTAAATACACAGGTTATTTCCACCACCACCAACAAAACAGTTACACCCGATTGACCATTGATTACACTCTATTCCAATGTAATAAGAAAGAAACATTCGTAGGGGAACATACTTACACCCCAGGCACAGGGCGGACACACCTACAAAACTCTGGTGTGCGCACGGTACGTCTATACACACTTCAATGTGTGCGTACCATACTGACGGCCTACCTACGGCCGATAGGGGCGGGGCGGAGCGTGGTCATTCTGTATGAAATACTATTATCTCTTCTATGTCCCAGGTCAGAAATTCGAACAAACATTACACTGCGTATGTCGGCGGCCGATCGTAAAAACAGGCAGATCATAATGTTCCTGTGTAATGTTTTAACCATTTAGTGGGTAACGGCAAGATATTTGCCGTCATACCACTCAGATATTTTTTTTCTCAATGAACGTGTTGTTAGTTAGTATAAATTTTGGTTCGCATAAGAGAATAACTCATACCAATCTAAGAAAAAAAGGAGAGCCGATAAACGTTATTCCATCCCTTGTTTAATGATGATTCTTAGGCCTGAACTTAGATTTTTAACTATTTCCTTCATTTGAACAAAAATCTTTGTAAATAAAATTTTCTTTGCTGGATTTATACGATGCCTACCAAAGGTCCCCGGACCTTGGACCATGGGGTCCCCACCAGGTCTTGAGAGACTTTCGCTACGGGGTTGTGGTTGGATCAAGGGTCAGATACAGAAGGCGGTAATCCTGGACACGGCGCGCATAGTCCGAAAGTTCCTCACTCTGCGGCCGGCGGCACCCTAGATTAGGTTTTTTATAATTTTTTTATTGCTTTTATATGTTTTTGATGTATTTTTGTATTTTACTTTTGTAAATTTTTTATAAAAACCTAATTTAAGACGAATGAGAAATAAAGAAAATAATAATAAATAGGCGTAGGGATGTGACGACCCCATCGCCCACTGGTTTCCACCAGCACAATCAGTCAACGCAGGGCAGCTTGTGGCGAGCTGTTGGAGAGTAGCGACTCCGCGTAACTGAGTGCCCCTGGGGTGCCCCTACTCACATACTCCTTTGGCATACTAAGGTGGACACAGACCGAGCCGGATGCCCTGGATCAGAGGGTCCGTCTACTGCTGACCTCACACCGTATGGTTCACCCACGCTCGTCCGTTATGAGATTGTAACATCCCACGGAAGTGTGGAGGTTGCGGCTTTTTAAACGCCAAAAATCTCCTCAACCGTGAGGTGTACAATCTCAAGATTTACTTTCTCAACAACGAGTGTGTGATGCATCGTGATGTGGTGGCAGTAGATAGCCTCACGCCGCTCTCCTTGACGAATGAGAACTGGCGCAAACCTGTGGTGCTGAGCACCGAGGATCGCAAGATGGTATGGAAGAGTAAGGAGCTACACGGGCGGTTCTTACAAGGCCCTGATGGGGCCCGACGTAGACCTGCTCGCTTCGGTGAACTGGTTACGATTCGGGGACCTCTTCGGAGAAACCGAGGGTTTTGCCTGTGCAATTGCGGATGAAGGTTTCATGACGAATAACTACCGGAGATATATCCTGAGGAGGAGGTAGGTCGACATTTGTGGGGCATGCCGCGGTCCTGAAGAGTCACTCAGGCATATCATCTCCGGTTGTTCTCACTTGCTAACGGCGAGTACTTGCACAGACATAACCTCGTAGCCAGGATTATTCACCAGAAACTTGCTCTTTAATACGGTCTTGTGGAACCGTGAAGTGCCATATTACATGTACTTACCTGCGCCAGTTTTCGAGAATGGTCGTGCCACGCTCTATTGGAATCGATCTATTATCACGTTATGGTATATGTTGCCGGTAGTTGGTTTTTTACCACCTACCCTCGGGCTGATTATAATAAGAGAGTAAACTGTAAACGTGAGCTCCGTTGTTTCAATATCGTTCTTAGCCTATATACCACTAATTGGCGACGATTTAGTAATTCACGCGTGTGTTTAGTGTGTTGTGATTGTAGGCAAAAGAAATCTAGGCGATAAGAAGCAAATATGGTGAGTCATGGAAACATGTGGCATTTGGTGGCAGTTTCACTTTTGACCATCGAACACAGAAATGGGCCATTTTTAAGAGTGGTTTGGGTCAGTTTTGTACAGCAAATGATATAAACGAAGATTCAGAGAAATCTGGTGCCAAGCGGCGGGCAATCTTGTTGACGGCGTTGGCGGAAGACACCTACCGTGTTGCAAGGAGTTTGCTATTCCCAAAGGAGATCGATAATGTGGAATATAAGATGCTTATAAAACATTTCTATGATCATTTCGAATCCAAGAAAAGTTCATTTGCGGAGCGTTATAAGTTTTATAAGGCTGAACAGCGCGCTGGGGAAGACTTAGCAGAATGGGCAACGCGAGTGCGGAGATTAGCATTTTTAAAACGGAACTCAACACTATGCTACGAGATCGTTTCGTTCTCGGATTGGAGGACGTCAAGGAAAAGGAGAAGCTTTTTGCTCCAAACTTAGAGAGTTTGACGTTCAACCGGGCGCTAGAATAGGCGCAAAGCGTCCGCTGTGCGCGCCAGGCGCTGCGCACCGCCGGGCCAGCCCCCACGGCCGCCGCGGCACCGGCGGCGCCGGTGTACGCCATGCGAAGCGGAGGCGGAGCGGCGCGACCTTCGGTGATGTTGGATAATCAGTGTCGATTCGTAAATTATACGTGCACAAAGTGTAAGGCCAAAGGTCATTTGAAGCGTATGTGTACGGGCAAGGCAAAATACGGGAGCAACCATTTTTTGGCTGCGGATGACGACGGCACCATTACAGGTAGTTTTGATCTTTTTTATTATAAAATGCTCTAAAGACAAACCTATGCTTGAAATAGTGTCTATAGCTAGCAAACACATTTTATGTGAAATAGATACTGGTAGTGCCGTTTCGATTCTACCTGACTCAGTGGTTAGGAATGTTTTTGCTGAATATGAGCTGCAGCCTTGTAAAGATTTTTTTAATTGCTTTAATGAAAGCAAGATTTTTCCAAGAGGATGCGTTACACTACCGGTGATTTATGAAGGTCAAAATGTTTGTCATTGTTAGGTTATGCCTGACCGCATCAATGAACCTCGTGCCCAGGCTACATTTTTTCATAGCATTCTCATATAACTTAAGATAAACGACAAATACGCATACTTCTCAAGAATTTTACTTGTCTTGGTCACGCGGTTTACTATGAGCGCTCACACAACGAATTCTTCTAACTTCAAGTTAACATAGTTACGCTCAAGAGATGCCCAAGTGCTTGTGCGAAATTGTATTAACTTGTTATTTTTGCAGTTTTTTCCCATTTATATGCAAATATAAAAAAAAATATTTAATTGGAAAAAATCTATACACCTATTAAAATATAAAAAAGCACTTTTAAATGATTTTTTACACCAATCACACGAAATACATGCATTTGTTTGTCAAAAACTTCAAACGCGATTTACTCAAAACTATGTTTTTTGAGATAGAAGAGATTGGCTTAGAACGGCAGTAGCGCAATGCTCACAATTGTTAGAATATATTTGTCATTATTAGTACTTAACGTATTCTAACGGGGCACATTATAAAATCGGACTTGTGAGTTTTGTCATTTTTATAGGTTAAAAAGGCGTTGTTGTACTCCACTATTGTTAGGTTGCTTCAGATGCCCGAAGTGCAAACTGACCAGAAATAGGAGCCCCGCATAGCGGCATACCGTCGACTCAGGGAACGAGTCAAAGATTTTCACGCTTCACGATATGCCTTAGGAATTTCACGATCTGCCTGATTTTACGATCAGCCGCCGACATATACAAATACAAAGATTTTATATTTTTCTTTGATTTATTATTCGAATTCTACTAGATATGACATTTAGAACAAATTTTGTGCGCCATGTTTGGCGGTTGACAGCTGTAACAGAATCAAACCGTAGTATTAGACTTGTAGTGATTTTCACTACAACTTTTGGGACAACAAATTTCTTAGGGATGTCATCTCCTGTTACTCAATGTTCTTCTTGATACTGGTGATTTTATTTGATAATTGTTATAGTTTATGGATTATTTTAAAAATTTATTTAAAAAATACACTTCGGCCTATCGCACCGTTTTGTATAAGTAAAATGTAGATAATATATTTGCAAACTAAATAATAAAACTTTTTGCTTGATAATATGGAATATTACGCAAAACTCTGCGTAGGGGGCGGCGTATTACGCAAAACGTTACCTGGTTCTCTGTCACTCTTTCATATTCGAGCGATAGAGAGGCACATGTCAAAATTTCGATTCTCTCGTTTCACGATAGGCCCTTTGTAAACAAACCGCCTTAGTGCACAAAATGACATATTTATTCGTTATAATTTATCTATGAAAACTTGTAAAAAACCTTTTATAGCTCACCGAAGGAAGCCCACTAACTGCTCGATAGGAGAAATAATTCGTGTATAGCTGAATTTTGGTAAAGTTGTAGATAAAGGTGTCTTACACAACATACTAAAAGTACCCATGGATAGGGGTGCCGCTAACGGGGAGAGGGGGGTGTAAAGGTCCCCTTTTTTGGCTTTTCGTAAATAACTCAGTAGCGGTGGCTCATACGAAAAAATGTTCTTCTACTTAATTAATCCACAAATTATTTTGTACAAAAAAGGTTCTTTACACTTTTTTGCTGAGATCAATGTATAATGAGATTTCGAGGAAATACGATAATCACTTTTAGAAACTTTCGGAGCTTTTATTTACGAAACTATTAGTTTTGTCTAAAAATTGTTTTAGAAAACCCATATTTATATTAAAAGACCTATCCAACGACACCCCACACATTAGGGGTGAATTAAAAAACATAATTTACCCCCCACTTCATGTGTTCGGGAGTAACCC
The DNA here is from genome assembly GCA_911728535.1 of Pammene fasciana. Taxonomy (NCBI): domain Eukaryota; kingdom Metazoa; phylum Arthropoda; class Insecta; order Lepidoptera; family Tortricidae; genus Pammene; species Pammene fasciana. The sequence goes on from OU452283.1 coordinate 7,116,653, forward strand.
TAAAAAAATATATTTTTTTCAGATTTTGTTTTAACACTTTGTCTGCGTGTTCAAAACACATACTCATACGAAGTTTAACTATTCTAGTACTAACCACCACTGCGCAAAGCCGTGAACGGACAGACTGGGACAAACGGACAGCGAAACTATAAGGTTAGGAAGTTGATTGCAGGCGTCCATAGGCTATGGGAACTACTTACCATCAGACGGGTCGTATGCTTGTTTGCCACCGTCGTGGCATAAAAAATAAAAAGTAAAAAATACCCTCTTCAACCTGCTCAGTGATGGTTAGTACTTGAATAGTTAAACTTCGTATGAGTATGTGTTTTGAACACGCAGACAAAGTTTTAAAACAAAATCTGAAAAATATTATTTTTGGGGTACCTCCCGAACACATGAAGTGGGAGGTAAATTCTTTTTTTTACTCCACCCCTAGTGTTTGGGGTGTCGTTGGATAGGTCTTTTAATATAAATATGGGTTTTCAAAAACAACTTTTAGACAAAACTAATAGTTTCGTAAAGAATAGCTCCGAAAAATTCTAAAAGTGATTATCGTATTTCCTCGAAATCTCATTATACATTGATCCCAGCAAAAAAGTGTAAAGAACCATTTTGGTAGAGAATTATTTGTGGATTAATTAAGTTGTAGAACATTTTGTCGTATGAGCCACCGCTACTGAGTTATTTACGAAAAGCCAAAAAAGGGGGCCTTTACACCCCCCTCTCCCCGTTAGCGGCACCCCTATCCATGGGTACTTTTGGTATGTTGTGTAAGACACCTTTGTCTACAACTATACCAAAATTCAGCTATACACGAATTATTTCCCCTAAGTTTTCCTTCGTTTGGAGGGCTATTAAGGCCTAGTATGTATTAAGAACTCTGTGGTTTACCGAACGTTATGCTAGTGCTGCAGGTGGCAGAATATTGCAGTAATATCCCCTATTATCGATTTGTTTTTAATGCCCACCGTGAGTGCATTTTCATTACTTTCAAACATAAGAATGAGTTGCCAACCGGTACTTACAGCATTCTGCAATTCTTCCGGAGAATGTACATCCGGATTCATCTAAAAGATAATGAAAGCTGTTGGGAGATGCGTCAAATAGTTTTCACATTGTGCCTCGCGATATCGGATGTTTGCTCTCACGTTGGTGTTACAGAATAACAATAAACATGATACCCTAATTGGCCGGGTGCAGAGACTGGGCGGGAAAAGCTAAAACGATCGCAGCGCTTGACGTGACCAAAAGTGGCAACTGCGACGGCTGTATTTTTTGAAACGTCATACGTTTTAGTTATTTTGCTTACGCTTTCTACTTAAATATGCTATTAAATAATAAATTGTGGTAAAATAGGTAACGTTATAATACAGGATACACGTAGAAAGAAATATGTAAAGACTAGCTTCTGTCCGCAACTCCGTCTGAGTAGAATAACACTTACAATAAGTATATAAAACGCCTGCATACAATTTTACTGCACACATTTTCAATTAGAGCACATACTATTGTGTGCCATAAAATTGTATCCTATATTATAACGTTACCTATTTTACCTCAATTTATTATTATGTAGGTACTCTTTGTGGACTAGTAAGGATAAGGATTGAGGCTTTATCAGATTCTACATAAAAATCCTACGGAATTTTTTCATACATGCATTACGTGCTGCGTTTTGTTAAAGGATTTCGGGCCACTTTATATGGATCGTGGTCCAAAAACTATCAGAGAAGAGGTCATTCAATATGTAAGTATCTCTATTGACTTTAGTTCTATGAGCACCAAGTTGAATTCCACAGCAAAACTGAGATTTTCATATTTTAGTCACAGCACATATTAAGTGCCTAAATAAAGCATTGCAGCTGGGCTGCGTTCACAACCGCTCGGCGGACGTGTTGGCCACTGAGGTCTAACAGTAACCAGTCCGTCTAGGCATAGGCGCACTTCCTAGTAATTACTGTGACTGACTAAATCATGAATATCTTAGTTATGCAATGGAATTCAACTTGGTGTCTCCATAAGGAAATTAAGTATATAAAACGAACGAACTTTTAAATTAGATAATTCATAGCTCTGTTTGTTTTTGGATCCCTTTACGCATGATCCTTTACGGACTTCTAAATTTTCAAAAGAAATAAAGCCTCACAAGATTTTCTCAATTTGTTTCTATCATTTAAAACAGAGTACAACAATTTTGAGATTTCAGAAGAGATGTTTGAAATAACACAAAATATATAATTTGTTATAACTTTTGTTTGTATTTAACAAATTTTCCCCGCTGCTGCTCCTGCTTGTTTAAGTCTGTCTTTCACTGGTCTTTCATCATTTTCGATTTATATAATATATTAAGGCGGCCACATACGAAGGTACATTTGCCACTATGGACGCACACAGGTATCTGTAAAAAAAAACAGAAATCTTGTCTGTATTATAAAAAACTAACCAAGTGCGAGTCGGGCTTTATTTGTAGGTTTCGCTTCCCTGCGAAGTGTTAGAAAATAAGGCTCAAATGACCGTATCTTTGGGTTGCGTCGAGTTAAAAGATTCAAGGAGCGGCGCCGCAGATATATATAATATAAGTATTTGATGTTATATTTCAACTTTATACCTCCAAGCGTTCCTGATAAAAAGGGTTTTGACAGACAGACCAAATTAAATTGCTTAAAACAAGAGTGGCGATTCAAAACCAAAAATTTTTTCTAGTAAAATGAATGAATTGTTTTTGCACTATTTCTAAAGATACTTACACTGGGGCTCCCGTTGCTTCAGGCCAACCAAGAAGCTTGTCTAATTATGTCCGACTGTTCCATATTTTTGCAATTCCATATTTCTAACGTGATGTGCCAAAACTAACAGCTTCCCTTTACTTTCGATTTAAGACCGGTGTTTAAAAAAGTAGTAATTTTTCAATTATCTGGAAGCAAACATAATAAAACATTATTTTTTCCTTTAAATTGTAAGAAAACAACAATGAAGTGACTTGACGTAATTATACTTAATACACGCACAATAGTTACTTTTATCAATAAAGCACAAAACCAAATGTGTTTCACATTAAAAACAAACAGATTTTGCATTTGTTAACTGCTGCACAATCAATATTTTAAAATAATTACCTTTATTTGGTTGTATCCATTAGTCGACACTTTTGACAGAGCCGTCAAAGTTGCGAACGCTAGGTGGCGCTGCGTCGTGCACCCGGCCAATAGGGTATTGCAAATGTAAACTTAAAAACTCTTGAACTAGCTATAAAGATTTGGCGATTTCGAATAAAATTACAACATGCACATATTTTATATTTGTCTTCTTTGTGGTCCTATCCGACATCTGATATCGGACTGAATAATGTGAAAAGGCCTTACTTAGTAAGCGAGCATACAGTCAATATTGAAAAAAGTGCATAATAAAATTATTGAAACAACGGATATTCGCGCTTCAGAAGCTTGAAGGAATATTTAATATACGGATATATAGTAGACTAAGAGCTACTAACTCATTTTTTTACTAATATCTAAAAATGTACAGATTTTCGACCCTCTTCAGCTATATTATAATAGATTGCTTGACAAGGGTCTAAAGGAAGTCATATCACCGCGATGTGGTTATTTTCCCGAACGAAGTGAGGGAAAATTGATCGAGTGGTAATATAGCTTTCAGACTTTCACTTCGATTGCGAGAAAATAATGAAATAAAATAAAATAAAAATAATGATTAACCTTTTCCACACCAAAGACGTATATATCGGCACCACAGGTCCAACGCCAAAGACCGATATATCGGTCACCGACCACAGAGCAAAATAGACATACATGCACACGCATAAAGTTTAACTTCATTTTTGACATTTAGATGTCGTGGCGTCTGAGTGGTAGGTTCTGCGTTTGACATGGCGTCGAAAAGGTTAATTACGCGCAATAACTAATCTTAAGGTGAAAAATATATTATTAACCCTTAAGGTGATACAAAACTAAAGTTGTGTTCAGCAGATGTAAATTAACTCGAAGCATATTTGATTTACGAGTTTGATACTTTCAAGAATGATTTACGACTATATGGCCGAGGGATTTTTAGAAGGAAAACACGATTGGTTACAATTTCCTCGATAGTTTTATTTTTCAAAGTCAGTTCTTCTTTTGTTGCTCAATTATAAAGAATATAAGGATATAATTGGAGTACGATAAAGCCATTAACTAGTTTTAGGGAATTGTAGATTGAAAATTTAATTCGTTGCTTACTTTTACCTCGAGATGGCATAATGTGAAATGACGCTTACGACACTTCATAAACGCGCTTCCAGACTAGCTCGCGCTCCTTCCCGGCGACACGAATTACCTTAGCGCTATCCTTTACTACATTTGATCAGTCTGTCAGCGGCCACTGCCAACGACGGGTTCTTGTTTGTCGGCGTCAGCGCTTATTTTTACGAAAATAAGGTGCCTTTAATTATTTTTTAGTTTTATTACACTCTATTTGTAGATCTGGTTACAAAAATGTTTTTTGCGTTCATCGAGCTTGTACCTCCATACAAGTATAATCAGTAAGTTCACTTCCACTATACTTGCGCACACGGCGAGACACGGCAGTTTTGTAGGTACTAATCAAATAGGTACCATTTGGCGGTCAGTGCTTACGTCGTATATCTTGTACCGATTTAATATTGTATTCAAGCAAAAATGCAATGAATGCGTAATAAGCGCCGACCGCCTAATGGTACAGTCGACGTTAAAAATATGTTTACACTTTTGAACTTTATTACAAAGGAGTAAGGTGCAAAAGTGTAAACATATTTTTGATGTCGACTGTATCTTTGCCAAAATAATGTCAGAAATAGTATTAATTACAAGATGATTATTTGCGTAATCGACAACTTTTTTGACGCGAGTTAAGTTTCTATAGGTAAGTAGGTACAATTATACCTAACAAGCTGTCACGCTTGCACACCGTAGCCGCAGGCGGTTCTCTTCCTCTATCTACCCACTAGTTACTCAAAGCAAGTAAGTAGGTATAATTGAAACTCGTATTTGCCCAGAAACAGACAACACGCGACGCGACTAATTTTAAAATACGTTTCAGTCAGTGATCGGAATAGGTAGCGTATTTTATTTACCTAAACTTTGGGGTCGTCCAGAAATCATGTGATCGTATTTGGCCTATTTTTGACCACCATCTAGAATTGAAACCCGATACTTGAGGATATTTAGGGCCTCTTATTACGAATCTGAAGTAAAAAAATTATGAATCGGGCGCGATCTTGAGTTTGTTCATTTTTGATCCGATCATGTTGAAAATCGATATCTAATGGGGCCCACCCACTAGCAGTCAGCCTGACGATATTGGCCTGTCAGTTGTTCGGAGCTGTCAAATTTTTGTTCTAACTGACAGACCGATATCGTCAGGTGGACATAGTCGGTGGGCCCCCTAAGGATCCGCCAGGCCCCTTAATATGAATCTGAAGTCAAAATTCTAAAAAAGGGCGCCATCTTGACTTTCTTCACTTTTTATCCGATCGGTTTGAAACCCGATACTTGAGGACATTTAGGGCCTCTTTTTACGAATCTGAAATAATGTTTTTAAAAATTGGGTGCCATGTTGAGTTTATTCATTTTTGATCCGATCATGTTGAAAATCGATATCTAAGGATATGCCAGGCCCCTTAATATAAATCTGAAGACAAAATTTAAAAAAATGGGCGCAATCTTGATTTTCTTCATTTTTTATCCGATCGGTTTGAAACTCGGTATCAGAGGATCCTTAAGACCCCTTAATACGAATCTGAAGTCAATATTGCAAAAACGAACCGCCATCTTGAATTTCGTTATTTTCGATCCGTTCGTGATGAAAATCGATATCTGATGACCTTAAAGGCCTCTCAATACAAAACTGAAGTCAAAATTGCAAAAATGGGCGCCATCTTGATTTTCTTCACTTTTGATCCGATCGATTTGAAACTCGATGTCTGAGGATCTATAATAGGCCTCTTAATGCGAAGTTTCGTATTAAAGGACCTGGCGGATCCTCAGATATAAATGCTTGCACTAACATGCTGTCAACCAGAGATGGTGAGGATAGATAAGCCTTTCTGACGAGTTTTTCTATTTCTAAGCTCCACTGTTGCAGGCTCTCACCACCCAGCTGCACTCGATTCTTCAACTGAGCTCTGTAAACGTGCTCCAGGTGTGAGTCACCATAACGCGACTCTAGGGCATTCTTGAGCCGTTCCAAAGTCACCTCTCCCGCCATGGTGTCTAAAACGGTCAAGGCTTGATCCCGCAGCCCTAACATAAGAGCAGTTACTGCCTGCTCATCGGTCCAACCGTTTGCTTTTGATACGGTCTCAAACTGAAGTTTGTATGCCCCCCAAGAGCAACTTCAGTTTACCCGCTGGCGCACCAGATGTCACCACTCCATTCGTTTTCAAATATTTTATTTCCTTTTCTATTCCCAGTATTTGTTTTTCTTGCTTTAAAAATCTGTCATCCACTTCTATTTCCAACTTCTCTATTTTTTTCTTGAATTGTCCGCCTATCACTTTCAAGCTTTCCTCTTGGCGGCGAGCTTGTTCCTCCAACAGAGCACGCGTTTGCTCTTCTTGGCGGCGAGCCTGTTATTCTTGACGGCGAGCCTGCTCCTCCTGACGGCGAACTTGTTCCTCCAACATGCGTTGCATAGCCAGTAATAGACTGGAAGGCTCTTGATATTCGTCGATGGTGCAGTTGGCGTCAAAACTTTGACGACGAGCGGCGTTACGTGCTGCTTGTGCTCGCGTCTGGACTCTCACTGTATCTCCTCCAAACTCCTCCTGTTCCTTTCTTGGTGTTAAAGACATCTCTCTATCCTTCTTCTGACACCAAAATGTTACGAGCCGTAGGGTTCGAACCTAACCTAACCTACTTTTCTGGTCGCAGTATGTCTGTGGGAGGTCACAGTTCTAACCTAACCTAGCCTATTTTTCTGGTAGCAGTATATCTGTGGGAGGTCGCAGTTCTAACCTAACCTAACCTACTTTTCTGGTTGCAGTATGTTTGTGAGGGGTCGCAGTTCTAACCTAACCTAACCTACTGTTACGAGCCGTAGGGTTCGTTGGATAGAAAATAGCCGTTAGGTAACGTTAAAGTAATTTATTGAACAAAAAGGAATCACTTAGGAACACTATTGACTCAATAAACACTAATGTAATTGACTAAAACACGAACACTATTGACTTAAACAATAAACACTAGGTAATCGACTAAAATACGAACACTATTGACTTAAACAATAAACACTAGGTAATCGACTAAAACACGAACACTATTGACTTAAACAATAAACACTAGGTAATCGACTAAAACACTATTCGCTTTTAAACAACTTGGGATCTCTCGCTAGTCAGACTTAATCACTTTTTTATTCTCTCCGATGTTTGTCGCTCTGTATCACAATGGAAACTGACCGGTCTCCTTTTATATACGTGCGATAGTTTTTCCTGAACATTCACAGTAGGTACCTATACGGTTGGTAAACAGCAGGTATCGAGATCATTCCGGGCCGCACTCGAACATGGTTCTCTCTGTCTAACGCACGTATAGCGAATATCGACGCTTCTCACACATTTCTCGATTGTTCCAGAGATATGATCTATCAGTGTCGTCGCCTCCGCGCATGTAGGCCGTCCGTTTCAATTCCTTCTGGAATATTCCAGGAACACGTTCGAGTCTGTTCGGTTATAATCGTATCTCTCGCTTCCACGTACAGGCTATCCTGCTCGCACACCTTCTGGAATGTTCCGGAGACAAGAGGGGTGTAACTAGGCCTGAAACGGCCTGAAAACGGGTTTTCAGGAAGTAGTGCCATATGAGTATTAGTGGCCCGAAATGGCCTGAAAACATGTTTCAGGCGCCCGAAAACGATGGTAACCATGAGCAATTTCCGAATCTCTGGTATATGTTAGGGCTTCCCCTGAAACGGCCTGAAAGCATGTTTCAGGCGCCTGAAAACGGTGGTAACTGGGAGTAATCTCCGATTCTCTGATATGAGTTAGGCCTTCCCCTGAAACGGCCTAAAAACGTGTTTCAGCTGCCTGAAAACGGTGGTAACTGGGAGTAATCTCCAATTCTCTGATATGTGTTAGGCCTTCCCCTGAAACAGCCTGAAAATGGATTTCAGCCGCCTGAAAACGCCTGTAACTCGTTAAAAATAAAATAAAAACGTTACTTTCATGTCGTCTTTACCCCGTCTCCGTAACACTACTTTTCTGGTAGCAGTATATCAGTGGGGGGTCACAGTTTTAACTTAACTTACTTTTCTGGCAGCAGTAAGTCTGTGGGGGTCACAGTTATAATATAATAACCTACTTTTGGTAGCAATTTATTTCTGAGGATTGTAGTGCTGAGGTTTATTCAAGTTGTTATTTGAGATGTCATTCGTTATTTTAATGAGTTAAAATATAAATATAAATATGTAATGAAGATTATATAAAATGGAGTAAGTTTAAATATCTTTTATATGAAACAAGGGTATATTTAATGTATATATCGTAAACGAGACCGGGGAGCCGAGGCGTAGGCAGGTTGGACAGGATTACCATCCGAGTGGTTTCGGAGGTCAGAGACTGACACTAAGGAATATCAGGGTAGCCTAACACTAAACACACTGCACACGGTCGCACGGTAATGAAATAAAACATAAACACTGGTTTAATAACTGTATTGTTTTCAAATCTCTTAAAACCAGGTTATGGGAGGACAATAAACTACCACCGGTTCGGAAGGGAGCCCTTTCTGAGAAGAACCAGCGTAAGAAACCCAGCGGGACTTATTTTGTTACCCCTGAAACACTATTAGAACTAAATTGCGTAGATTACACTATGATACAGATCACACAGGTACTCAAAATACTTTCTAATCACAAAATGAACTTAAACACTATAACTACGAAAAGCATTGACTGATTTTATAAGGCATCAGGAAAACGAGGAGAGTTCCCAGGTTGCGTCAGTGTGCTACTCAAAATAAAACTAATTCCTACACGACCAAACCAACCCGACCCGACCCGACTGCAATGAGAACGATCACGATAGTCAATGTTCGAAGATACATGCTGTCAGTCTGTCAGCATGACAGCCAAAGTGATAATGAATACTGAATCAAGGCTGACTATTGAGATACTGACTAGTCGACAGTCAAAGCAACAATAAATTCTGAGATGTTGATCGTTCGCTAGTCAAACCGATAATGAATTGTCAAGTACTGCTGTCACTGGTCTTTATACCCTCAAAGGCGGGTAAAACTAAAGGTGACTTTCAATGATTACCGACGCATTTCTTACTTTAAAGGGGGGTAAATCTAAACGTGACTTTTAGTAACTACCTGCACGGAACAAACTAAGACCACTCGCGAACAAAACAATGCTCTTCGTTTTCCAAATTAGTTACTAATTTAACAAAATTAACATATTGCAACAAAATATCATAATTCTATCAGTTATGATGCTCATAGCGTAGCTCTGCAAGAAGCCGTTGCCTTCAATATCCGACATATGTTATATTACTTTTTACTTACATTAATTGAAAATGGACATTAAGTGCATTATATTTAAAGTTATTATACGTTTTGAACGTTTGTAAACTGAAATTATACAAAAAGTTCGTATTCATTACGTTACACACCCAATTTTATGTTCTGTTGTTGTTGTTCCTATGGTACCCCAGAGGTACAAAGGGCCTTCACGAGGTCACGCCACGTCTCACGATCCCCAGCAGCGCTCCTAACGTCACTCCAGCTCATCCCGATGTCACGTAGCTCCTTCTCAACAGAACGCTTCCAGGATTGCACGGGACGACCCGATCTACGTTCACCTCCTAGGGGTTTCCAGTTGAGGGCAATGCATGCGATATTATCATCGCCGCGGCGGATCGTATGCCCGATCCAACTCCACTTTCGCTTTGCGATTTCCTGCCCCATCGGGATTTGTCTACACTGGGCCCACAGTTCCTCGTTGCGAATCCTGTTTGGCCAGAAGATACGGAGGATCGATCTTAGGCACTTGTTAACAAAAACTTGTAGCTTGTTTTGTTAAACCTTGCGTTACTCTCCAAGTCTCGCAACCAAAAAGTAGGACCGACTTCACGATTTACTCAAAAAGGGCCAGTTTTATGCGGCGGGTAAATACGTTTGACTACCATACTGGATTTTATGTTCTAGAACCTTCTTATACATATAAATAGGTATCATAGGAATTATAGAAACCTTGTTATTCGCATGATTTGACGATTGAATGAATGAATGAATGAATGAATGAATGAATTGAATGAATGAATTCGCTGGCTCAGCGACCCAAAATGGATCTTGGCCTCCGACACCAGATTCCGCCATTCGTTCCGATCCTGTGCGATCCGTCGCCAATCAGCCGCTCGAATGTCGCTCAACTCGCACAGGTCCATCTGGACAACGTCGATCCACCGATACCTAGGCCTTCCGCTAGGACGTTTCCCACTTGGTCGTCCCAGGTATGCTCTCTTGGCCGCTCGATCCTCTCCCATTCTCTCCACATGGCCGAGCCAGCGAAGTCGCGCAGCTTTGCTTTCGCCGATGATGTTGGGCTCGCCCACTAGTTCTTCCACCTCCACGTTCTTCCTCACTCTCCAAGAGCCATCCTCTCGCCTAGTCGGGCCTAAGATTTTTCTGAAGATCTTCCTCTCTGCCACTAAGAGCTTGTTTTCCTCCTTCAGGGTCAACGTCCAAGCTTCGCATCTATATACCAAAATCGGTCTTATAACGGTCTTGTAGATCCTAATCTTAGTTCTCCTGCTGATGATCTTGGACGTTATGATGTTACGTTATGATTTGACGATTAACCTTGAATAACTTCCGGCCCAGACATGAGATTTTCCGACATTTTTAAGAACACCACAATGAATATATATACAAGTTTCCAGCTGATTATCTCTGATTGCGAGTTTGACCATCTTAGGCTAATTTCTGCAATTAACCAATAGATATCTTGTTAAATTTTTGTGAGTCAATGATCGAGCGCTTACGCCTTTGACATACATTACAAGAATCGTCGACTTTGATTTCTTTTGATTCGAGTTTTAAATAATAATAACTTAAAAGTAATATTTCATTGATTTTTTTAAATACTTCACATCCGCATCCGTATCCTGCGGGTGTAATACTTGTAGGTCATCTGGATCGACGGATGTCGAAAAATCTGCATCCGCGACATCTCTGTTATCGAGCTACGTTGAACAGAACGGCTGCAAGGAGAAACACGCGAGCCGCATGACTCGCCCAGCCCAGCCCATGAAAAATGATCATAGTTTATCTTTTTATTACTCGATTTCAAAAATTTCTGTTTTTTGTATAGGTAGCTAATGAATGTAGAAACTAGATTTATATAAACTTTTTTTTTATAAATGACCGGTATGAGGGTGTTTTTTGGATCAGAAGATAATGACAGTTTTGGAGCTTTCGTCTTGTTTTAAATAACAATGTCAATCTTGATTGTACACCTTCGGGTCCTAAAAACGTTTTGTTCAATATTTTCACAGCTTTCATATGACGCTTCATTTATTTAAATCGGTTAAGCACATTTTTGAGCTAGTAGACTAAATTTGATGCTTCGAGTCGCTGTCTTTGTGACGTCATAACTATCCCCTCCACACTTTTATAAGCTGACGACACCGGATTACTAATGTATTACCAAAAATTATTTGCCAGATTTTCACTTCCCAAATAATGTTTCCCAAAAACATAAATACCAAATAATCATTTCCCAACTAAATATTACGCAAAAAATTTTTTGGCAACTGAACAATATGCAAATAAATGTCAAAGTCAATATTGTCTTTATTCAAGTAGGCATGCGAACAAGCACTTTCGAATCGTCAGTAACAATTTATCTTAAATAATTAAGAGCAATATATTGATACAATTGTAAAATATATATATATATATATATATATACATGTTGTATATGTCAAAAATAATAATAAATTCACAATAAGATCGTCAAAACTTTAAAAAAAATTGTATTAAAATACTAGTCACTAATCATTCTAAAACTAAATTTTATGTCACAAGGAAAATCTCAATTGCAATTCAATCCCACGGTGTTATATCATCCATGTTTGTATATTATAATAGGCTTTGGAAATAAGTTTACGTATTACATAGTTCTTGAATTTGTTGATTGATAATTTGGTAATTTCTATCGGAAGTTTATTATAAAACCTTATACAATTACCCATGAATGAATCTTTTATTTTATGGAGCCGAGTGGAGGGCACTGCTAGTTTATGCTTGTTTCTTAAATTATAATTGTGTATATCACAGTTTTTTCTAAAATTAACATTGTTTTTATGTACATACACAAGATTTTCATAGACATTGACTATGCACTGTCATTATATTAATGTCCTTAAACATATCTCTAACTGAGCCTCTGTATTTCATCCTGTATATCTCTCGAATAGCCCTCTTCTGCAGAACAAAAACTGTATTAATGTTAATCTGTGAAGCACTGCCCCAAAGTAAAATACCATATGACATAATGCTATGAAAGTAAACAAAATATACTAATCGGGCTGTTTTCACGTCTGTTAATCGACGTATTTTGCCCACTGCAAAAGCTGCAGAACACAGTCTATTCGAAAGATTATCAATATGGGGGCCCCATTGAAGCTTAGAGTCTATTTTTATACCAAGTAAAATGGTACTATCGACTAGTTCCAATTCCTCACCTTTCACAAAGATACTTTCCAACTCGTGCTCAACGTGATTTGTGACAAATTTAATACATTTAGTCTTTTTCTCATTTAACAACAAGTTATTAGCATTGAACCAATTTAGAACTTTAGAAATAGTATTGTTTACATAATTACAAGCTTGTTGCTGTCGGTTGACTTTGAAGACAAGTGAGGTGTCGTCTGCAAACAATACTATATCATGGTGGGTCTTCGTAAGATAAGGCAAGTCATTTATGTAGATAAGGAAGAGGAAAGGCCCCAATATTGACCCTTGTGGTACACCCATTGTGACTAATGACCCGGGTGATCGCTGTCCATTCACGTCTACCCTTTGTATTCTACCTTGTAAGTAGGATTTAAGTAAATTCAGAGCTGATCCCCGAACTCCATAGTAGTGCAGTTTCCTGATCAATGTTTCGTGACAAACGCAATCAAAAGCCTTGGATGTTTAGGCAATTCCTTATTTTGACAATTTTCACTTCACCAATTCTTAATTAACCGAATGCAGTAGTTGCCAAAACATACGAAACGCAAAACAACTCATGGCAAACGTATCATTCAGAAAATATTTTTTTAGCAAATGACCCGTTTGGTAATTTTTTATTTCACAAAATTTCATATGCCAAATCATCATTCAGCAAACTAATTTATCCCAAATCGTCATTAGGGGAATTATTTTTTAAACAAAAATCCGTTTGGTATAGTTTTTTCATACAAATACAAATCGTTTATTTACCATAAATTTGTTGACAATTGAGAAGTTACAAATAAATAATCAGCGTAACAGAAATATTCCATGGCGTGGCGTGGCAGAAATGTAAAAAAAATTCGTTCAATTTATAATCATAATATCTCAAATTATGGCATTACCGAACAAATTATGGCAAATAATAAGACAGTTAATGTTATCGTTTACTAGAATTTCTGACAGAAATTAATTTCCGCGGGGTCGCGGTTCTAACCTAACCTAACCTACTTTTCTGACAGAAGTTCGTTTCCGTGGGGTCGAAGTTCTAACCTAACCTAACCTTCTTTTCTGACAGAAATTCATTTCCGGTGCAGTTCTAACCTAACCTAACCTACTTTTGTGACAGAAATTCATTTCCGTGGGGTTGCGGTTCTAACCAAACCTAACCTACTTTTCTGACAGAAGTTCATTTCCGTGGGGCCGCAGTTCTAACCTAACCTAACCTACTTTTGTGACAGAAGTTCATTTCCGTGGGGATGCGGTTCTAACCTAACCTAACCTACTTTTCTGACAGAAGTTCATTTCCGTGGGGTCGCGGTTCTAACCTAACCTAACCTACTTTTATGACAGAAGTTCATTTCCGTGGGGTCGCGGTTCTAACCTAACCTAACCTACTTTTATGACAGAAGTTCATTTCCGTGGGGTCGCAGTTCTAACCTAACCTAACCTCCTTTTCTTACAGAAGTTCATTTCCGTGGGGTCGCGATTCTAACCTAACCTAACCTACTTCTCTGGCAGAAGTTCGTTTCGATGGGAGGTCACAGTTCTAATCTAACCTAACCTACTTTTCTGGCAGAGGTTTGTTTCCGTGGGGGTCGCGGGTCTAACCTAACCTAACTTACTTTTCTGGCAGAAGTTCGCGGGCTTCTATTTCCGCTCTAAGAGGCAAAAGGTATCTAACAAATCTACATCGGTAATGGCAGGGACGTTTTTGTCTGCTTATGCCCGCCAAGATGTCGACGAAGCCCCGCTACGCGGGGTTCTATTTTCTCACTGAGGAACATATTAAAACTAACACACCTACATCGGTAATCAACCTAACTTAACATACTATTCTGTGGGGGTACTTTTCCTTTAACCTTAAAGAACAAAATATTATGTGAGCATTGGTTTGGAATGTTTGGAGAGTGTTTGTTTTGTTACTGTCATTTATTTGCCAAAATAAAAGCTGCTTGTTCAAGTACTTTTGACAATCACTATTAGCTAGGGGATACACGCACAGATAGTCTGCTCGCTGGATTTTTCCGGTAAATATGCTCGGCGGTAAATATGGCGCTATTCAGATGCATCCGCAGACAAATCTATGTCCAGTAGCTATTTGACTAAACATTGCTTTAGATTTAAATCATTTGTCCAGTAATTTATTTGATAAAATAAAAGTTGAGTAAATATTTTCTGTCCAATTAAAACATTTAACAAACAATATTTGACTAAACTATGCTTTGGATATATATCATTAAGTCCACTGATTTATTTGACAAAATGAGGGTTGAGGAAACATTTTGTGTCCAACTAATACTTTTGATGAACATTTTTTGTCTAAACATTTATTTGGATAAAAATCATTTGTGTAATCATCTATTTGACAAAATTAAAATTGTGAAACATTTTTTGTCCAAGTGAAACATTTGGCAAAACATCAGTTGGTCTATTGAAACTTGTTTGAGTAATAATTTGGGAAATGATCATTTGTCGAAACTTTAAATTGACAAATAAGTAGACGTGAGACTCTAACAAACTTCAACCCTATGCCTGCAAAGTAGTATGAAATCCCTTTTCATATCAAGTGTCACTAAGGCACCCGGAACAATACTTCGGAGTCTATTTTCACGAACATAACGGTAACATTTCCGCGCATGTTTGAGAAAAAATATATTACAAATATGATTTTCTTTATATATTTTTTTTCATAAATAATCTATAATAGCTTGGTTCATTTTCAATGCCATTTCAAGTCGTGTAGAGCACGAAATCTGTGAATTTTTTGTAGTCGATATACAAACTTCACCAAACAATAAAAATATACAAACAAATATACAAACCTTATCAGCATATGTACTAATATAAAAAATATTGATAAAACGTGTCTGAGACTCCTAGGTGCTCCCATCTATCCAGAATCCATACCATCACTCATTGAAGAACATCTCGATACTCACAAAACTTATTCAGACCGCCTTCTAAAAATCAGTGCACACATGGCATTAACCATTCTTAAATTCTGTCTGTTTGTTTCCAAATTTACATACATACTCAGATGTAGCCCTGTCTTTAAACACCCTCACCTCATAGAACCGCTAGACTCCATATTCAAGTCCACCCTCTCATCTATCCTCAACATTAATCTAGACAGCCGCGCCTGGACCCAAGCCTCACTGCCAATTCGTCACGGCGGCTTAGGAATACGAAGAGTTGTCAGCGTGGCCCCCCCAGCGTTTTTATCTTCATTTCACAGCACACTGGACCTTGCCAACCGAATTTTTTGTCCATCCGCCAGCAACGCGTGTACCATCATCTCAAACGAGGCTAAAGATATCTGGGCACAGTCATGCCCAGGTGACCAGCTTCCGGTTTCCCTCAAATCACAAAAACAGTGGGACGAGCCGCTCTGTAAGCTGGTTCTAAAAGAACTCATAGACACGGCACAAAATACAGCAGACCGGGCTCGTCTGCTAGCAGTGACGGAGCCGGAAGCTGGCTACTGGTTACACGCGTTGCCGTCACCCAATATCGGTACTCTTTTAGAAAAAAACACCTTGACATTAGCCACATGTCTGCGACTGGGCACCAAAACGAATGAACGCCACCGATGCCGCTGTGGCACCATGGTCGACGAGCTGGGCCACCACGGTATGTCCTGCCAGCGAAGCGCAGACCGCATCTCCCGCCACGCGTCTCTGAATGATGTTATCCGGAGGGCGCTTGCTTCCGTTAGCGTGCCGGCTATTCTTGAGCCGAACGGTATCGCACGCGACGACGGCAAGCGCCCCGACGGGATGACACTCATTCCGTGGCGCCTGGGGAGGACGCTTGTGTGGGACGCCACTTGTGTTGACACGCTTGCACTGTCCCACTTACAGGCGACCTCCTCCAAGGCGGGAGCTGCGGCTACAACTGCGGAACAAAACAAGCGGTGCAAATATTCTGTTCTCAGTGAGGGCTACATATTTGCGCCGTTTGGCGTAGAAACCCTGGGACCGTGGGGACCCAGCGCAAAGACGCTTTTCAAAGAAATCTCCAAGCGCCTTGTCGATGCGTCAGGTAACCAGAAAGCTGGCAGCTATTTCGGCCAAAGGATAAGCCTGACCATCCAAAGAGGTAACGCTGCCAGCCTTCTGGGTACCATAACCCACGAAGGCGACTTGGGGACTAAGTTTATTTTAGTTTTATATATAGGTTTATTGTTTCTGTTTTATTGTGTACTTATAATATTGAGTTAACTTTTAGAAATAAATAACTCGACTAGGTATTGTTGATAACTTCACCAAGGTCAAAATAAAAAATCGTTCGTACTGCTGGGAGTGCAGGGTCTTCTTTCTGAAATCAGAAGAAAATGAATTAAAGTTGAACTTTCATGAATTAGGAAGTTTATAAATATACTAGCTGTACCCGCGGCTTCGCCCGCGTGCTTTTGGGAGGTTTTCCATTTTCATTTACTAAATCCAGTCCATAATTTTAAAACTTACCTACGCTTTCTACATGTCAATGTTCATCAAATTGGATACTTGAATCACTCTAACTACTACTAAACTAAACCTCATCCAAATCCGTTGCGTAGTTTTAAAGATCTAAGCATACATAGGGACGGACAGACAGCAGGAAGCGACTTTGTTTTATACTATGTAGTGATAGTGATCAAATTTCAAATGTTTTAAGGGGGCGTTCAAGTATTACGTAACGCAATCAGGGGAGGCAAAAATCTTCAAAAATTGCGTTAAGTAATACTTGAACGCCCCACACTAATGTCTGCATTTCAGAAAAGACACAAGAACTAAATTCAATTTAGGATTAACGACAATAATTTTGGTTCGTTATTCTGCAATACTATTATTACAATACTAGCTGTACCCGCGCGGCTTCGCTCGCGTGCGTTGCAGTAGGTTCTGTCCACAGAAATAAATTTATTTCTGTGGTTCTGTCACTTTTCGTTACCTTCAACAGTCCATTGCTAAACGCTTTTTAACCGACTTCAAAAAGGAGGAGGTTTTAATTCGCCTGTTTTTTTATCATTATGTTTTTATTATTTTTTTGTATGTATGTTACTCGATATCTCCGTGAATCGTGAACCGATTTTCAAAAATTTTTTTATTGGAACGGGTATTCCCCCTAAATGGTCCCATTGTCACCAAGTCGGTGTCTGATGATGGAATCCTGGAGAAATCGATGGAACTCTTCAACTATTATAGGCACACCTATAGTGATTTCACTATTTTTTACAGAAACTCGCCCACTTCCTCACGGAATAACGGATCCTAAGTGAAGTCGGTTCTTTTTTTGTTTAAAATGATTACATGTAAAATTTCATAAAGTCAGTTTAGCAGCTTAGCTAAAATTGAATTATTCCATATAACTTAGACATCCCAAAAGATCGACCGTAAGGCTCGAAAGCGTCTGAGATTGGACTGTGTCAGCCATGGTCAAGCGAAGCATGGGAGCGGGAAGATCTGGCGAGCTAAAGGCAGAGCTCTCTTTGTAAAGTCGAACGGCCAAAGCATCTAAGTGGAAAGTGCAGCAGGAGATCAGAGATCCAACACAAATTAATGATCAAGTCTTAGGAGGGTAGAAAGTCCAATAAAAACGCAGCCCTTCCATTAAGGCAGAGATGAGAGGAGACGTGCGGAAATCAACCAACAGCGGTGATAAAAAAACATAATTACCACAATCAAACATTCTGGTGTGTTTCTTTTTTATATAAAGAGCCCCCCGTTTCTATACCGCCCATCACGTGGTAAACACTATCAAAACTCTTTTTCTCCCATCGTATATGTTTCACCAAACAATGTTGGTATAATTAGCAATAGTACGGTGTATTTTTTCTTTATGCGGGGGGCTCCCCCTTTTTTTACCGCCCGTCACTTGATAAACCCTATCAAAACTCTTTTTCTCCCAACTTTAATGTTCAGCCTAACAATTTTTGGTATAGGTAATTAGCAAAAGTGCGGTGTGATTTTTCTTTATGCAGGGGGCTCCGCCTCCCGAGCCCCCCTTTCTTTACCGCCCGTCACGTGGTAAACTCTATCAAAACTCTTTTTCTCCCAAGTGAAATGTTCAACCTAACAATTTTTGGTATAAGTAACAATAGTGCGGAGTGTTTTTCTTTTTCGAGGGGTGCATATGGCTCCCATTTGACATATAGAGCGTTTTGAGTGTAAAACTAGTGCAGACAAGTTAATTATCTATCGACATTTGACTTTTTTATCGATTAGATGCACCCATATTTTATATTCATATTTTACGCTAAACGACATTTTAGAATTGTTAAACTCATAATGTATATTTTCTGTTGAAGGTATTAAATGTGCAATGCTCAATTTGATGACTTATTATATAATTAAGTATGAGTTTGACGCATTAACCAATTTAAACCCCAACTAACGGCCTAGCGCCTGAAATACCGTTGATTGTCCATTGCATCAGGTGCAATTTGTCGCTTTTGTACTTCAACGTAGATATCGACAGTATTTTTTACCGAACAGATATCTATATAAGTTCCTGTGACGTTTTGTCAATCCCTAGCGTAGAATAACAGTTTAAATTTTTACACAAAATAATCTTAAATATAAACTTTAATGATAAAATATTACCACACAAAGAAAGAAACACTAATATTCTATTGTATCTAGTGCTCACTTTCAAGATTTATTTTGCTAATTCGGTAAAATATATTATGGTTTCAAAGACATCGATCGGAATATCATATTTGCCTGTGAGATTAGTAATTTCCTGGGTTTTTCTTGTGTTTAATCTTGGAATCAGGTACACAATACGATATAAATGATATAATACGATCAAAATACAGCAAATCCAAAAATCTCTCGGACGGTCCTGAAATTCGGTATGTATAGTCGGGTACAGGTGGGAGAATTTTCAGATTCTGTCAAATTACCCTGATTCATACACAACTACACTTCACGCACACTACCACACTTTTGGGGGCCAGGTCATTGACCGTTAATATTTTTTTATAGGTTGCCATTATTAGTTCGAAACCAAAGGAAACAACTCAAAGGAGGTGTCACTTAAGAAATGTAAACTGTAATGTTTTCCTTTGTCAGAAGACAGAGAAATAACATATCATATCTTGCTTTCCTTGTCTATCCTGATTACGTCACATGACGTACCTATTATGTTTGATTTAAAATGATTAATAGGCTAATAAAATTAGGTTTTTTCGAAGAATTAATTTCCCAGCAGACTGGAAATCGTTTTAATACCTGCATGTGGTCCTAAAGGCATGTCATCCGAATGTGCACCGTTCCAGGAGGTGTGCATAACTTTTGAGCGAACTTTTTGCTCTTTGTCAGTTTTTTCTTTTAGCTCAAAAACGGTACGTCCGGTAGAAAATGCCATACTTTAATATTAAAGAGGGTTAAATTCTGCGTCGAGTATCTTAAACATCTAATTCGATTCAGTGGTATAGCCGAAATCATAACTTAAAAATCGGGAAAATGTCTAATTTAATTGAAAACTCATAAGTTTGAGTTACATACCTCATATCTTTGAAAAGATTACTCCTGTTGAAAAACCTATAAAATAAAAGTTGTAGAGAATAAAATTTCACGTTATATAGACACCTCAGTTTCACATTCAGTCATTTCCAAAGACTAAATTTGGCATGAATTCAAAATAGTTATTTTTCGTAATTTTTTCTAAGTTGCATACTTTCCATAAATACGAGGTGTTAGGCCTATATTTAATGCATCGTTACAACTAAGAACATTTATTGCAATTCCTAAAACGTACCCAATAAGAAAACTCTTAATAGGTACGCCGTGTTTTTTTTTTTAATTTATGCAATAAAGTTTAAATACCTACAATAAAATATCGTAATACTATAAAATAAAAACGGCTACACTCACGGCATTTTAATCACTTCGCGCGACATGTTTTGGAGAGCCTTGGTCTCCATCTTTGCCGGCAACGCGACGTGCAGCAGTGCGCTACGGGCCGGTTCAAGTAGCACTCCTAGTGCTTTAAGACCTAGGCTCTCCGAAATGTTGCGCGAAGTGACTAAAGAGCCGTGAATGTAACCTTTTTATTTTATAGTGTTAGTACCTATGTCTCACAAAAGTTAAAATTTAATAATATCGTGATTGGACCTCCCAACCTTCATGCTGCGTGCATGCTTCACTTTTGGAGCGAACAAAGACAAAAATGAAATATCTCAGAACTGTAGCTAATTAGGAGATTATGACACTAACGTCATTGAAATATATACTTTAGGTAAGGTCAGGAATGTACCCTTGAAATTAATAGAATTAAAAAAAACACGGTGTATATTTTTTTTCTTAAGTACCTTTTAGAAATTTGCACTGAAATATTCTTACTTGTTCAGATGCATTAAATGTAGGCCTCACACCTCATATTTATGGAAAATATGCAACTTATAAGAATTTACCAAAAAATAACCATTTTGAATACATACCGAATTTAGTGTTTCAAATGATTGAATTTGAAAATTAAAGTATCCATATAACGTGAAATTTTATTCTCTACAACTTTTATTCTATAAGTTTTTCAACAGGAGTAGTCTGTTTCAGAGATATGTGACATCGAAGTCAAAATATGAGTTTTTCAATTAAATGAGACATTTTCCCAATTTATAACTTTTAATTTTGGCTGTACCGCTGAACCAAATGAGAAGTTAAATATACTTATTCGACGCAGAATTTAACCCTCTTTAATATTAAAATAACATTATTTCCATCGGACGTACCGTTTTTGAGCTACAAGCAAAAAAATGAACGAGAGCAATAATTTCGCTAAAAAGTTATGCACACCTCCTGGAACGGTGCGAACTCGGATGACATGCCTTTAGGACCACATGCAGGTATTGAAACGATTTCCAGCCTGCTGGGAATTAATTCCTCTAAACGCTTTTTATTGATCTAATTTTATTGGCCTATAAATGACTTTGGCAATGCATTATCGAGATACGTGTTTTGGAAAGTTAACTAGCCGAACAACCTTAGGTAGGAATGAACGGAAATAATGTTTGAATAACGTTTTAAGAGTTGTTTCGGTAGGTATCTCTATAAACTTTCATGCAAATAAATCCAAACTTTTAGATATCCCATATTCAATTATATTAATTTTATTTACTAAGTAAATGTTTCGCATACTTTCGTATGATTTTAGTTTTAGTACTGTAGCCCACCATACTGTAAAATCAAAATTCTTAACTAGTAGTTTTGTAGATGTAGAGGATATCTTGGAGATCAAGAAGTGGGGAATCAACTTTTAAGACACTTAATATCTTTTATGATAGAAGCGTTGCTGCGTTACATATAAATAAAAACACGTAAATTTATACACTGAAGTGTTGTCTTGGTTGCATGACTTATCAAACATCTGGTAGCCGAATTGTAAACAATGTATTCATTAAAAAAAAAACTTTTCTAAAAGTTGATTCACTCATATTATTGTATTGAGTCAATTTGAAAATATACAACAATTACATTGATTTATCTTTAAGCCTACCTTTCCAAATGTTTAGCACATGCTATGGTGCACTTTACATAACCTACATAAGTAAATGCCAACTTTAAGACCCGGTAGATGCTTAAATTTTAAGACCATTTTAAGAAATAATTGATTTCATATGAATAAATAGCAAATGACTTTAAATCCCTTACAAAAATGTATATAAATGGCACAAACACACTTTCAGACTCATACGTATTTAAGTACATTGATATAACATATGCCGTAAAATTTAGACCATAATAAATCGAATATAATAATATTACTGAAGACATAGGCGGGCGTAATGCCTATAAGAAAAACTAACCGTTGTTTATAACCGCAAATAGATAAGCGTCAAGTTAACTGCACAATAAGAACACGTCTTTGATCCCATCCCATCCCATCGCTCCAAACTCTGGCACAAGGTACCTATGGAACACATTAAATAACCAACATATCAAATATAAAACCAATATTTTGGCCAATTTTAATTTTAAGACCAGTTGAACTCACGAACTAGCTCCAAATTAATTTTGAGCCTGCTATACAGTCGCCATCGAATATATCGGAGCGGCTAAGGTACTCAAAATATCTGAACATGCACTTATCGCCTTGACAATAGAAGCGTTGTTCAGATATTTGTGACCACCTTGGCCGCTCCAATACATCAGATGGCGGCTGTACCAATTTTTTACTACACATAGTTAAAGGCCTATCAAAGTCAACAAATATATTGTTTTTAATTATGATAAAATGGCCCAAAAATAATGTCTTGAATATTTCATTTAAATTTGTATAAAAAATATGAAACTTACGTTTTTTTGGTGACATAATTCTTGAATTAAGCTTAGATACGTTCTTCAGCTGCTATTGTTAATTACCTACTTAGGTTAAATAATGGTGGCTTTGTGGAGTACGAGGGCGACACTGAAAATTATTAGAACTGGCCACTTGTAAACTATAAAATAAAAAAACAAATTTAAAATTTGAAAATGGAACTCTTTGTTAATATTATTGTGTTTTTATTTCATTCATTTGTCATCTGTTTAACGATTTGGCGGCTAATTGAAAATTGTCTGTGTTACGTTGGCATGAATTTAACGCGAGAAAATTTTCGTGCAATGATTTTTTATGACTTTCGATGTCATTTAAGTCAGCAAGAAAGTTATGATAGACTTCGATTGGCCTTTCACGATGAAGCCCCATCTCGTGCTACTGTTTACAACTGGTTTAATGAATTTAAACGTGGTCGCACTAATCTCACCGATGATTTGCGTGAGGGACGGCCTTCTACGGCGACGACTGAAGATAATATCAGTGTTGTGCGGCGTATGATAGAGTCTGACAAGAGAGTGACCTATCAGCAGATTTGTACAAGCTTAGGCATCGGTATGAGTCAAGTCCATAAAATCCTTCATGAACATTTAGCGGTGAGGAAGCTTTGTGCCCGGTGGATACCTCATAATTTGACAAAGGCCCAAAAAATCCGTCGTGTTGATTGGTGCCATGAAATGGCTCGAAGATTTAACGGAGGCGACTCAAATGCTGTGTTCGACATAGTTACGGGTGACGAAAGCTGGATTTACTGTTACGATCCTGAAACTAAAAGACAGTCTGCTGAGTGGGTGTTTCCTTCCGAGGAGTTGCCTACTAAAGTAAAGAGAGGTCGAAGTGTGGGGAAAAAGATGGTCGCCTCGTTCTTCGGAAGGGCAGGTCATTACGCAACAATTGTTCTAGAGGATCAAAAAACAGTTACTGCAAAGTGGTGTACTAACAATTGTTTGCCTGCTGCTGCTGATCTGCGGATCAAAATTTTTGTTTTGATCTCTAGTACAGCGTCGAATATGAACGTCTCTCAGGCCTCAATTAGTTAATTTATATTTTGCCTTTTTCTAACAAACACAACTGTCAAAGTGTCCATGAATAAGGACCAAACACAAATTAACTAATTGACGTCCGAGAGATGTTTATGTTAAAGGAAATTAATACACATCTTTAGGACGTAGGCTTTATGATTTTAAATCTTTATTTATTTTTCGTCTTAGGTTAGGTTTTATAATATTTTTACAAAAGTAAAATACAAAAATACATCAAAAACATACAAAAACAATAAAAACATTATAAAAAACCTAACCTAGGGTGCCGCCGGCAACGGAGCAAGGCCCAGGCTGCCGGTGGTCAGGGCCGCAGAGAGAGGAACCTTCGGACTATACGCGCCGTGTCCAGGATTACCGCCTTCTGTATCTGACCCTTGATCCAACCACAACCTCGTAGCGAAAGCCTCTCAAGATGTTGGTCGAGACTCTTCGCTATGAGACCGTTCGCAGAAACAACTATCGGCACAATGATCGCCGAATCAACCTCCCACATGGCGGTTACCTCGTGAGCTAAGTCTAGGTACTTGCTGGATTTGTCCTTCTCAGCCTTCACGAGGTTAACGTCACATGGAACGGTGGTGTCGACGAGCATGGCCCGGCGTTGCGATCGGTCTATTATCACTATATCAGGCTTATTGGCTACAATAGTCCTGTCCGTGATAATAGATCGATCCCAATAGAGCGTGGCACGACCATTTTCGAGAACTGGCGCAGGTGTGTACTTGTAGTACGGCACTTCGTGGTCCACAAGACCGTATAGGAGAGCAAGCTGCTGGTGTATGATCCTGATTTTAAATATTATTATATTAGTATATTTATGCCGTTAAAATATTTTTCCCTCTGTCGTTTATTGATGTTTTCAGAATGACCTAACCATTTCTAAAAATCAGTCTTAAAATCCAAACTAACCCTAAGGGTCTTATTTTTTGTTGAAAAAATTTACTTAATATTGTTCTGTTAGTATAATATTTTTAAAAGTGATGTAAGAATTTCGAAATGGTCCTCAAAAATAAAACTTAAGACAAAAATTTTAAATAGTCTTAAATCCAAACCGGCTGCTAAAATGGACTTAAATTATCTATGTGGATTACATACACTAGGGATAGTTTCAGCGGGTTAGAGTCTTTAGGAATTTTAAAAGAATATATGTTTTTACAGTACTAAACACTACAAATATGGAAGTCGATCAGTAGGATTAGATAAATTTAACACATACCCGTGGCTCTAATATTTGTAGATACCACATTTAAGTACCTAGTATATTTTACTTTAAAATTATGGTTAATTATCTACATGCTCCGTTAGGTCCAGTATACATTCACAGAACATTGATGAAGTAATACAATTAGAGCAGGCTCCAATGAGATGTTCGTTTGCAAAAATAGCGGACCGCGTAATGTTTTGTGATTCATCTATCTGATACCCTAGACATTATAAAAAGCCATGTTGCCGCGCGCGCTCATGGTCCTTTGTCATTCAGTCCACCCCCGGCCCTTTACCGGTGCTCTAGACTCGCCGCGCGCGCTTGTGACGTTGCGAGCTCGTCGATAGGGTAGAGAGAGCTTTGAAGACGAAGCAGTATACATTGGGCTGCTTTTATAATACTACCCACAGTACTATATGGGGCGATCTGTGGTCGAGTCTGGTGGCACAGTACCCATGTTAAAGAATACCAAAGAGACCTAATGAAGGTACTGACACTGGCATACCTGATAGATGATAACGGGGGCAATGAGAACGACCCCGACACATGCAATGGAGGTAATGCTGGGCATGAAATCACCTCATATTGAGGTGGAGTGGAGGAGAGCCACGGATCAGTGGTACAGAATAAAAGCAAAGAATGGAGAGGGAACTGCCAGGATAAAAGACATGCACTCATACAAAGAGACGCGCTGTCAAGAATGGAAATGATACCTTCTTTCCCACAGTCTAGAAAGTGCGATTTCAGCATGATGCCTAGTACTCGTATCTTTTCTGGTTCCCTGACTGACTAGCCCCCACTCTCAGCCTACCCAGTTGACACGATCGTTTCCCTGCCAGCAGTTTTACAACTCGTGCCCCTCCGAATAGCTGTAAATTTCCTTCGTAAACTTTTTACAGCCCTCCCAGCTAGATTTCTCTCTCAGTTTTGTGTAGATACTTATTCCTAATTTCTCTACATATATGCATCTCAGCTTTGAGAGTCGTCCTTCCTCAACGCTACCCTCATTGCTCTCCGCGTTCTCTTCTTCAATTTTTGTACCATGTCAGTCAGGCACGTATACAGAGGGGGGGCAACAGGGGTATCCCCCCTCCCCCCGACACGGAAGTTTTGCATGCTACGGGTGCCATTTATAGGTGCGGCCCACAAGATTTTTTGTGAAGATTTTTTTTTCGTAATATTCGTAATATTTCATCAAAATAAAAGTTATCTATTGGTGTAATGGCTTGTATTTTATTTATGACACATATAGGCACCCATAAGGAAAGGAATGCTAATGAAATTCCATACCTAATTAAAATCAAAAATCTTTGTAATTTACTTATAAAATTTGTGAGGGCAGGGAGGGGAGAGGGGACCACAAAACTGGTTGGCAACATCTGTTAATTGGATGTCTGGGATCCATATAATATATATCAGAAGTCAGAATGAGGTCCGCAATTTTTGCAAACGGGACTCCACTGAGAGTCCGGTCTAAATGTTTTAATTCGGGTGAACTTAATTATTTTGGCTGACTTTTTGAACGGTATATTATGTCTTGGTTCTAGTGGACTAAGAGCTGGCCACGTCAGATATGATACAATAATGAGAGCAACAAAAGTAACAAAACCAATCTAGTTAGATTGCTGTACTATCCTTATTGCTCGATCCGGGCATCTCGCAGCTTTTAATGAGTGGAGATTAGAATTACAGACTAGCAAAATCTTTCAATTGGAATAGTACTACCAAAATAGGTAAAAACGGCCAGAGTCATTAGTTATATTCTTTGACCTCCACCGCTTTATAGCTGCCAGATGTCCAGGTCTATGAATAAGCATAGTATAGCAAACGGACTAGGCTAAGGGGGTTTAGTTGCTCTCATTATTGTGTCATATCTGATGTAGCTAGCTCTCGGTCTATAGGCCTATCAGTAAGACATCCGATTTTCAATCTGGACTTGACCAGAGTACACTAATGTAACGAATCGATAGATAAATGTAAAGCAAAATTATAATAGGTTCCGGCACACAATCTACCTGGAATTCGATAAGAGGTAAATCATGACCACAAAAGTCGCACCAGATAGAGAGAGCTTATATCGTTTGTACAAGTAAAAAATGAAAAAACATGTATTTTCAGGCGATTAGTCGCCCATAGATAAATACCTTAAAGACTAGCATACATATAACTTACATTATAAAACTAAAACTATTATTTTGGTTGGTACGATGGTTTTGTGCCACCTGCTCCGGTGTAATATTTGGCAGCGTCCCTCGGAACCGCCGAAACACTACTCCCTTCGGCCAAAAGCCTGCACTCTCGATGGTCTCCAGCAGCGGCCGCGGCACGCGCACCACAAACGAGCTGAAGTGCACGTAATGGCGCGATCGCAGCTGGAACACCCTCAACTCGTAGCCGGTCTTCTTCAAAACTTAATGCACCATATCTGCTGCCGTGGCGGAAAAATGCAGGCGCGGCACGTATTAGCGCCTTATTCGGCGTGGCAACCCGTAGACCCGGGGTAGCACACAGTTCCGCAGTACCACACTGGCTTTTACGAGGCGCCTTGCGCGCCCCTGTTCAAGAATCAAGTCTTTTAATATTAAGTAAATAAAGATTGCAATTAAAATAAAATGGTCATTCAAGTATTTTGACGTTAAAAGTCATGTTAAAATGTCGTAATATTATGACCAATGTAATAAAAATAAAGTCCACTATTTAAAAACGAATCCAAAACCTCTTTTAATTTTGAACAGGTTTTTAAGCAATTTATTATGAGGATTTTGTAGAAAATTAAAAGATTATTCAATCATTAGTTGTATGTTCCTAGTATTACGACGTGTAAATATGCAAAAATCGAATTTAAAGGGACTCATGGTCTTTATTACTTTTCCCTATTTATGTTGAATACAATCTAGCTACTGGTATCCTCTTTCGTGTACGTATACGATTTTCTGTCAGAATAATTGTCAAAATGAAATGTCACGGCTAAAAATCCAACATACGTCTGCTTCCAAGGAGCCCCGGGGGGCATCTGAGTCACAAAGACAATTTGCCAATATAGCGAATGTATGGGAATTTTTCAAAATTTTAAGTTTACGATTGAATTTCTTTGTGATCTTTATGAGGAAAAATATGAATATGCTCCGATGCACTAGTCCAGTTATCTGGCTTCCAAAATAACAAAACGATCGAATTACTGTCGAAGACAAAATCGCAATGCGACGTGTTCAAACGGAACGCCATTTTTTGATTTTTCGCTACTTTTGGAGTCGGTTTATCGATAATCAAAGCTAATAAAAAATAAACTATCAATTGGAGCCTCTACACGGCTTCTTTATGAATAAGTAGATATTCATATTAATGCGATTACGTAACAATAGTAGATTGTGTAACAAGGGAGCAAAATGAAATATTTACGGCGAGGGCGCACATTAAATCCCAAACGAAGCGATGGAGTCTACAATAGAATCCCGAGCGCAGCGAGGGATTCTAAAATAGACTCCTGAGCGTAGTGAGGGATTCAAGTGTTAACGCCCAAGGTGAAAATAATTTTGCTCCTATGTGACACATACTGCTTTTCACACCCCCTTAGACGAAAATAAAAGACGTTATTGTTGAATCATATTTACTTTCACTTTATACATATTTTGTGCTTAGTATGCTTCCTGATATAGGAGGAGCCATTCTTGGTATTGTATCAGTAGGATAATGTCGGCACGGGTTAAGGCAGTCTTAGTTCTATAAAAAAATATCATAGCAAAACTGAAGTTAGTCTTAATTTTTCATCAGTAGAATATCCTGGTAAAGGTGAAGGTAGTGTTTGGCATTATCGGAAGAAGTTAGTACAGACAAACACCGCTGAGCTCATGAGATAAGAACTACCTAAAACAAAACAAAAAATATGTTAATTGATTGCACTGTTGGGGCTGATCACAAATGTTAATAACTAATAACTATACTACCGAGTTATAGTTATTAGTTAAAATAACCTTATTAGCGTTCCGAAAGTGAACCATTTAAAATGTGCAAGTTGCTTAGGCCCAGTGTTGTGGACACACTGGCGAGTCCCCAAGGCCCAAGACTATTGCAAACATAGATAAACATAACAAAATCATTGCTAGGTTATGAAATTAGAATTAGTTTTTGATGTCATTATGTTAGACTCTAACAGTTAGAGTTATCTTAAGTAAAAAAAATCAAGAACTGTTTACAGGCATTGTAAGCATAAAATGAGTCAATTTACTTACATTCATAGGCAGAGAAACTAAAATCAAATGCTGTGTTTGAATGTTTTGATATTATTTGCAATCAAAACTTGAGACTTCTTCGTTTGGTGGCCTTCAGAAATTCATTTCAGAAATGTTGTTAGTTTTGTTTAAATATCATTATTTTTGACATGGAGTACCTACATGCTTCAGAGTAGAACTTGGAAGGTAGCAAATCCTTGCAATTAAACCACAAATACCGATTCCGAGAACAATTTTTATGTCTCTAGGTAACCTCAAATATAACGACTTTTCGTATTCCTTTTGTGTGCTTTTAGATCCTTCTGTCTAGTTTTGATGGCAACAAATTGGCCATATTACGCACCAATGTTGCGTTTCTTTTCATTCATTGAGTTATAATATAAAAAATCATTGTTTTCATTCTATAAATTCCGGCGTCATGTTTTCATGTCTTTTCGCTCGAATACATTTTATTTTTTCACCTGAATCCGTACAGGGAATATACTTGAATCACTTGCAAACACACGATGCAGGAACACGGGATTTGTTTTTTCCAATTTAACTACTTTTAATAAGCAGTTTATTTATAAGATTCATCATTTTATGCATGAAACTATCGTAATAATAAAACAGAGAATAAATATCAGACCACACCACAGACAACGTATACTTAGATCGAATCGATTGCTACGTCTATTCGTTATTAATAAAAAAATCGATTTGGAAAAATAATATAATGATGCTAACTATTTTTAATCATTCATTTTAGTAACGCACCTACTGAATTGAAGTATATTTATGATAAATATGAGTAAAACAGAATTTTATAACGTATAAAAATAGCAATAAATATAAAAAAAATGTATACAGATAATCGATTATAATGAAAGTGTAATCGATTAATATAATAAGACATTTTATTGCCATGGCGGACTGGCTGAAAAAAAAAGTAATATCCTAGAACAGAAAAGTGCCACTTTGTTCCCTCCTAGGAGGGAAAAAAAGGCCCGTATACGAATGGGTGGTGTGAAAAATATATTTCATATTGGGTGCCCTCTCACGGCCGCCATTTAATTTTTTTTGTAATGAAGAAAGAATAAGCTAATTGTGCAAATTAAAAGGAATCTAATGATATCACACTAAACTTGTGAAACTCCGCTTAGTATCCTAGGCTACAGGGTGTGCTTAATTTTACATTTTTAAACCATTACCCTACTATTTGTTTAAGGCGCAGTTGGGTAAAATGTTGATGTTTGTATAGCTCAAGTACGATTCTATGAACTAAGGTCAAATTCGTAATTTTGAAAGCTCCATAACAACGGAATATGCCATGAGAAGGTACTGATGAAACATATCACTTGTACGAGGATTTTCTCTGAAAAAATGCAATTTATTCGCAAACACATGTAGGACTGTATTGTGCATAATTTAATAAGCTTTAATGTTGCCTTAGATCATATTTCCAAAGAGTACAAGGTTTAAGAGTTAAAGGCGAAATTCTTCGGAATGGACGACATTTTCCAAGGTGCTGGTGATTCCTCGAGGTCCTGGAACATCAAATGGTCTGGACATGAAAACGGGAACTCTAATTAATATACATACCGAATTTCAGGACTGTCCGAGAGATTTTTGGATTTGCTGTATGTAGCCAAAACCAGCCTGACCGCCTCGATAGCCAGCTTGGTAACAAGGAATACTTAACCACGGCTCCTCTGGTGCACCACTGGGAGCTCTGGACCACCAGGGTTTATCGTCCCTGGACACGATGTGCAGGTCGCGTCGACACGCTGTCTCGTTCCCGCTGACGCCACGTAGACGGGAACGATGGAAGGTTAAGTGGAATAAAACGTAAAATTCCCAGTCGACGCTTTATTCTTGTTTCACTACCACTTACACCTTACGCTAATAAATTAACTAACTAAGTACTAATTCTAACTAGAACGGGCTCGGTTCAACCCACGCGGCGCCGCGCCCTACGTTGGCATTTCGACGGCCATTGCTTCCACTTCCGTGAAGGGAAGGTAACGTGCCCTCTCTGTGCCGTCAAAGATCGAACTGAACGAGCGGCCCGCTGTCAAACTAACATAGATAAGACAGATCGTTGCAATAGATCTGCCGAATGAATGAAAAGACCCCATTGGGTCGTAACAGACGATGTGCACGCGATTTGCGTGAACATTTCCTGCCCGGGCCAGCCGGGGGGGTGACCGAAAACTTGAGGATTATTAACAATGAACAGAGCCGAGCAATGTCACAAAAATCAACAAATTCATTTAACATTGAAAAACTGACCTCGTAGCTGCGGCATCTATCGAGTGTAGTCTGGTACAGTTGAGTGCAAGTGCACTTGATAACAATTATACTGTATTATTAGCATGAAACTTAACATTCAATACAGTTTCCTAACACTAAGTCACCTACTACGTTAGTACATGGTTTCCTTGAAACAGTGAAACATAATTTACCGTTGGTTAGTTGATACTTAACTACGACAATTTAAGCAACTTAAATATAACAACAATAAATTTAATCTTATCAAATAGCACGAGCTATTCAAGCAATTACATTCATATAGGTAATTTACACAATTTAACAGTGGGCCGGGCCCTTAAAAACCTTATAACTCTACATTTGCTCCAAGGTAGAGAAGGTAAGCTCTCATATTTTATTAAAAATAAACTAACCAAGTAATGCAACATTAGGTATGTGCCCGCACATCATTTAAAATATTATATTAAATTACATATTCTAAGTGATACCTAGTCTAAAGTTTACGTATGGCGGCTTGTACAAATATAAAATGTGACAACCGTGACACATGAAACTAATGGTTGACTTATCAAGAAATGACCAGGGCTGAGACCTCCCAGGTCATGAGGATCCGATCCCTATTTCTCGTTGGAGCAGATTCCTGCTGCTCCTGGCCGCTGCCTCGACTAAGCCAGACATGTAGGGCATCGGGAGGATTGAACTCCCAGTGGACACCTTGGCGGCGAAACTCATCTTCCAGGACGGTTTCGCTGTCAAGTACGGACTGAGTAACCTCACGGAGGCATGAGCTAATACTTTAAAGTCGTACATTGATCTGTGTGGGCGAGAGCAGCCGCCCTCGCCGACTGACAAACCGTGTAAGCGCAGCGACGTAAGTCTCGGTACTCGGCGACGAGACGAGCTCCAGCGGCACTGCCTTGGTACCTAGACATATATATACACAGGTAAGCCTTAACGGATTTAGCATTTCGAAGCTGGCTAGCCTTGTTAGTCAAGGGCTAGCGAAATCCATTGCTACGCCGTAAAATGGACTGGCGACCGTCACACGGTCCACAGGCAGATCAGCCATGAATGGGCCTGATCTGTCACATTGAATCTGAAACATGACATACAACTTCGATGACACGCGATCCCTGACGTCGTGTCGATGAAATCCAGTATAGCTGCTTCAGTACATTGATTAGCGCACTCGTAGACGCGTAACAATAGGTCCGATGATGATGCTGCATCAACAATTACACCCATCGGTGATCCTTGGAATGAGCCGTGGGTGCTTCGCTTCATAGCGTAAGCTTGGATTATGTAGTCTGACGTCGACTCGAATAAAATGATCTTCATCTACGAAGATGCTTACTTCTGAAGTAGTTTGGCATATCAGCCTTCCTTTGATTTGCAGCAAATACGGGATTCTTTAGCTAGCATTGCTTCTAATGAGCGAAAACTCTACCAGCTTCGGTTGTTGCGACAATAGCTCACAGTGTCGGTCGTTGCAACAACAGTTTCCAGCGTCGGTCGTTGCATCAATATAAAATTAGTAATGGAAGTATACAACCTATTGTATTCCAAATGGTCCAGGTGCTCCAGCAGCTCTCCCAGAGGCTGCTTGACCTTCCAGGACCTCTCCAGCACTACCTCCAGTCTGGTAGCGTGCACGCCGTAGTCCTCTACGGGCGTCCGGGTATCCGAAGGGTGTGTCCAGATGCCCCCCATGAGGACATCTCCAAACCAGGTACCGTAGGCCTCCACCCCTGGAATATTCGTTAATTTCTTTGAACCAGTGAACATATAATCAAGCATATCCAGGCCAAAAATAATATAAATATTGTCACTCTGCAAAATCTGGGTCAGCCAGGTTGAGATTTGAAACATCTAAATGAGCCTTTTATAACAGTCTGGAATATTAACTTTGACTGTACAAATAACTGTTGCAACAACTCTAGATAGGAACAAGTTTCCTATCAGTATAAAACTATTTTATCAATTGTACTAGGTATCTTAACCTTTAATTATCAATTCAACATATTATTACTGCCTATAATATACTGTCGATATAAATCAATTTTATCTAGAAATGGTTTCTTTATTATCGAGTATCCTGAGTCGGTGTCCAATAGTGATCGAGCCTTAATATAGTTGCCACGGCCCGATCTGACTATAACTAGAACAGTTCGGAATAACCCGGATACCCACAGTAGCCGGATCTCACCGACGACGCTCGGGACTGCTCCGGAGGCCGCAACGCCTTGCATAGAATTATTCCCGCCTGAGCCGCTCGGGCTGGCCCCAACCCTCGATCGATGTGTGTGCCCCGTGGCTATCAGCTGCTCCGCGAACGTGATACTCCGGAGTCCAGCAGTAATGGCATAATATAGCAAGCGGTACACCTGTATTGATCCTTGGTCCTCGACCTGGACAGCATGAGCTCTCGTGGGCCTCTGGGCTTGGTGCGCTAATCCAGCACGGCTCTGCGCAGGCTTGCCACGGCCCGTTCCGGATCCAGCAGGCTCCACGGCCTGGTACTGGTACACGCTGCACTGCTTGAACAGCGTTCTCACTTCAATTGACCGCCTCTGGAACGCGACAAACACTAATAAGAAACACCATTCCGTAATGGGTTATTTGAATTTCCTTATTACCTGAATAGATACCTACGCAGTGTGTCGCAAAACTCAACCTGAGCGCTGCGTCTACTGCGACAGGTAAGACCGGTTAATTATCCTAGCTATAATATCTAGTAATAAGTGATCATTCTATGACATTATACCTTAATTTCTGCAGCAAACTCCAGGTAGTAATGTCTCTCGGCGTCGAGAAATATCACGTATATCCACCAAGGATTTGGACCAATTCATTGAATGAAAATCACGCCTGTACCACCACGGTTTTGAGAAACAGGGTTTATACTATTAATTAATTGTACTCAACTCACCTGTGGTATGACCTAGTCAGACCTTGACATGCCAACGCTATTATTACGCAATAAGCCCCTTATTGTTATAAATCCTTTACTAGATTAACAGCGTTAACAGAAATTACGAAATAAATACGTAAACAAGTTTGACGTCTGACGTCTGACAATGACACTGACAGATCAACACAGAATAAATAATTGTCTCTAAGATGGCCGCCTCGCCGAGCAGCGCCGAAGACACCCGAAGTGTTTCCAAGATGGCCGTCGCCGGCTCACTTTAGTGTTCATATCCGTAATGTTGCCAACTTGGGAACGAACCGGTAAATTGTCAATCGATAGTTCTGCACAATTATAAGTTCACTCGCTGAACGAATGTATGAACGGCCTTATACAAGTCCCGTTATAATATGGCCGTCGACGTATTTTCTAACCTTAAAATACGATCACGATACCTATTTTAGATTAAGCACTCCGCACTGAATTTGCCACAAATGTCTGAAATGCGTTGAAATACGATGCAATCGCGTTGCGTTGGCGCGACGCTCGACGACCAAATATGTTGAAATACGCTACGATGACTCGATGACAATCGCCGCCGCGGCGCGCTTCCTGGCTTTAGACTGCTTCAATCTTCCCCCGAATCACGGGTTATCGTGTATATTTTCCCCTAAATCCTGGGTTTTAATTCACGATTTAATATCGTGCGGACGCTCCCATAAAAAGATAAAAAAAGATAAAAGATATTTATTCTTCAATTTAGGCACATTACAATGCACTTATGAACGTCAGAGAGAAAAGAAACTACCACCGGTTCTAACCCTACACCTCTGACCCGAGAAGTATTACTTATTACCGGCAAGAAACTCGGCGGGACTTATTTTTTCAAAACAGTACTACAAATACATTAAAGATACTATATACAATAATGCGTAGTTCTTCAAGAAGGCATATCAAAACAGCTTGAGAGACAGACATGTACCTGCCTATTGTGTAATTAAAATGAAAAATAAAATCCAAATCTGACTGCTTCGCAATACGTTTGATATTCTTTCTTACTTGAACTGTGTCCTCTAAATGTTAGATGATTTTATAGATTCTGGTTTGGGCCATGCATATATGTCTGTCATATAGTCCTCGACCCTGTAATAACCCTTTGACATTAAAGTTTTTTTCAAGTATTTCTTAAGAGCGGGAAATGATAGATTCAAAACATCGACGGGTAACTTGTTATAAATATGAATACCCTGGCCAAAAAATGACTTATATGCTTTGCGGACACGACATCGTCTGGTAGCAAGCTTGTTTTTATTTCTAGTGTTATAGCTGTGGATGTCAGAATTCTTCTTGAATGTGTGTATATTCTTTACAACAAAAATAATATTATCATAGATATATTGGGACGCAAGAGTTAAAATATTAATTTCTTTAAATAATTCTCTAATTGATGTACCTGCCTTTAAGTTATACATAAAGCGAATGGCTCTTTTCTGTAAAACAAAAATAGTCTGTATGTCAGCTGCTTTGCCCCAAACCAGAATTCCATATGACATAACACTATGAAAATAACTATAATAAACTAAGCGAGCTGTCTCAATATTAGTCAGTTGTCTAATTTTTCTAACGGCATGAGCGGCTGAACTTAGTCTAAGAGCGAGTTTTTTTATATGAGGACTCCATTGTAAATTTTTGTCCAACGTTGAACCAAGGAACACAGTTTTATCTACTATATCTAAACATTCACCATTTATAACTATATTAGTGTCCATTGGTGCCACGTTTGGCAAAACAAATCGGATACATTTAGTTTTCTTAGCATTAAGTAACAGATTGTTAGTAGTAAACCAGTTTAGTACGCCAGCTAGTGTATTGTTAATTACAGATAAATCATTGGATTGCCGTTCAACTTTGAAAATTAAAGATGTATCATCGGCAAACAAAATCATACCACAAAGGTTTTGTACTACACAAGGTAAATCATTTATATAAACCAAAAACAGGAATGGGCCCAGAATGGAACCCTGTGGCACTCCTAATTTTACTAAAGTCCCTTTAGACTGGGTTTTATTTACAACAACTGTTTGTGTTCTATTGCTAAGGTAAGAAGACATGAGACTCAGGGCATTTTCTGAAAGACCATAGTGTTCTAATTTAAGAATGAGCGTTCTATGATCTACACAATCAAAAGCTTTTGAAAGGTCACAGAATATACCAATTGCATCATAACGTTTGTCTCGCCAAGCATTGAAAATATGTTTAATGAGTTCTGCAGCAGCGTCGGTTGTGGAACGTCCCTTTGTGAAACCAAACTGATTGCTTGTAAGCAGTCCATGTCTGTTGAAGTGCCCCAGTAGATCATTTAACATTATCTTTTCAAAGACTTTACTTAGTACAGGAAGTATCGATATCGGTCGGAAATTATTTAGATCACTAGAATCACCCGATTTAAATAGAGGTATGACTTTACTACATTTCATTAGATCTGGAAAAACACCTTGTGAAACTGAATTGTTATAAATGATGGCTAAGTAAGGCGCTATGTCGTCTATGATATTGCTGATGACTACAACTGATATTCCCCATAAGTCTTCAGTTTTCTTTAAATTGAGTGATTTGAATGACTTTATAATTTTTTCGGAATCCACTAGGTCAAATTCAAAGATCGTATTACATTTCTTAATATTAGCGCAAAGTAAGGAATGAGCTTGAGACGAAGATGATTGTAGGCATTTTGTGGTATTTAATGCTATGTTAGAAAAATAATCTTCGAATGCCGAGGCAACATCGTCATTTGACATGACCTGTTGTTCCTCCGAGACAATGTTGACTTGACAATCGCGTGATTTACATTTACCAGCTTCTTTATTAATAATATTCCACACTGTTTTCACCTTGTTGTCCGACATTTTTATTTTTGCACTAGTATAGTTCGCCTTAGCAGTTAAACACACCTTCTTGAAAATTTTTGAATAGTTTTTTACATAGTCCAGAAAATCTGAAGTTTTGTTCACTTCTCTCTCTCCATAAAGTTCATAAAGCCTCTTTCTACTTTTATGAATACCTACAGTAGCCCATTCACTAAACTTTGCTTTAGCTTTAGTTTTTGACCCACTAATAGTTCTCAGTTTGAAATGTTTATTAAATTGACAAAGAATCATACTAAACAAATCTTCATACAAATTATTTGACTCATAAAAATGTGAATAAGGCAGTGTGGAGAGATGATTTTGAATTTCTTTTTTGAATAATTCCAAACGATAACCAGTAATGGGTCTATATGTTATAGTTTGTGGAATTTCCTGAATTGGCTTTATAAAAGATGCCCTTTGACCGCTGTGATCAGAATTAAAACAGTTAAATATTTCCTTATCCAGACATTCACAGTTACAATAAATATTATCAAGGCATGTTGCACTAGTGACACCCACCCGGGTAGGTTCAAAGAACAAATTAAACATATTAAACGACTTAAATAAACATAGCAATTTAATAGAATTAATAGAAGATTCAAGCAAATTAACATTAAAATCTCCACAGACTATAACATGCTTTCGGCAGTTTCGGTTATTAGTCACTAATTTCAGCACATTTTCCATGGTATTTTCAAATGTGTTGAAATCAGCTGCGGCCGCTGTTGGTGGTCTATATACACAAATAACAATATAACTTTCTAATTCTACACAAGAAATTTCTACAATTCTCTCTATGGAATATTTTACAACATCCTTCCGTTCTTTACATCTCAGGCCATTTTTAACAATTATAAGGGAACCACCATGAATGGCAGATTTTCTAGCATAGAAACTGATTAATTTAAAGTTAATAAAATCAAAAATTAAATGTTCTTCTTTTAGCCAATGTTCTGTAATACACATAATTTGTACATCATTATTATCTAA
The DNA here is from genome assembly GCA_911728535.1 of Pammene fasciana. Lineage (NCBI taxonomy): Eukaryota > Metazoa > Arthropoda > Insecta > Lepidoptera > Tortricidae > Pammene > Pammene fasciana. The sequence goes on from OU452283.1 coordinate 7,155,180, forward strand.
GAATAAACCTATCTCTAACTCTTTGCTGGAAAAACCCTGAATATTCTGATGCACAACATTCATATTCAGATGTTTTCCCGCTGTCCGACAATCTAGTTTAAATGTGAAAAAGTCATTGTGGCGCTGTTCGCTTGCCGAGATCTATTTATAACACTATTATTTCTATTTGGCTCAATATTAAAGGCCAACAAATCAATAAGAGTCGTAGTATATTTCTTCGGCAAAAATATCTTCCCGGGGATTAGCCAAAAGCGCTCAATGAATTTATTTAAATCAAAGAAATGATACTTATTATTGAGAGATATGGAGTTGCACATTAATGAGTTGTAGCGTGATATTTTACTATTGTATTCATAAGGCATATTCTCTGAATATGGCAGTGCACATAAAATAATTTTGCCCACTCCAGATCTCTCAATATCATTTAAAGTTGACATCAGCTTATCTATGCTTTGCTTATCAACATTGAGACTATTTCCCATTAAAATTACCAATGTAGTGCTGTTATCATAACATCCCTTTGAAATAAGGTCACATAAATGGGACAAAGTTATGTTGTGGTAACAGTAATTTGACACTTGTTGTTGTAGTCTAAAGTTCAATAATGGGCCCATTCCTAACCCAATCTCATCAGAGTAAATAACCGTCTTCTTGACAGGTTTATGAACTGCTGGCACAGCAAGCTTAGAGGCGTTGAGGGCCACACTTGGTTCATCAGACACTGTTGGTGGTGTTTGTTCACAACTACAAACTTTACTATTAAGAAGCATCTTGCAACGCTCATCTAAATTATGATTTTCTGCCAAAAGTTTTGAAAAAGCCTTAGTATGCTCCTCAACTTGTTTATTACTAGATTCATATCTAGAGGATATTACCGCAAGCTCATCCTTTAACCTATTTATCTCAGCATGCAATTCCTGTAAATTACTTTCTTTGGTCACAAGCTCTAAATGGCAGTTATTTACCCTATTTTTTGTTACCGACAATGCTAATTTAATTTTTTTAATGTTTTTAATGCATGCTTGGCTTTTGATAAGCTTCTGGGTTCTCCTAATATACCTATTTATCTTAACATACTTCTTCAGCTTTTTGCTACTGTTAAAAAACAATCCACCATTGTTCAACTCTTGATAAACATTATGGAGCCCCGAGACATTATAGCGCTCCCGTTCACTTCTAAGCAAATCAAGTTCTTCATTTGCGTCACCCAGCTCCTCTTCCAGGTTTGCAATACGCTCTAAGGCCACTTCATGTGTAGATGCACAATGATTAAAAGAGTCCACTATTTTTTGTAGACGGTCCACTTCACAACGAGCCTCAGTCAGCTGTACATCATTGTCTGCAAGCTCCCTTCTCAGTGCTGTGTTTTTGTCTATGATACTCTTGAGCTCCACTTCGCTATCATCCCTTTCCTGCATCAGCTGATCAGATAAGGCCTTGGCCACCCTAAGGTCTTTTGATGTAGCCTTCACTTGCATCTCTAACTGGCGCGTGTGGGCGCGTGCGGTGGCTTTGCGATCGTTGTCCATGTTCACTTCTCAGGTTAACTAAAAGGTGTTTAAAAAAAAAATTAGTTGGTTCCTATATTGATAATGAAATGTTTTTAAGATGGTAAGTTAGAGTAGAGTGCAAGAAGGTACGAATGATAATGTGTGCAGTGTGTCAGTAGTGGGTATTGTCTGTGGCGATTGTGTCGTCTCAACTTATGCTTCCACAAGTTCGTCAAGCAAAGAGAAACGGTACTGTGCCAATGTAGTAGGCTTGACGTTGCTCACGGCCGTAACAGTGAGCTTTGCATGAAAATAATATAAATTACATATAACATACGATACTCTAATCACAACAATGTGTAGTAACAACGAGAAAAAGAACGAATACTTCCTTTGTTTCAAAAACCAAATTCCAACGGTGATCACTTTTGCATTGACAGCTGCTCCGGTTCAAAGTCCAATTATGCGATTTTACGCTGCCGTTTTCACAAAACTATCGATGTATACACACTATATAATCACTTATGTTGCTTTTAATGCACAATACGTCTAGTTTAGGACTAGAAATATAATAAATTTTAATTAATTTAGTCAGCTGTTTCTAAAACCAACTTGACAGTTCGGCAGTGTTGCCATAAACCCATTCATGGGTTTACCAAAATTGTCCGACGATATCCTTATTCTTCCTTATCGCGCTGACAATAGATAATCTTCCCTCTCATGGGTTCCACCAAAAATGTAGCCAAAACCAGCCTGACCGCCTCAATAGCCAGCTTGGTAACAAGGAATACTTAACCACGGCTCCTCTGGTGCACCACTGGGAGCCTGGATACGTAGGTTTAAGGGCCACCACCAGGGTTTATCGTCCCTGGACACGATGCAGGTCGCGTCGACACGCTGTCTCGTTACCGCTGAAGCCACGTAGACGGGAACGATGGAAGGTTAAGTGGAATAAAACGTAAAATTCCCAGTCGACGCTTTATTCTTGTTTCACAACCACTTATATCCTATATATCCTTATTCTTCCTTATCGCGCTGACAATAGATAATCTTCCCTCTCATGGGTTCAACCAAAGATGTAGCCAAAACCAGCCTGACCGCTGATATGTATATAGATAGGTACCCGCCAGTCTCATAATAAATCGCTTACTGAACGGACGTGTGACTTTCTCTCAATGCCCAATGCCCATACATTACATTGGCGATCGACGATTAAAATAAAAAGGACTTTAGGCGTGCAACAATAAAATTAATAACGTTTTTGGTGATTAAGTGTGGATTTCCAGTGTTTAGTAAAGTTAGAAAACATTTGGTGCATATAGTTAGCATACAATACCTAAAATGTCGGTTGGGAAGATAAAGGCATTTGATGTGGCATCTGGGAATTGGACGTTGTACACTGAACGGTTGGAGATGTATTTTAAAGCAAATGATATTAAATCGGACGTGCAATTACCAACACTAATCTCAGTCATGGGTGCGGAGGCGTATGAGTTGCTGAGCAATTTAACGAGTCCCAAGAAACCTGGGGACTTAACGTACGCGGAGGTCATTAAGGTCATGCGGGATCATGTGGAACCCAGGCCTTCGTTTATGGCTGAGAGGTATCGTTTCCGACTGCGGCGGCAAGGCGAGGGAGAATTAGTGGCACAATACCTCTCGGAACTCAAGAAGTTGTCAAAATATTGTGAGTTCGGGTCGTCATTAGAGGATAATTTGCGGGATCAGCTAACGTGTGGTTTAAAAAATGACATCATCAGACAACGTCTTTTTGCTGAGAAATGCTTAACCTATTCGAAGGCGGTGAACCTCGCGCTCTCGTTGGAAGCGGCAGAGCGAGACGCAGCTACGGTGGACCGACCGGGTGCGAGCGAGACCAACGCTGGATCGGACATGGCGGCGGTAAATTTAGTCACATCATCGCGACCACGTGGCGGAAACAAAGGGAATCAATTCAATAACGGACAGTATAATAGTGCCAGCACCAGCAAAATGCCTAGCAGTGCCTCGCAATGTGCAGTGTGCGGACGAGTAGATCACCGGGAAGCAGGATGCCGTTATAGGAAGTTTACGTGCAGCAAATGTGGGTCCGTGGGGCACCTGAGGCGCATGTGCCCGTCTAAGGGGGCAGCCAGCAGCCAGGGTGCTGCTAGGGAGCGCAGCTCGGGTGCGGGCGGGCGCCGCGCGGCGGCCGGCGGCCGCGGCTCGCGGCGCGCCCTACACCACGTCCAGGCGGTGGAATATGAGACTCCAGGGCCCGGCGGGGAAGATTCGTCGGGGACTGATATTGAAGAAGATCTGCATCATCTATGCTTGAGTGACTACAGAGCGGTGAGCATGCCTTTACGCGTGGACAATAACGTGTTAAACATGGAAATAGATACCGGTTCCCCTATATCTTGCATTAGTGAAGATACCTATAATAAATATTTTAGGCATAGATCAATTAGACCGTTCGATATATCTTTTACATTTATTAATGGGAGTAAATTTAAGCCATTAGGAATTATAAGACCGGAAGTTATGTATCAGGGGAAGTTAAAAACTTTAGAGCTGTTTATCGTTCAAGGCGGTAAAACGTCGGTGGTCGGTCGACAATGGTTAACGGAGCTAGGGATTCCCATTCCTGTATTTAATTGTCAGGCAATGAGCAATGATAATGACGATCTGTGTAAACTACTCGACAGGTATAAGGAGCTATTCAGCGGCGGATTGGGGCGGTTCACGGGCGGCAAGGCGACGCTTCGTGTGAAGGAGGGCGCCACGCCGGTGTACTGTCGCGCGAGGCCGCTGCCGTACGCGCTGCGCGACCGGGTGGACCACGAGCTGGACGAGATGCTGCGCAGCGGGGTCATCGACCCCGTCGACACCTCGGAGTGGGCCACGCCGCTCGTGCCGGTACGTAAAGCTGATGGTGGATTATAGTACATTGTTGCCGAGGTACGGAAAGAAAGGAATTTTCTGACGAGGTACTTGGGTGCCAGGGCGAGGCTTGCCGAGGCCTGGCACTAGTTCCGAGTCAGAAAATTTCTGTTTCCGCTGAGGTATACATAGTGCTTTTCTCAAATATGTGAGGAAATAAAGAAAATTTTTAGGAAAAACAACAAGTATTTTATATTGGAAAAGTTATGTTGATACTGTGTTTTATAATAGGTAATACGGAGGTACTTTTAAGTATAGCATAAATAAACCACACCATAGTTGGCTTCTTGTTTTTTGATAACTGAAATAAGCTAAAACACATTTTCAGAAAAGATATTAGCATTTATGCTCAGCTTCGAATTCATACATACGTCATAAACATAAACCCTTTGTCTCTTGACCTAGCAGGAAGCAAGTAATCCACTATTATTCTTTCAAATTAGGTACAGAGCTATCAATTTCCGCACTACATTCATTTCTGAAAATCATTTAAGTTAATTTTGTACTATAAAGTAAATAAACAACGTAACGAAGTAAATTACCATAACCAACTAACTTTTCCGCTTTTTAAATTTATTTTTAATAAACCATAGACAAGATAGCCCGACACAGTACGCGCATGCGTATTCGCGCGCGCACTTTGTGAAGCCCTCTACACACGGCTGTTAAATGAATTTATTTTGCTTGGCTGAATCCGTTTTTGCCTTGGCCCATTAGATTTATATGCAAATATGAGAATTTTAAAAGTTTAACGCAGCGGAAAAAAATGGAATTTCATACATTCATTTTACTCCTAGGAGTAAAATGAAGCACTTTCCGTGTTCGATTTAGGAATAAAATGCGGCCATTTCCGAGCATGTTTGAGAAAAGGATATGTGCCGATTATAAAATAACCCTGAACCCGAATTTGCTGATCGATAGGTACCCGCTTCCCAAAATTGATGATTTGTTAGTAAGGTTGAACGGGGCTCGCGTCTTTTCGAAGATTGATTTAACACAAGCGTACAATCAGATTGAACTAGATGACTAAACAATATACAGTTATAAATACGCACAGGGGGTTATTTAGATACAATAGGCTAGTTTATGGCCTATCATCTAGCCCGGGCATTTTCCAGAGAATCATGTCTAATTTACTGAAAGATATCCCACAGGTAGAAGTATTTTTAGACGACATTTTGATAGGCACACCGGACGCGGCGTCGCATGTAGTGACATTAGACAAAGTGTTACAGAAATTACATAGCCACGGTATGAAACTAAAGAAAAGTAAATGTGTTTTTTTTACGGAAGAAGTCCAGTACTTAGGGTTTATCATTTCAAAGGACGGCATTAAGGCCGATCCGGCCAAGATTGAGGCAATCGTTAAAATTCCACGACCACAAAATGTAACAGAGTTAAAATCTTTTTTAGGGATCGTCAACTTCTATGCCAGATTCGTGGCAAGGTTAAGTACCATCTTGTCGCCTTTATATGACCTACTCAGAAAAGGAGTGGCGTGGACATGGAGTAAACAATGTGAGAAGGCCTTTAAAATGATTAAACAGGTTTTAGTTAGCGCGGAAGTGTTGATGCATTACGATCAAAGCAAACCCCTGATTTTGACGACAGATGCTAGCTCGCGCGGGATTTCCGGGGTTTTAACTCAACCCTGCGACGGCGCGGGGCCGGGCGCGGCGGCGGCGGAGCGGCCGGTCGCCTATATCTCGCGCTCACTTAACGACGCGGAGCGTAATTATTCGCAAATAGATAGGGAGGCTTTAGCGATAGTTTTTAGCTTTGAGAAATTGCACCAGTTTTTATACGGTAGACGTTTCGTGCTAAGGACTGATCATAAACCCCTTGTCAGTATATTCGGTCCTAGACAGGGGATACCCGCGATGGTAGCCAGTAGACTGCAGCAGTGGGCGATCAAGCTGTCGGCATATACCTACGACATAGAATACGTACGGACGGACGCGAACGGCGCCGACGGGTTATCGCGCTTACCTGTGCCTGTTAAAAATGCAACGTCGTTAGACGGCCCACCGCCAGAACAAACGTATTTGCATTTTGTGCAAAATGAAATGTTATTAGACTATCATGACATCAAAACACAAACTCGGCGAGATCCAATTTTAAGTCGCGTCCTAAGCTATTTAAGGGCAAGTTGGCCAGCCGAGATAGAAATAGTTAATTTGCGACCCTTTCATAACAGAAAATTAGAACTTTATGAGGAATTAGGATGCGTTATGTGGGGGCACCGCGTAGTCATACCGGAGGGTTGTCGTAAAAAAATGTTGACACTATTGCATGAAAGTCATATGGGTATAGTGAAAACAAAAGCCTTCGCAAGGAGTTATGTATGGTGGCCCGGCGTCGACGAGGCCATAGAGGCCATGTGCCGCGAGTGCACGGTGTGCGCGGCCGAGGCCGACGCGCCGCCCCGGCACGGGCCCGCGGCGTGGCCATTTCCGGCGAAGGCGTGGTCCAGGGTGCACGCGGATTTTTTTAGGCCCTATAGGGGGTGAAACTTACCTTATTTTGGTAGATTCGCGATCTAAATGGCTAGAGGTTTTCCCACGTTGCAGCACTTCCGCCAATAACACTATTGAGAAGCTAAGTGAAGCATTTGCTCGCTGGGGTCTTCCGCGACAGCTGGTATCGGATAACGGACCGCCTTTTACAAGTAAGGAGTTAGCGACATATTTGACAAATAATGGTATCGAACATTTGTTTTCTGCGCCATATCATCCGGCGTCGAACGGAGCGGCAGAGAACGCCGTACGCATTATTAAAAGGGTAATTAAAAAAGCAGTTAGGCAAAGGCAAAACGTAAATCTTGCAATTAACACGTTTTTATTACATTATCGTAATACCGAACACTGCACGACAGGAGAAAGTCCGGCGGCATTAATGTTAGGCAGGCAAATGCGTACCAAGTTAGATGCTATTAGACCGGATTGCGAAAAGAGGGCACGCGAGTCCCAAAACAAACAAATGTCCAAAACGACCGGTATAAAACGCGCTTTCCAACCAGGTGAACTCGTTTGGGCTCGGCAATACCAGGGTGACACAAAATGGGTACCAGGGCAAATCTTACGGAGGGAAGGAACAACAGATTACACGGTATTAGATAACTTAGGAAGGGGGTCCCATAGGCACATCGATCAGCTAAAGCGGCGTTCAGGTGTTTTAGTCTGTCCACCAGATCCATCAGCTTTACCGTTACCACAGGGTCGGCCATTAGAGCAAGGGAATACGACTGGAGAGGCAGCGCCCACTCCAGGTACACCAAGACGGACACGATCATCGGCGACACCGCCAGCAGGCAGCCCGGCGCACCAGGTCACTCCACCCGGCGGCGCGCGCCACAGTACACCGCCAACACCTACCGCGGGCTCCAGCAACGACCGCCAAGCGTCGCCCTTGCCGCCCCCGGGACCGCCTCAACCCCGCCATGTTAGAGAATGCAGGATTTTAAATCCGCCACAATACAAATTTTAATTTGTTTTCCTTTTGTTAAAACTTTGCAAAAAAAAAATACTAATTATAACCTTTATTTAAGTAAGCCAAAAAGTAGGTAATTAGCTATGGTTATGAGTCAATCCCACCAATCATGTAATTTTATATTAACTATAAACTTGAAATACCTAAATAATAAAATAAATTAGTAATACCTACATATCTATAAATATTAAGCGATTATACCTAAACAAGTAAAATTGTAAACTTTAAAAGAAAGTTTAGAGATTAAGTAAGTAATTACCTAGAGTAATGTCTATTAAAGATGTATAACTCGTAGCACCTAAGATCAGTAACCCGTCTATAAGAGTAAACAACTATAAAATGTAATACATTGTTCATTGTACCTACACCTACAGCTGATCTGCGTGTCGGTTCCCAGCGTCCGATTGAATTACATAATGAGACGCGTAGGTATAGGTGCATTCTAGTTTACAACTTAGTTATTTCCCTACCAATATAGTTATATACCTATCTGCTTTTGTTTTAAAGTATTAAGAAGAGAGTAGTGATAAGATATATTTGTACATATAATGTATTAACGGTTTTAAGGTTAATATTAAAATGAGTTTCGTTTTCCGAGTGAGATCTAAAGAAAAATTTATAAGTATGTTTAGTTTTAAGAAGAGAGTAATGATATGTATATAGATAGGTACCCGCCAGTCTCATAATAAATCGCTTACTGAACGGACGTGTGACTTTCTCTCAATGCCCAATGCCCATACATTACAACCGCCTCGATAGCCAGCTTGGTAACAAGGAATACTTAACCACGGCTCCTCTGGTGCACCACTGGGAGCCTGGATACGTAGGTTTATGGGCCACCACCATGGTTTATCGTCCCTGGACACGATGCAGGTCGCGTCGACACGAATGAATGAAAAGACCCCATTGGGTCGTAACAGACGATGTGCACGCGATTTGCGTGAACACTGTATTTCAATCGTATTAATACCACTTTTCTGCTTTTTCATTTCAAGTGATTTTGTTCTGGATTATTTGATATTTTACGCGATAAAATATGAGCTGTCGCGACGGTGGTGTTTGTGGTGTTTTCTGAAAGTCAAAAGTTGGAACACTTGTGTATCTCTTTCGCGCTAGTGGAATGTTCATATGCGCTATTGCACACTTCGTGTCTCTTTAAGAGGCCTTAGTCCCGTGAACGTTCCTCAATTTCACGATTTCTTACTCGATAGATGGCGTTAGCGCTCAGTACACGGCCGTTGGCAATAATAAGGACGATACGCACACTTCAATAGTCTTGATCTTTTTCAACTTCAATTACAAGCAAAATTATTTTTACGCATAAGTTTTACAGACTTTTTATTTTCTTTTCCATGGAAGAGAGAATTATACGCAACTAAAATCAATAGGCCTGTTGGAGGTACAGTCGCCATCAGATATATCGGAGCGGCCAAGGTGGTCACAAATATCTGAACAACGCCTCTATTGTCAAGGCGATAAAGTGCACGTGCATTTTTGAGTACCTTGGCTGCTCCGTACTGTCACCATCGCGTGCATGTACAGTCGCCATCAAATATATCGGAGCGGCCAGGGTACTCAAAAATATCTGAACATGCACTTTATTGCCCTGATAATAGAGGCGTTGTTCAGATATTTATGACCACCTTGGCCGCTCCGATATATCTGATGGCGACTGTACTGTCACCATCAGATATGATTGAGCGGCCCGCCGCCCGACCGGTCATGTGCATTTTATCTAAGTACGCCATTATCTGGAGTCGTTTTTTTTAATATATGGTGGAAAACTAGCGCACGGCCTGCCTTATGGTAAGAGGTGAGGGTAGGGACTGGTAGTTGTTTTCGGCTAATTTGAGGGTGTGAATTTTAAAAATGATGTCTGTTTTAAAATCCAAGATGGCGGTCATACACTTTTTGTGAAAAATCGTCACGGTAGTCATTTTCTGCTAATTGATGGGTGCAGATTTCAAAAATAATGTTTGTTTTCAAATCCAAGATGGCGGTCATACACTTTTTGTGAAAAATCGTCATGGTAGTCATTTTCTGCTAATTGATGAGTGCAGATTTCAAAAATAAGGTCTGTTTCAAAATCAAAGATGGCGGTCATACACTTTTTGTGAAAAATCGTCAAGGTAGTCATTTTCTGCTAATTGATGGGTGCAGATTTCAAAAATAATGTCTGTTTTCAAATCCAAGATGGCGGTCATACACTTTTCGTGAAAAATCGTCATGGTAGTCATTTTCTGCTAATTGATGGGTGCAGATTTCAAAAATAATGTCTGTTTTCAAATCTAAGATGGCGGTCATACACTTTTTGTGGAAAATCGTCATGGTAGTCATTTTCTGCTAAACGACGCCTTATACCAAAGACATTGCTAGTCACAAAAGGACCGACTAAGTGCTTCGTTAAAATAAGATCAGGTTAAGTAAGACTACCAGTATGAGCATGAATGCTACAAATATGAGATCAAGTTGTAGATACCATACATTTTACACGTTACACAAATAGATACTACAACCAAATAGTAAAAAGAAAAACCTAAGTGTGAGTACGATACATAATACAAGGTTCCGTACCCTCAATGTGAAATAAAGTGGACGGATGAACGGATAGACAGATGAATGGACGGATGGACACATGGACATAATTTTGACTATACACACGTAGGTATTTCTAGTGACCAAACCCTGACTCCATCATGAGACCCTGGACCCGATCTCAAGCGAAAGTGCTCGTCAAGCTAATGCTAATGAGCCCAAACACGATGGAGTTGTGATGGGTATATAGGCAGTTCTGGTGACCAACTCCTGATTCCATCATGAGACCTTGGACTTCATCTCAAGTGGAAGTGCTCGTCAAGCTAAGTCTAATGAGCCCAAACACGATGGAGTTGTGATGAGTAGATAGGCAGTTCTAGTGACCAACTCCTGACTCCATCATGAGACCCTGGACCCGATCTCAAGCGAAAGTGCTCGTCAAGCTAATGCTAATGAGCCCAAACACGATGGAGTTGTGATGGGTATATAGGCAGTTCTGGTGACCAACTCCTGATTCCATCATGAGACCTTGGACTTCATCTCAAGTGGAAGTGCTCGTCAAGCTAAGTCTAATGAGCCCAAACACGATGGAGTTGTGATGAGTAGATAGGCAGTTCTAGTGACCAACTCCTGACTCCATCATGAGACCCTGGACCCGATCTCAAGCGAAAGTGCTCGTCAAGCTAAGGCTAATGAGCCCAAACACCATGGAGTTGTGATGGGTATATAGGCAGTTCTGGTGACCAACTCCTGACTCCATCATGAGACCTTGGACTTCATCTCAAGCGGAAGTGCTCGTCAAGCTAAGTCTAATGAGCCCAAACACAATGGAGTTGTGGACCTAAATCTAATTCCGCTACATTACTCTCTGGCTCTAAATCGTTGACCTCTAGACCGTCCCCATCATATAAACCTTCGATATATCTCTTCCATCTCTCCACTATTTTCTTGCTATCAATTATAATATTACCATCTTATCCAATACTGATGTACTTCTTGACTTATAGTTTTTATTGAGTTCTTTTATTATGTTGTATGCCTTGTCTGCCTTGCCTTTTTTCATATATTTATCTATTTCCTTACAACTTTGTTCCAGGTCGTTTTGTTTCTGGTTCCTACATTTAGTTGTGATTACATTAGTTATTCGTTTATATTTCTCTATGCTATCATCATCTACTTTATTTCTATACTTTCTTCTATCTATCATGAGATCTATTATTTCTGAGTTCAGCCATTTCTTCCGAGGAACTTTTTTTTCTTTCTTTAAACTGGTCCGAATCCATAATTATATCTTTTATATTGTTCCAACGGTCGTTTAATTTTACGTTATTATCTATATTTCTATCTAAATCTTTGCTTTGAGCTAACTTATCGCCTATCATATTACTATATTGCACTGAATTATTGCTCTTCTTATCTTTTAACTTAGTGAGATCAATTTTCTTGGGTTTATGTTTTCTACGTGTTTTCTTTACTTCAAACGTATGCTTACTTATAAGTAGGTTGAAGTCTGTATTAATATCTGCACCTGGTAATGTTTTACATGTCGTTACTGTGTTTTTATCTCTATTTTTTACTAAGATATAGTCTAGCTGGTATCTTCCGATATCCCCCGGCATTTTCCATGTATACTGTCTTCTTTTAGGTTGATCGAACATCGTGTTTAGTACCACCATATTTTGAACTACAAGCGAGTTTTATATTTTCTGTCTTTAATTTAACTGCGGTTATTCTATCGCTGTTAACCTAGGTTAGGTTTTTTATAATGTGTTTATATTTTATATTGTGTTTTGTATGTTGTATTTTATATTACTTTTATATTCATATTATAAAAACCCTATCCTAAGATTTAAAATGAATAAAGAAAATAAAGAAAGTAAGGATCTTGGTAATTCATTCGCAGTGCTGCATACTTCTCGCAACTATAGGGCAATGGAAACAGGTTACTACGTGTTGCCAATACCACAGAAGGTTACCCGATTTAGGTGACCTCTGAGTGTAGCTATGTGGCAAACTTAAGTAATGCGCGCGGGACGATTTAACACAGGTCCGTCATCTACGAGCTCTTGTTCCATACTGAGCCAGAGACGGCGGCGCGGTGCGTTTTGTCAAGTTTTGAGGGGATTTAGGATATATTTATCTTTAAAAAATTCTACCATAAGTAAATTTAGGGTTACAGTAATGATTTTTTTTTCATGGTAGATGCATAGTTGAACTTTGCTATGTTTATATTTTTAGGGCGGAATAATAATAGGACTTCCGTGAAAATAATTTAATGTAACCCTGTTTTGATCAAAAATTTACAACTATTCAGAAGGTATTTTCTCTATTATCCAAGATGAAAATTTAATTTTTTTTTGCCGTGGCCGTCTTAAATATTTTGTGCTGAATGAAATTGTATTCAAATTCTATAAGAAATGTTCTCTATGTTTGAGTTATCCTAAAACAAAACGACATGTATATCTGCAAATTCCGGAAAGGCCTTCCAAGAGAAGCCATGTTTTTCATAATTCTTGCTGAAAATGATATTTTTTTTCCAATGGCCGTCTAGATAAAGGTACGGACTATCATATACATAAAAAATTAAGTTAAAAGCACTAAGTATTTTCGCGATATCCTCAAAAGAAAATTGAGGTTTTCGCAAAATATGCGCGTTTAGGGAATAAGGCCTCTTAAGCGTAAGCGCCATTTTAGCTCTGTGGCGCGCGCACGCAGGGTCGCATGGTTATAATATCTGTGTGCGTATGTATGATGTTTCTTCGGGGTTTATTCTCAGGTTGTTCAGGTGAGGGCGTGATGTCGTTGTATTGTGTAGGGAGTGATTGTGTTACGGATGCAAGGTGTCAGATCGATGATTGATGAACTGATTTGACCTTGTGATATGTTTTCGAACGTAGGTTCTGTTCTGTTCCATATGGTATTCATGATGGGAACCAGTATATCCATTCCTCTTTGGATGTCTCTGGTTGAACGCCACGTAGAGTAGGTAAAGTCGCCGTAGATAATGTGTTCTGATTAATTCTAATAAACATTAACTAAAACAACAACACCTTAACTAAACGTAAAGGAAATAATTTTTTTGAAAAACAAAGCACATCATTTAATTTTTGATTTCATATCAAGCGACTGTATGAGTGAGTATGTACAAAACATTTATTTACCAAGACCGTCTTCACCGTGGATTTCAGTAAATCTGTTAGCTCGGCTCGATTCTGAAATAGAAAAACATACGTACAATACAACATTTTTGGATATTTTATGTATCATAGGTATAGACGGAGAGCTGGCCACGTCAGATATGACACAATAATGAGAGCAACGAAACCCCTCTAGTTAGTTTGCTATACTATGCTTATTTCTAGATCCGGACATCTGGCAGCTGTAAAGTGGTGGAGGTAAAAGAAAGCAAATAACTTGAAGAAAATAAATTCTAGAGTTCTGGTTTTGATCCAAAATTATGAAAAATTATGTAATTAATTTGATTATATAATATCCAAAAGTTTCGTTTCGAGGAAGTAGTGCCAAATGATGTATAATGTAATTTTTGGTTACTCGCCTACTGTTTTTGTTTGCGCAATAATACACAATGTTTTTTGTTCTAATGTTAAAATATAGGCCCTGTTCTCTATAAATGACACAACTTCAGCAGTTTTTACCTATTTCGGTATTGCTTTTTTTCAACTTAAAAACTTTGTTGGTCTGTCACTCTGATCTCCACCCATTAAAAGCTGCCAGATTCCCGGATCTAGCAATAAGGATGGTTATGCAATCTAACTGGACTGATTACAAACCTCTCATTATTGTGTCCCATCTGACGTGGCCAGCTCTTAGACCAGTAGCTTGGCCATTGAACTTTTCACGTTCATACTTACGGCCTTATTCATAAAAAATCCTTAGGGTCACAACAGACCTAGCGGTTTTCCTCGCGGAATTAGCGGAAGTAGCGGAAATTTGTCTATGGTAGCGGAAATTTGTCTATGGTAGCAGATTTTTTGTATAGAAGCCATAGACAAATTTCCGCTACCATAGACAAATTTCCGCTACCATAGACAAATTTCCGCTACTTCAGCTAATTCCGCGAGGAATTCCGCTAGGTGTGTTGTCACCCTTAAATGAGTTTTAAACCATCAAATAGTTAAAACGCTATATAAGCCTTAATGACATTTTAAGAATTGGGTGATTTATAATCTGTCTATAAGCCTGCTATTGCAAAAGCACCGTTATTTCATTCGATTTCTATTCGATTTTTTCGATTCGACGCATTATGTTGGCACTTTTGGCAAAATCATAGACAAAATCCTATCCTTATCGCAAATTAAAAGCGGTATTAGACATTGCAACCTGCAGGGCCCAATCTGTCAGGTTGGAAGGTGTAATTAAAGGTAGGGCCCGTAGTGAGCTGAAGGAGGTAAGGGAGAGGCAGGGTACATAACAGACTGGGCCCTGCAAGTTGCAATGTCTAATAGCCGTTTAAAAAAAGTTTGACAGCAACCACTATGACATAACAGCAAATAGCTGAAATAGCGGAAAATCGGCTATATTGTTCCGGACTATGAAATAAATACGAAAATGCAATTAAATACTGACGCGTAAAGCAGGTAGCCGAATCCCGCCGGCCCATCGAGTAACGCCGGCGCCTCGCCGTTTTTTTTAACCGACTTCAATTCCATTGAGGAAGGAGGTTCTGCATTCGGTTTGGTGTTTTTTTTTTAACCGACTTCAATTCCATTGAGGAAGGAGGTTCTGCATTCGGTTTGGTGTTTTTTTTTTAACCGACTTCAATTCCATTGAGGAAGGAGGTTCTGCATTCGGTTTGGTGTTTTTTTTTATGTATGTTCACCGATTACTCCGAGACCCGTGGTCTGATTTGAGTAATTCTTTTTTTGTTTGAAAGGATCTACATCCAAGGTGGTCCCATATTAATATGGTGCTGTTCTGATGATGGGATCCATGAGGAATGAGGGAACTCCTCAATTTGTTTAAAGGCACATGTATGGTGATTTGGGTGTTTTCTTAAGCTACTCAAACATTTTCTCGCGAAAACCACCAATTTGATTGAGTGGACCTGATGATGATGATTGTTTTGATTTTTGATGATAATGATGGAGATTTTTTTAAACGTAGGATGTTCAGCGATTACTCTGAGACCCGTGATCCAATTTGAATAATTCTTCTTTTGTTTGAAAGGAACTACCTCGAAAATGGTCCCACATTTACCTGGTGCTGTTCTGATGATGGATCCATGAGCAATTGAGGGAACTCCTCAATTTTTAAAGGCACGTGTATAGTGATTTGGGTGTTTTCTTAAGCTACTCAAGCATTTTCTCACGAAAACTACCAATTTGATAGAGTGGACCTGATGATGATGATTGTTTTAATGATAATGATGAAGATTTTTTAAATGTAGGATGTCCAACGATTGCTCCGAGACCCGTGGTCCGATTTGAATAATTCTTTTTTTGTTTGAAAGGAACTACCTCAAATATGGTCCCGCATTAATCTGGTCCTGTTCTGATGATGGAATCTATGAGCAACTGAGGGAACTCCTCAATTTTTAAAGGCACATGTATGTTGATTTGAGTGCTTTCTTAAGCAACTCGAGCATTCCCTCTTGAAAACCACCAATTTGATAGAGAGGACCTAATGATGAAGTCCACGTATGATACGTGGACCTTTCCTTAGATAGAATGGGTGTATTATGAATCTTTACCGATTATTCCCAGACTTTTTGTCCAATTGTCATAAATATACTCGTATAACCACTAAAAAGGGAAAAATAAAAACTTTTTACAAAAAAAAGATAAACCGACTTCAAAAAGGATAAAATGAATCATTATATTATTTATATGCGTTACCAATACCAACTGATATGTTTGAAGTCGGTGCCACAAATTACAAAACCGGTCAAATCAGCTTTAAGTGTGAACATCACAAAACATCGGTACTAATAATGCAAAGGTGAATGCGATTTCATGAGTTACATTTTCATGTCTAAACTACTAATCCTATTTTGATGAATAGCGACAACGATATATATATTCTGATACACGTCTGCTTTGTCAATAATCAGAAAAGGGGGGCAAATAGAAAAAAAGTGTAGACGCGTAAGATTGACCTTCCATATAAAATTTGAATATCGTGCCTTTTTACTGACACGGCGTGTGTACTGGGTACATGTGAGTATAGAAAAAATAAACTAGCAATTGAATTCCTTTATACTTCGGATTAAACCTAAGAAGGATAAATAATTCAAACCGAACCACGGGCTTCGTTCGACATACGGATAGTCCAAACAATGTTGGTTGTTCTGCAAGCCTGGCCTGAAACCACGATCCTCATTCTTATAAGAGTGCCGACTTATTGGAAACCCTAACCCAATTGGTCTGCGCTCGAGAAAGGGAATACCAACTAACCCCTTATCTCACAACACTAGTTTAGAGGTTAAATTTTGCATTGAGAAGCCATTGCGTTGAAAAGACGAATCAAGACAACATAAAAGGAGTAAAAATGGGAACTTTGAGTACCTACACAATGCAAGGTAATAAAACCAAATCATTTACTTAAAATTAGGTTTTGTGAAGTTGATTCTTGCTGCCTTTATTGTTTTTAATGAAGCTAATCACTGATACAACTTCCTCAGGTTACTGCGAGAGCAAAATGAAACATAAATTTACCGGATACGAACTCCAACGCCTTTATATTGGACCTTTTGCAAGTAAGTACCCAAATATCTGGGTCAAATTATGTTGATTATCACACTGACGCTGCAACCGCATGTGCAATGGTGTGCAAGCCTGATAGCGCTATACCTACACATGCAAGGTACTATCTCGCTCGCGCACCGGTGCCGCATGCGGAAACTGCAGCAGTGTGAAAGCCATAGCCGCCTAAAAGGCATCAATCAGATTAAAGTATGTACGTGACAAGCAGTAATGGTGATAGTACAGTATGGTATAATGTTGGTCTTTCTCAATTAAATTTATAATTATAAATTTTGTAATAATAGTGTAGTCACCAGTGGCGGCGCGTCCATAGAACACTATTCATGTCGACTTGCCTAATTTTCAGGCACTTGAGCAGTTTTTCTACAACTCGCGAAGAAATTGTAAGCGTTTAAGAAGAGTTTTGACCTGCCGCCACTGGTAGTCACATTGATTTCTGCCTATTTTATAGAAAAGTTCCATATAGATATATGATATATGGAATAATGTAAATGAAGGCTAAAAATAAAAAAAAGTATGTTTATTTAAAACCAATTTTTATTTTTTTCAGGTAAGAGCTTTAAGTCCCGTCACCATTCACTGCTATTGTTGAGGCAGTAAGTCATCAAGCATTAAGCAGGAGTGGGCCACCAGGTCAATAATCCAAACAAATCCAGGAAAAGTCTACCGCCCTAGCCCCACTCATTCAAACAATGCAGTCCACAGCGGCAAGGCAATGAACTGAAACATAAAAATGAATAAAAACTTTTTACAAAAAAAAGATTAACCGACTTCAAAAAGGATAAAATGAATCATTATATGTATTATTTATATGCGTTACCAACTGATATGTTTGAAGTCGGTGCCAAGCCAAATTTGGAAGCGTTAATACGAACGAGGCGATATGTTCAGTGAATTGTTCTTTTTACCATGCGTTAACTGTTAGGCAAAAGTAGGTACAGAAAGTATAATCATGCGTCCTATGTTTGTTTGTTAACACGTTGTTGCGACTATCCGTATGTCGAACGAAGTAGAACGAAGGTTTGAATTATTTATCCTTCTTCATCTAAGGTTTAATCCGAAGTATAAAGGAATTCAATTGCTAGATTAATTTTTCTATACTCACATATACCCAGTACACACGCCGTGTCAGTAAAAAAGGCACGATATTCAAACATTTTATTGAAGGTCAATCTTACGCGTCTACATTTTTTTTCTATTTGCCACCTTTTTCTGATTATTGAAAAAGCAGACGTGTATCAGAATATATATATCGTTGTCGCATTTCATCAAAATAGAATTAGTAGTTTAGACATGAAAATGTAACACATGAAATCGCATTGACCTTTGTATTATTAGTACCGATGTTATGTGATGTTCACACTTGAAGCTGATTTGACCGGTTTTGTAATTTGTGGCTTGGCACTGACTTCAAACATATCAGTTGGTAACGCATATAAATAATACATATAATGATTCATTTTATCCTTTTTGAAGTCGGTTAATCTTTTTTTTGTAAAAAGGTTTTATTTTTCCATTTTTAGTGGTTACTAGCGACCCGCCCCGGCTTCGCACGGCTGCAATTATATATATAAACATTCCTCTTGAATCACTCTATCTATTAAAAAAAACCGCATCAACATCCGTTGCGTAGTTTTAAAGATCTAAGCATACATAGGGACAGACGGCTGGAAGCGACTTTGTTTTATATTAGGTATGTAGTGATATATTTATCCAAATCGGACAACAAGTCTCGGAATAATCGGTAAAGATAAATAAAAAAGTTCATAATACACCCATTCTATCTAAGGAAAGGTCCACGTATCATATGTGGACTTCATCATTAGGTCCTCTCTATCAAATTGGTGGTTTTCAAGAGGGAATGATCGAGTTGCTTAAGAAAACACCCAAATCAACATACATGTGCGTTTAAAAATTGAGGAGTTCTCGGATCCCATCATCAGAACAGCACCAGATTAATGTGGGACCATCTTCGAGGTAGTTCCTATCAAACAAAAACAAAAGGAATTGTCCAAATCGGACCACGGGTCTCGGAGCAATCGCTGAACATACTACATTTAAAAAATCTTTAACATTATCATCAAAACAATCATCATCATCAGGTCCACACTATCAAATTGGTGGTTTTCGTGAGAAAATGCTTGAGTGGCTTAAGAAAACACCCAAATCACTATACACGTGCCTTTGAAAATTGAGGAGTTCCCTCAATTGCTCATGGATTCATCATCAGAACAGCACCAGGTAAATGTGGGACCATCTTCGAGGTAGTTCCTTTCAAACAAAAGAAGAATTATTCAAATTGGATCACGGGTCTCGGAGTAATCGCTGAACATCCTACATTAAAAAATCTTCATCATTATCATCAAAACAATCATCATCATTAGGTCAACTGCATCGAAATGGTGGTTTTCGTGAGAAAATGCTCGAGTTGCTTAAGAAAACACCCAAATCACCATACATGTGCCTTTAAAAGTTGAGGAGTTCTCTCAATTGCTCATGGATCCCATCATCAGAGCAGCACCAGCAATTTGTGAGACCATCTTCGAGGTAGTTCCTGTCAAATAAAAAAAATAATTATCTAAATTGGACCACGGGTCTCGGAGTTATCGCTGAACATCCTGCATTAAAAAATCTTCATCATTATCATCAAAACAATCATTATCATCAGGTCCACTGCATCGAAATGGTGGTTTTCGTGAGAAAATGCTTGAGTTGCTTAAGAAAACACCTAAATAACCATACATGTGCCTTTAAAAATGGAGGAGTTCCCTCAATTCCTCATGGATCCCATCATCAGAACAGCACCATATTAATATGGGACCATCTTGGATGTAGATCCTTTCAAACAAAAAAAGAATCATATTCATATTCATATTATTTATTCATAATATTTATAATATTACATGTCATTTCTAATTAAAATTAAAGAATATACATATATTGTACATTAGTAACTAATAAATAGGTAAGTAAGCATTATTAATTATTACGGCTTAGGTAGTTTTAAAGAAATCGTCAAAACTGTAGAATGTGTGTTCGAGAAGCCAATTTTTCAGTCTAGCCTTAAAGCATTGTAGGGAAGGTGCGGAGGTGACTGTGTCTGGCAGTCTGTTATAAATACTAGGGCCCGTTATGTGGCTCACTTTCTTGGACTTCTTCAGTCGTCGTTCCACTGGGAGAAGCTGGTTTGGGTATTGTAGCACGCGAGGCGCATCGGCACGTTTTTTGTACTGGGATAGGTGAGTGTGAACATAAATAGCTATCTGTTGGATCACTATTGAAGGCAGAGTTAGAATACCTAGTTCTTTGAACTGAGCCTTTACGCAGGTATTCCAGCTTACCTGCAACACATCACGCACAGCTCTTCTTTGTAGGCGGAAGGCGCGCTGCCAGTCTGCGGCCCTCCCCCACAACTCCGCGCCATACTGCAGCACCGAGTGTGCTGTCGCGAAGTAGCACGTTCTTGCGACATGCCGTGGTACGACCCGTGCAAGACGGCGCAGTGCGAAGCATGCACCGCCGAGTCTACCACATAACTGGTCAATATGCATCGCCCACGTTAACTTACGGTCGATTTCAAACCCTAGGAATGTGGTAACCTCGACTTGCTCCATGTAAACGCCGCCAGCTTGGATCTTTAGTGGCCTCGGCGTCGGACCCCCAACGTAAAAATGCAGAAAGTGCGTTTTTGTTAGATTCAACGCCAAGCCGTTCAACTGAAACCACTGAGACAATTGATTTGCAGCGTCATTTAGGCGGGTCTCCAGACTATCAACATTTGGTGCCGACACAATGCCAGCAACATCATCTGCATACATAAATACATCAGCTGCTGTAATCGCCTCAGGAAGATCGTTCAGTAGCAGTGAGAAAATTATGTTAGAGACTGAAGATCCCTGGGCGACACCCATGGATGTAGACAATGGGTCTGACCTGGCTTGGCCTCCGTCCCCTACTACAACCTGTGATCGGCCTTGCAGAATGTCTGTTAGGAGACCGTGCGCCTTGCCACCTATGCCATAGTGTAGGAGCTTGGCGGCAATCACGTCGTGATCCGCTACGTCGAACGCCTTGGAAAGGTCGCAGCAAAGCATTGCGACCTGCTGCTTCCCATTCAAAGCGTTGAAGATTTTACGCACAGCTTCGCGCGCCAAGTCGGTCGTACAGCGCCCTGACCTGTAAGCATATTGTCGATCGGACAATGCGTTCGTTGCGCCGAGGAAGGCTGTAAGGCGAGAGCATAGCCCGTTCTCCAACACTTTTGCGACGCTGGGTATAATGGACACTGGCCTGTACCCATCAATGTTTTCTTTCTTTCCTTTGCCTTTGAAAAGTGGAGAAATTTTGCTGATTTTTAAAGGCTTAGGGTAGGATCCTTCTTTCAGGCATGTGTTAAACAGGTGCGCGAGCACTGGCGATATGGCGTGAGAGATTGAATTTAGTAAGAGCATGGACATGCCGTAAAAGTCTTTTGCAGTCTTATGTGGTATGCGAGTCGCGATTATGGAGTAAACTTCCGCGACAGTGAACGGGTTAAATCTCATGGAGCGGTCGGCGGGCACGCGCACCGCGCTTAACTGATTCCGCACGCGGTCAAGGTCAGCGCGGGGTGCCCCACAAGCCAATGCAGCACTTACAAACCTATTGTTCATGGCATCGACTACGTCTTTTTTTGAGCTATATTTCACACCCTCTGAACTTTCTACTAGCTCTGTAAAATCCACCGCATGTCTAACTTTCCCTCTTTCTTTATTCACGATTTGCCACATGGCTTTGGACGAGTTTTTTGACATAGATATTTGTGTACAGTAATAACGCAATCACTCAAATCGGACCAAGGGTCTCGGAGTAATCGGTGAACATACATTAAAAAAAAACACCAAACCGAATGCAGAACCTCCTTCCTCAATGGAATTGAAGTCGGTTAAAAATAAGGAGCTATTTAGCCTGATTTTGGTTAAAACTACTGGTTCTGACCCCGTAATTTTATTTTATTATTGAATTGTATGTTAAATTTGGCTAAATAAAAATATTTTATATCAAGGGAGAATCTGTTTATTTAGTGGCATATTCATTATTAATAAGAATTAAGAGCAATTAATATGGGTCATTCTACAAGGTTCCATACAATTTATACCTACCCATTTCCTTTACTCTTAAGTGTCAATATTTAAAGCTGTTGTAGGCTACCCTTGCCTATAAAGCAGGAGGTCCCGGGTTCGAATCCTGGTCAGGGCAATTACTTGTGAGTTTATCACAGATATTTGTTCCTGAGATTGATGTTTTCTATTTATTTAGGTATTTATTTATAAACCGACTTCAAAAAAGGAGGAGATTCTCAATTCGACTGAATTTTTTAAATTTTTTTTGTATGTATGTTACTCGATATCTCCGTAAATCGTGAACCGATTTTCAATTCTTTTTCTTAATCAAACGGGTATAACCCCGAGATGGTCCCATTGTCACCAAGTCGGGGTCTGATGATGGGATCCTGGAGAAATCGAGGGAACTCTTCAACTATTATAGGCACATCTATAGTGATTTCACTATTTTTTACAGCAACTCGGCCACTTCCTCTTGGAATAGCGGATCCTAAGTGAAGTCGGTTCTTTTTTGTTTAAAATTATATCTATCTATAATATGTATTGTCGCCTAGTAGCCACACCCACAACACAAGCCTCAATGAGGTTACTGTGGGATTGGATTAGATTTTTGTAATACATTATCCCATAATATTTATTTATTTATTACTTCTACAAATATTAGGTAGTATGTACAGACAACTTCAAATATCTCTTTCCACTTTTGCTCCGTATCACAAAGGAGCAAGGGGTAAAAGTGTAAACATATCATTGACGCAGACAGTATTTCATCCACATATTTTTTTATATACATGCCTACTGTGAGGAACGGAACGTCTCCGCTCTGCATCGCGGCGGACGCCGCTTGTCAATTGTTTTCCATTCCTACAAAATGGTGTACAATAAAAAGCCAATTAATTAATTTGTGCTGTTTTATTGAAGATACCATAATTGGCGACGAGAAATAAGTATCCAGTGTGCAAAATGTCTGTTAACTTACTGAATAATTAACAGAAATAAGTGTTTTCGACCTTTATTTGTTAAAACGCATGTGAATGGCCGCCGGTGGTAAAGGTTATCTTTTACTAAATTAATGTCGGATACAGAATACACTGACGCTGACGAAGACTCAAGGAAGGACGAAGATGCGAAAAAGGAGCTGGATAACATCAGTCAAGTGAAAAGTGGTAAAATCAGTTACATCTACAAATGTAAAAAACCGGAACTCGTGCAAATTTTACTAGAAGAGAGGTTAGATTTTGCCGAGACTGATACTGTGGATCAACTGCGAAAACAACTAAGTGATTATTTCAAAGAAAAAGGAAATCGGAAAGTGCATACGATTATAAAAATGTCAGCGTTAGGAGAGTTGAAACCGTTTGATGGTGAAAAGTGGGAAGCGTTTGAACAACAATTTGAATGTTTTATCTTAGTTAATGATATAACAGAAGAGAAGAAAGTGCCTTTATTAATTACTAAATTATCGGCAAAAGTTTTCGAGACACTTACCTATTTATGCTCACCCAAACAACCAAAGACTTTTACCTACAAGGAACTAATCAAAAAACTTCATGATAAATATGTGAAAACATTATCAACTGCGCTCGAAAGAGCTGAATTTAGGAAAAGGAATCAGTTACCGAACGAGACTATTCAAGATTATGCACTGGAGTTAAGAAAGCTAGCAGGAAAATGCAATTTTAAAGATATTGATGACCAGATAAAAGAAAAGTTTATGGAAGGAGTGTCGTCAAAGTTGATAAAATTTGAACTGATGAAGAGTCCAGTTCCTCACACTCTCCCACACTTATTTTTAAGGTTTAACTTAAAAATTATCCTTAAAGTAACTTAACATACTAACATAAGTCTTCTAACTCATCAGCACAACTTATCATCTGATTAATATGACGCTTCCACTTAAACCCTTCTACATCTACCACATAGGTAGTTCCAGGTATAGATTCCTCTATGACCAAACCTTGAACCCATGGCCTGCTGTCCTTTCTATAATCCCTTACCATGACTTTCTGACCTATTTCAAAGTTAACGTCTCTTTTCCCTTGATCTCTCTTCTCCACTCTCTCCTGAACCACCTCTGAAAGAGGAGGAGGTCGCAATAAACTAAATCTGTTTCTTATTTCCCTACTTAACATAAGCCGAGCAGGTGAAATTCCTGTAGTACGTTGCGGTGTACTTCTATAATCAAACATAAACAAATTAACAGCTGATCTTAAATTAAGTCCGCTCTCTCTAATTTTCGTTATAGCGGATTTGAAGGTTTCCACGAACCTTTCCGCAGCACCATTGGTTGCAGGGTGGTATGGAGGTGAAAATGTATGTTTTATATGGTTAGTACTACAAAAATCTTTAAATTCTTGACTCGTAAAAGTGCGTCCATTGTCTGTTACTAAGTGGACTGGGTATCCATAGCGAGTAAATACACTTTCAAAAACCTCTATAGTGCGGGAGCTAGTAATATTTACCATTTCATATATTTCTGGCCATTTTGAGTAACTGTCTACTATCACTAGGAACATTTTATTGTAGAATGGACCCAGAAAATCAGCATGAATCCTATACCACACTGAAGGAGGAACAGGCCATGGTTTCTGTGTTTTCGCTGGTGTCTTACTATTTTGCAAGCAAACGATACATTTTTTTGTTATACTTTCTATTTCTGCATCAAGGTTAGGCCACCAGAAGTAAGAACGTGCAATTTCCTTCATTCTAACAATTCCAAAATGACTTTTGTGTAATTCCTGCAAAACCGGTTCTCGAGTGGTGAAAGGTATTAATATGCGATATCCCCAGAATATGCAACCCCTTTCTACAGTTAATTCATTTCTTCTATTATAAAATGGCAGCAGTTCTTTATCTAATTCTTGTTTTGCTGGCCATCCATCTGTCATATACCTTATTAATTTGGAAAAAACTATATCCTTTTTGGATTCACCTTGAATTGTTTTCCAATCCAAAGATTTCATGTTGGAATTATTAGTATAGCTCAACACACTACAGCTTGCATTTATAAATACAGGATGCATTTCAATTTTTTCCTCACCGTTAACTAATTCTGTCACCGATCGTGATAGAAAATCAGCTGGGTTTACATTTGTATTAATGTGTCGTATTTTATAACTGAATGCTGATAAAAATATTGCATAATGCTGCAATCGCTTGGCAGCCATCTTTGGAATACTTTTATTCGGGCCAAATATTCGCATCAGTGCTGCATTGTCAGTTTCTAACTCGAAGAATCGACCGTAGACATAATTGTAAAACTTTGTAATTCCAAAAATCACTGCCATAGCTTCCTTGTCAATAGTACAATACTTTTGCTCTACGTCATTTAATTTCTTACTGGCATAAGCAATAGGTTTTACTACACCATTTTTATCTCTGTTTGACAACACAACACCAAGCCCAGTATCTGAAGCATCACAAGTCAAGATCAGTGGTAGTTGAGGATCATAATGTCTAAGATTACTAGCCGATGCCAATTTATTTTTTATTTTTTTAAATGCTTCTTCACATTCTGATGTCCAATTAAATTTATTTTTCTTAGTGCATTCATATAAGGGCGTTAGAGTTGTGGCCATGTCTTTTAAGAATCTAGAGTAATAATTTATTTTACCCAAGAATGATTTAAGCATGGTCAGGTTAGTTGGCGCTTTTGCATTTAATAATGGGTCAATATTGGACTTAATGACACTGATACCATTCTTGTTTACACGATACCCAAACACATCTAGACTGGTGCCAAAGAATTTACATTTTTCGGGTTTTAATTTAAATTCACATTCCTTTAATTTTTTTAAGACTTGACACAAAGTTTCAAAAATTTGTTGTAACGATTCACCCTTAATGTAAATATTATCTATAAATACAACGGTATTCGGAATGTCTGCTAATTTCTTAGTCATCAAACGCTGGAATGCTCCCGGTCCCGAGCTCACACCATAAGGTAAGTAATTATATTTGTATGTACCAGACTCGGTTACAATCGTTGTGCAATCTTTACTATCGTCACTAAGTGGTGCCTGCAGATAGGCTTCCTTTAAATCCAGCTCACAGTAATATTCGCCATTTTTGAGAGAATCTAAAATATCATCCACATGAGGTAACGGGAAGTGATCAATTTCCATACAGGGGTTTACTGTCAATTTATAGTCACCGCAAAGTCTGACCGAGCCGTCCGGTTTCATTATAGGCACTACTGGAGTACCCCATTCACTTTGTTGCACTGCAGTTATCCTGCCATTCTGTAATAATCTATTAATTTCGTTATTTACCTTCTCACGAAGTGCATAGGGTACTCGCCGTACTGGTAGACATTTAGGTTGTGCATTCACCTTCAATTTTAAATTGATCACTTCACCTTTAAAATTTCCCATCCCGGCTGAAATATTTCTGCAAACTGGTCTCTGATTAATTGTTCTGCATCTGAAACATTTTGAATTATATAAGTTTCCCTTCCAACATTGTTTTCCCACTACCACCAGCCTACTACCAGTAAAAGTAAGCTTAAAAGTTAAATATGTTAACTGACACCATTGGTAAGAAGTTAGGTATTGATTTCATCTAAAGATGGTGGCTGGAGGCTGAGCTCTATGAGGCTATTTATATCAGGTATGTTAACCCTTTGAATGCCTTATGCCATAGGCTATAACATCCCACACATGCCAATATCATTGGCGCAAGCGACCCAATATTAAACTTACTTGAATGTATGAAGGTTACTTTGACAGCGTGCCATAACATGTATACCTAGTTGCTCTTAAGTAGCGCTGCGGGCACGAAACCTCATGACATCTTTAGGTGTTCTTGGCGGTCAAAAGGTTATGCTGTAATTGGTACCTAAATTAAAAACTAGATTTGGTCCCAAGTGTCCCAACGGTAACCAATCGGCCTCTTAATCCTAATAGATAGTCTGTTGCAACTTCTTTTCTTTACCACTACCTGTGGTCAAATAATAATCGAATTTACTTACTTACTTCTTATTTCATCACTGATTATTATGACAAATATGTGACAAATTGATAGTAGGTGCTCAAATAGTGCAGAAATAGGTTATAATACTTATTCCAAAACCGGCTTTCGTAGTTGTGCCTATTCACATGCTCCATTGCCTGAATTGGCATTTTATAGCAACAATTTTATTTCAAAAGTTCACAGTCACAATAAAGGATAGGTTTTTTTCTATTTATTACAATAAATAATAATATTTTTCACAAAACATAAAACTTGTAACGTTAAAGTAGCTTCCATTCAGTAGCAATCTGTACCTGTGTGTACGGTGTCGCTAGTGTCAAAATCAGCTGTTCATAATTACGGCCGCCATTTTGATCCTTATCGAGGAGATAAAGAAGGGTTCTGGGTCCTGTAACTTTCCGAGCACTCGCAATAGGTTTGTAGAGCTGTTTAGAGATAAATGACGTTTATAAATGACGTTTTTGGGCATTCGGACTTCGAGTAGGTTTGAAGTAGGTTGTAACTTTTTATGAATAAGGCCGTAAATGTATATATAAAATTCTCCATGTGAAGAATTATCAAGTTAAAGAATTCGTCTACATTCTCGTGATATTCCACGGTAAACGAAATTCAATTAAAGACAAAAAAAATAAAAAAAATAAAATAATTAAAGACATATGAATGTCAAATATGTATGTGAAATGAGGCGTATACATTCTCGTCTTAGGACGGTATTCGTTACTCTATATTTCAATAAGCGCTATATTTAGGGATCCCTGGGCAAATAAAATGGATAATAATCCTTGCCAAATGATGAATAAAATGCTAGCATTCAAATTAATGGAAAAGAGAATTCCTTGATAAAAGACGTAACGTATGCATTCTCGTGAATTTGCACGGCATATCGTACTTACGAATTATTTGTGAAAGTCTTATGCATTCTCGCGGCTTACGGAGCATATTGAACTATTCCAAAATTCTATGAAAGTCTTATGCATTCTCGCGGCTTACGCGGCATATTGTACTATTCAATTATTTTCACTCGCAATTGAGTTGATTTATTATTATAATAAATACTATAACCAATATTATAACCATAACTTTAATCAGCGCTTAATAATGGAATTCCTAGTAAGTAATAAAATATGGTAAATTAATCGTATACGAGATATCATATTAATTTCCTTATATTAAAACTATCATTTAGTTTGTAGAACCATATAATTATAATAATCTTACTAATGAGGAAAATCATATATTTCCAATGTTTAAACTTATCTTAAGTTAATCGATGTTATCCTTACCTTTCCCTTTTTCCTAAACGAGTGAGACCAAGATATACGAAGAAGTCGAATATCTAGAACTACTGAGTAACCCGATGCTCGAACCGATGAACCAAGTATACCTGTCTGGCGCGCGTTACTAAGCAATTAAAGATGATACATCTAAGATTCTACACTTCAAACTCAGCAACGAGATAAACGACGAGTAAGAAGAACGGATAGTCAACGCATTGTAATTCGTCACAGCAACTGATGAGTAACGTACG
Source organism: Pammene fasciana (assembly GCA_911728535.1). Taxonomy (NCBI): domain Eukaryota; kingdom Metazoa; phylum Arthropoda; class Insecta; order Lepidoptera; family Tortricidae; genus Pammene; species Pammene fasciana. The sequence continues at coordinate 7,183,939 of OU452283.1, forward strand.
ACTCCATTAGTTGTGTGAATAATTGCAAAAGGTAGAGATCCTGATCCACGAACTTCAGAGAACATTTTCCACGAGTGATATGTAAAAGTGAAAAATAGTGAAAGTGAAAAAGAACTTAAAGCTCTATGATAAAAGTGTCGTATCTATCAAAAGTTAGTGTCGACTCGGGAATAGGGCAATAAAATACATTTTAAGGGGAAATACGAATTGTATGGCATATATTCATACTTGTAATCTTTAATTTTGTGTCATAAAAATATTTTTGTAAAAGTATTTTTATTCTTAAGGAGGGAGGAGTTAAGGAACCGTCTAACACCTATGTGTAACCCTAAAAATCTGCAACATTGTTGACCCGGATCTAAACTAAACCAATTCCACTAAATAATAAGGTGAGACTAATCCTTTTCGATGGGTCACGTAGCCGCTATAAATCTTGCACTTTACGATGCACGTGTTTTTCAAGCGTTTACGCAAATTAGACGCATGTTCCTTAGCGACTCTACAACATTGTAACAAGTTAGTCATATGTCAAACCTAATATAAAAAGGTGCTGCGACACCCGCACTTCATTCCAGATTTGCTCCTCTCTCTGAGCAGTTGTAGTATTGCTGGTCAAATAAAAGATTAATTCTACTTTGTCTTTTATATTCGACCGCACCATCTCCATAAAATCAGTGGAACGAGTTGCAGCGCGCTTCTCCCAAATTCAAACGCTCGGGCGATCGACGTTTGTAGGTACAAAGGCGAACGTATCCCTATAAAGGATCTCTTCCAGCTAACCTTAGAGTAACTGAGTGGAGAATAACTAAGTATTCATCAAATACTTTCTTGTATTCCTGTTTCAGGCGCTCATCCTTCTGCATCCTCTTCTCAAGATAGTGAAACCTTTTCAATGCAATGTCCCGTGATCCACCATCGGCGCAAGCTGGGTCACTATCACGAAATGGAAGTTTGACCACATATACGTGTGGTTGTTGATTAGAAGATATCTTCACACCGCTACTTAACTCTTCGACTGATAAAATATTCTTTTTGTTGGACGGTTCAGCTTGAGCAGGTCTTCGATAGGCTCCATTTGTACATGCATAGATGTAACTTTTGTGATGTGTATGTTTTGGACTAATTTGTTTGCTCCACTTAAAATCCATCCCAGGGCTGTATTTTGCGCTATTAAAGACCCTGAGAGAGATTTGAATAGACCATGCTCAATAATTCTTGCATTTACCTCCGCCCCTAATAAGATATCTATCTTATTCGGAGTGTGATATTCCGGGTCAGCTAAATAAAAAAAAGTTATGAGTTCTAGCTCCGGCCATGAGGTGATTGACACAGCAGTTGATGGTAAGTACTTCGTTACTTTGTCGAGTACGTACGCTGAAACTTGAAACACGCAACCTGGATTGAGACGTGAACTGATTTTAACCTCTACCTTGGACCTTGATGAAGGGCCCTGTTCACCTCCCAACCCTGATGTATCCGCCCTGGTTGGTGTGATTTGCAATGCAAGCAGTTGAACTGCTGCCTTAGTGATAAAACATTCTTCAGACCCTGGATCTATAAAAGCTCGCAGGAGTTGAAATTCGCCACCATTTTGTGATTCAGCGTTCACTAATGCTGTTCCTAATAGCCTCTGAGGCCCTACACCCTTAACAAAATGGCTGGCGATGTGTGCAGACGTTGATAAATGCTCCTCCTTTGATGACGTCTGTATTGGTGCTTTGACTTGACTCACAACATGTGCTACTTGATCGTCAATTGAATGATTTGTGACATTTGTCTGCGATTCGCCTTTTAAATGTAATAATGAATGATGCCTTTTGTTGCATATTCGGCAAGAAGTGGTGTTTTTGCAATTTTTAACCAAATGACTGCTTCCTAGACAATTAAAACATAACCTGTTAGTTTGGACAAAGTTACGCTTGCTGTCATTAGACCCTGGATATAATCTAAAGATAAATTATTCGTCAAGACGAACCAAACGAGCCCAAATTCGATAGGGTTGCGTTGTTTCATTACAGCGTTCCTGTGGCCACCTTTCAGCTCCATCATCAGATCAGCTTCAGGTCATCATAATATTGCATTGTCACGCGATATACCGCCGATTGCCGTGGGGTGCCCGGCCTTAGAATTGTCCCCCACCATATCGTCCCGTGGTTGCAGTAGGAGTCTGCTAAGGGAATATACCGGGAGATGGGCAGCAGCATCTTCCGAAAGCCTAAACAACAATAAACAAAAAAAAAAACTGCGCGCGCCAACCCGCCTGCCAAGCGTGGCGCGTATGGCAAACCCCCCCTTTAAAGGGGAGGCCTATGTTCAGCAGTGGACGTCTTATGGCTGAGATGATGATGATGATGATGATGACGCGATATACATATGCGTGCAAAATTTCAGCTCAACCGGAAACCGGGAAGCGGGTGAAATTTTACTTGCAAAATTTGATTGCAGACAACGCAGGAACAACTAAATGAAAGCTTATCTTCCAGCTCCATCATGAGATCAGCTCTATGTCATCATAATATTGCATTGTCACGCGATTTACATATGCGTGCAAAATTTCAGCTCAATCGGAAACAGGGAATGGGGTCAATTTAACTTGCAAGATTTGATTACAGACAACGGGACAGGTGAAATTTAATAAAAGCTTATAAAAAGAGCAACATTGTTACTTTTAGGAGGTACTGCGTTACAAGAAATTTACTAACTAGCAGCTAAAACTAGCCTGGGGCTTCCGTAGAATCAGTTGCGGGTGTTGACGTGTTTAAAGTAGCGATCGATAAATTGAATGCTTATTTCTGCCCAAAACAAAGTTGCGTCTATGAAAGACATCTTTTTCGACTTCTGAAGCAGGATCAATCCCAGAAAATATGTTTTCATGATCTTCATTCACAGCACATAGCTAAATTCAATGTGTATCGTTGACAGCCGTTTAAATTCACTGAACCTGTAATTCAGTGATTTGTGTCAAAATACGTAATGCCAGTTCATTACTCAGACAGGAAATGGGAATACCGTCTCCCACTTTTTTTCTGGTTTACAGGAACATATCCGACTTTTGTAAATACATATTGTACAAGAGCTTCAATACGAATGCAAATCTATATAAATAACTTGTAAGGTAAATATTTGCATGCCTACTCCTATTATATTATTGGAAGTCATTGTAACGCTACAACCACATGTACAATAATTATTCTTATTCTTATTCATAAGGACACGCTTGTTCGTTGCGGCCTGGTTAAGAGTTAAACTTTTACGGTTTCTAGGGTTCCGTACCTCAAAAGGAAAAAACGGAACCCTTATAGGATCACTTTGTTGTCCGTCTGTCTGTCTGTCTGTCTGTCTGTCCGTCCGTCCGTCCGTCCGTCCGTCCGTCCGTCCGTCCGTCCGTCCGTCCGTCCGTCCGTCCGTCCGTCCGTCCGTCCGTCCGTCCATCTGTCTGTCTGTCTGTCTGTCTGTCTGTCTGTCTGTCTGTCTGTCTGTCTGTCTGTCTGTCTGTCTGTCTGTCTGTCAAGACCATTTTTCTCAGGAACGCGTGGAGGTATCAAGCTGAAATTTATATCAAATACTCAAGTCTATTGTCCCTTGAAGCTGTGAAAAAATCAATTTTAAAAGCCAACGCAATCAAAAGATACAGTCGTTTATGCTGCAAATTTTAGAGTTTTCGGCACGCTTGGCACGCAAACTTGGCACGAAAAAACTTCATATAGCACAGACAAAGGAAAAACTACGAAAAGTAGATTTTTTTTGTAAAATCATACAAAAAAATATATTTTAAATTTTAAACTTCCACCATTTTCCTCGTAAACGCGTGAAGTTATTAAATTGAAATTCATGTCAAATAGTACTCAAGGCTATAGTAACTTTCAGATGTAGCAAAACCAAATCTCTATGTCAATCAAAAGAAATAGCAATTTAAGTTGCATATTTTGGAGCTGAGTAATCGCAAGAAACTCAAAACCTAAAGGGTACTTCCCGTAAACTCAGAAACTTGAAACTTGGCACGAAGAAACTTCATATAGCACAGACAAAGGAAAAATTACGAAATGTAGACATTTTTAGTAAAATCGTACCTAAAATATTTTTTTAAATTTTAAACTTACTACCTGTTTCCTCGTAAACGCGTAGAGGTATTAAATCGAAATTCATATCATATACTCAGCTCTTTAATATATTTTTTCTACTCCGGTACTTTTATCTGTCAATTATATGGTCCGCCAACGAATATAAAAGCATGTCCTATGACTTATGACATTTCAAAAAAGTCTATCTTGTCTATTCTTCATAAAGACCCTAGGGTTATTATGTGATAAAAAGCAACTGCTAACAGTGGTGCCCTGTGAACCCAACAGATGAAAAAGAAAAACAACACTAAATTTACAACGAAAATCAAAACTGCCAACTTAACAAACAACTGAATTCATATGGTTTGGAACAATAACAAAACTAAAATAATTGCTGCCTACATAAGGAAAAAAGCAAGTAAGTTGATGACATTTGAAAAAAATATATTACCGTGTCTCTGATTACGTCCTCTCAACTGTCATTTGCCACCACTTTTCAACTTCTCGCTCTTTCATAAAGCAAACTGCGTTTAATTTTGTATTTTATTTAAACCCTAGTCGTAGAAAAAGTAATGTATGCAACGTTGTACGAGTATAAGAAGTTCAAAAAAGGCTCATGGCGTCTTTATTAACAATTTCCGGCTTCGCCTTAAATTGTTACACACGCCACTCACCTTTTTTGAACCCTCTTATACAACAATTGCATAAAATACTATTCTTCTGTAGCAAAACGAAACTTTCATGTCCACGCAATCATAAGAAATAGCAATTGTTATGGGGCAGATGCCCCGGTTTTGGCCACTTTAAGGAGAGTTTGACTGTTCAGATGTCCGTCATTTTGTGTCAATAAGGAATTATGACACTCTTTATGTGCATAATTATTGAGAATTAATTACTATATTTATATGAATCTCCGCTGTTAAGATTCTGTCATTGCATCTAATTTTTTATTTAATGAAATGTCAGAAAGGGGCCCAGGAGCCACTTTTGGCCAGTTTTGACCCAGTTGTGGCCACACCTATTGTGCCAGTTTTGGTCACATTTAAAAATATGAATGTTTCCAATGATATATCATAAAATATTATTATCAGACGGTAAGTTTACATTTCAGTACAACTTACCGTCTGCTAAAACTGAACAAAACAACCGGCCACGTGCGTGTCGGCCCACGCCTAATGGAGGGTTCTGTATAAAGTAGTTTTTTGAACATAACTCAAAAACAGGTAAACCAACAATGTTCCAAAAGACCGCAGCACCTTCTACAAAATGGAAAAAAATACACATATTTCCTTACTAACTTAAGTGTTCATCGTTAGAATTGGAACAAATGTGTTTTTTTTAACCGACTTCAAAAAAAGGAGGTTATTCTCAGTTTGACCCGTATATTTGTTGACGATTATCTCGCGTTTGGCTGTACCGAATTTGATGCGGTTTTCAAAAAGTATTAGTTACACTCTGGAAAAGGTTTTAGTATAGACAAAGGGGTCATTCATTTATTACGTAAGTCAATTTTTGCCACTTTTTGACCCCCTTCCGCCCTACGTAAGAAAAAATCCTCCTATTGTAAGTAGAAGTAAGGCATGGTCAATCCCCTCCCCGCCTAAATTGTCTTGCGTAATAAATTAATGGCACCAAAAAGGATATCCGTGACGTCGTCCGCGTGGATCCGTTATTATATTAAGCGATATATTAGTTCAACTGGACCGATTTTTTTCCGCATTAATAACTATAATAGCAAAACAAAGTAATATTCATCTTCTCCTTTCTCTTCTTCTTCTGCTTCTTCTTCTTATCATCATCATCTTCTTATTAATCTTCTGCATACTTAGTCTTCTTCTGTATCTTCTTCATCGCAGTTTTCTGCATATTCTTTATCTTGATCTTCATCATTATCTAATTCTTCGTATTCTTCTTCTTTACCTTCATCAACATTTTCACATTTTTCATCGTCTTCTTTATTATCTTATTCTTGTTCTTCATTTTCTGAACCTCATCTGTTACTCATTATCTTCTTCGACGTCATCATCATTATATTCTTCTTCTTCACCTTCACCTTCTTCGTCGACTTTTTCATCAACTACTATTTCATCTTCATCTTCGTATTTTTCTTAATCTTGTTCATTTGATTATTCTTCATTTTCTTTTTCTTCTTTATCATCATTATCACTATATACTTTTTTTTATTCTTCGAATTCTTGTTCTTCTTAATCTACATATGCATCTTATTCATCATCATCATTATCTTCTTCTACATTATGTTATTGTTTGTCGTGTTCTTCTTTTTCATCAACCTATTATTCTTCTTCTCGACTTTTTTCTTCTATATATATATAGCATACAATCTTCCGCTTATGAGTATGTTAGTGGTGCCCTGTTATCAATGCAGGTCATAACATACAGTTTCTGAACTATTTTATAGAGTATATGATGATGATGCCATTGATAATGAAGAAGAAAAAGAAGAATATGAAGAAGAATCAAACGAACAAGATGAAGAAAAATATTAAGAGGAAGATGAAATAGAAAGGAGATGAAGAAAAAGGCGATGTAGAAGGTGGCGTTGAAGAAGAAGAATATAATGATGATGATGACGAAGATGATGATGAAGAAGCAGATGAAGACGGAGAAAATGAGCAATGAGGAGATGATAAAGAAGAAGACGATGAAAAATATGAAGCTGTTGATGAAGGTAAAGAAGAAGAATACGAAGACTTAGATAAAGATGTTGAATAAGATGTTGGAGTTGTAGAAGATTAATAAGAAGAAGATGATGATAAAGAAGAAGAAGAAAAGGAAGGAGAAGATGATAAAGATTTTTAAGCTAATTTGAATGTTGCGTATAGTAATTAATGCGGTTAAAAATCGGTCGAGTTGAACTATATCGCTTAATAACGGATCCACGCGGACGACGTCACGGATATCCTTTTGGGTGCCATTCATTTCTTACGCAAGACAATTTAGGCGGGGAGGGGATTGACCATGCCTTACTTCTACTTACAAGAGGAAGGTGGTCAAAACTAGCAAAAATTGTCTTACGTAATAAATGGATGACCCCTTTGTCTATAATAAACCCTCTCCAGAGTGTAACAAAGACTTTTCTGAAAACAGCATCAAATTCGGTAATAACATCAAATACAGTCAAACGCGAGATAATCGTGAACAAACATACATACAAACAAACATACGGGTCAAACTGAGAACCTCCTTTTTTTAAGTCGGTTAAAAATATACTGTTATGTATGCCAAAAAGACGTATACTATTTTCCATGAGGGCGTTTATAATCCATTTGGTCTTAACCCAACGCACTTGAATAATTTTTCTATAGTAATGCGAACATTTGCGAACATATTGGAGAAAAGACAATTGTAATAATATTAAAATTTAGGACCAATGGTGGCCAAAACTGGGTTAGTATGTGAGCCAGTTCACGAAATCAAGGTGCCAGTTTTGGCCATTAGGCATGCCTCAATTTCTGAAAGGCGCGCCAAGAAAGTAACCTAACATATCCTTAGACAACACTTTTGATATGTACATTAAACAATAAGCTCATATAAATACAAAAGGGTTTCCAAAATAATGGCAGATTACGGAGCTTCCAACCTTATTGTGTTGGTTAACAAATAGCATGTAACACGCACCCTGACACAACATAGCTCCTGACAACTGAATGACAACTGACACATGACAGATGACAGTGTCATCTGTATTGCCATAATTTTCTCTTGTATTTAGTATAAACCATAGACTTATAAAGTTGTCTATACCTTAGTTAACCCAATTCAAAGTTGAAACTGGCCAAAACCGGCACAGTGGCCAAAACCGGCACAGTGGCCACAACCGGGGCATCTGCCCTAAATAGGTTTTTACGGAACCCTCGGTGCGCGAGTCCGACTCGCACTTGGCCGGTTTTTTTTATACATAACTATTTGTACAAACATGACTTAACCGCGTATAATATAATTTTAAAATTATATTATACCGTCGACGTTTTGAGGACGACATTGTCCCCGTGTTCCCGAAAAAAGACTCTTATTATACAGTTAAGTCCCGTTTGCATAAATAGATTAGACATCTTATATCATCAGGTCTAGAAAACACAAGCTGGAGGTGAAAACTCCAGGGAATCCTTTCAGTTATACTTATCAACGGAATTAAAATAAGCTGTTATTAGTCCACTCCTACATCTCTCTCCCGTAGGCCTGGACTGGTTGTAATTGTAATGCCTGTAGTACATCTCCACCGTGGAATTGCACTCGCAGAATCGCGCAACCACTGGAGTATCATTCCCGAGAGTATATTTGCTTAAGAAATTTCAGCAGGCGTTAAGCATTCCTAATTGTGATTTTGATGATGATGAACGACGTCATTAGAATATTCATTAATAAATACCTCTAACAGGCATAATGTAAATGTAGTTTTGTACCGGCGGAACACTGAACATGTCAGCCATATTCAGCGTGGTACACGTAAAATCGTCCAGGACCATAAAGTTGAATTCCTAAAATATTGAAATCCCGAAATGTTGTCTTTCCCAGAATGTTGACTTTTTTTAGTTTCGCAAAATGTGGAAGTCTTATAATGTACAAAATATTAAAAAGTTGAATTGCCAAAATGCATACTTTCCCGCAAAGTTGATTTGTTATATAATATTGCTGAAATGGGCCATTTTTTCATCACTTTTCTTGTTTTTTCTTCCAGCATTTTATAAAAAAAACATACGAGTCGAGTACCCAAACCACCGGCAACTTGTACCGCTTTCAACTAAACAGTTTGTCAGCATATAAAACGATTTGCTTAGTGTTTTATAATACATAAGCCGAAAGTCAAGGTCACGCCGATTTCACGCCGAAAACACGCCGCCGCCGTCGATTTTTTGGCAAACGCCGCCGCCGATATTTTTTTAATCGGCGCACACGTCTACTTTACACCCCCTCTCCCCGTTAGCGGCGCCCCTATCCACCAGTACTTTTAGTATGTTGTGTAAGACGCCTTTATCGACAACTTTACAAAAATTCAGCTATAGACGAATTATTTCCCCTATCGAGCAGTTAGTGATCTTCCTTCGGTGAGCTATAATGGCGCATGCAACTGTGCCAAAATATCGGAAACTCACCAAAACAAACTCACATGGTAAATACCCCGTCTTTAATAGATTATGTTATGATGCATTTTTTAGTTACTTGCCTACTGTTTTTGTTACCATGCATAATAATACAACACAATGTTTTTAGTTCTTATATTAAACATAGGCTCTGTTCTTTATAAATGACACAACTTACGCAGTTCTCACCTATTTCGGTATATTAATGTTTGCCAACTTAAAAACTTTGTTGGTCTGTCATTCTGTTGAATGTGGTTATGCAATCTAACTACACAGGTTTCATTGCTCTCATTATTGTGTCATATCTGACCACAGATAAGGCAACCACTAGATACGCCTTATAAGGTGACTTGCGCTCACCACTCGTCGGAATCAGTGCACTGATAAATTGCGCGGCCGTCGCCGAGCCGTTCAGTTGCGTCCAAGTTTTAGACCTGCGCGTAGCGTGCGTTTAATGCGAGAAAGAAATTGAATACGTTGGGGAAATTGTTGAAATCATGGGATATTGTTATGTGAGGTGGTGTGGAAACAATTCCAGAACTTCAAGTTATAAAAAAAATGGAATAACATTCCACAGGTAAGTCGAAATCATCGTTTGATTGATAATTTGCTTCTGGCCAGCGGAGTTCATTGAATTCTGGTCGGTGAGAAGTAGTTAGTTTGTGTGTCCCTTTTCTTCAAATTGAACATAGATTGTGCTATTCCTTTCTGGCGGAGCACGTGTTCAACTAGTGATGCGCGTTTGATAACTTCAATAAGTACCGGATTTGCCGATACTACGTGCTTTCGTTGGTACCGAATTTAAAATATATATTAGAAAACACAGATTTCGCGCTACATTACCTTTTTAACTTTTATTAGTTAAACTGTAGAATATGTAGTATCTGTAGTTTTTATGTAGTTGGTAGGTTTTTTTTATTATAGAAGTAGACAAGTAATGAGTAGTTATGTTGTAGTATCATTACTAGTACCTATCAGTGGCGGCGCGTCCATAGAACTCAATTCCCGACGGCTTGCCTAATTTTCAGGCACCTGAGGAATTTTCCTACAGCTCACGAAGACATTTTAAGCCAAATTAAGCTCCGGCTTGCCTAAGATTTTTTTTGATCCGCCGCCACTGGTACCTATTGATAAATCATAATAATTGTTTGTAATGTAATTAAGTAATTGTAGTGTACATTTTAAACACAAACTTTTCAGGGTTGAAGCTTGAAGCTCTGCTAATGAGTCACAAGTGGGCCTGATGATGAACCCTGATGAAGGCTGAGGGAACTACGAGTTGGTTTGAGATATATATGGAGTGCGAGGGCTTTTTAGAATCCACTTGATGAGCAACTGCTCTACAGTCACAAGTTGATGCTGATGATGAACTCCGAGGAAGTGCGAGGGAACTCAGGATTGGTTTGAGATAGGTATATGCTGTGAGGGGTTTTTAGAATCTACATGGTGAGCAGTTGGGCCTACAGTCACAAGATGATGCTGATGATGAACTTCGAGGAATTGCGAGGGAACTCAGGATTGGTTTGAGATAGGTATATGCTGTGAGGGGTTTTTAGAATCTCCTTGGTGAGCAGTTGGGTTTACAGTCATAAGATGATGCTGATGATGAACTTCGAGGAAGTGCAAGGGAACTCAGAATTGGTTTGAGATAGGTATATGCTGTGAGGGGTTTTTAGAATCTACTTGGTGAGCAGTTGAGTCTACAGTCACAAGATGATGCTGATGATGAACTTCGAGGAAGTGCGAGGTATCTCAGGATTAGTTTGAGATAGGTAAATACTGTGAGGGGTTTTTAGAATCTACTTGGTGAGCAGTTGGGTCTACAGTCACAAGATGATGCTGATGATGAACTTCGAGGAAGTGCGAGGGAACTCAGGATTGGTTTGAGATAGGTATATGCTGTGAGGGGTTTTTAGAATCTATTTGGTGAGCAGTTGGGTACTATATATTTATTTACATTCAAACGTGATTATTATATTATCGTATACAAACTAACTTATATAAAAGAATCGTCGAGTCGGCTAGTCAAAAAAAAGTAGTTACTTAGTACATTTTTAAAGTAGGTACCTACAGATAGATACATATTTTTATTTTTATTATTTTTTATTTTATTGTATGTAGGTAGATACATATTTCATAAGGTTACTGATTTAGTAAACCGTAAGTAAATTACGGTACAGTACGTTTCGGTACCGGTTACATGTAAATTGTAATGAACATTTCCCATCACTACGCATCCTCCGGACAGCGTGCCGTCCTTGAAGCGACCAATCGCAGCGCCGATATTACCCACCCGCCCCGCAGGCCTCCCGCATGTTTTAGTGACTTCGGTCGCGAACAAACTTAGCAAGATTATCACTCTATGGGAGGTTCTCAGTGTATCTGACGTGGCTAGGTCATAAAGCTCTATACCTGGAGTAAGCTTAGGTACATTTCCCCTCTGTTAACGTTATTAGCAGGAAAATCTAATAGGTTTATAAAAACTATTTCAAAAATCGATTACACGCATTCAGTTCATCGTTTTCAGTGAGTAAAGAGCTCCGTGAAAATGCCTTTATGTATTGTTTTTAGGTGTAAAAAATGGTCTATTATGCCTAGTTTACAAAAATATGAAATATAATTTCACATGTAATTTATAGTTTTACTTTTTTTATCATTACTATTATGATTAAAAAATTAATCCATATCGAAAATCCAGCGTCGTTTACTGAATCGATTCAAAGATAATCGTTTATTTTCTGACGGGCAGTGACTATTTTGACGTTTGACACTTATGCATATTTAACGCCCCTAAAGATTACTGCCTTCTATATTTTGTTTGAAAATACAAGCAAAAATGATCCTTGGCTTTTTTGTTTGACATTTGCAAGGACTGCATCCAATAATGAACCATATTTCAACATATGTAAAATCAACTATTTGTTGCTCCATTTAGTGTCGTGACTTACTGTCAAATATGCGTGATATTTTCAAGTGAAAGGTACATCATTGTCCTTTATCAATAAGGCGATGCTGCTATAAAAATTCATTTAGAAATAAACTTTATTAACTACCGACAATGATGTACCTTTAAATTGAAAACGCAATACGTATGCTACCTCGCCCCCCTCAGATTTTGGCAGATTTTTTTGTTTGGAAAGATGAGGCGATGGCTCCTCCAGATATAGAGCTGTATGGGCTAGGTCTTAAACTCTGATTTTTAATCCAACTGAGAAAATGTAAAAAAGTTACGTCAATTTAAAAGTGACATTTCAGGAGATGTTAAAGTATGGGCCAGCAACAAATATCAGTTTATAGTAGGTAGTTGGTATGTTCATCGTTTCTTGTCCGAAATAGTAAACAAGCACATGAATGAGACATTATCACATTTCACTCCTGTATTACATAGTATTTAAGATTTAAATACTCTTCTAACAATATTAACTTAAAATATCAATGTGGACGTATCACTGTGACGTATCAAAAATAAGTTGATCGTTTTTAACGTTATATTTGGTATACTCGGACCGGGCTCCATTATTCCAGACAAATATCAACAAAAACACAACGAAAAACGTGACTGTGAACAACGTAACAACACCGTATAATAATAAAAACTCAATAATAACAAGAATTTAACAGAACAGAATAACTAGAAAGCGCACGGGAGCAATTCAATCTAATCTCGAAACTGTAATTCAAGGCCAAAAAAGTTACTACAATGTTGCCACTGCAGTAAAATGTTTGTACAATGGTATATTCCCTTTTTTATTAAAAACACGCTAAGATAATTTATTTGTTGGTAATTTCAATCCTATAATTTAAAGAAGTAATTGTATTTACTTATTTTACATAAATAAAAGACGCCCTAATAAAAAGTTAAACATCCGTGATTTTTGGTTGCAAAGCTGGTATTGCACTTGTATTACTTCGGGTATTCATAACATTTGGTACAATAATTTACGACTAAGTTAAGAACTACATCAAGTCAAAAACGAAACCTTATCGTGTTTAATATGTTCGTTAAAATTGTCTCCGTGTTAGTTTACTGTTGAAAGTAGAGTACAGTCGGCGACAAAAGTTCATACCTACCTTTTTTTACAAAAACCTTATTTTAACTAGTAGCCCGCTTCGAACCGAGAACTCGTGATTTACATGCAAACGAGTGGACCAATATAACAAGACATTTTATGATGATTTTTTCGCGCCTTCTAAGCTCCATAACGCCTTGATCAATCTGGTCATATTTGAACACTCAAATTATATTATTTATCTATGCTGCATCCCCAAGAAATTTTATAAAGTTATCGTGGAACAATTATTTAAAATCAAAAATCGTCTAGACGTCTAGGTAGCCAGCTGACAGTTCCGTTGTATCCGTACGTCTGTAAGTACTTCACTTCGCTTACGCTCCACTCTTTAGATAATGTCACAGAATAAATAATATGATAATGTTGGCCAATATAAAGCAGCATATTATAAAAAGGTTGGCGAAACCTGAAAAGTTTACTTGACAGTGACATAAGCGACAATGATGGTTATGACACTGACGCATCTGTCGTAGATTTTTTGGCCTTGAATTCCAGTTTCGAGTATAGAAGCGAGTAACGTCACAACAAGATTGACACACAAGCGGCCCACAGATGAGTAACCCGGGCTCGTCGAAACAGTGATACCAGTGCAATAAATAAATTTTGTATAGGAACACGGCTTTCTTTTCTTAACCCTTTACCAGGCGAAGGGATATATTCCTCCCACATCTTATATCCGTTACCGTAATCGTATATCAAGGGCGGTAAACAAGAATTTACGAACAAGTGTGAATTGAAATCCGAATCCGAAGCCGAGGGCTTAATTCACACGAGTTCGTATTTCCTGTATACCGCCCGTGGTACACAAAATGTTTTTCATCACATTTGTGGAGGAAAAACCAAAATTTCTACCTATTTCGTACTCTTATTGAGTGGCAACAAGTGGCAGTTTAGGATAATATCGTATCGTGACCGCGCCCCTGATCGAGAGTTACAACAAGAAAGTAACAACTGCTTTTACGAGCAAGTGTAATGAAAAGATGTTTTACATACCTCTAATACTGACGACGATACTCTAATTTCTCTCTGAAATATAACGAAAGAAAATTAAAAAGACAAAACTGTTATTCCTTTATAACTTTTATAAGTCGATTTTCCATGTGGAAATGGACGAGCGGTGATTGGTTCAAACGCACCAAGTGAGTATGTGTGCTTGTGGAATTACAGTTTTATCTTCTTGGGATTACGTTTCCTTATTTTACAATATATGTCTATGAGCTCAAGAATGATTCTGTTGCATGATGTAAATAGAAGGTTGGCCTAAGGCCCTTTGCACACGGTGTCGTAGAGTAAGCGTATAATAAGCGTAGCGTAATACGCGCGTAAGACGAGAGCGATAAGAACACGTACATTTGCAAAGAATTCCGCACACCTAGCGGCGTATTTACGATTACGAATATGATTCGCTTCAACGTCGCTTCATGTGTGCATTTCTGTGAAGTATATGCTCGTATCACTCTCGTCCTACGTGCGTATTACGATTCGATTACGCTACGGCACCGTATGCAAAGGGCCTATTATGACTTAACAATTACAAGAAATGACTTGTTGGATTCCTGTCATTTAACAAAATTTACTGTCACTTCTCAGAAACCGTCACAATTGCATTCCCTAATAATAACCAATGACTTCACCGCATTAGTATTCAGTGCAATTCTGCTAACTGCGGTTAATACATTTAGTGCCACCTAGAGTTACAAACTACGCTCGCAGCCCGTAGTAGCAAACCAAGAAAAAAAAATCGGGTCAGTAACATAAACTTTATTATCTTAAAAATTAATATGTTCAAAATTAATATCTTTTGAGATATTCAAGAAAATGCTAGTGACCCGAAACTTTTGCTCTCGAGTGTAGTTCATAGTACTTAACTACGAACAGAGAACCCGATAGTCGGAATGTAACGCAGATAATAGGGTAAGACCACTTAAGCATTTTTTCAATTTCAAAAAATCATTTCTCAGTATTTATTAATAATTGTGATAATTTAATGCAATTTAATCAATCCTTATTTAATGAAGAATAATATAATTTCTGCGATTTTTTATTACTTTTATAGTTTTTGAGTTATATATCGTTTTATCAAAAAGTACCCAAAAACCTAGTGAATGAACAAAAAAACTAATGAATGAACACAGTCAAACCCAGTGAATGAACATTTTTTTTAGATTCGTTAAATCAACATAAAAAATAATTTTTAACATAGTTATAGTAATAGTACATTATTGCAGGGGTAAGTAATAAAAGATATAAGAACTTATTGTATAATATTCATATTATATACGCTCATATTGCATAAGCTTGTTTTGTATACCGTTCAAAGTCTATAATGAACGTTTGATATAACATCAAAATATCTAATTTTGTTAAGTATAACGTTGTTTAAGTATAATATCGTTGTATATAACGGTCATAATGTATAACGTTCATAATACCTTAGATTTATAATGTATAATATTCAATACATCTAACACCAAAATACATAATGCTCGTATAGAATAACGAGTTGTCTAAATCGCAGCTCGTGTACATATCAACTCGCCTAAAAGCAACTGGTCTACACGAGTTTTTTAGTAGCAGCTCGTCTAATTAGCTATTCTAAAATTCTCAAAATGTTGAATCCTCAACTTAACTAGACGGAGCCCCGCTTCGCGGGGCTCCTATTTCCGGGCGGTTTGCCCTTCGGGCATCTGAAGCTACCTAACGAACCTAACCTACCTATTGATTTAGTTTGATATCCGTGAAAACATTACACTTCGGGGAAAAAGGTTGGAATGGAGTTATAACCTATTTAGTATATCATACGCTATTATATTTTGTAATTATTATACTAAAAGATAGTATATATTATGATCGATATAGGTTATGTATGTTATATTAAACAAATTTAGAGTATTTGAGTGTTATATGATAAGTTATTATACAAAATGAGTGTTATATTAATTGACCGTTATTCCTAATAAAAATATAGATTTTGTTGTTATAGCAAACGTTCATTATATCTTGTGAACGTTATTAATATGAAATTATATATTTTGTAGTTATATCTTATGGGACGCACCCTTATTGCAGAGGACGGGACAGGGAAATTCGTAGAAGAGCGATTTTTTCGGACGAAGCGCAGCTTAGTCCGAAAAAATGAGACGAGTGCACGAATTTCTATTCCCGCCGAGGCATATATAGTGCTTTTCTCCAAATGTTCGAGGAAATAAAATAAAGTAAATTAAATAAATTACAGATTTTGGTTACGTTATTAGCGTTAAATGTCATGAATTAGCTTCCCCCTAAAACATATTTTTTAAGTGTAAAGCACTATGTATACTGCCAATTCTCATTCAATTAATATTTAAAAAGAAATTTTCGTCAAAAGCTATTAATAAGACAGTATTTAATATGTTCCTTTCAGTATAACTGTAAAAGATTAAACCTTAAAAAAGTTGTTTTGTCTATGATTGTATTAAGCCTCATTCGCACGATCAGACGCGGTCATATGACAAAGAACGAGACAACCGAGGTTTTAGATCTCACTGTCTCGCTCTATCCTATAATTTGAAGGGATTGCAGTTCAGACGGTGTAGATGTCGCTTAAGTTATTGGCTGTTTGAAATTATATTTCTTAAACGGGTATTAGACATTGCAACCTGCAGGGCCCAATCTGTCAGGTTGAAAGGTGTAATTAAAGGTAGGGCCCGTAGGGAGCTGAAGGAGGGGCAGGGAGAGATTGGGCCCTGCAGGTTGCAATGTCTAATAGCGGTTTTAGTCGGATGAAAAGTTTGAAAGGTAAAAAACAATACAGTAATGGATTTTACTAGTCACCGCCTAAAATATGTATACACTTTTGAACCTTATTACAATGGAGTAAGGTGCAAAAGTGTACAATGACAAATAACTTCGCATCCGCTAAAACAGGAAAATAATGATTTTTTTTTTATTCGTTTTGGTAAAAATGAAGAACTTCACGTACTCATTTTGCTACAATAAGGTGAAAATTTCCGAGCACATTGGAAAAAAATATTTTTCTTCAGTAATCATTTAACTTATAATGTAATAAAATATTGTAGGTACAGTATCAACTTAATTTTAAAAATGTTTATTTATAACAAAAATACAAGGTATATGTATTTGTATTTTAATAAGTCTTTTTTAAGCACCTAGTATGTTAATGAAGTAAGTAAATATTAATAACCTCCCAAGTAACACATCAAAGCAGTATAACGCCCTTCTTATAGCATTTCTTTATGCCTTTAGCATTTTGAGTTGGTTCTATAGTAGCATCATAAACGTTTATAGAGCTGATATAGCTCTTAAATGGGCACAAATTATCCAGCTTGAGTTCCTATATCTGTCATTGGACCACACATTATCCAGCTTGAGATCTTATATAGGTTATTGGGCACACATTATCCAGCTTGAGATCCTATATAGGTTACTGAGCACATATTATCCAGCTTGAGATCCTATATAGGTTATTGGGCACACATTATCCAGCTTGAGATCCTATATAGGTTATTGAGCACACATTATCCAGCTTGAGATCCTATATAGGTTATTGGGCACGCATAATCCGGCTTGAGATCAAATATAGGTTATTTAATAGCATTACAACTATCTAAGCGCATTAAAGAAGTATAAGTTAGCTCGATTAAGTTGCCCATCGCTTTACAATAGCTTCACAGAAGCATTATACTAAAGCATCCCTAGATCCCTACACCATTGCAAAAACGTCTCTAATACCGACGGAACAAATGTTTTAATACAATGAACGTTGTGATTTACCTTCTTTGTCACACAATATAAAATGGACGACGACGGTACGTAACTGAATGAGTGACATGACACCATTGACACCATATTTGTTTGCATGGTAAAAAAAATTATAAAAGTTTTTGGTCTTTTATGTTACTACTAGATGAAAACCCAGCTTCGCTCGGGTAAAATAAATGTTATGTATGTAAAAAAAATAATGAAAATATTATATGTAAAAACAACCTTGTTTTCCCGCAATTCAGGATTTCTAGGATTTATAAAGTCCCGTAAGCCTGTACTTCTAAGTCCTGGCACACCCAGGACCCTTAAATCCCGATTGTTTCAATTCCCGGAATCCCTGGTTTATAATATCTTAAAATCCCGGCCTCGCGCAGTTCCGAAATTACGATGTTTTTAAGTTTCGGAATCCTGGACCGCTGGGACCATTCCAGCAAGACGCATTTTCAGAATCCCGGCCTCCTAAAGTTCCGGAATTCCGCATGCCCTTATATCTTGCATTGTATCTTATTTTGTAATGTGTGGACCGTGTTGTCTTTTAATAAATGATTTTGATTTGATTAGATTTGATTTATGTCCGGGTTCGGGTGCACAACAATCCAAAATCACGGTTTCAGATTTATAAAATCCTGGACTCCTGGGACAGGAACTCAAAAATTTCTGAGAGACACATTTTCGGTATCTAGGCTTTTAAAAATCTCGGAATCCTGCATCCCTTAAGTTCCAGATTCCTAAAATTCCGGCGTTCAGCATTATACGGCCTTATATCCCGGCTTTATAATGTCACGGACCCCATCCAGTTTTTTTTGGAAATCAGAATTCCTTATGTCTCAAAATCTCGAAATCCTTTATACCGGGACGCGTATTGACAAAGTCTACACTATTAGAGTTCAGATGCGAACTGAACCAGATTAGCTTTAATTTTGCAAAATTTGACATATCCCTAATCGATTACAGTCCTGAAATTGACTTAAATCGCATAGACTTTGGGAATAAAATTCATACTGATATTGCAGCTACAAAAGCTAGACTGTTGTGATCTTTAGACTACTAATTGGGTAATGTACTATACATTACCCAATTAGTAGTTAGGTTTAACCTAACCCACTTTTTTGTAGCGGTTTGAGTTGGTTTCACAGTTCTAACCTATCCCACTTTTTGAGCAGCTGTTTGATTTGGTTAAGGGTCGCAGTTCTAACCTAACTTAAACTTTTTAGCAGAACCAATAAATTTCCTACCTACTTGAATTTTATGTAAACTTTCGTGAACACAAGTCGACTAGGTATTGTTGATCATAATCTCTGTAAATATGCCAGCAAAAAACTAATCTATTTGAGTGACATTCGTAATTGAGACAGACTAGATATTTTCAATTAATTTGCAGAAACAAAAGCTAATCTAGTCCAGTTTGCACCTGAACTCTAATAGTATAGCTTTTGCAAATAAGCTACCGGGACTCCCAGCACCCTAAAATCCCGGTTTCCCACATTCCCGAAATCTCGTATTTTAAGTCTCCTAATCAAGGATATCAACACTCCGGACTCCCTTGACTTTTAAATCCCGTAGGCCCGCATTTCTTGAATCCCGGCTTTCTAACGACTCGTAACACTGGCTTTTTAATCTCGTAATTCAAATCTTGGTTTCCCGCATAGGTTTCTAAAACTCCGAATGCCGAAATCCTAAAACCACAGAACGTCGCACTCCTGGTATATCGGGAACTCGGCTTTTTCATCCAGGAAACCCACCCGTTGCCTAAAGTCCCGGACTCCCAGGATCCTTATATCTCGGTTTCTCGCATTCTCGGAATCCCTGGTTTTTCGGCTTCGTGCAGTTCAAAAATCCCGGTTTTTGAAAGTTCCAGTATCCCGGTATTCTTAAGTTAGGGACTTCCAGGACCCTAATATTCGGTTGTCCCACATTTCAAGACCCCAGCTGTCTAAAATCCCGGAAGCTCGTTGAAGCATTTCCGAAATCCTGGATTTTTAAAGTCCCGAATATCCCTGGATCCTGAAATCCCGTTCCGTCCGTTAAATTTAAACCTATTTTTAATGCATCAGGATATCTACATGAAGCTATGGATGAGTTAATTAAATGTGTAATCAGAGGCGTAATTTCATTTGAGATATATTTTAAGTCTGAGGCGCGAATTCTGTCATAGCCTGGGCTTTTGTTTTTATTAAGTTTATTTATAATTTTTTGTGTGGTTTCGTTTGTAATTTTCACTAATTTCATTGTAATATTAGGCTTATGGCAGTATGAGGATTCATTTAATATTGGCGTATCGCACACCTGTGTTATGGAGTCTACATTTTGCTGAAATTCTTTGGCAAAATTACACGTCAGTTCTTTTTCCTGGCACTTGAAGGCGCGTAAGACAGTATCCTCTATAGATTGGCTAATATTGCCGCATAAGGTATTAACAACTCCCCATATCAATCTAGTGTTTTTAAAATTATCCTTAATCCTATTAAAATAGAATCGGTTTTTAATCTTATTTATGTATTTATTAGTATTATTTCGGTATTTATTGTAAATAAGTCTATTTTTTAGGTTATTAAATCAGACATTTCCAAATATCAAAAAGTTCGTTTCGTCTATTACACATAAATTTAATTTTACTGTTTGCCCATTCACATGATTTTCTTAAATAAGTGCAATTTGATTTAATCACTATCTCACATTCATTATAAATACGTTGAAATTGCTTAACAATAAAATCTAATACCTGTTCCGGGCATTCGTATACGAGTCCTGCATTCCAGTTGACTGTTTTAATTAGTGATAACACCCGTCTATTGTCTATGGCTGTGTGCGTGCGCCGCTCCTGTTGCGATAAGGCGTCGGGCGGCGCACGCACACATGCGCACCCTATTATGTAATGATCCGCTGGTGCATTATGTATGACACCTGTATGCGCCTGAGTCCCGCTCATACTACGTATAAACAAGTGGTCAATGCATGAGCTACATATACAGTTACCTTTTTTCTCTACCCGTGTATATTGGGTAATACCACATACCATACCTAACTCACTCATTTTATTTAAGTAATAGTTACAATTGTTACTTTGTGATTTTATGTTAATGTTAATATCACCTGTATAAAGCAAGTCGGTCTTTTTATCGAAACTTCCCAACAAAGCATGCAATTCCCGTACAAAACAAGTCTTATCGGTGTCCGGTGGCCTATATACTGCGCATATGTTTATTTTATAATCTGAGTTTACATGAAGGCAACCTACCAATGTCTCAAAGGATTGTGTGTTTGTTTGGTGTTGTTCAAAATGATATTTGTTATGCACATACAAGATTATACCCCCACCCCTTCTTTTACATCTTAACTTTGAGTATACGGTGTAGTTAGGAATTTTATATAAAGAAATACAGTCATCACGAATATTTACTTCAGTTAATGCTATTACATCAATATTACGATTGCTGTTGTTTACTAAATATTCAAGGTATGTAAAATTTAAAATTAAAGAACGTATATTCACATGAAGAACAATTATGAGGTTTTGGGATGGTGTAAGCGAGTAAATGTACTCATCCCAAGTTTTGTAATTACTTTCGTGGATAAAGTTTTCATCCGCCATTAACAAGAAGTTTTATGTATTAAGTAATAACGTTAGTAAAAATTAAACAAAATAACATACCAGCGTTTCAGCCATTCGCCTTTAGTAATTTCTCGATATCATGCTCGGATCTTATTGTTTGGATCCGGGCCTGGTCGTGCTTTCTTACCAGTACATTGCCTCCCTTACACCACACATATTTAAATTTGTCGTCCTTTTTGAGTTCGCTTTTTGCTTTCCATAAAAGAAATGCCGTTGCCGGGGTGAGTGCCTCGCGTAAATAAATCCTGGAGTCCTCGGGGTGTCCTAGGTCCTGGCCTGTGATGGTTCTGGTCTTTGCTGCTGTGAGCCAGTGGTCACGCTGGCCTGCCCTCAAGGTCACGACGATGGATGCAGCGGCTCGTTGCTGTGCTGCTGGTGCTCGGCGTTCCTTTCTATACGTGCTCATGACGTCATCGCAATTAACTTTAATTACTTGAGCAATTTTTTTTGCAATATCTGTGGTGTTTTCGTTTTCCTTCTTCTCTATTCCGCAAATTTCTATTTTACTGTCTAACTGGGTTTGTTCTATATGGTTTAGTTTTTGTTCCATAAAATTGTATTTAAGTTGGATATTGGTGTATTTATTTTGCAGGTCTTTGTTTTGGTTCTCCATACTTTTCATTTTAACTTCGTAGTCATCAAGTTTTTTTTGGTAATCATAAATTTTTTCTGAGTAGAAATTGAGGGTACGCTGCATTTCTTCTTTAATTGCTTCGCGAATGTCGTTACGTAGCTGCCTCAGGAACTCGTCATTACAGCTATCTTTCATGGTGGTGACTTGCTCCGTGTCCGTGTTGTCATCGTCGTCTGGATCGGGAAGGATTGCAGATATCCGCTTCTTTTTGTATTGCGGGTTGCAAGTTTTGCATTTCCATTCTACCGCCTCCGTGCCGCATAGTGCGCTGAGTTGTTCGGTGGTTATTGGGATGCAGGAAGCGTGCATCCACTTTCCACACTGTCCACACTGCAGTCCTGGAGATTTCTTTGTGACGTTTTTGCCACATCTAGTACTCGAACACTTAACCATAATTATGCACTAATGAATCAATATTTCTATTAGATCGTAAGTTATTGCACGCGCGCTGCGAATGATCGATGCGTACGCTGCGAGTGCAGTGACCGAACTGAGTTGATGTGGTGAGAATGTGAATTTTTTTGTTAGGGATATCTATTAAGTAGATATGGTCTATACACGTCTTGGAGGTGCCTCTTATAGTGGATTCAATCCTAGTGTAATGCGTGATGCAACATTGAAGGCCTGCATTTGCTAGAGTGTCCTGGTAAAGACTTGTCATTCGATTTGGAACACTAATGTCAATGTTAATATCACCACACAATAATAAGCTACAGTTCATTGGATATGTTATTAATAGTCTGGCTAACTCACCAACAAAGTCACTTACGCTGGTACTGGGAGGACGGTAAATTGCACATACATATGTTTTATAACCGCACGGCATATTCACTTCACCACTTAGACCTTCAAACGAGGTGGAATTAATCTTATTTTGCATAAATACAACACTTTTGTGGGCGTACACTATAATTCCTCCGCCTCTCCTTTTGTTTCGTAACTCCGTGGTCATTGTATAGTTTTCTAGTAGAAACAAGTTTTTGGTCTGGTCGTTCACGTTTGCTTCTGTCACAACGATTAGGTGAACTATCACCGGACTTGATTTGATGTTGAATTCCAGAAGGGCAAAGTTTTTTATCATAGATCTGATGTTGACATGTAGTAGTAGAAGTATATTTTGATTTGAGGTTATGTCGCTTGTGGATTCGTTCCATGTTTTGTAGCTAGCTTCGTGTATTCCAGTTTCCATTAAATTAATATCTTATTTTGATGATTGACACTTTACAACTATACCTATCTGATGTCTAGGCTGCTGCTTCAGCCATCGGAGGTACTAAGCAACGCCGATTTGATTTGATCTATGTCTTTCAGTGTGTGCACATAGTATATTTTTTTGGAGTTATCCTCTTTCCGTGCCATAATGCGGCCGTCCTTGCACCACACGTGTTTGCACAGAGGCTTAAGCTCGGTTTTTGCTTTCCATAGCATGTACGACATACTGGGTGTTAGCGCGGCTCTACATATAAACACCAAATAAGCACTTCATTTGTTGCTCCAAACATACTCTGTTCTTACCTGGGATTGAATTTTTCCATACAAACTTCAAAACACAGAAACATGTGAATTTCAAACGCCAGCCATTATGGAACTGGTCGAAAATAAATTTATTATAATTTACTCTAGCATAGGAAACAGAGTTGTTAATAAGGAAAAAATACGACTAGTGGTAGAAATACCCACATTTCTTATTTTAAACAAAAAACGTGATTTTGTTCATTCATTAGGGGGGGGGGGGGGTTTATTCACTGGAGGGTTTACCCTATATGGCGCCTCCGTCGAGCTAGCATGAGACCACGTGTCAAAATTTGACATGTCAAATACGCTTACCACAAAAGTCGAAAAAATGCCCTGAAATTAAAGTATTAAAAAAATAAAGCTTCTGAAGTTCATATTACATACAGTTAATGCACAAAATAAGGTTTACAGAAATCGTAGTTGTTAAGGGATGTTGCTTTACGCCGATTTTTTATACAAAATTATGAAAAAATACTTATGTTAATACACGAGTTTGGGACCTCGAAATTGTACCGGAACTTTAAAATACAAAAAACAATCTACACGGAAAAAAAAGCTTCCGGGATATTCTCAATCCAAGAGATTATTATTATCTTGGAAATATTTCCTCGTGACAAGTATTTATTTCCTTTACCAAAAATATGATTCTTCGCTTAATAAAATCACGTTTTCTTAAAATAGAAATACAAAAATGTATTGTTTCAAGAGTATATTGAGTAAATACGAGAGATTGTACTTTAATCTAACAAGTATTATCTTAAGTAAAAGAAAACTAGAAAACCTGTAAGAATATATTCGCTTCGTTATATTTAAAACTTTATTTTATTTTCGTTAAAGGAAATAAATACTTGTCACGAGGAAATATTTTCAACATAATAAAATAATGTCTTAGATTGAGAATATCCCGGAAGCTTTTTTTTCCGTGTACCTTCTAAAAATACAATATATCTCCAACACAACTCCAACACTCAAAATATAATCAACCAATATATGAGTTGTATTGGAATATTATCGGAATAATTATCAAGCAATTTCTGGTATTTCTGATGCTTTCTAAGCGTTAGCGTGGTTAAATGCAGTTGTATTTATTGGATTTGGTTTAAAGTTAGAATACCTACGACCCCGGGTGATTTTCACATTCTCGAAAGACCAATGATTTTATATGGATAAGAAATCAGCACTCCAAATGTGGCACAGTAAAAGCCGTTGCAACGCGACTGGTTTTGCCGAAGAGAGCCGAGCCCGAGCCGAGCGAAGCCCGATCGTTCCGAGTTGTATATTTACAAAGGACTAACAAAAGTTTCGTTAAAATATTACCAGTGTAAGTGAGACTAGGGATTAAGCTTAAATGCTACAGCATGAAGGTCAACGTACTATAGGCACAATTGGCGATAGGAAGTAAAGGTTTCGTAAATTTAAACCGAACTGACAGCATTGAGGCATAAGGCTAGTGGAGTAGTTGTTGTTTTTTTTTAAATTACGAAACTCAGAAAATAATTAAAACTTATTTAGTAATTTTTTTTATTATATTATATTTTATAATGTTGAATCATTTTTTATGGTTCCGTGGCTAAATTGGCAAAAACGGAACCCTTATAGTTTCGTCATGTCCGTCTGTCCGTCCGTCCGTCCCTCCGTATGTCACAGACATTTTGAGACGTATCCTTATAACATTTGAACACAAAATGTATTTTATGCGCCACTAGTGAAATAGCTAAAAAAATTATTTGAACATTATCGGTTAAGGAGTTTTCGAGTGATCTCCAAAAAACTACGTATAGGCAGATACGACCTTGAGATATAACTTGTGATTTTTTTAAATAACTCTCTTTTATGCGTGGTCCGACACGAATTTTAGCCGGTTTTTGTAAAATATACCTCAAATGATACCGTAATATCCTCATATCTAATATCAAGCAAGCAATTTTCATTATTTCAAAGTTTGATCTATCAATTTTTGAATTAAAGATTTAAAAAGAAAGCATGAAATACTATGTTTACCGAGCTATTGTGTTGCTTTTGATTCTAAAAGTTTTTATTTTTCCATTTTTAGTGGTTATATAGTTAATAGTTTTATTTAATTTCTTTTTTCCCACGTATGTTTCTTTTTGCCTGAGTGTTTCTACCCGCAAATATGGTAATTGTAGTCAAGTGAAAAGGGGGCTGACTGAAAATCAGCGTTGCGCGGTTGTTTTCAATGGCTAACGCAACATATGCTGAGGCCGCTCCTTTTGTCACAGATTAGTTATTATATAAGTACCTACTTTTGTAACTTACTTGATAATTTTGTGTGACAATAAATGTTTCTTATTCTTATTATTCTTATTCTTATTATATATTTATCAAAATCGGACAACAAGTCTCGGAATAATCGGCAAAGATATATAAAAAAGTTCATAATACACCCATTCTATTTAAGGAAAGGTCCACGTATCATATGTGGACTTCATCATTAGGTCCTCTCTATCAAATTGGTGGTTTTAAAGAGGGAATGCTCGAGTTGCAAAACACCCAAATCAACATACATGTGCCTTTAAAAATTGAGGAGTTCTCTCAAATCCTCACGGATCTTATCATCAGAACAGCACCAGATTAATGTGGGACCATCTTCGAGGTAGTTCCTATCAAACAAAAAAAAAATATTTAAATTGGACTACGGGTCTCAGAGTAATCGCTGAACATCCTGCATAAAAAAATCTTCATCGTTATCATCAAAACAATCATCATCATCAGGTTGACTGCATCGAAATGGTGGTTATCGTGAGAAAATGCTTGAGTTGCTTAAGAAAACACCTAAATCACCATACATGTGCCTTTAAAAATTGAGGAGTTCCTTCAATCCCATCCCATCATCAGAACAGCACCAGATAAATGTGAGACCATCTTCGAGGTAGTTCCTTTCAAACAAAAAAAATATTATTTAAATTGGACCACGGGTCTCGGAGTAATCGCTGAACATCCTTCATAAAAAAAATCTTCATCATTATCATCAAAACAATCATCATCATCAGGTCCACTGCATTGAAATGGTGGTTTTCGTGAGAAAATGCTTGAGGTTCTTAAGAAAACACCCAAATCACCATACATGCCTTTAAAAATTGAGGAGTTCCCTCAATTCCTCATGGATTCCATCATCAGAACAGTACCATATTAATATGGCACTACCTTGGATGTAGATCCTTTCAAACAAAAAAAGAATTACTCAATTCGGACCATGGGTCTCGGAGTAATCGGTGAACATACATAAAAAAAACACCAAACCGAATGCAGAACCTCCTTCCTCAATGGAATTGAAGTCGGTTAAAAAATTATTAAAATCTGGCTATAATTGTCGCAGCTACATTAAAAAACATGTTGGCACTGCCGAACTATTTCCTTAAAGTGAAAAAATATCAATTTTCTCAATTTTGCAGAATATCCACAGGAGCTTCGGGTAAATTATTGGTCAAATAATCTGAAACCTCTAAATGTCGGAAAAACATCTCTATAGTGACTGAAGTACAAATAATGCTGTCACAAACGTGACCACTACCGAAATTTGTAAAATGTAAATTAAAGCTATAACATGACACACTGGGGTAGGAAGTTAGGGTATGGTATTGGTGGGAATCGCTGTCATAGTGAGATCAGCATTACCTATAAAAAGCCAATTAATACCTTCTGCTGTGTTTGTAGTGGAACACGAATGAAAAGCAGAACCCTAGCCAGTCCGAGTCCTCCACGTCCCCGTCGTCTACCCTGGGAACTGCTGCGACCACGCGAATGCGTGTCCACTGCCGTAGATACGCAGCTGAGCTGAGGAGGCAGGGCAAGGGCGAACATTCTGCGCCTTAAAACAGAATCGATCACTAAGGGAGGATACCCGACATAAAATCGAGCATGTCCGTATGCTTCGCTGTTAATCTCCTGCTTGCTCAATAATCACAGATTAACGAAACCGAAACAGTAACAAACCCGACCGATCATTTACCGACGACTATTGGCATGAAAATACGGACACGAATTGCTTTTTGGAATATACGCACGCTCAGAGATGAAATTAGACTAGCCCAAGCAGAAGCTGAAATGGATACTAGATACAACCTGCAAATACTTGGCCTGAGCGAAGTGCGAAGAAATGGTTTTGGCGAACTGAGAATCTCCAACGTCCTAGAAGACGTGGACTACGCCGATGACCTATGTTTGCTTAGCCATACACGTGCCGACATGCAAGCCAAGCTCGACGATCTGAGATCAGAGGCGGCTAGTATGGGTTTAAAAATCAACACCCGAAAGACCGAAGAGATGCGATCTGGAGTGAAGAACATGACACCTTTGCTGATTGGCACAGAGGTTGTGGAGCGTGTCCACAAATTTACCTACCTCGGTAGCGTCGTG
Source organism: Pammene fasciana (assembly GCA_911728535.1). Classification (NCBI taxonomy): domain Eukaryota; kingdom Metazoa; phylum Arthropoda; class Insecta; order Lepidoptera; family Tortricidae; genus Pammene; species Pammene fasciana. The sequence continues at coordinate 7,212,075 of OU452283.1, forward strand.
TCAGAAACAGGAGGAACAGAAGAGGACATCACTTCACGGATTGCCAAAGCCCGAGCAGCCTTCGCACAACTGCGACCCGTGTGGACATCACGCAAATTGACCCGAAGACTAAAACTCAAAATTTTCGGGTCCAATGTTAAAACTGTATTGCTATACGGCTGCGAAACGTGGAAGGTTACGACGGCAATTTCCAACCAGCTCCAGGTTTTTGTTACCGATGTCTTCGCCGGATTCTCGGTATTTACTGGCCCGAGACTATCTCGAATAGAAACCTCCTAATACGATGTCGCGAAACCCCGATCGACCAACAGATCAAGCGTCGCAAGTGGAACTGGATTGGCCACACGCTCCGGAGGGGTTCCGACCACATACCCAAACAGGCATTGGACTGGAATCCTCAAGGAAAGCGAAAACGAGGTCGTCCCAAACAATCCTGGCGGCGCACAGTTGTTGACGAAGCGAGGAGCATCGGAAAGACTTGGAGCGAAGTCAAGCGAGAAGCGCAAGACCGTTCGGCTTGGAAAGTTACTGTGGACGCCCTCTGCCCCATCTAGGGGACATAGGATCTTAAGTCAAGTAAGTCATGACACACTCACATGTGTGTAGCATCGATCGAAAGCTTATTAAATTTACTACAATACATACATACATACATTGTTTGTAAAAATAATGTATAGTTTAGGAGTTGTTGACAAAAAAAAAATTACAAAAAATCCGTCCTCGCAAGGGAAACGCACAGGTAGATTTCGCATCTTGTCCTTGTGGTTGAATGGATAAGGGCGCTGCATGGTACCGCATGGGATACCAGTTCAAAGTTTTTTTTACATTTTTTTTAGTACGACCTATGTGATATTTAATATGAATTTAACAGTAAAAGTCGGGGCACAAGAATTTCGACCTGCTAAACAAGGCCAAAATCCGCACTTTCAGATTTTTTTTTCATTTTTAGGTAGATTTCGAAAATCTGATCTACCTATTCATTTCTTCGACATAATCGAATTTTGAAAAAAAATCTCTACAGAAGGTCTAGTTATAACCCCCAGATTCAAAAATGACCACTGGTTCAATTTATGTATGTAGATATCCGCAGCCCGATTTTGTCATCACGATAGCGGTCGCATCTTTGCTCCGATTGCTTTTAAACTCGGTACAAACATTGCCCTGGTGTACCTAGGACAAGTTCGTGAACGGGCGGAATAGGGCCAATGGGACGGCTAGGGCCTCACTTTTTATGAAATCAGTTTTTCGGAAATAACTTTTTTCCTATGGAAAATATACCATCCGTTTTCTTTTATTAATATGGCGTGGGACCTGAATATCTATAACTCCTTAAATCATATCTTTAAGAAAATATCGTTAATTTTAGTCGAAATTTAAAAAAACCTAAATTGTTCTGGAGAAAATTCATAACTCCTAAACGGTGAATAATTTTGTCAGCAATATTTTTTATCGAAAGGTCATTTTTTTCTCTAAAATATTCAAAAACTATGTCTGTCGGAAAAATGCATAGTTTTCGAAAAAACAATGAAAAAAAAATCTGAATGTGCGGATTTAGGCCTTATTTAGCAGGTCAAAATTCTTGTGCCCGACTTTTACTGTTAAATTCATGTTAAATATCACATAGGTCGTACTAAAAAAAAGTAAAAAAAAACTTTTAACTGGTATTCCATGCGGTACCATGCAGCGCCCTTATCCATTCATCCACAAGGACAAGATGCGAAATCTACCTTTGCGTTCCCCTTGCGGGGACGGATTTTTTTTCAAGACTTTGAAAATGAACCGGTCCGATTTAGAGATTGTATACGAATGTCCAACTAAACACAAAAATAGTCACAATGATATTGATAATACTTACAGCTTCCTGAAAAAGTCGTTTGAATTAATATACAGGTGGGCACAAGGAAACCGACAGATCTTAACCACGCATTTCTGAGACCAAAAGGAGTAAAAAAAACGTTATATGAATTTAGGTGAATCTCGCCAAAAAATATTTTTTTCCTTTTTTCCATTTTTTTATATTTTGTGCCCATTAAAAGTAAATGTGATTAATAAAATGATCGCCTAAAACAAAATGAAACATTTTTTTTACAAAAAAATAGTTTATGCAAAGTATTCCTAGTCACTTTGATATCTGTCAATAAAGATGTGTAAACTATGCCCAATAGTGGCAACAACGCCATCAAAAGGCGTTTTGTGCTGAGTAATGATAATAATAAGGTTTTTTAAATTGGTATTAACTCTGAAATTAGGCATATCGTCGCTGCGCTTGTAAAATCCGACATGTAAAAAAACACAACTTTACAGGAGACACAAAAAACATGTTTATTTTTTTACTGTATAATAAATCAAAAATCTAAAAATGACAAAAATTAAAGATTCCAATATGACTCTAAATAATGTTAGATTTGAAAATTTTACTAAGTTATTTTAGGAGCTACAATTTTTTTTTCTAGATTTTAAGCACATAGCTGAATTTATTTGTGTTGTAAAAACCGCTATGTGATTATCGAGGCACATAACGGTTTAATATTTCTATAAAGCGACATTTCGAATCGTCACTAAGCGGATTTATACTGCAAATAAATTAAAACCATAAAAATGCGTATACGACTGTTTATTAACACTGCTGAATATATTACATATTTAACTATATATTATTTGTCAAGAACCAATTTCATAAAATATTATATAAAATCCGCTGTGTGCCCATCACAAAGCGCAATATTTATTATAATGCATTCATTGATATAAACAGCTTTGTGATATTTGATCACATAGCGCCTTTGCGCGGCTAATTAAGGCCTTTTTCACATAGCTGATTTTATTTTTTGTGATCCAGTAAACTTAGAAAAAAATGGATTTTTGAGGAATATGCACCTTTAAAAATACTTTTAAATGAAGTCAAAAACCATTTTTCAAAAAAAGTCACATGTCGGATTTTACAAGCGCAGCGACGATATATCAAAGTTTATAGGACATTTTAGTCCCTAAATATGAGCAGGCATACACTGTTAAAATCTGTCGGGTTACTCGAGCCCACTGTGTATAAAACTAATGATTCGGATTAAACAAATAGTTAGTTAATGGAACTCAAAGCAATATTGAAAAATACGGATCTCATGATATGGGATTTATATTAACTTTATATATTATTTTATAATATTTACTCATACAGGATGGTGTCACGTCTATTAATTTTGGTACCACTAAGGAAAGGTCAAATAAATACCACTGTTCAATTTACACGAACATTTTAATGAAAGCAACAAAAAAAAACAAAATAACAGCTAGGTCGCGGGTCTACGAAAACCAACTCTGTTGAACAGTCTATAAGTATTTTTTTCTACTCGTCGACTTTAATCTGTGTATTAGGACTTTATAAACCAGACTTAAACCTTACACATTTAAATGTTGGATACTCTATGGCACTTCCGGGATCATTAAATAGATTTATTAAATAACCCGCCACTAAACTAAAATAATTTTGAAAAGAGAATGTCATTCACATCTCGGTAAAATGAGTGTAGAGTTTGTCCGGAAATAAAAGTGTCATGATTTATATGGGAGCTCATACATTGTACGACACTTTTCTTTTCGGACAGACTCAACTTTATAATTTCCGAACTTAATCTGTCGAAATTTTCTTCTACTTAAACTTGCTTCTACTTTGTGATTGGATTACAAAAAGACCAATCACAACTACAACGACAACTTGGACTCAGTTTATTCTAGCCGTCTCTTTCTACAGTTTCTACTACCGATACAATTATATGTCTATCTCTTTTCGGTAATGTCTGCACAGATAAAAGGATATCTTAATCCAAGATATTTCATTCTTGTATATAAGGAAAATCGATAATTTCTTAAATCAAGTAAAAAATATCTTGAACCAAGTAAGTTCTATCTTGGATCAACAAAATCATACTTGGTTCAACAAAATCATACTTGGTTCAAGAAATTATCGATTTTCCTTATATACAAGAATGAAATATCTTGGATTAAGATATCCTTTTATCTGTGTGTACCACCGAATAGGCCCAGATACAATTACTTCCGGTTTTAAAAATAGTGTTTGACGTTTGAAAATCAATTCTTACTTAATTACTCGTAGAAAAAGTTAAGCTTCGTGGCCTAAACGCGGTACTCGACTGAAAAGCTCTTGATTATGTCACTATTGTATAAAATACTATAGTATACTGCACCTGTGGGAGTGGGGATATCTGCTGATAGCTTTGGCACCGAGCGGTCGTGTCAGGAGCGAGTGTGGTTGTACGGTGTTATCGTGTATTTTACAAGTGGCGAACGAGGAAATTGTAAGTACAATTCGGTTACTGTTTTATCGTTAAATGAAGGAAAGGAATAGTAGGTAAGCAAGTACGCAAAAAAGTTGTAGGTACGAATAAAAGCGGAATCTATACTTCGCTGTGTTGTTTACTCGCTATAAAACTTGCATTTGAATGTAAACAACGACTTTTACCAACATTTAGAAGTTTAGTAGTGGTCAAGGAAGGGTGGTAAATATCATTGTTTATCAAAATATGCACTGGCGGGCCTGCTGGTACAACAATGGCTCGATGCGTTATTGTGTTGTTTACTTGCAACCATAAGTACCTAGATGTCTAAACTTGCTTAACAGTTCAGAAAATTATGATTAGACAAATTGTAATTAAATTCCTTTGACCTCGTAGTAACTACTATAAGGTTTAGTTAAAATACATCGCAACAACTAACTTTTCCAATAATCTATACGTCTATACATATAATATACAGGGTGGAAAGTTAAGTCGGGCCCTGGAGGGAAACTACCTTAAAACGTTGAGATAGCTCAATTAACTGAAAGGAAACATTCTTTTATTTTTAAAAAGAGGCATATATGGATTTACAAATTTTCGAGAAAATGTACAATTCACAAAAAAAACACTCATTTTGTAATTTTTGTCAAAAACAATTTTTATGACAATTCATGACAAACGATCCTATTTCCAACAAGAATACAAACTTCTTAATACCAACCAAATTTACGGCACAAGAGAAGCCATAAATAATGAAAAAAGAAAAATCATACAATTTTAGTATCGAAAAAAGGGAAAATTAGAAAAAAATCTGTGAATGCAGTTTTACTTTTTAGGAAAAATAAAGGAATGTTTCCTTTCACTGTATTGAGCTATCTCAACGTTTTAAGGTAGTTTCCCTCCAGGGCCCGACTTATCTTTCCACCCTGTATACATATAATCTATCTATATCTATATCTATATATCTTTATCTATATCTATCTATCTATACATAAATCTATACATATAATAAAGGTGAAGAGGGTCAAAAATCTGTACGGAGATATTAGTAAAAACCGGCCAAGTGCGAGTCGGACTCGCGCACCGAGGGTTCCGTAAAAACCTATAACAATTGCTATTTCTTATGATTGCGTGGACATGAAAGTTTCGTTTCGCTACAACAGAAAGATATTATAGAGCTGAGTATATGATACGAATTTTAATTTAATACCTCTACGCGTTTACGAGGAAACAGGTAGTAAGTTTAAAATTTAAAAAAATATTTTATGTACGATCTTACTAAAAATGACTACTTTTCGTAATTTTTCCTTTGTCTGTGCTATATGAAGTTTCCTCGTGGCAAGTTTCAAGTTTCTGAGTTTACGGGAAGTACCCTTTAGGTTTTGAGTTTCTTGCGAGTACTCAGCTCCAAAATATGCTAAAATGCTATTTCTTTTGATTGCGTTGACATAAAGATTCGGTTTTGTATACATCTGCAAGGAACTATGACCCTGAGTATTTGACATGAATTTCAATTTAATAACTTCACGCGTTTACGAGGAAAATGGTAGTAAGTTTAAAATTTAAAATATATTTTTTTTGTATGATTTTACTAAAAAGTTCTACTTTTCGTAATTTTTCCTTTGTCTGTGTTATATGAAGTTTCTTCGTGTCAAGTTTCAAGTTTCTGAGTTTACGGGAAGGTTTTGAGTTTCGTGCGAGTACTCAATTTCAAAATATGCAACTTAAATTGCTATTTTTTTTATTGCGTTAAGATAAAAGTTTGGTTTTGATGCATCTGAAAGGTCCTATAGCCTTGAGTCGTCAACGGTGTACAAGCCGTTCGAGTATTTTGGAAAGGAAAGGAAGGATGGAGATAGGTCGATAATCAGAAAACGAGGAAGGATTTGACTTTTTTGAAAGTGGGAAAATATGGGCGTCTTTCCAAATTGAAGGATAGGTGCAGGAAGAAACAGAAAAATTAAGTATAGAGGAAATAATGGGGACGAGCAGGTCAAGGAGAGGGAGGATCATATTACGGCTAACCCAATCAATACCAACGGCATTCGATGTTATGGATAGTATTCTCCTTCTAACGTCACAATCAGTAAAAGATGCAAGAGCAAAAGGAGAACAGTCTGGAGATGAAAGCGAGGAAAGATACTTAAGGGTCTCAACCTTAGCATGGCCACCAAATGTAGCAGAAGTGGAGAAATGTAGATTCAGTTGATCGAAATCTACGTCCTTAGGGCACGAGTTTTGCTGAGACTTGCCACCAACTCCAAAAGACTTTAAGAACTTCCATACTTTAGCAGGGTTCCCATTTTCTACAGACTCATGAATAAGGCGCCTCTGAGCGTCTCGACATATGGTACTGCAACGATTACGTAGCGTGTGGTAGCGAGCTTTGTTAGCATCCGAACGATTAACCCTGAATCTAGCCTTTATTACCATTTAAACCTGTATTAGTATAAGTTACAATACATATGATGTGGTTGTACTTTAATAAAAAAATAAAAATGAAAAAATAAATAGATCGATCGCAACGCCAGGCCATGCTCGTCGATATCACCGTCCCATGTGACGTGAACCTCTTGAAGGCCGAGAAAGACAAGTCCAGCAAGTACCTAGACTCGGCTCACGAGGTAACCGCCATGTGGGAGGTTGATTCGGTGATCATCGTGCCGATAGTTGTTTCTGCGAACGGTCTCATAGCGAAGAGTCTCGACCAACATCTTGAGAGTTTCACTACGGGGTTGTGATCGGATCAAGGGTCAGATTCAGAAGGCGGTAATCCTGGACACGGCGCGCATAGTCCGAAGGTTCCTCTCTCTGCGATGCTAACCACCGGCAGCCTGGGCATTGCTGCGTTGCCGGCAGCACCCTAGGTTAGGTTTTTTTATAATGTGGTTATGTTTTATATTGTTTTTTGTATGCTGTATTTTATTTTACTTTTATATTTATATTGTAAAAAGGCCAAACCTGAGAAAAAAGATAAATAAAGGATAAATAAAGTTCATACAAATCCCATGTCATGTGATCCGTATTTTTCCATAATGCGTTAAGTTTCATTAATTAACATGGTATTAACTTTATTCCATAAAAATAAGATATTATACAAACTTAACTAAGTACTTATAAAATAAAACTATTAAAACTAAATCTTAATTAAAAAAATTAAACGCACACTTACCTAAAACTGCCGCTCCAAACCTTGACCTTTCGGCAAGGTGCCCATCACGCAGGCAGCATTCCCGCGCTGAATCGCTACGGCGAGGCTTTGCGCGAGAAAGCTGCCTGCGCGAGGGTCTCCCGTTGCCTCCCTCAGTTATTTTCCGATTTTCTTCATGAGCCCGCGTGCACCCCTGGCCCATGGACCAAGTTTCTCGACGCCAAACGCTACGAACTCGTAGTTGGCGCCGAGACAGCTGTATTTATTTATTTTGCAACGCTCTCGGGAGCCCGCAGCCGCCCCGGCATGTCGGCCGGTTGCTGAAATGTAGGACGCTGCAAATGTGTCGGCGCACGTGGCGTCCCACACCAGCGCACGGCCCATTTTCCAGGGGATCAATGACATCCCGTCAGGGCGCTTGCCATCGTCCCGCACGATCTGGGGTTCCAGGGCTGCAGGGACGTTGGCACTGACAAGCGCCCTTTCTGAGGATGTCTTTGAGAGAAGCGTGGCGAGAAAAGCGGCCGGCGCCCGAAGAGCAAGATAGGCCGTGGTGGCCAAGCCGATCTACCTGGGCCCCACAGGAAACGCAGCTGTTGTCCGCGCAGATTTCGACCCCAAGACGGAGACCGACGGCAATACGGAGCGTACTTGGGTCAATGAAAGTACCCGTGTTAGGTGAAGGGTAGACAAGAAGCCAGTGCCCTGCCTCCGGTTTGGAAACAGCTAAAAGTTTTGCTAGGCTTTTGCCCGACGATGAGGCCACGAAGTGACTTCAAAGTGGCGGCGGAGGCTATGGTGTCCCAGGCTCTCTGGTACTTGGGTTTGGAAGGTACACTTCGACCCGGCACAACTAGCCAAGCATTCGTGGCCCCTTCCAAGCACGCGATCTCACAGTTTATAGCCGACGAGGCCTTAGGCTGCACGCACGAAAACACGCGACCGGCCGCCGCTGCTAGCGGCTAGACGAGCTATGGCACGAGCGACGAGATCAAAATGTTCAGCAATGTATGAAATTTTATCAAAGCGTTCTCTAAAACAGCGGCGAGTCACGCGCGCGGGTGGCGGCAGGCGGCGGTGTACGAGCGACGAGCTCATTCGGGCGGCGGCGCACGTGCGAGCTAGTGTTGTGACGTGCTGTTATACTTATAGGTCAGTCATTGAATGCTCAAAAAAAGGTATAGAGGGAAACGCTTGGAACACAATTTTTGACTTCGTAACTTCGTTTGGACTAGTTAGGAGGTAAACATATCCAAAGTTATCGGCCGTAGCCCTTGAGCTGGGGGGGGGGGGGGGGGAGAGAGGGATTAGAAGGTCCCATTTTTTGGATTTTCGTAGATAACTCAGTAACGGTGGGTCATACGAAAAGATGTTCTTCTACTAATATCATCCACATCAAATTTTCTACAAATAAGATTCTTTTCACTTTTCTGCTAGTATCAATATTTAATGAGAGATCAGACGTGCTATGGATACAGGACAAGAATGCCGGCAAAGCAACGCTTGAAATGTTCCGGGTTCCCAAGCCACCGAACCTTACCGGTAAGCAAGCCTGGGTCCAAGCCTGCTCGTTAAAATTAACATTCAGAATGGCGTCAATTTGCGATTAACTATTATTAATTAACTATTTGTTGTATAATAAGAACTATTTGTATTCTTTTATGAAAAAAGTTGATAATACTCAATTTTTTTTCTAGCGATAAATATTATTATAGGGACGTATCTTTTTAAAGTTTTTACCACCACAGGATGTATATGGATGTGTTGGACGGTCAAGTTTCTCGGTAATTTTATTTAAAAAAACCAGCCAAGTGCGAGTCGGACTCGCGCACCGAGGGTTCCGTAAAAACCTATAACAATTGCTATTTCTTATGATTGCGTGGACATGAAGGAAGTTTCGTTTTGCTATAGCAGAAAGATATTATAGAGCTGAGTATATGATATGAATTTCAATTTAATATCTCTACGTGTTTACGAGGAAACAGGTAGTAAGTGTAAAATTTAGAAAAAATATTTCATTATACGAGTTTACTAAAAATGTCTACTTTTCGTAATTTTTCCTTTGTCTGTGCTATACGAAGTTTCTTCGTGGCAAGTTTCAAGTTTCTGAGTTTACGGGAAGTACCCTTTAGGTTTTAAGTTTCTTGCGAGTACTCAGCTCCAAAATATGCAACTTAAATTGCTATTTCTTTTGATTGCGTTGACATAAAAGTTTGGTTTTACTACATCTGAAAGGTCCTATAGCCCTGAGTATTTGACATGAATTCATCAACTTAATAACTTTACGCGTTTACGAGGAAAAAGGTAATAAGTTTAAAATGTTCAATATATATTTTTGTATGATTTTACTAAAAAATGTATATTTTTTATAATTTTTCTTTGTCTATGCTATATGACGTTGCTTTGTGCCAAATTTCAAGTTTCTGAGTTCATGGGAAGTACCCCGTAGGTTTTGCGAGTGCCGAAAACTCTAAAATTTGGAGCATAAACGACTGTATCTTTTGATTGCGTTGGCTTTTAAGTTTGATTTTTTCACAGCTTCAAGGGACAATAAACTTGAGTATTTGATATAAATTTCAGCTTGATCTTGATACCACCACGCGTTCTCGAGAAAAATGGTCTTGACAGACAGACAGACAGACGGACAACAAAGTGATCCTATAAGGGTTCCGTTTTTTCCTTTTGAAGTACGGAACCCTGAAAACGTTAAAAGAAAGGGTTATTTTCATACCAGCATGGGCACAGCTAACTGCGAAGCCTCTTCATTCTGAAATATAAAAAACCGGCTAAGAGCATGTCGGGCCTGTTACAATATATCCATTCAAAAAGGTCGTTTGTTAGGGGATACTTGGTGGCGCTTACGTCATTTTACTCGCGACCATAACTCAAAAGCGGCATTTTTTTTTTAATTTATGTATCAAAAGTACAAAACATTTAACAATTTTATGTTACTCGCCAAACTGCGATAACAGTTTGTTGGCGAGACCGCGCTCATTTAATCTAGCGTTAAGTACCTATGTTAAAACGGTATGCTATGAACTACCTACATATTTATCATCTTATACACTAACTTACACACTAAACTTACTACTAATACTTCAACCCTGTGCTATAATTTTACAATTTTTTTTTAATTTAAGCTATTTTTACCTATGTAATTTACTAATATAATTTTTCCAAAAAGATTTTTTTTAATCTACTTTTTAATTCCACTATACTGCATTTTTTCTCTTGTCTTAACCAATCAGTTTCATTATATATTTTTGGTATCATAAATATGTTAGTTCTTTTGCCATAATAGTTTTTAGCAGTATATACGGATATATATTTCTTTGCCCTTATATTTTTAGTTCTATATTTATTTTGTTTCAACACCTTATAGTCATTATTAAAATAGTTTTCTACCGCTATCATATATTGCACCCTTTAATGTATAGGTAATATTTTACATATTTTGTATAACTTCATCACCTCTAAGGTTAATTTTAGTTTTTTTATTGACAAGGTGTTTCATAGATCTTATTTGTAATTTTTTTATTTCATTCAAATATGTTTGAAAAGTTTGACCATAAACACTAAGCCCATAACTAATAACAGAGTCAGCTAAAGCATAATACACAACGAGCATGGTTTTTTTACTAACTACTCTATTCAAGTGATACAACTTAGAACTGAACGAAGCCTAGAACAAACTGCAGTGACATGTGTTTTCCAGTTGAAATGCTTATCAATGTGCATGCCTAAATATTTATATGACTGTACATACTCTAACGGTTCACAGTTACAATTATTATTTGAATGGTTATGTAAACAGTCGTACCCGTGACCGATGACACCAAAGACTTTATAATCAACGTAAACAGCCTTACGATTGTATGGGGAGTAAATGTGCATACATTTAGTTTTAGTTAAGTTTATAATAAGTCCGTTATCATGGGCCCATCTAGTTACATTATCAAGGTCACTTTGAATATTTTTATGAGCTTCATACAGTAAACTCATATCATCCGCATACATGTATACCTTACAATTGTGCACGACGTTGACAACACTGTTGACGAGCATAACGTAGCCGACAGGGCCGTACACCGAGCCGGTCGGGACCCCGAGCGTGACGTCACACTCCGCGCCCGTGGTCCCGGCGAGACTCGTGCGCATGGTCCTGCCCGCTAGGTAGCTGCGGAACCAGTCGTTGACGGGGCCGGCGATGCCACATTCTCTCATCGCCTGGAGCAGCACTTCGTGGTCCAGGGTATCGAACGCTTTTTTATAGTCTATAAAGAGCGCAAGGACTTGCTTACCTTCGTTTAATCGGCTGTTTATTTCTTCTGAGAACTGTGCGAGCGCCGACCCCGTGCTACGGCCCTTTCTAAACCCATGCTGCGCGTCCGTAAGTATGTTATGTTTCTCCAGAAAACCTGTTATTTGTCCGACGACCACTTTTTCAACAATTTTATTAATTACCGATAAGATTGCAATTGGCCTGTAATTAGTGTATTCTGTGATTACAGTTTTTATAAATAGGTCTGATAACAGATTTTTTCAGGTTTTCTGGATAAACACCTTTTAACACACACATATTAACAAAATTAGCCAAAATGGGACATAAATACTTCTTAATTATGCTTAATATCTTGCACTCTAACCTGATCAACGCCTGGCGCTTTTTTTGTGCTCAAATTATTAACAATTTTTTCAATATCAATTGCCGACACTTTTGTATACCTAAAAGACAAATCTATTTTTTTAACATAAGAGTTGCGATCTAGAAATTTAACGTTACATGTGTGTTTTATATTCAAAATTTCACGAGTAAATGTTTCAGAAAATCGATTACATATATTATAAATACTATCTACTTTGCCCAAGTATCGCATAACTACCTCGTCAACATTTAATTCAGTTCGCCCTAACCAGTTGTTAATTGTATTCCAAATTTTTTTATAATCATTTTGGCATTCCTTAATTTCTTGCCTGCGGTACTTATTTTTTGCAATATTTATTAGCTTATTTACCTTATTTCTATACTTAGTGTATTCTAACCTTTTATTCATATTATTTGGTGATGCCTTCCATACTCGAAACAATTCGTCCCTTTTACCTATCATACTATATAACCGCTTGTCTATCCATGGTTGGGTAATCCTACCTGGTTTAACATTTTTTTCGACCTTACTCTCGCGATAAATTGATTTAAATACAAGACAAAGTCTATCATAAAGTAACAAAGGACAACCTATAAGCAATAACTGTGTCCAATCGTAGTTATCCAATCTATCTTTAACGAGCTTATCATCTATTACTAAGCGAGTATTTTTTTGCAATGCATTCGTACAATTCTCACGGTCAAGGTCCAAACTTAAGCCGATCATGTGGTGATCCGATATACCGCACTCTATCACACTCGCAGCCGCGGACGCACAGTCTTGTTGCCGTCTTGTTCGCACCCACACATGGTCTATGCACGATGTCTCCGGGCGCCCGGACACAATAGCCTCCCGTGTTATCTCCGAGCTAGGTATGCCGCATTGTAGGCCGTATCCACACAAGGTGTTTTTGTACTTGATGGTAGCTGCATTTAAATTATTTTTAGATAAGTCTATATTCACGTCTCCGATAATTATCAGGTCTTCACAATTTGGCATGCGTTGAATTAGAAGTTCTAAGTGATGCGTAAATAAATTCTTGTTTTGATGGGGCGGTCTGTAAATGGACAGTAAATTGATTTTTCTATTCTCTAGTTGCAAGACTCCATAAAGCAAATCCATACCGAGACAGTTCACTTCCTCCACAGTGAAGTTAACTTTATTTTTAATATATATTAATATGCCTCCTCCTCTAGTGCTTTGCCTCGTTTTTGCGCAGGTATAGTATCCTTTTATGTTGTAACATGTAACTTCGTCCTGTTTTATGTTAACTTCCGATAGAATAATGACATCTAATTGACATTTACTTTGGTTAATTGTAACTAATAATTCGTTGAAATGCTTACACAGATCGTTACATCTTATATTCAAGTGCAATATGTTAAATTGATTATTTTGCTATTGTTTGATGAACTCCATATTTCTATATTTTTATGTCGTGACTATATTACTTCCGACAAAGTATCAGGAAAAATACTGAATTTTGTTAGCAGGAGAAATCACGTAGTGTGTTCACGCAGCTAATTGCTTAGTAACTAGGCCGTTATATTTTCGATATCTTTTTCACACCTGATTCGATATATCTTGGCTTCATTTTCTTTTCTGGCTAAAATGTTCGAATTTTGTATCCATATATATCTACAGATATCTTTAAGCTGCATTTTAGCGGACCAAAACAGCTGACGCTTAAACTTTGGAAGGTCCTCATTAATGTAAATAGGCTTCTCACTTCCGTTTTCATAGATGTGGCTGTTACTGACCCGGGTCTTTTTGGCTTGGAGCCACCTGTCCCGGGTGGCCCTGCTCCTCAGCTTGACAACGACGGGCTGCGGCTTGGCATCGCCCGCCTTTTCTCGTCCGACCCTCCATGCGTATTTTATGTCGTCAGGATTCAGACTGAGTTTTTTAGCTATTTCTTTAACTATTTCCGTTGTGTTTTCACAATTTTTTCTCTCCAACCCTATGACTTCCACATTTTTCTCTTTTTTCTCCTGTTCTAAGTCTATAATTCTTTCCTCTAACGCCTTGTTGCATTTTTCGAGGTAGGTGTTTCTTTGGTCCAGCGCTTTCATTTTCTTATCGGCTCTTTCTTTGAATTCTATCAACTCCTGGTACTGCGCGGCATAGAATTCCACTGAAGTTTTTACGTCGTCTAATTGTTTTTCAATGTTATGGATTACCTCCAGCTTGTGGTTGACGTCTTTGAGCACAGCTTCTAGTGAAGTCTCGCCCGGCTTAATTTCTATTTTAGCCTTGCTTCCCTCCTGTTTTGTTGCAGCTGGGCTGCCAGATTCCTTCCGAAAACAGTCTTCACACATTTCCTTCTTTGCGCACTTTTTGTGAAGGATAGCATCACAGGTCACCGATTTGCACTTTATCGTCTCATCCTTCGCTAAAGATACAAATAACTTGCACCTTCTGCACTGCACCATTATGATAGATTGAATATCTTTCGTAACTTTAGATAGCACAATATCACACGTTGACACGTCCACTCGCTGAGCGCGCGCGCGCAGATTGCTCAACCGATTTTATTCAATACTAGCTGTGCCCGCGGCTTCGCCCGCGTATATTTAGCGGTTTGGTATTTTCATTGACTATTTCCAGACATTGGTCTGGACTGGTCTGGAGAAAGCGTCAGTAGTATTGACTACTGACGCTTTCTACGCGTTAAATAGTAGGTACATTTTTTGTTACAAATTATTTATTTATCGGCTACATATCACTGGATATAGATAGGTATTTCTACTCTCGGATAGTAGTAGTAGAAAAGCAGATGTGAACAAAATCCGGTGAGTGCTGCGAGGTCCAGATGGGACAGTGTAGCTGCCAAGTTTGTTACTCTTTTAGCACCGTCCGGGGATCACGTGTAGGGTTGTCTAAGGTATTTTCTACGGACGCAAAGTAACATTGACTAATTATTAAGGAAATTTATAAGAAAGCCCAATGCCAAGCACCATTATAGTGTCCATGCACGGAACGTCGTAGCGGGATTTATTTTCAGCAGCAGTATGACAGGGCCGGGTATAAACTTAACGGCCAAATGTATGAGAAGGCCAAAGGCCCAATTGGTACCACGTAGAGCTCAGGCTCTGAACGTCGCAGCGAGAATTTCTTCAGGAGCAGAATGACAGAGCCGAGTATAAACTGAACAGTCAAGTGCCTTCGCAAACGCGAGGGCCGAAGACCCGAGGGTGAGCGGTAATGTATGGGAAGACCAAATGCCAAGTACCGCATAGTGCCCAGGCACGGAAAGTCGCAGCGAGAATTGCTGCAGCAGCAGCATGAAAGGGCCCGGACAATACTCAATGGTCATGTGTCTTCGCGCATCCAAGGGCCTAAGTCCCGAGGAAGCGGCAATGTATGAGAAGGCTAAAGGCCGAATACTACATAGAGCTCAGGCCTAGGCCCGGAACTTCGCAGCGAGAATTTCTTCAGCAGCAGAATGACAGGGCCGGATATAAACTCAATGGCCAAGTGCCTTCGCATTCGCGAGGGCCGAAAACCCCAGGGTGAGCGGCATTGAATGGGAAGGTCAAATGCCAAGTATCGCGTAGCGCCTAGGCACAGAATGTCGCAAGGAGAATTGCTTCAGCAGCAGCCTGAAAGGGATCGGATAAAACTCAATGGTCAAGAATGGTAGCAAACTCGAGGGCCGAAGGCCCGGGCCCGAGGATGAATGGCAATGTATGCGAAGGCCAAAACTACAAAGGGCCCAGGCCCGGAACATTGCAGCGAGAATTTCTTCAGCAGCAGAATGACAGAGCCGGGTACAAACTCAATAGTCAAGTGCCTTCGCGAATGCGAGGGCCGAAGACCCGAGGGTGAGCGATAATGTATGGGAAGGCCAAATGCCAAGTACCGCATAGTGCCCAGGCATGGAACGTCGCAGCGAGAATTGCTTCAGCTGCTGCTGGACAATACTCAACGGTCATGTGTCATCGCGAATCCGAGGGCCTAAGTATGTATGTATGTATGTAAACACTTTATTGTACATAAAAAAGTTACAATAAAACATGATAAAAGAGAAAACAAAGTACAAAGGCGAACTTATCCCTGTAAGGGATCTCTTCCAGTTAACCTTTGAGCAAATGAGAGAAAACTATAAGATAGACAAACAAGCACTATGTACTTAGTGTACGGAAATAAATATCTAAACAAATTATCTACTTAATCTAAGCCTAGGTATAATAAATACATATATAATTATACATATATATATATATAAGCTAAGTCCCGAGAAAGCGGGAATGAATAAGAAGGCTAAAGGCCGAATACTACATAGAGCTCAGGCCCAGTCCCGGAACTTCGCAGCGAGAATTTCTTCAGCAGTAGATTGACAGGGCCGGGTATAAACTCAATAGTCAGGTTCTTCGCGAGCGCCAGGGCAAATGGCCCGCGGGTGAACGGTAATGTATGGAAAGGCCAAATGCCAAGTACTGCAAAGTGCCCAGGCACGGAACGTCGCAGCGAGAATTGCTTTAGCAGTAGTATGAAAGGGACCGGACAATACTCAACGGTCAAGTGTCTTTGCGAATCCAAGGGCCTAAGGCTCGAGGGAGCGGCAATGTATGAGAAGGCCAAAGGCCGAATACCACACAGAGCTCAAGCCCAGTACGTCACAGCCAGAATTTCTTCAGCAGCATAATGACAGGGCCGGGTATAAACTTCGCAAACCCAAGGGTGAGCGGCATTGTATGGGAAGGCCAAAGGCCAAATATCGCATAGCGCCAAGGCACAAAATGTCGCAGCGACAATTGCTTCATCAGCAACCTGAAAGGGATCGGATAATACTCAATGGTCAAGTATATCAGCAAACCCGAGGACCGAAGGCCCGAGGATGAATGGCAATGTATGCGAAGAGCAAAACTACATAGGGCCCAGGCCCGGAACATTGCAAGCCAAGCTCGACGATCTGAGATCAGAGGCGGCTAGTATGGGTTTAAAAATCAACACCCGAAAGACCGAAGAGATGCATTCTGGAGTGAAGAACATGACACCTTTGCTGATTGGCACAGAGGTTGTGGATTGTGGAGCGTGTCCACAAATTTACCTACCTCGGTAGCGTCGTGTCAGAAACAGGAGGAACAGAAGAGGACATCACTTCACGGATTGCCAAAGCCCGAGCAGCCTTCGCACAACTGCGACCCGTGTGGACATCACGTAAATTGACCCGAAGACTAAAACTCAAAATTTTCGGGTCCAATGTTAAAACTGTATTGCTATACGGCTGCGAAACGTGGAAGGTTACGACGGCAATTTCCAACCAGCTCCAGGTTTTTGTTAACCGATGTCTTCGCCGGATTCTCGGTATTTACTGGCCCGAGACTATCTCGAATAGAAACCTCCTAATACGATGTCGCGAAACCCCGATCGACCAACAGATCAAGCGTCGCAAGTGGATCTGGATTGGCCACACGCTCCGGAGGGGTTCCGACCACATACCCAAACAGGCATTGGACTGGAATCCTCAAGGAAAGCGAAAACGAGGTCGTCCCAAACAATCCTGGCGGCGCACAGTTGTTGACGAAGCGAGGAGCATCGGAAAGACTTGGAGCGAAGTCAAGCGAGAAGCGCAAGACCGTTCGGCTTGGAAAGTTACTGTGGACGCCCTCTGCCCCATCTAGGGGACATAGGATCTTAAGTCAAGTAAGTCATGACACACTCACATGTGTGTAGCATCGATCGAAAGCTTATTAAATTTACTACAATACATACATACATACATTGTTTGTAAAAATAATGTATAGTTTAGGAGTTGTTGACAAAAAAAAATTACAAAAAATCCGTCCTCGCAAGGGAAACGCACAGGTAGATTTCGCATCTTGTCCTTGTGGTTGAATGGATAAGGGCGCTGCATGGTACCGCATGGGATACCAGTTCAAAGTTTTTTTTACATTTTTTTTAGTACGACCTATGTGATATTTAATATGAATTTAACAGTAAAAGTCGGGGCACAAGAATTTCGACCTGCTAAACAAGGCCAAAATCCGCACTTTCAGATTTTTTTTTCATTTTTAGGTAGATTTCGAAAATCTGATCTACCTATTCATTTCTTCGACATAATCGAATTTTGAAAAAAAATCTCTACAGAAGGTCTAGTTATAACCCCCAGATTCAAAAATGACCACTGGTTCAATTTATGTATGTAGATATCCGCAGCCCGATTTTGTCATCACGATAGCGGTCGCATCTTTGCTCCGATTGCTTTTAAACTCGGTACAAACATTGCCCTGGTGTACCTAGGACAAGTTCGTGAACGGGCGGAATAGGGCCAATGGGACGGCTAGGGCCTCACTTTTTATGAAATCAGTTTTTCGGAAATAACTTTTTTCCTATGGAAAATATACCATCCGTTTTCTTTTATTAATATGGCGTGGGACCTGAATATCTATAACTCCTTAAATCATATCTTTAAGAAAATATCGTTAATTTTAGTCGAAATTTAAAAAAACCTAAATTGTTCTGGAGAAAATTCATAACTCCTAAACGGTGAATAATTTTGTCAGCAATATTTTTTATCGAAAGGTCATTTTTTTCTCTAAAATATTCAAAAACTATGTCTGTCGGAAAAATGCATAGTTTTCGAAAAAACAATGAAAAAAAAATCTGAATGTGCGGATTTAGGCCTTGTTTAGCAGGTCAAAATTCTTGTGCCCGACTTTTACTGTTAAATTCATGTTAAATATCACATAGGTCGTACTAAAAAAAAGTAAAAAAAAACTTTTAACTGGTATTCCATGCGGTACCATGCAGCGCCCTTATCCATTCATCCACAAGGACAAGATGCGAAATCTACCTTTGCGTTCCCCTTGCGGGGACGGATTTTTTTTCAAGACTTTGAAAATGAACCGGTCCGATTTAGAGATTGTATACGAATGTCCAACTAAACACAAAAATAGTCACAATGATATTGATAATACTTACAGCTTCCTGAAAAAGTCGTTTGAATTAATATACAGGGTGGGCACAAGGAAACCGACAGATCTTAACCACGCATTTCTGAGACCAAAAGGAGTAAAAAAAACGTTATATGAATTTAGGTGAATCTCGCCAAAAAATATTTTTTTCCTTTTTTTCATTTTTTTTATGTTTTGTGCCCATTAAAAGTAAATGTGATTAATAAAATGATCGCCTAAAACAAAATGAAACATTTTTTTTACAAAAAAATAGTTTATGCAAAGTATTCCTAGTCACTTTGATATCTGTCAATAAAGATGTGTAAACTATGCCCAATAGTGGCAACAACGCCATCAAAAGGCGTTTTGTGCTGAGTAATAATAATAATAAGGTTTTTTAAATTGGTATTAACTCTGAAATTAGGCATATCGTCGCTGCGCTTGTAAAATCCGACATGTAAAATAACACAACTTTACAGGAGACACAAAAAACATGTTTATTTTTTTACTGTATAATAAATCAAAAATCTAAAAATGACAAAAATTAAAGATTCCAATATGACTCTAAATAATGTTAGATTTGAAAATTTTACTAAGTTATTTTAGGAGCTACAATTTTTTTTTCTAGATTTTAAGCACATAGCTGAATTTATTAATTTTTTTTTTTTTTTTATTTATATTCAGGACAACAACAGCCTTAAATAAGAATATTACATACAAATGGTTACATAACTGATGGCCAATAACAGTTATCCCTAAATTACATGCTAAATGATTGTAAGTATTATTGGTAGGAAACAGTACAAGAATGACAGTGTGCATGTGCAAGTCAAACAAATTGCTCGTCGCAAGTAAGAAAATTGACCAATAAAAGACGTTATAACAATAAAATCAAATTCCCGGAACTTCGCAGCGAGAATTTCTTCAGCAGTAGATTGACAGGGCCGGGTATAAACTCAATAGTCAGGTTCTTCGCGAGCGCCAGGGCAAATGGCCCGCGGGTGAACGGTAATGTATGGAAAGGCCAAATGCCAAGTACTGCAAAGTGCCCAGGCACGGAACGTCGCAGCGAGAATTGCTTTAGCAGTAGTATGAAAGGGACCGGACAATACTCAACGGTCAAGTGTCTTTGCGAATCCAAGGGCCTAAGGCTCGAGGGAGCGGCAATGTATGAGAAGGCCAAAGGCCGAATACCACACAGAGCTCAAGCCCAGTACGTCACAGCCAGAATTTCTTCAGCAGCATAATGACAGGGCCGGGTATAAACTTCGCAAACCCAAGGGTGAGCGGCATTGTATGGGAAGGCCAAAGGCCAAATATCGCATAGCGCCAAGGCACAAAATGTCGCAGCGACAATTGCTTCATCAGCAACCTGAAAGGGATCGGATAATACTCAATGGTCTCGACGATCTGAGATCAGAGGCGGCTAGTATGGGTTTAAAAATCAACACCCGAAAGACCGAAGAGATGCAATCTGGAGTGAAGAACATGACACCTTTGCTGATTGGCACAGAGGTTGTGGATTGTGGAGCGTGTCCACAAATTTACCTACCTCGGTAGCGTCGTGTCAGAAACAGGAGGAACAGAAGAGGACATCACTTCACGGATTGCCAAAGCCCGAGCAGCCTTCGCACAACTGCGACCCGTGTGGACATCACGCAAATTGACCCGAAGACTAAAACTCAAAATTTTCGGGTCCAATGTTAAAACTGTATTGCTATACGGCTGCGAAACGTGGAAGGTTACGACGGCAATTTCCAACCAGCTCCAGGTTTTTGTTAACCGATGTCTTCGCCGGATTCTCGGTATTTACTGGCCCGAGACTATCTCGAATAGAAACCTCCTAATACGATGTCGCGAAACCCCGATCGACCAACAGATCAAGCGTCGCAAGTGGATCTGGATTGGCCACACGCTCCGGAGGGGTTCCGACCACATACCCAAACAGGCATTGGACTGGAATCCTCAAGGAAAGCGAAAACGAGGTCGTCCCAAACAATCCTGGCGGCGCACAGTTGTTGACGAAGCGAGGAGCATCGGAAAGACTTGGAGCGAAGTCAAGCGAGAAGCGCAAGACCGTTCGGCTTGGAAAGTTACTGTGGACGCCCTCTGCCCCATCTAGGGGACATAGGATCTTAAGTCAAGTAAGTCATGACACACTCACATGTGTGTAGCATCGATCGAAAGCTTATTAAATTTACTACAATACATACATACATACATTGTTTGTAAAAATAATGTATAGTTTAGGAGTTGTTGACAAAAAAAAATTACAAAAAATCCGTCCTCGCAAGGGGAACGCACAGGTAGATTTCGCATGTTGTCCTTGTGGTTGAATGGATAAGGGCGCTGCATGGTACCGCATGGGATACCAGTTCAAAGTTTTTTTTACAATTTTTTTTAGTACGACCTATGTGATATTTAATATGAATTTAACAGTA
Source organism: Pammene fasciana (assembly GCA_911728535.1). Taxonomy (NCBI): domain Eukaryota; kingdom Metazoa; phylum Arthropoda; class Insecta; order Lepidoptera; family Tortricidae; genus Pammene; species Pammene fasciana. The sequence continues at coordinate 7,233,504 of OU452283.1, forward strand.
AAAGTCGGGGCACATGAATTTCGACCTGCTAAACAAGGCCAAAATCCGCACTTTCAGATTTTTTTTTCATTTTTAGGTAGATTTCGAAAATCGGATCTACCTATTCATTTCTCTGACATAATCGAATTTTGAAAAAAAATCTCTACAGAAGGTCTAGTTATAACCCCCAGATTCAAAAATGACCACTGGTTCAATTTATGTATGTAGATATCCGCAGCCCGATTTTGTCATCACGATAGCGGTCGCATCTTTGCTCCGATTGCTTTTAAACTCGGTACAAACATTGCCCTGGTGTACCTAGGACAAGTTCGTGAACGGGCGGAATAGGGCCAATGGGACGGCTAGGGCCTCACTTTTTATGAAATCAGTTTTTCGGAAATAACTTTTTTCCTATGGAAAATATACCATCCGTTTTCTTTTATTAATATGGCGTGGGACCTGAATATCTATAACTCCTTAAATCATATCTTTAAGAAAATATCGTTAATTTTAGTCGAAATTTAAAAAAACCTAAATTGTTCTGGAGAAAATTCATAACTCCTAAACGGTGAATAATTTTGTCAGCAATATTTTTTATCGAAAGGTCATTTTTTTCTCTAAAATATTCAAAAACTATGTCTGTCGGAAAAATGCATAGTTTTCGAAAAAACAATGAAAAAAAAATCTGAATGTGCGGATTTAGGCCTTGTTTAGCAGGTCAAAATTCTTGTGCCCGACTTTTACTGTTAAATTCATGTTAAATATCACATAGGTCGTACTAAAAAAAAGTAAAAAAAAACTTTTAACTGGTATTCCATGCGGTACCATGCAGCGCCCTTATCCATTCATCCACAAGGACAAGATGCGAAATCTACCTTTGCGTTCCCCTTGCGGGGACGGATTTTTTTTCAAGACTTTGAAAATGAACCGGTCCGATTTAGAGATTGTATACGAATGTCCAACTAAACACAAAAATAGTCACAATGATATTGATAATACTTACAGCTTCCTGAAAAAGTCGTTTGAATTAATATACAGGGTGGGCACAAGGAAACCGACAGATCTTAACCACGCATTTCTGAGACCAAAAGGAGTAAAAAAAACGTTATATGAATTTAGGTGAATCTCGCCAAAAAATATTTTTTTCCTTTTTTTCATTTTTTTTATGTTTTGTGCCCATTAAAAGTAAATGTGATTAATAAAATGATCGCCTAAAACAAAATGAAACATTTTTTTTACAAAAAAATAGTTTATGCAAAGTATTCCTAGTCACTTTGATATCTGTCAATAAAGATGTGTAAACTATGCCCAATAGTGGCAACAACGCCATCAAAAGGCGTTTTGTGCTGAGTAATAATAATAATAAGGTTTTTTAAATTGGTATTAACTCTGAAATTAGGCATATCGTCGCTGCGCTTGTAAAATCCGACATGTAAAATAACACAACTTTACAGGAGACACAAAAAACATGTTTATTTTTTTACTGTATAATAAATCAAAAATCTAAAAATGACAAAAATTAAAGATTCCAATATGACTCTAAATAATGTTAGATTTGAAAATTTTACTAAGTTATTTTAGGAGCTACAATTTTTTTTTCTAGATTTTAAGCACATAGCTGAATTTATTAATTTTTTTTTTTTTTTTTTATTTATATTCAGGACAACAACAGCCTTAAATAAGAATATTACATACAAATGGTTACATAACTGATGGCCAATAACAGTTATCCCTAAATTACATGCTAAATGATTGTAAGTATTATTGGTAGGAAACAGTACAAGAATGACAGTGTGCATGTGCAAGTCAAACAAATTGCTCGTCGCAAGTAAGAAAATTGACCAATAAAAGACGTTATAACAATAAAATCAAATTCCCGGAACTTCGCAGCGAGAATTTCTTCAGCAGTAGATTGACAGGGCCGGGTATAAACTCAATAGTCAGGTTCTTCGCGAGCGCCAGGGCAAATGGCCCGCGGGTGAACGGTAATGTATGGAAAGGCCAAATGCCAAGTACTGCAAAGTGCCCAGGCACGGAACGTCGCAGCGAGAATTGCTTTAGCAGTAGTATGAAAGGGACCGGACAATACTCAACGGTCAAGTGTCTTTGCGAATCCAAGGGCCTAAGGCTCGAGGGAGCGGCAATGTATGAGAAGGCCAAAGGCCGAATACCACACAGAGCTCAAGCCCAGTACGTCACAGCCAGAATTTCTTCAACAGCATAATGACAGGGCCGGGTATAAACTTCGCAAACCCAAGGGTGAGCGGCATTGTATGGGAAGGCCAAAGGCCAAGTATCGCATAGCGCCAAGGCACAAAATGTCGCAGCGACAATTGCTTCATCAGCAACCTGAAAGGGATCGGATAATACTCAATGATCAAGTATATCAGCAAACCCGAGGACCGAAGGCCCGAGGATGAATGGCAATGTATGCGAAGAGCAAAACTACATAGGGCCCAGGCCCGGAACATTGCAAGCCAAGCTCGACGATCTGAGATCAGAGGCGGCTAGTATGGGTTTAAAAATCAACACCCGAAAGACCGAAGAGATGCAATCTGGAGTGAAGAACATGACACCTTTGCTGATTGGCACAGAGGTTGTGGATTGTGGAGCGTGTCCACAAATTTACCTACCTCGGTAGCGTCGTGTCAGAAACAGGAGGAACAGAAGAGGACATCACTTCACGGATTGCCAAAGCCCGAGCAGCCTTCGCACAACTGCGACCCGTGTGGACATCACGCAAATTGACCCGAAGACTAAAACTCAAAATTTTCGGGTCCAATGTTAAAACTGTATTGCTATACGGCTGCGAAACGTGGAAGGTTACGACGGCAATTTCCAACCAGCTCCAGGTTTTTGTTAACCGATGTCTTCGCCGGATTCTCGGTATTTACTGGCCCGAGACTATCTCGAATAGAAACCTCCTAATACGATGTCGCGAAACCCCGATCGACCAACAGATCAAGCGTCGCAAGTGGATCTGGATTGGCCACACGCTCCGGAGGGGTTCCGACCACATACCCAAACAGGCATTGGACTGGAATCCTCAAGGAAAGCGAAAACGAGGTCGTCCCAAACAATCCTGGCGGCGCACAGTTGTTGACGAAGCGAGGAGCATCGGAAAGACTTGGAGCGAAGTCAAGCGAGAAGCGCAAGACCGTTCGGCTTGGAAAGTTACTGTGGACGCCCTCTGCCCCATCTAGGGGACATAGGATCTTAAGTCAAGTAAGTCATGACACACTCACATGTGTGTAGCATCGATCGAAAGCTTATTAAATTTACTACAATACATACATACATACATTGTTTGTAAAAATAATGTATAGTTTAGGAGTTGTTGACAAAAAAAAAATAAAAAAAATCCGTCCTCGCAAGGGGAACGCACAGGTAGATTTCGCATCTTGTCCTTGTGGTTGAATGGATAAGGGCGCTGCATGGTACCGCATGGGATACCAGTTCAAAGTTTTTTTTACAATTTTTTTTAGTACGACCTATGTGATATTTAATATGAATTTAACAGTAAAAGTCGGGGCACATGAATTTCGACCTGCTAAACAAGGCCAAAATCCGCACTTTCAGATTTTTTTTTCATTTTTAGGTAGATTTCGAAAATCGGATCTACCTATTCATTTCTCTGACATAATCGAATTTTGAAAAAAAATCTCTACAGAAGGTCTAGTTATAACCCCCAGATTCAAAAATGACCACTGGTTCAATTTATGTATGTAGATATCCGCAGCCCGATTTTGTCATCACGATAGCGGTCGCATCTTTGCTCCGATTGCTTTTAAACTCGGTACAAACATTGCCCTGGTGTACCTAGGACAAGTTCGTGAACGGGCGGAATAGGGCCAATGGGACGGCTAGGGCCTCACTTTTTATGAAATCAGTTTTTCGGAAATAACTTTTTTCCTATGGAAAATATACCATCCGTTTTCTTTTATTAATATGGCGTGGGACCTGAATATCTATAACTCCTTAAATCATATCTTTAAGAAAATATCGTTAATTTTAGTCGAAATTTAAAAAAACCTAAATTGTTCTGGAGAAAATTCATAACTCCTAAACGGTGAATAATTTTGTCAGCAATATTTTTTATCGAAAGGTCATTTTTTTCTCTAAAATATTCAAAAACTATGTCTGTCGGAAAAATGCATAGTTTTCGAAAAAACAATGAAAAAAAAATCTGAATGTGCGGATTTAGGCCTTGTTTAGCAGGTCAAAATTCTTGTGCCCGACTTTTACTGTTAAATTCATGTTAAATATCACATAGGTCGTACTAAAAAAAAGTAAAAAAAAACTTTTAACTGGTATTCCATGCGGTACCATGCAGCGCCCTTATCCATTCATCCACAAGGACAAGATGCGAAATCTACCTTTGCGTTCCCCTTGCGGGGACGGATTTTTTTTCAAGACTTTGAAAATGAACCGGTCCGATTTAGAGATTGTATACGAATGTCCAACTAAACACAAAAATAGTCACAATGATATTGATAATACTTACAGCTTCCTGAAAAAGTCGTTTGAATTAATATACAGGGTGGGCACAAGGAAACCGACAGATCTTAACCACGCATTTCTGAGACCAAAAGGAGTAAAAAAAACGTTATATGAATTTAGGTGAATCTCGCCAATAAATATTTTTTTCCTTTTTTTCATTTTTTTTATGTTTTGTGCCCATTAAAAGTAAATGTGATTAATAAAATGATCGCCTAAAACAAAATGAAACATTTTTTTTACAAAAAAATAGTTTATGCAAAGTATTCCTAGTCACTTTGATATCTGTCAATAAAGATGTGTAAACTATGCCCAATAGTGGCAACAACGCCATCAAAAGGCGTTTTGTGCTGAGTAATAATAATAATAAGGTTTTTTAAATTGGTATTAACTCTGAAATTAGGCATATCGTCGCTGCGCTTGTAAAATCCGACATGTAAAATAACACAACTTTACAGGAGACACAAAAAACATGTTTATTTTTTTACTGTATAATAAATCAAAAATCTAAAAATGACAAAAATTAAAGATTCCAATATGACTCTAAATAATGTTAGATTTGAAAATTTTACTAAGTTATTTTAGGAGCTACAATTTTTTTTTCTAGATTTTAAGCACATAGCTGAATTTATTAATTTTTTTTTTTTTTTTTTATTTATATTCAGGACAACAACAGCCTTAAATAAGAATATTACATACAAATGGTTACATAACTGATGGCCAATAACAGTTATCCCTAAATTACATGCTAAATGATTGTAAGTATTATTGGTAGGAAACAGTACAAGAATGACAGTGTGCATGTGCAAGTCAAACAAATTGCTCGTCGCAAGTAAGAAAATTGACCAATAAAAGACGTTATAACAATAAAATCAAATTCCCGGAACTTCGCAGCGAGAATTTCTTCAGCAGTAGATTGACAGGGCCGGGTATAAACTCAATAGTCAGGTTCTTCGCGAGCGCCAGGGCAAATGGCCCGCGGGTGAACGGTAATGTATGGAAAGGCCAAATGCCAAGTACTGCAAAGTGCCCAGGCACGGAACGTCGCAGCGAGAATTGCTTTAGCAGTAGTATGAAAGGGACCGGACAATACTCAACGGTCAAGTGTCTTTGCGAATCCAAGGGCCTAAGGCTCGAGGGAGCGGCAATGTATGAGAAGGCCAAAGGCCGAATACCACACAGAGCTCAAGCCCAGTACGTCACAGCCAGAATTTCTTCAGCAGCATAATGACAGGGCCGGGTATAAACTTCGCAAACCCAAGGGTGAGCGGCATTGTATGGGAAGGCCAAAGGCCAAGTATCGCATAGCGCCAAGGCACAAAATGTCGCAGCGACAATTGCTTCATCAGCAACCTGAAAGGGATCGGATAATACTCAATGATCAAGTATATCAGCAAACCCGAGGACCGAAGGCCCGAGGATGAATGGCAATGTATGCGAAGAGCAAAACTACATAGGGCCCAGGCCCGGAACATTGCAAGCCAAGCTCGACGATCTGAGATCAGAGGCGGCTAGTATGGGTTTAAAAATCAACACCCGAAAGACCGAAGAGATGCAATCTGGAGTGAAGAACATGACACCTTTGCTGATTGGCACAGAGGTTGTGGATTGTGGAGCGTGTCCACAAATTTACCTACCTCGGTAGCGTCGTGTCAGAAACAGGAGGAACAGAAGAGGACATCACTTCACGGATTGCCAAAGCCCGAGCAGCCTTCGCACAACTGCGACCCGTGTGGACATCACGCAAATTGACCCGAAGACTAAAACTCAAAATTTTCGGGTCCAATGTTAAAACTGTATTGCTATACGGCTGCGAAACGTGGAAGGTTACGACGGCAATTTCCAACCAGCTCCAGGTTTTTGTTAACCGATGTCTTCGCCGGATTCTCGGTATTTACTGGCCCGAGACTATCTCGAATAGAAACCTCCTAATACGATGTCGCGAAACCCCGATCGACCAACAGATCAAGCGTCGCAAGTGGATCTGGATTGGCCACACGCTCCGGAGGGGTTCCGACCACATACCCAAACAGGCATTGGACTGGAATCCTCAAGGAAAGCGAAAACGAGGTCGTCCCAAACAATCCTGGCGGCGCACAGTTGTTGACGAAGCGAGGAGCATCGGAAAGACTTGGAGCGAAGTCAAGCGAGAAGCGCAAGACCGTTCGGCTTGGAAAGTTACTGTGGACGCCCTCTGCCCCATCTAGGGGACATAGGATCTTAAGTCAAGTAAGTCATGACACACTCACATGTGTGTAGCATCGATCGAAAGCTTATTAAATTTACTACAATACATACATACATACATTGTTTGTAAAAATAATGTATAGTTTAGGAGTTGTTGACAAAAAAAAAATAAAAAAAATCCGTCCTCGCAAGGGGAACGCACAGGTAGATTTCGCATCTTGTCCTTGTGGTTGAATGGATAAGGGCGCTGCATGGTACCGCATGGGATACCAGTTCAAAGTTTTTTTTACAATTTTTTTTAGTACGACCTATGTGATATTTAATATGAATTTAACAGTAAAAGTCGGGGCACATGAATTTCGACCTGCTAAACAAGGCCAAAATCCGCACTTTCAGATTTTTTTTTCATTTTTAGGTAGATTTCGAAAATCGGATCTACCTATTCATTTCTCTGACATAATCGAATTTTGAAAAAAAATCTCTACAGAAGGTCTAGTTATAACCCCCAGATTCAAAAATGACCACTGGTTCAATTTATGTATGTAGATATCCGCAGCCCGATTTTGTCATCACGATAGCGGTCGCATCTTTGCTCCGATTGCTTTTAAACTCGGTACAAACATTGCCCTGGTGTACCTAGGACAAGTTCGTGAACGGGCGGAATAGGGCCAATGGGACGGCTAGGGCCTCACTTTTTATGAAATCAGTTTTTCGGAAATAACTTTTTTCCTATGGAAAATATACCATCCGTTTTCTTTTATTAATATGGCGTGGGACCTGAATATCTATAACTCCTTAAATCATATCTTTAAGAAAATATCGTTAATTTTAGTCGAAATTTAAAAAAACCTAAATTGTTCTGGAGAAAATTCATAACTCCTAAACGGTGAATAATTTTGTCAGCAATATTTTTTATCGAAAGGTCATTTTTTTCTCTAAAATATTCAAAAACTATGTCTGTCGGAAAAATGCATAGTTTTCGAAAAAACAATGAAAAAAAAATCTGAATGTGCGGATTTAGGCCTTGTTTAGCAGGTCAAAATTCTTGTGCCCGACTTTTACTGTTAAATTCATGTTAAATATCACATAGGTCGTACTAAAAAAAAGTAAAAAAAAACTTTTAACTGGTATTCCATGCGGTACCATGCAGCGCCCTTATCCATTCATCCACAAGGACAAGATGCGAAATCTACCTTTGCGTTCCCCTTGCGGGGACGGATTTTTTTTCAAGACTTTGAAAATGAACCGGTCCGATTTAGAGATTGTATACGAATGTCCAACTAAACACAAAAATAGTCACAATGATATTGATAATACTTACAGCTTCCTGAAAAAGTCGTTTGAATTAATATACAGGGTGGGCACAAGGAAACCGACAGATCTTAACCACGCATTTCTGAGACCAAAAGGAGTAAAAAAAACGTTATATGAATTTAGGTGAATCTCGCCAAAAAATATTTTTTTCCTTTTTTTCATTTTTTTTTATGTTTTGTGCCCATTAAAAGTAAATGTGATTAATAAAATGATCGCCTAAAACAAAATGAAACATTTTTTTTACAAAAAAATAGTTTATGCAAAGTATTCCTAGTCACTTTGATATCTGTCAATAAAGATGTGTAAACTATGCCCAATAGTGGCAACAACGCCATCAAAAGGCGTTTTGTGCTGAGTAATAATAATAATAAGGTTTTTTTAAATTGGTATTAACTCTGAAATTAGGCATATCGTCGCTGCGCTTGTAAAATCCGACATGTAAAATAACACAACTTTACAGGAGACACAAAAAACATGTTTATTTTTTTACTGTATAATAAATCAAAAATCTAAAAATGACAAAAATTAAAGATTCCAATATGACTCTAAATAATGTTAGATTTGAAAATTTTACTAAGTTATTTTAGGAGCTACAATTTTTTTTTCTAGATTTTAAGCACATAGCTGAATTTATTTATTTATTTATTTTTTATTTTTTATTTATATTCAGGACAACAACAGCCTTAAATAAGAATATTACATACAAATGGTTACATAACTGATGGCCAATAACAGTTATCCCTAAATTACATGCTAAATGATTGTAAGTATTATTGGTAGGAAACAGTACAAGAATGACAGTGTGCATGTGCAAGTCAAACAAATTGCTCGTCGCAAGTAAGAAAATTGACCAATAAAAGACGTTATAACAATAAAATCAAGATATGTTTCCACTGGTACCCTGAATAAACAGTTGTAGGCCTGTAAGTGTTATTTTAAACTTATAATTAATGTCAATATCAACTATACAGGATATATTTAATTACATAAAAAGAAATCTTAAAGGGAAGTATATCACTCCAATACAAAGCCATAACATAGACCAACTTTAACTGCTGAATTGATTGTGTTGATTTATTACATTATTATTAACTATTTATACTTTCCGAAAAGTGTCGTGCATATATTATTCATATATTTATTTTTAGATTGAGAGAAGAGATCCACAGTATAGAATGCTAAGTTATGTAAGCGAGGGATACGTGATAACACAGCATTGTCACCGTAATTAGTCGCGTGAAAGGGGACATGAAATAGGCCGGTATGTCTTGTGCGACGTTTTGGGACTCGGAATGATAGACCGGATAACAGTTCAGGGCAATCGATACGATTATTTAGTAAATCAAAGAGTAAGCTCATGTCAGACAGTTTACGCCTGTCTTCTAGTGATAAAAGATTATATTGTCTACATTTATCAGCATATGAGGAAGATGGAATAGATTTTTTAAACTTATAATTTAATTGTGTCAAAAATTTACTTTGAATCCTTTCAATACGATCTTTGTGTATGGCGTAATTGACGGACCATATCGATGAGGCGTATTCTAAGACACTTCTGACATATGCGTAATATACTATCTTCAGGCTTAGTACATCTGAAAAAGGTTTGCACGTCCTCATCACGAAGCCGAGATTACGATACGATTTATTTACGATAAGGTCAACATGCTCCCTCATTGTCATTTTGGTGTCGAGCATAACTCCCAGGTCACGAACAACTTCAACCCTTTGTACCACGGTACCGTTAAGATTATATGAGGATATGATTGGTGCAGTACGGCGAGTGAAGGATATGCACTGACACTTATTAGTACTGAGGGATATCTTGTTCAGGGAGTAATAATGAGCTAGGTTGTTGAGATCACTTTGCAGACGATTACAATCCTCAATGGTTTTGACACTGATGAATATTTTTTTATCATCTGCATATAACAGGTGACGGGCATTATTTAAGCATTGACTTATATCATATATATAAGCAATGTACAGAAGAGGTCCAAGATGAGATCCCTGGGGAACACCGGAGGGTATCGTAATGTAATTAGACCTGTAACCTCCCAGAATCACGGCTTGGGATCGATTGGTAAGGTAGGATTTGATCCAACGGAGTAAATCACCATGAATTCCTAATGCTTCGAGCTTTGTTAGAAGGATGGCATGATCTACACGGTCAAACGCTTTTTCAAAATCCGTATATATCACATCCACCTGTCCTCCTCCCTCCATTTCCGTTAAGATATAATTTGTGAAACAGGCCAGATTAGAAACGGTCGAACGTCCTTTTAAGAATCCATGCTGAGTATTTGAAACACCGCTACTTATGATAGGGTATATGCTATGTACAACAATTGACTCGAAGAGTTTGCCCATTGTATTGAGGATAGATATAGGTCTGTAATTATCTATATTGGTTTTTGCACCTTTTTTATGAACGGGAATAATATGAGCTTTTTTCCATAAAGAAGGAAAAATGCAGTACTTTAATGATTGATGGAAAATAATGGTTAGAGGAACTGCTAGGCTTTCTGCGCAGGATGAGAGAAAAATGGGCGGGACGCCATCACAGCCTGATCCTTTATTTCTATCTAGTGATTTTAAAAACTTTAAGACAGTATCAAAAGAAATGTCAATTCCGCAGAGACCTTTACTTCGATAAGAGCTCTGGGGATCAGTTGCGGGGTTAGAACAGCTCGCTGGGGCAAAAACGCTTTCAAAGAAATTCTTAAATGCATTACATATTTCCTTACCATCATTATAGGTACGATTGTTCAGTTTAAAATTGCTAGGGTAGTTAGATCCACCTCTCTTAGATTTAACATACTTCCAGAAAAATTTAGGGGAACGCTTAATGTAAAATTCCGTGTTACGAGTAAAACGCTGAAAACACTCTTCCTGCACGCGCTTCTGTCTAGCTCTAAGCAATGAGAATTCATCGTAGTCACGCGGATTTGCAAATCGTTTCCACTTTTTATGTAGCTTTGATTTTTCACGTAGTATTTTTATGAGTGCAGTATTATACCAAATCGGATAGGATTGTTTATTTGGATAAGATAAGGGAACAAATAGTGAAAAACATTCGTTAAGTTTAGCGTAGAATATATCAACCGATTTGTTTACGTCGTTGGTACTTAAGATATATACCCAGTCTATACTACTTAAATGTGAGTTAATTTTTTCGTAGTCGGCTTTAAAGAAATTAAAGCGGGGGGTATTATTTGCTTTTAAAGGTACTACGTATAAGTCTAAAATTTCGACGGTGATAGCGGGGTGATAGATATCTAATTTTGTAATCGGGTTGCATTTATCCACTAATAACGGGAGATTACTAAAACACAAATCAAGTGTATTATTACAGGAGTTTTTAATAAAGTTATATTGCGTTATGCCTTGATACTGTAAGTCCTCTGCGAATGACAATGCAGCGTTTTGATAATCAGTTTTACCCTGATTTTGTAAGTTGAAACCATAATCACTACACCACGATAAACATGGTAGGTTAAAATCACCTAACAATAGAAAATTACAAGTCGGATACGATTACAAGTCGGATACTAAAAACGGTGTTGTAAAAACCGCTATGTGATTATCGAGGCACATAACGGTTTAATATTTCTATAAAGCGACATTTCGAATCGTCACTAAGCGGATTTATACTGCAAATAAATTAAAACCATAAAAATGCGTATACGACTGTTTATTAACACTGCTGAATATATTACATATTTAACTATATATTATTTGTCAAGAACCAATTTCATAAAATATTATATAAAATCCGCTGTGTGCCCTTCACAAAGCGCAATATTTATTATAATGCATTCATTGATATAAACAGCTTTGTGATATTTGATCACATAGCGCCTTTGCGCGGCTAATTAAGGCCTTTTTCACATAGCTGATTTTATTTTTTTGTGATCCAGTAAACTTAGAAAAAAATAGATTTTTGAGGAATATGTACCTTTAAAAATACTTTTGAATGAAGTCAAAAACCATTTTTCAAAAAAAGTCACATGTCGGATTTTACAAGCGCAGCGACGATATATCAAAGTTTATAGGACATTTTAGTCCCTAAATATGAGCAGGCATACACTGTTAAAATCTGTCGGGTTACTCGAGCCCACTGGGTATAAAACTAATGATTCGGATTAAACAAATAGTTAGTTAATGGAACTCAAAGCAATATTGAAAAATACGGATCTCATGATATGGGATTTATATTAACTTTATATATTATTTTATAATATTTACTCATACAGGATGGTGTCACGTCTATTAATTTTGGTACCACTAAGGAAAGGTCAAATAAATACCACTGTTCAATTAACACGAACATTTTAATGAAAGCAACAAAAAAAAACAAAATAACAGCTAGGTCGCGGGTCTACGAAAACCAACTCTGTTGAACAGTCTATTAGTATTTTTTTCTACTCGTCGACTTTAATCTGTGTATTAGGACTTTATAAACCAGACTTAAACCTTACACATTTAAATGTTGGATAGTCTATGGCACTTCCGGGATCATTAAATAGATTTATTAAATAACCCGCCACTAAACTAAAATAATTTTGAAAAGAGAATGTCATTCACATCTCGGTAAAATGAGTGTAGAGTTTGTCCGGAAATAAAAGTGTCATGATTTATATGGGAGCTCATACATTGTACGACACTTTTCTTTTCGGACAGACTCAACTTTATAATTTCCGAACTTAATCTGTCGAAATTTTCTTCTACTTAAACTTGCTTCTACTTTGTGATTGGATTACAAAAAGACCAATCACAACTACAACGACAACTTGGACTCAGTTTATTCTAGCCGTCTCTTTCTACAGTTTCTACTACCGATACAATTATATGTCTATCTCTTTTCGGTAATGTCTGTACCACCGAATAGGCCCAGATACAATTACTTCCGGTTTTAAAAATAGTGTTTGACGTTTGAAAATCAATTCTTACTTAATTACTCGTAGAAAAAGTTAAGCTTCGTGGCCTAAACGCGGTACTCGACTGAAAAGCTCTTGATTATGTCACTATTGTATAAAATACTATAGTATACTGCACCTGTGGGAGTGGGGATATCTGCTGATAGCTTTGGCACCGAGCGGTCGTGTCAGGAGCGAGTGTGGTTGTATGGTGTTATCGTGTATTTTACAAGTGGCGAACGAGGAAATTGTAAGTACAATTCGGTTACTGTTTTATCGTTAAATGAAGGAAAGGAATAGTAGGTAAGCAAGTATGCAAAAAAGTTGTAGGTACGAATAAAAGCGGAATCTATATTTCGCTGTGTTATTTACTCGTTATAAAACTTGCATTTGAATGTAAACAACGACTTTTACCAACATTTAGAAGTTTAGTAGTGGTCAAGGAAGGGTGGTAAATATCATTGTTTATCAAAATATGCACTGGCGGGCCTGCTGGTACAACAATGGCTCGATGCGTTATTGTGTTGTTTACTTGCAACCATAAGTACCTAGATGTCTAAACTTGCTTAACAGTTCAGAAAATTATGATTAGACAAATTGTAATTAAATTCCTTTGACCTCGTAGTAACTACTATAAGGTTTAGTTAAAATACATCGCAACAACTAACTTTTCCAATAATCTATACGTCTATACATATAATATACAGGGTGGAAAGTTAAGTCGGGCCCTGGAGGGAAACTACCTTAAAACGTTGAGATAGCTCAATTAACTGAAAGGAAACATTCTTTTATTTTTAAAAAGAGGCATATATGGATTTACAAATTTTCGAGAAAATGTACAATTCACAAAAAAAACACTCATTTTGTAATTTTTGTCAAAAACAATTTTTATGACAATTCATGACAAACGATCCTATTTCCAACAAGAATACAAACTTCTTAATACCAACCAAATTTACGGCACAAGAGAAGCCATAAATAATGAAAAAAGAAAAATCATACAATTCTAGTATCGAAAAAAGGGAAAATTAGAAAAAAAATCTGTGAATGCAGTTTTACTTTTTAGGAAAAATAAAGGAATGTTTCCTTTCACTGTATTGAGCTATCTCAACGTTTTAAGGTAGTTTCCCTCCAGGGCCCGACTTATCTTTCCACCCTGTATACATATAATCTATCTATATCTATATATCTTTATCTATATCTATCTATCTATACATAAATCTATACATATAATAAAGGTGAAGAGGGTCAAAAATCTGTACGGAGATATTAGTAAAAACCGGCCAAGTGCGAGTCGGACTCGCGCACCGAGGGTTCCGTAAAAACCTATAACAATTGCTATTTCTTTTGATTGCGTTGACATAAAGATTCGGTTTTGCTACATCTGCAAGGTACTATGACCCTGAGTATTTGACATGAATTTCAATTTAATAACTTCACGCGTTTACGAGGAAAATGGTAGTAAGCTTAAAATTTAAAATATATTTTTTTTGTATGATTTTACTAAAAAGTTCTACTTTTCGTAATTTTTCCTTTGTCTGTGTTATATGAAGTTTCTTCGTGTCAAGTTTCAAGTTTCTGAGTTTACGGGAAGGTTTTGAGTTTCGTGCGAGTACTCAATTTCAAAATATGCAACTTAAATTGCTATTTTTTTTATTGCGTTAAGATAAAAGTTTGGTTTTGATGCATCTGAAAGGTCCTATAGCCTTGAGTCGTCAACGGTGTACAAGCCGTTCGAGTATTTTGGAAAGGAAAGGAAGGATGGAGATAGGTCGATAATCAGAAAACGAGGAAGGATTTGACTTTTTTGAAAGTGGGAAAATATGGGCGTCTTTCCAAATTGAAGGATAGGTGCAGGAAGAAACAGAAAAATTAAGTATAGAGGAAATAATGGGGACGAGCAGGTCAAGGAGAGGGAGGATCATATTACGGCTAACCCAATCAATACCAACGGCATTCGATGTTATGGATAGTATACTCCTTCTAACGTCACAATCAGTAAAAGATGCAAGAGCAAAAGGAGAACAGTCTGGAGATGAAAGCGAGGAAAGATACTTAAGGGTCTCAACCTTAGCATGGCCACCAAATGTAGCAGAAGTGGAGAAATGTAGATTCAGTTGATCGAAATCTACGTCCTTAGGGCACGAGTTTTGCTGAGACTTGCCACCAACTCCAAAAGACTTTAAGAACTTCCATACTTTAGCAGGGTTACCATTTTCTACAGACTCATGAATAAGGCGCCTCTGAGCGTCTCGACATATGGTACTGCAACGATTACGTAGCGTGTGGTAGCGAGCTTTGTTAGCATCCGAACGATTAACCCTGAATCTAGCCTTTATTACCATTTAAACCTGTATTAGTATAAGTTACAATACATATGATGTGGTTGTACTTTAATAAAAAAATAAAAATGAAAAAATAAATAGATCGATCGC